>OX419732.1:11200000-12400000 GCA_948477245.1 Thumatha senex | reverse complement strand
TTAATTTCCGCCTTAAATTTATGTAACGGCAGGTTCATAATGTTTAAAGAAATTTTATTATATAGGCGTACGCCAATTACTGCAAAAGAGTCGTGAACCTTCTGTAAACGATGATGCGTTCCAATTAATTTATGCTTATTTCTAGTATTTATCGAATGTATGTCCTTGTGTCTATTGTATAAATGTATGTTCTGTTTAACTAACATAATATTTGCAAATATATACTGTGATGCAACCGTTAAAATGCCAATTTCTTTAAATTTTCCTCTAAGAGACACTCTAGCACTCAATTTATATATTGCACGTATAGCTATCTTCTGGAATACAAAAATTACTTGTAGATCAGCTGCTTTGCCCCACAGCAAAATGCCGTAAGACATGACACTATGAAAATAACTAAAGTATACCAGCCTGGCAGTTGCCACATCAGTAAGCTGCCTGACTTTACTAACGGCAAAGGCTGCCGAGCTGAGTTTACTTGCAAGACACGTTATTTGGGCATTCCACTGCAGTTTGCTATCTAAAGTGATCCCAAAAATACAGTTGATTCTACAAGATTAAGTGTATCACCGTTCAATTTTATATTTGTACCGCAATTCCTGACATTAGGCATGCTGAATCTGATACATTTTGTCTTCTTAGCGTTTAGTAGCAAATTATTGGTCGTAAACCAATCTACAACTTGGGCAAGTGAACTATTTACGCCGTTACAATTACTAAGCGTGCGATCAACTTTAAAAATAAGTGACGTATCATCAGCAAATAGAACAATATCGCACAAGTTCTGTATATAGAATGGCAGATCGTTAATATAAATTAAAAAAAGAAACGGACCCAGAATTGATCCCTGCGGTACGCCCATAGAAACAGATGCTCCAGAGGAGCGAATTCCATTGACATCAACATGTTGTATTCGATCATTTAGGTAGGAGGCAACAAGGTTCAGTGCTGAGTCTTTGATACCATAATAAAAGAGTTTTCCCAATAGTGTTTTATGGTCAACGCAATTAAATGCTTTGGATAGATCGCAGAATACACCAATAACATCTTGTCTATTCTCCCAGGCGTCATATATATGATTCAGAAGTGTCACACCTGCATGAATGGTAGAACGACCCTTTGTGAACCCATACTGCTCCTTATGTAATAGCATATTTAAATTAAAATGAGCTTGTAATTGTTGCATTATAATTTTTTCAAAAATTTTGCTAAACGCTGGTAATATTGAAATTGGTCTGAAAAAACCAGGGTCGGTTTTGGATCCAGATTTAAATAGAGGTATTACTTTACTGCGTTTCATTAAATCTGGAAACACTCCTTTATCAACAAATTTATTAAATATTTCAGCTAGATGTGGTGATATATTAACAATGATAGACTCAATTAATTTTACAGAAATACTCCACAAGTCAGCTTTCTTTTTCTAATTAAGTGACTTGAATACTTTAACGATATCGTTGGGGTTTACCTATTTAAAGCCAAATAAGACACTACACTGATCCACTCTGCCCACAAGCAAGCTTTTATTGGACAAGAATTTAAGGAGCTAGTTGTTTTCGCGGGTATGTCTATAAAATAGTTGTTAATAGTTTGTGCTATATTAATATCTAATTTATTATTACACACTTCGTTATTTATAATTAACTCAATGTTATTATCACGGGGTAGTAATCGACCGGTTTCAGTATTGATTACATTCCAAGTCATTTTTGCCTTGTTTTTTGATCTTTTATTTTATTACTTATATGGAACGACTTGGCAGCAGCACAGGCCTTTTTAAAGGTCTTAGAATAAATTTTAACATATTGAATAAAGGCAGGATCAAAATTAAATTGCTTCATACCATATAGTTCGCACAACTTAGCCCTACTTTTGTAAATTCCTGCAGTTGCCCACTCACAAAATTGCAAGTTTTTGTTTTTATAAAATGTTTTTGATTTAAATATGTTGTTGTACTCAGCTTTAATTGTATTAAATAAGGAGTCATATAAACTGTTCGGACCTTCCTGATTAAAGTCAATATGAGTGGCTTTTGCTGAAACATTAACATTAAATTGTTTAAGTCGATGTGCACTCATTGGCCTACATACAATTTTATTCTTTTTAGAAGTGACATTAATAGGAAATGCTGCTTTCTGACCAAGATGATCTGATGGAAAGTTACTTAGTATCTCCCTTATTGTTGATACACAGTTGCAGAATATATTATCTATACATTTTCTAGAATGTGAGGTGATTCTAGTTGGCTCACAAAATAAATTTTGTAAGCCATAAGAGTTAAACAAATTTTTAAATCTAATACATTTCGAAGACTGCACAAGTAAATCAACATTAAAATCACCACACACCATAACATGTTTTCTATTAGTGAACAAACGCTTCAATACATTTTTCATTACAGTTTCCAATAAATTATAATCCCTATCTGGAGGACTGTAGACACAGAGGACAATGAGTTGCTCAAGCTCAACACAGGACAATTCTGCAGTACGCTCAATAGAAAGGGCTACAATATCTTTACGTTCTTTACATTTTAAATTATTAGATACAAATATAAGAGAGCCACCACGAATAGCTTTCTTTCTAGAGAACGCACTGCTAAGTGAATAGAATTCATTGTTGAACAATGACTTTTTAACCAATGTTCTGTAATACAAAAAATGTGAACATTGTGTTCTTTCATATAAAGTTCTACTTGTAGTAGTTTTTGAGCCTATGCCTATCAATATTTTGGTGAACTAAGTTTAAACAACTAGAAGTTTTGTTAATATACTCAGAATTATTACAACAAATATTATTTTCAGTGTCTTTAAAATAAATTGACTCAATGCGCTCAAAAGACCTTGGCCAGATTTTTTACCTGTTGTCTTACAAACTAGTTTTTTGAGATAATTTCCCAAGTTAGTAAGTCATTCCTAATACGCTCAAAAGGAGCTGGTTTATAAGCCAATAATTTGGCTTGATTCAATAAAAAACTGGATAACAATACAGCTATCTGACGTCGTAAAAACTTTGATAGTAAACAACTATCTGATGTCAAAAAATAATAATTCTGTAATAAAGGATTACAGTCAAATAATTCTAAATTCCTACAATATGTGGTCAAGGTATGTAACTTTCTATTTATATTGTATCTAATGTTATTTTCAATTTGTGTAAAAGATTTTCTATATGGCAGTGTAGACAGTATAACCTGTTTAACTTGCATGTTTGACAACTGTTCATAAAACTTTATGATAGTTTTAATATTCACATTATCTCTTCTGCCAATAAATATCACTATTGTTGTTTGTGGGCAATGTGTACTGGTTAATACTTTATTAATTATTTGAGAGTAGGATGCCCCAGGAAATGAAAGTGTCATAACCGAGTTACCCAGATGTTGAATTAAGTGATAACCTAAACCCTTGCCAATTTCATCACAATAAATAACAGTCTTTCCAACATTTAATGGTTGCGTAATTTTTGTTACAGGGCTATCACAGTAAATGTTATTTGTGCTTACAATATTGTCACATATACTGCCTACAGAGTCAACCATTGGAGAAGTTGACTCGGACTGCGATGTTATTGACAATGAAGAACATGGAAGGGATTTATCACAGTCAGGTGTTTTATTATAGAATTTTTCAAGTGATAAGAACCTTTGTTCATTGCTGTGACAAGACTCCACCAAGCTATTCAATGCCTTAATATACTCCCCAAATTCTTTCTGTGATGTTTTATATTTTAAAGTTATTGACTCTAAGGAATCATTTAAACACATAATTTCAGTCTGTAATTGATATATATTCATCTCATATTGCTCTGTTTGGGTGTATATATGTTTTTTACTTGTTTCTGTTAGTTGTTTTAACTGTACATTTGATTTCCAAGTCCTAAGATAATTGTTCATTCCAATTCTAAGCTTTTTAATGTGTTTCTGTGATTTGGAAATAAATTTATTGAGTTTTATGTATTTTTTTAATTTATTCCTGTTACTACCAACTAATCTTATTGATGTGTCACCAGTTTTGTCTATTGCTGCAATAGGAATATTCAATGAGTGCGAGGTGCGAGGTGATGGGCTCATCAAGACAAATAAGATCTGGCTCCGACCTCCCGACACATTAGCTCATTATACAGACTGTTGGAAAGGGCAGCCTGATCTATCGATTTAAGATTTTCCGTGAGAGTGATGGAGTTATGAGCATCACTCAGCTCACACTCTAGAATGCTAATACGTTTTAGAGTATGTTCATGGGTGTTACTGCACTCTTCTAGACCCTTCATTGTTGACTGAAGGTGATCTCGCTGAACGGTGAGCTCCATGACCTGCGTATGTAGCTCAGCCAACTCTTGTTTGAGTTGGGTGTTTTTGTCAATTACATTTAATATTTCTTTTTCACTATCATCCCGGGTCATCACTTTTATTTTATTATTTTATTCCTAATAAATATCAACAAGAAATCTATAATAATTCTCAACACACTAATGACAAGATTATAAAAAAAAATAAGTGTAAGTATATCTATGTTTACAACAAACCGAACTATTTAGTATTATATTTTATATTTATTTTATTATTTAGGTACAATTTTTATATTAATATCCCAAAAGGTGATGTGATATGTTTTTTTCGGTAGGTATTTGAATTGATATCATGTACCCTACTGTCAATTTTTATGTTCGAAATTTGTACAGATTAGTAATAAGTAAGTATGCTATTCTTCTGTTTAAGTTCATTACATGTCACAATATTTGTTTGTTTTTACTACGATGTTAGGATCACTAATAACAGTTTATTCGTCCACTTAATTTTTCACAACGGTAAAAAATTTGAAAATATTTACGGTTGACCACTGATTCACAAATAACTTTGTCGTAGTCTTGTGCTTGTATATAATAGTATTTACGGTATTTTTCTGTGTGTTTATTTGCACTTGTAACACTTTTTTATTGTAGTATAACTTAATATTTATAAATTTCCTTATAAAAATATACAGAGACACTGTTTACGTTACGGCGTTAGTGTTCAAACTGATGTGACTGCCTCAGTGGCGTAAGTGGAGACTTTCGCGCTAAGGTCTCGGGTGCGAATTCTGGGTCGAAAATATATTTCTGAGATATATTTAAGAATATTTTTAATACAATCTTCTTTATAGGATCAGATAGTATGCTACCAATGATATAATGATACTTGGTGTGGTCAACTGTATTTTTGGGGATCACTTTAGATAGCAAACTGCAGTGGAATGCTCAAATAACGTGTCTTGCAGGTAAACTCAGCTCGGCAGCCTTTGCCGTTAGAAAAGTCAGGCAGCTTACTGATGTGACAACTGCCAGGCTGGTATACTATAGTTATTTTCATAGTGTCATATCTTACGGAATTTTGCTGTGGGGCAAAGCAGCTGATCTACAAGTAATTTTTGTACTCCAGAAGAGAGCTATACGTTCAATATATAAATTGAGTGCTAGAGTGTCTCTTAGAGAAAAATTTAAAGAAATTGGCATTTTAACGGTTGCATCACAGTATATATTTGCAAATATTATGTTAGTTAAACAGAACATACATTTATACAATAGACACAGTGACATACATTCGTTAAATACTAGAAATAAGCATAAATTAATTGGAACGCATCATCGTTTACAAAAGGTTCACGACTATTTTGCAGGAATTGGCGTACGCCTATATAATAAAATTCCTTTAAACATTATGAACCTACCGTTACATAAATTTAAGGCGGAAATTAAGACGCACCTCTTGAAAAGGGCTTATTACACAACTAATGATTATTTGAATGGTAAATATAAATGGAAATGAGTTGCTTGCTCTTCGCTCGAGCTATTTAGGATTCGAATAAATCTTGTGTTATATTCTACTTGTCTTGAATCTTCATATATATATTGTATTTTTTTTTTACTTTTGTCAGTATAAATAATTTGAAACGCCAGGCAACTAAAGTTATGGCTGCGTTTAGTCCTTGTATTAACTAATATACAATGTAATTTGAGTTTGTTATTGTGTAAGCACCATGTAGATTTATCTATTTCTTTGAAATTGACATGATAGTTGCTATGCAGTTTTTGAGGATGTCATGCTCGCCTAAGTGTCCTGGCAGTGGTGGCGTATGTATCGGGTCGCCTTATTCCCTATAATACGGTTGAGTAGGGCGATGGCTGATATAATGCGTCATACCCGTGAACGGGTGCCGTCTGTTGCGACTGGTCAGCTCATAGCTGTTATAGCAATTATTACAAATAACCATATTTATATTTAAGGTAAACTTAAGTTTAGTCGACTGTTCTCACATAAATTCAAAGGAACACTGTAAGTGTAATTTTAATGTTCTAAGCCATTCGTACATTTTAAAATGGCATCCATTGACTTTCTTGCCAGATTCTTCTTCTTCAAGGGTAGGCTGCCCTTAGAACCGGCAACTATAATCGCTCTAATTTTGATATGATTTTAAATACAACATTGATTTTGTTTTTATGTTTGTATAAATTCATTACTATATAATTGGTCAAATATCATGTTAATCAAACTAATGTAATTACTGGCGTCTAGAAAAGAGTGGCCATGAGTTTTATTGCCAGGTTCTTCCTCAGGCTCTACCTATTGCTTTGCGAATCTGGCAGTAAATGTAAATATAGGAGCAATATTCTTGACGTTCATAAGTGTTACGAGTACTTTGTGACCTAAATGAATAAAGAAAAAAGAAAAAAATACAACTTATTGCTTCAACATTTTCCTGGCCACATAAACACACATTAATAATAATTTGACTGCCTCTGTGGCGCGGTGGGAGTGCATCCGACTGCTACGCAAGAGGTCGTGGGTTCGATTCCCACCCAGGATAAAACTTTGTGTGATGAGCACGATGGTTTATTCTGTGTCTGGGTGTTATTTATCTATGATATGTATGTATTTAGAAATATATAAGTATGTTTATCGATTATTCTGGTTACCATAGTACAAGCTCTGCTTAGTGTGGAATCAGATGGCGTTGTGTGAGTTGTACCAATAATATAAAAAAAAAAAAAATTAACTCGTCATCCTATATTGCGATGATAGGTGTCAACGGAAGACAAAATAAAAGTAATAAATTATAATTTATAATATAAAAAGTGAAATAATAATTAATAATATCCTTTCTTTGATTTTGAACGTAACTTCAATGACAATACGAAATAATGTACAGTTTATCTCAACAAAAAGAGGCGGAGTGGCTGCATTATGTGATGGCCTCAAATATCATAGAAAAAAAAACTTAATAGTCTGGTAATTCATTTTGGTACTGTAATAATGAAACTGAATGTACAGGAAATTTTACTTTAAATAATAAAAATGAGATAATCAAACAAATTGATCACAATGTCAGTTGTAAACCAGACATTGTAAAAACTATTTTCCTGAAAAAAATGGATGAACTTAGGGCAAAAGTAACCAGTAACTTCACATCGGTTAGAAAACAATACGAAGATATGCAACTTGAAATGCGAAATGAAGGAGTTGACTTGATACATGATCTGCCCAAATTCGATAACGTCAAAAGTGTATAATGAACGGAACAAAATACTAGGAGTTCCGAAATTTAAACTACCCAGCGAGGTAGTTTTACCAAAGAAATATCAGAATATGCTATTAGCTGATTTCGTAGAGGAAGGAAATAGAATAATAGTATTTTGTGCTAAGAATGCAAGACGTGACATAGATTCTTTCAAACACATTTTCAGTGATGGAACATTTAAATCATGCCCACAATCCTTTCAGCAGCTGTATTCCATTCATGGTTATGATGAGAACCCAATCTATAATCCCCTTAATTTTCGCCTTTCTAGAGAACAAAAAAAAACAACATATACATTATTATTTAGCTTGTTAAAGTCACAATTTCCAACATGGAACCCCCAAAAAATAACACTAGACTTTGAAAAAGCGGCCATGAAGGATTCGTAACGTCTTTCCTAAGATAAAAATTAAATTATGTTATTATCATTTTAACAATTAAATTTCAGTGTCGAGAAGAGACACGTAGCGCGTTGTACTGGTCTAGCACGCTTACCACCAGCCTTTATAAACAAAAGCTTCACATACGTAATGACCAAGAGCCCACCATGAAAAGAAACTGAAAAATTTAATACGTATTTTAAGAAACAGTGGATTGATCAAACTGAGTTTTCCAAAGTTTGCTGTTGTAGCAACGAAACAATTCGAACTACAAACCACCTTGAGGGATGGCATTCCAAAATTAATAGGTATATTGGGCGTAGAAATCCCACTCGTGCAAATGTTCTCGACGTTTTAAAAAATGAAATGGGGTAGGGAAAAAAGTAAACAAAAAAAGTAAAAATTATGAAGCTATTGATGAAGAAATTAATTCATCACAAGATCTTCTTTTAAAAAAAAAATTCAGTCGGTCATTGCATTGAAATTATTTCGTCATTTTCTTTTAACTTTTAGTATACATAGCCCCTTTTTAACTCTTTTAAATTTTAAAATTCTTTAACAGATTTAATTTAAGTTTCTCCTAATACTTCTCAAATTTCTTTTTGGCAATTTTTAAGTGATATGATAAACTCAAGTTTTGAAAAAAAAAAAGGATTCCGCGTGATGCGAGGCCTACTGTGGCTTATAATTTGGCAAGTTGCATAGGCGTCATCGTCCGTGAGAACTCCGTTACGGCCTGGGAGCAATTGCTCACTTTTTCTTACAGAATACTCCATGTGAAAAAAACCGATAGTATTAAAAGATCTTTGACAACCCATCTGAAAGAAAATTGCAATAATCCTAATTCCACCAATTTTGAATCAATATTACCTTTCACTTAATATTATACAGTAAACCAATTTAAATACATTGAAAACAAAGTAAGGGAAGGTGACATAAGAGGAGCGTCAAGATTGCTTTTTAGTAGCGATGTTGTGGCGTCTTATTCTGCAGACACGCTCGCGGGTTTGCAGAGTTAACATCCACCGCCTTCAGCTGATCTCAATTTTCCTGAACCACCCAATGTTGATACTGAGTGTCTCAGTGTTACTGCCAAGGACGTTTTCACAGCCGTTCGCTCCTTTCGCAGCGGATCCGCTGGCGGTTTGGACGGTTTGTCACCGCAACATCTTAAGGATTTGTTGTATCAAACTGTAGGCGACATAGGGGATGCACTGTTGAAGGAGCTAACGGCTTTAGTGAATTGAATGCTCTCTGGCAATGTCGACAATGGCATCATTGATATCTTATATGGAGCCAATTTGTGTGCCTTACTTAAGAAAGATGGTGGCATTCGTACCATTGCTGTAGGGAGCACATTAAGACGTTTAGTAGCCAAAATTTGTTGCAAATTTTATAATAGTGAACTTGCACATAAATTTCAGCCCTACCAACTAGGCTTTGGCTCCAAAGGAGGTTGCAAGGCAGCCCTCCCTCACTACTGCCAAGGCACGCTCTATCCACGTACCTTGGCAGTAGTGAGGGAGAGGTCATCCTGAAGGTGGACCTGAGGAACGCCTTCAATTCATTAAACAGGGATACCTTGCTGAACCAAGTAAAATTAGAAACTCCTAATATTTTTAAATTTCTTTGGCAGTGTTATAGATTTCCTACAAAATAAGTTTATAAAGATCACCTTTTAGAATCCTCTGTTGGATGTCAGCAAGGTGACCCTCTAGGGCCTGTCATTTTTTCTCTCGCTTTACATCCTATTATTGAAGAACTAAATTCAAAATCCGATGTATGGTATATAGACGACGGGACTCTTGGAGGCGACGTACAAACAGTATTACAAGATCTAGATTTCATAATAAATAAATTTAAACCAATTGGATTTCAACTAAATTCGGATAAATGTGAACTTTTTATCACTGAAAAGGCAGACCATCTTTCGACGTACGACGACGTACGACGTATGTACGTAACATAAATTTAATTCTTTGGCACCAAATATTAAAATTTTAAATAGCGCATCACTTCGCCTCTTGGGTTCCCCGGTTTTAGATGAAGGTTTTAATTCTTTTTTAAAAGAAAAGCTTACAAATTATGAAAATATTTCAGTTGGTTTACTTAAAATTAGCATTCATTCGGCTTTCACTATACTTCGGTTTTGTCTATTCGTACCAAAATTTACTCATGCAGTTCGTTCATCACAATTTTGGAAACATTTGCCACTTTTGGGAAAAATTGATGACAATATGCGGCACACCTTAAGCAAAATTTTAAATGTGGCCGTGAACGACCGAGCTTGGCTCCAAGCGTCTCTTCCAGTTCGTATGGGGGGGCTCGATATTCACAAAATTTCTGACATTAGTCTACCAGCGTTTCTATCGTCAGTTCACGGCACTGAAGATTTAACCAGAAAAAATTTAATAAACACACATGTTGATTCTAAAGTATCGTGCAAGACTGACGCCATAAATGCCTGGAAATTGGCGTGCCCTAATACTGCCTTGCCTGTTAACCCATCCTCTCAGAGACTCTGGGATGTGGCGCTCTGGAGCTTGGTAAGAACTGCTTTAATCAATACTTCTCCCAATGTTGCAGAGCGTGCGCGGTTGCTGGCTGTGGGAGAGTGGGAGTCAGGCTTAAGGATTCAGGCGCTTCCATCACCCAACATAGGTACTAAGTTGGATGATACTACTTTCCGCCTTGCCACTTGTCTCCGTTTGGGTGCTCCGTGTGTTTCTCCGCATGATTGCCACTGTGGAGAAGTTGTCGATAGTCTTGGATGCCATGGCCTCTCGTGCAGCAGAAGCGCGGTCGTATATCTCGCCACGCCAATCTCAACGACATTATCCGTCGCGCTCTTGACAGCGCGGGCGTACCAGCCGTACGAGAACCAAACGTACGTGACGATGGTAAGAGACCTGACGGTATGTCTCTGTTGCCTTGGAAGATGGGTCGGCCGTTGGTGTGGGACGCCACATGCGTTGACACTCTGGCGCCATCACATCTTCCGAACACAGCAGGTTGTGCGGGTGCCGCAGCTGCCTCTGCTGAAAACCTCAAGCAGCGCAAATATTGTAATCTAGTAGGGGATTTTATGTTTGAGCCGTTTGGGGTTGAGACTTTGGGACCTTGGGGTCCAAGTGCCCGCTTTTTATTTAAAGTCTTAGCAAAGCGGCTAATCCACGCTTCGCGCGACCTGAAGGCTGGTTATTTCCTTGCACAAAGTATTAGTATTGCCATTCAACGTGGCAATGCTGCCAGTCTTCTGGGAACGTTTCCGGTCAGCGTTGATGCGGAGGAATTTTTTGACGCGTTGTAGGTAATGTATATTTATTTAAGTTTAGTTAATTGTTTTTTTTTTATTTTTAGTGTTAGATTATGCTTTTAATTTGATTTGTATATATAATTTGAAAATTGTTTTTATTAAATATATAATAGTTTGAACATTAAAATTTTAAGTTAGTGTAGTTTGTGTTTATTCATTATTATATTTTCTTCCTAAAATCAATTTGGTACATCAGTTCGAAAGATTTTTTTCTTAATTGGAAGCTGGTTTCAAAAACAGTAAAAAGCCCGGTTTCAGGAGAATAATTACTTTTCTTAATTGGTAACGAGTTTCGAAAACAGATTGTCTACTCTTATTTGGAAATCAGTTTCAGAAGAAGAAACATTATTCTTATTTAGAAACTATTTTCTACTAACTTGGTTTTGTACGTGGCCGAAGGGTAATAATTTGGCTTAAGTGGTTCCATAGCTTACATGCCTGTTTGGCATCCTGCTTTCAATCATCACTTGAGTCTGCGTCGCTTCCATTCCTTATGACATCAGGTATAACACACCTACTCTATAAATCTGGTACTACTACAGATCCTAAAAATTATAGACCGATAACTTGTTTACCTACGGTCTCACATGAATTTTGAGAGTGAAATTAACATCTCACATTGAAAATAATTCTATAATGTCCAAGTTCAAATTTGATGTAGAAGCGGGTCAATTGATACGAAAGAAATCCTTATATTTGACATGACTATTAATCAGCAGGTTCGCCGTAATCGGAGAAATCTGGCGACAAGCTGGATTGATTTCAAGAAAGTCTATAACTCTGTGCCTCATACATGGTTGATGAAGGTGCTAGAGTTGTATAAAGTTGATACAACTCTATGCACCTTCTTGAAGGCGTATATCGGGCAATGGAGAACGGCTCTTTTTTTATTCAGAATGTCGTCAAGTTCTTGGGAATGGTGAACCTGTAAAGATCGAGAGGGGTATATTGCAGGGTGACAGTTTTGAGTCCCTTATGGTTTTGTCTAGGACTAAATTCTCTCAGTACTTTACTGGAGAATTCAGGGCTGGGGTATCAGTTTCGGAGAGGAGGTCTGGTTGGGTCACACCTTCTTTTGAAGAGAAAATTCACCGAGTTCACTTGACAACACAATATAGCTATCGCCGTCACCTGGTTGAATGTGCTATTTGATTGAATGACTAGCGCGTTCATTGAATGACGACATTTAATTGTATGACTAAAAGACAACTCGTCAAGTGGTTTAATGTAACGTTCAACGTCTTGACTGAACTTCATTTAGCATAGTCGTAGCCAATTAGATTTTGGTTAGGATTTTGTTATTCAAGGCCTCGGTAATATCGATATTTATTACCTTTAAGCTTGTAGTTGTCACTCCAGGGTGCATATCTTGCAAACTTAGGCTAGTTTAGAACAGTGACCATTAACGCGCGACCGCAAATGAGTGAAGCGAGCGTGTCGCTGCCGCGGCATCCGAGAGCCAGATCCGCTCTGGGTTTTTGTTTGCATCATTTCGATTTGATTTATTTTGGGAAATTTCAATCACCTGACTGATTTTACGTCCGCTCTGTTCAAAGACCTATTATACTCTTTGCCTATGTTACAATCCGCTAACTAGTTGGACGTTGAGGGACACTTAATATTGTTCAATCAACGTTCGGCCTAGTCATTCAATTGAATGTCGTCATTCAATAAACGCGCTAGTCATTCAATCAAATAGCATATTCAACCAGATGACGGCGACATAGCTATTTTAAAATAGAAACAAAATATCAATTTGATATCCTTTTATTTTAATAAAAAAGACCATTTCAACATTCGATTAACAAATCACGTTCTTCTTTGAACAAATACAACTTCTCACCACTAAAGTAGACATCACAGATAAATAGACATAAAATTATCTCTTTGCCACTATACTCGTAACTTGTAGCATTAGAGCAACATGGTCGGTTTGCAATCTCTCTGAGACCTTACAATATGTATCAACAATCTAGAATGAAAACACTTGAATTATATACCACTAATACCACTTATTTACTTTTGAAACCTGACTAGTTTCACCTCATATCATTTTCAAAGGTTAGAACATATACTCCATGATTTAAAGACATCCGAGATGCATAAAATGTAAAATGTGCTAATCCTGGAAAATGACGTAAGGCAACAAGTGTTTCCATTAAATTCCACCGAGTGCATAAACATTGTCAACGATCATGTATTGCAACAAAAAATTCGTAAAATACAAGGACACTCACGCCCCATACCCCGCAAAAAATTGACTTATAAAATATATCGGCGCTAAGGGAAATCCATTCCATGTCGCTCTTTGCTGTAGCTATAGCCAGGAGAGCCGAGTCTACTATTTTCCAATAGAAAGCAGCTTTAGTTCTATTCTATAGCGGTTTTATTGCGATTAGTAGAAAACTAGGTAGTCTACTAAAACTACTTATTATGTATTTCACAATCACACTGCAACTATCAAGCAGCAGAATAAAGACAAAATAGCTGTTTTTAGCTATCAAAATATTAATATAGACTACCAAAAATTCTAATTATGAGCTACTTATAGGCGCTACATGTGTAAATAACATTCTAGCGGCCGGCCGATAGAATTTTATTGGAGCGCAATTGTAATAGTAGACTATGAAAACGATTTTTTTTCTGTCGGCTCTCTATTGAACGACGATGTCTATTCTCTTCTGACGCGATTGAATTAGTAGACTTGGCCCCAAGTTACCTACCAGTTGTTGTTTAGCTTTTGCATGAAAAACAAACTTCTATTTATGAAGACTGTAAGTATGATTTAATATTACCTATCTAAACTACTTAAATATAAGTAACTGTGTCCAGACAGCCTTTATTTCTTATATGCTCCTTATTTTGGCTACCTAGTTTTTTTTTTACTAATGTACCCATACCATCAAATACAAGAACGATAGGAAATGCTATTTCATATTGACTTTGATATTACAGCATTAGTTTTTCTCTAAGAATTACTAAGGTTTCACCTTAACCCCACAGACCTTAAAAAAGTACGGATGAAGCGAGACACGTGCTATTGTGGAGTTCAATCTCACACAATTTCATTTACAAGAAATGCACTCGCATAGTGCATTGCCACCATATATCGTGTAAAAGTCTAAGAGACAAGTAATTAATTTCAACGCCTACATACATTAGCCTCCATTTTTATGTTTCTCGAATCACAAGAAAAGTCACAGGTCAAAGTTATTCGTAAGTTCTTTAGAACCATGCCCTATACTACAATACAAATTGTTTATTGGACATATAATTAGACTGTTTGTTACAAATTGTTTTTAACAAATTGTTTTCATTTTGTTTTCAATTTATTACAAGTTACAAACAATAGTTACATAGAAAAACATTCTCAGTGTACTCGCAATAGCTAAGACAGCAGAATAGTTCTTATAAAATTGTATATACACAACTAGGTTAAAAGTAAATTACTTTCATTAAGAACAGAAAACACTTTATTGTACACCATAAGAAGTCTTACAAGAAATTAAACAGAGATGTAAAACATGTTTCAGAACTAAAATTAAACACGCAAGCCACAAAACAGTACGATATTTTTTCTATATTTACATTATTGATATGTTTTTTAATAATAAAATAGGTTTGAATAGTTTTTTTTTATACGACTGAGGAGGTGAATACGGAACATCAAATCAAAAATGGTTACTGTAGCTTTTGAACGTTTGCAACTCAAAGAGTACACTTAAATGCAAAAATGCAAGGATTATTTTAGAAGCTTTATACACATATTACACTGAAAAATACTTTTGCCTTAAACCTCGTTATTTATAGAAGATATCAAAAATGTAATGTAATTGTCAACACAAGCAAATTCTGCCATTCTAATTTCAAAGTGATAATATCTACATAAAAATAGATAAGCAATATATTTTCAATATGGGAGTTAAACAATCTGACGTTGTAGCAATAAGACAATGCTATGCCACAATTTCATCAAACAACATTTCATAGCACAAAAAAAAATATCATTTTAAGAATATGGGCGAATTTCAGTTATACAATATTTACAAAACGATTACATATATCATAATTACGAGTATGTACAAAACAGAATAAAAAAGGCTGTTAATCTTTTTCACTAGTGAAGTTGTTTTACATTCACCATTTAAATTTATTTACAAAATTAAGCACTATTTGCGTCGAATCCGTACTAATAATAAAATAGTCAATCAAGCTCAAATTAAGTAATAAATTATGTCGATAAAAGTATAATAAAAGTAAAATCACCAAGAGTTAGATTTTATTCACTTCTCGCGTTAAATAGAAAAATATTATGTTTTATTTGTCTTATTTTGTAATGAATCAATGCTCCGAAATGAAATATATTGGATTGCAATGTTTATACAAGGTGTAGTAAATATACATTTATAAAAAAAAAAAATTTTTTGTTCTGTTTGGCGCATGTGTAAATATTGTTGGCTACATTGCTAATTTTGCAGGTGATCGAAACAATATTGATGAAACTAAATGACTGAACGTGGATTTTGTTAATTTAATTGGTATATTTTGGAAAAGTGAGCAACTTTCATAATACTGACAATGTAATCTGTTCTTTGAGCAAACTATACACACAAATGTATATTATAACTAGCTCAAGTACGCGGTTTGGCTTATGACTTACTTTGAACTCCCTTTCAAAGTTAATAGTACTTAGTGAATGCTATGTCATAACAAATATGTATCTTATATAGATATACATCATCAGAATGGCACATCTCTATCAATACAATTATTACATAATAGATTTTACATTAGCTTTAATTGTACTTGGTTTAATAAATAAAAATATAACTTAATACATGTGGTCCATCGTAATTATTATAGGTATTTAAAATTATTATTATTATATAGAGTTTAATATGGGGCCTTAGAACATAATTATACAACTGATCCGTAGGTATTGAATTTCTGCAATACTTCTGTTATTTATACAGCTTCGGGGATAAGGCGTGATGGATATTTATTTTTTATTTTTTTAAATCAATATGGTAATGATATATTACACATTATATTACGGTAATAATATATAACTTATATTTTATTGATAACATACTTATATTAGGTAAACGTCCTGTACAACATAATTCTCATTTAAATTAAGATCATCTCAGTTTGTCAGTTGTCGTACAGATACTGCATTCATTATTCCTTCATATGACACTGAATTCGCATTATATTTTTACATTTGATAGGATAATTTTAAACAATCTGGTTGCCTCTATATTATTGATGGTCACTGTACCTATGCCATGTCGAGACAGAACAAACACTGGCAAGTTTTACTCAATCGCAATTCACTGCCCTATAATTTACCGTCTCCAGGTCGAGATATTGTATGACTACAATGCAAGTATAATTAATCTGATCCTATTACATTCATTGTTATTATCGTATTATTGATTGATACTTTCCATTATTAACGATTATATTCATTCTCAATATTAATGTGTTTTTATTTTCTCTCAATTCTAAACTAAAACGTTTGCTAATCGGTTGTAAACACTGGATTACAACCTTTTACGCTTTAGTTTTTCCCAACAAGGTTGACTTTGATTGGTCCTACCAAGCACGAAGAAGGTCATAATATATTTTGAAATCCATCTGTCGTTTTTAAGGATAGTAACAAAATCCAGTACCAGAAATAGATATAACTGACCTGAACCGTGTGGTAGAGGCTTTATAAGTAGATTTTAATCAAATTAGTCGTAAATTCAACTTTTGACTAGAACTATATTTAAACACAACAATTAACATAGTGAGTAACTAGGCTTAAAATTAAATAGTTACAACAAGGTTGGTAGAAGGATCGCAAATGATGACTAAAATCATTTGACTTAAACAATAATAAAATCACTGCAAAATCTTTAACACATTAAACAAGCGTGACTAAAATTGTTGATTGTAAAGGTTTTATTATTTGCATGCAAACACCTTTATTATTTGCATAACGGAATAAAGTAAAATAATCGTATTTCAGATGACTTCAAAGCGTTCTTAGGAACACTACAGACTAGCTACTTTTAGGATCGGCGATCGGCGATTTTGCGACTGTATTGATACTCGATCGCGATTTAGCGACACGCTGCTTCCGAAAGCAGCATCGGAATAGCGTGTTTTGGCGACGTGTCCGATGCCGCATAGTTTTAGCGCCATCTTGCGTTTGGACTCGATAACATAGTCGCGCGTCTGGATTTTTTAAGTATGCAGTGTGGAGCCAGGGGGGTGCACTCCGCAGTTTAGGTATATTCGGGCAGTGCTCCGCTCGGAGCGGCTAATGGCAGTGCGCTGCCGCTGCCGATCGGCTCGCACGTAGTACTATTTCTTATACTGTGGTGGAGCGTTCGATCGCTACATTTAGCTTCTGAAAAGCGACTAAATCGCCCGGTGCTAGAAGTAGTTTGTCTGTGGTGTCCATTTTTCCTATCTACTAACCTCTGACACCTGACTAAGAAATTTATAGCTGAGTCAGACGTCTTTTAATTTATAAAAGGCGCTACCATCGTCACCTATATTGATTGGAAAAGCTTAGTTCGTAGCTACAGAAAACAATATCCTTTACTTAATATCTTAGGCGAAACTATTAAAAGGGATTGATATATATATACAATAAATATGAATATCTATTATGTATATTAAATGTCTAAGTAAATATCCAAATCAACAATTAGTTCTACAGAATACTTATAATGTAAAGCATATGTTTTATTATCTTACTGAATTCGTTTTTAATAAATTATGAAAACAGACATGTACTGAAAATTGTTATAACTTTGATATTTATTGAAGTAAAATTTACGGGGCTTTTAAAGAATGGAGGAAAAATATGTGCCCCTCCTACAGGCTCGAATTGTAGCTCTCAGCTTCAGAGTCGAGTCGACTAGCACAAGTAATTTTTGAACTTGTAATACTTTATGAAACTTAGTTGAAAATAAAATAGTGAGTTATGATTAGATATATAGAAGCGCTCGTGGCCCCGCGGTCTCAGTGTTCTGTAAACGATCACTGAGTTACGCAACTTTCACTATGGCTGGTCCTCAGATGGGTGACCACTTTGTGGCATTTACATTTGCGAGCGTTTCCGTGCTTCGGAAGGCACGTTAAGCCGTTGGTCCCGGTTGCCAGTAAAATGGCAGTCGTTAAGCCTGGTTGAATGCCTTATGGGCGGCATGAAAAATTTCAACAGCAGGTAGCCACAACCTGCGTCTGTCTATTTCAACACGGCAATGGGCTCACCACCTATTACGTGGGACAGGAATCCACACGGTGAAAAGTGGGCATATAATATGCCTCTGCCACCCCTTCGGGGATAAGGCGTGATGGATATTTATTATTTATTTATTTATTTATGATTCTAATGTATAAAATCACCAATTATAATTGTACTTATATAACATACATACACATACACATTGTCACTTCTATATCCCCGAAGCGGTAGACAGAGGCATACTATACGCCCACATTTCACCGTATGCATTTTTGTCCCACGTAACAGGTGATGAGCCTATTGCCATGCTTATATAAGTTGGTATATTATGGATGCTTTACAAGACCACTCGCAAATGAACCACATAAATCTATGATCTTATAGTGGAATAGTTTCAACTACAAGTTCACAACGTTGGAATGTGCGACGCCCGACTTTTTGTTGTCTGTGTATGTATCTTGTCTGATTGCTTCGTAAACTAAAACTTATTAACAACAACCAAAAAATTTCTATTGGAATACTACACTTTGGTATAACTATTTGACATTTATTATACTGGTAGGTATGAAGGAATAGCAGTATTGGGTCACTATCGTTGCTATTGCCATACAATGGGTCTGACAAACGTTTTTTACTTTAAATGCCAAATAAATATACAAAAAATACAAGAACAAAGGTATTTTTACTTTTTTTTGTATTTCGAAAAATGCCTGAAATATTTACGATCAAAGTGCTTATAAATCGGGTGACCGCATACGTCACAACCCTGCTCATTCAACAGTCGCGCTCTCGTTCGCACCCGAACGCCGCGTCGCGCCTCGTCGCAGTCTGTGTAGCGCTGGGGCACGCCTAATCTCAGAAGTTCAAAAAAGGACTAAAACTTCTCGATGTTATAACTTCGTAAATACTGCATGTATTGAGAAATTAAAACTAATGTAATGTACATGAGCTACGCTCCAATTTTAGCTGTATTTACAGTAATATTCTTTTTTTTCTTTTTTTTTTCCTTGTGGCAACCCTAGGTATAACAGCTGATTTGAATTGGCTCCGTATTTTATATTGTAATATTGCAAAAATAATTATAATTTTAATTAAATACCAATTCATCATTGCCAAATAATACCATATTGAGTGTTAAATAATCATTTTCACCATTTATTGTGCTAAAAGTAAATAAATATAAACTTAAAAATTGTACCGGTGTAGTAACAGTTAGAACATCGGAAAAATATTCAATATTTGAAATTATTACTTGGATTTGGCAAGATTTATAAAACTAATAGTTTTTTCAATCAAGGTTTGTGAGTTTATTTACTTTTACATCCTCATATGTCCATTAATAGTGTGATTTTGTAATTTTCTATGAATAAAACATAACCTCGTTTTGTTTCGCATTTCTTTGCTCTAAGTCTACTTTGCTAATAATTACTGATTCTGTAGCACGTAATTATAACAAAATGTCGAATACTAATAACATGATAATGACGCGTAAGGCCTTGGCTCATCAACAAGAGACAAGCCTTCAATTAACGTTAAAAGAATTACAGATTTTTAGGGAGAAGTGCGATAAACTGAACAAGCAAAGGGACGAAAATGAGTTAGAACTGCTAGGTATTTTAAGTAAGAACGGACAACTCAAAAAAGAACTGGCACAGTTGCATTCACTGTATACTGATACCTTACAGGATCGGGATAGGTTACAACTTATAGTTGACAGTTTTGACTCATGTAGGGAACATTATGAACAAACTCTGCACCAAATTAGAATACTAAAGGAGGAGCTACAACGATCGGAAATCAAAATATCGCAACTAGAAGACAAGAAACAGAGCACAGTGGTTCAATCTAATCAGAGTTTGTTCGATGAACTGATGGCTACAAGCTTAGATACTGCTACAGCTCACCCTTCCATTGTCATAGACCTCACTTCTGATGATGAAACCGGGGGCTGTTCTAAATCATTAAAAATTATTAAGTGTAGTAAGAATAAGTTAAAGAAATATTTAAAAATTAAAAAGTTTATTACTAAATCTAAAAAAATTATACATAAATACAAGTTTTTTATAAATAGCATGTCACTTAATAGACAGAGATTGCAACTGATTGACCAGGTAAATATGTATATGTTAGAACTTGATACTGTTGCACAACAGTACAAAACTGATACACAGGCCCTTCAATGTCAGACTGACCGACTTCAAGACTCTTTGAAATCAATTTCATATAAATATGAAACAGCAGAGAAACAGAGTAGGGAACAGGTGTTAGCCATAGGTAAATTAGTAAATTCATGTCATTGTCAAAATGACCAATTGACATCCGCAGGCCATGTTCCCTCCTCACCCTTAAGTTGTAAAAGAATTAGATGCAATGATGAATTTTCACCAATTAAAACTGTGTGCAGTGTGGATAATAGTATATTAAGTTCAAGTAGTAATTGCGAGGCATCGACGAGTATAATAGAAAAGTTGCAAATAAAAAGTGATGCAAAGACCATAGTCTATTGCGATGAAATAGGTAAAAATTTTGGACATTATTTATCACAGTTAAGTCATTGTGTAATAAATCATACATATCCAGGAGCTTCATACTCTCAAATTATAGATTTTATATTGACTGGTACACACTGCATGCAGTCTACTATAGTGGTGCTGGTTGGCAGAAGAGGCAATATTAATAGTGACAAACTTTTAAAAATTTTTGATAAGTTATCAAGTCTGCAATTAAAACAAGTAATTTTGTCCACCTTGCCATACAACACTGCTATGAGCCACAAGGAAAATCACTTAAGATACAAATTAAATATGAAACTACGTACCATGGTATCATATTCCAAAAAAATTGAAATGTTCGATTGGAACATAATCTTCAATAATAATAGTTTGTTGACATTAGATAGATATTTTCTATCAAAATTTTTACAACGAAAGGTAGCTCTGTTGCTATCTAATTTTTTAATTTTTCAAGCCAAATTATTGGCAAGTACAACTGCTTTTATTGAGCAGGATAGTTTTGATACTTCACATTTGGAAAATGAAATTCCAAAAAACTAGTTTATAGGACAACAGATAATAAATCTGGCCAGTTGACTTTGGCCCCTGAGAATAATCTTAGTAAAAATATTGTTTTTATAAACCTGGTGCACCATAATGTTAGAGGTTTAATAAACGGTAAAGATTTAGAGTTAGAGCTATACATTAATGCAAATTCTATTAATATTTTTTGTGCTACAGAGCACTGGTTAAAAGATCATCAAATCACATTGTTGAACTTCGTAAATCACCAGGTTGCTAGCTCGTTCAATAGAAAACATTCTAAACGTGGAGGCTCTTTAATATTAATTATTAAAAACTTAAAATTTAAAGAACGTAAGGATTTAGTAGCCCTCTCCATTGAGCGAGTTATTGAGATTGCCAGTATTGAGTTTGAGCATTTCATCTTGTTAAGCGTATACAGTCCCCCTGATGCTTCTTACATTAAATTTGAAGAAAAGCTTGAAGAAGCACTGTTCAAATGCCAATGTTCTAAGAAATCT
This sequence comes from Thumatha senex, assembly GCA_948477245.1. Classification (NCBI taxonomy): domain Eukaryota; kingdom Metazoa; phylum Arthropoda; class Insecta; order Lepidoptera; family Erebidae; genus Thumatha; species Thumatha senex. The sequence continues at coordinate 12,377,967 of OX419732.1, read as the reverse complement.
ATAATAGTTTGTGGAGATTTTAATGTTGATATATTAGATACATCATTAACTCCGTCAGAGAGAAATAAAATGAAAAATTTATTTAAATCCTTTAATCTGCATAGTACATTCTTAGAACCCACTCGTATTACAGCCACCAGTGCAAAATGTATTGATAATATTTTTACTGATATTAAACCTATAGATAAAGGTATTGTGGATCCTGTGGAGTCAGATCATCGTGGCCAATGGATAAAATTTCCTATTAGTAGTAACAAAGTCAGCAAAAAACAAATTAAATATGTACCAATTAACCAAAGTCGTTTGAATAATTTTAAAGAAAATGTATTAAAGAGATTACCATATCTACCTAACTTCACTTGTGTAGACCAGTCATATAAACACTTATTTAATTTGATTAATGATGAGTTTGGCAAAGTTTTTACCTCAAAAACTCTACAGATTGGTGGTCGTCCTGTTTTCAGTGACTGGGCAACACCAGGTATCTTTAAAAGTAGAAATAAATTATTTGAATTATATTCAGAAAAATCATATACTTTTAGGCAAACCTTTCAGGAATATGTTAAAAATTATTCAAAGATATTTAAACAAACGTGTCATCTTGCTAAGTCAAACTTCATTAAAAATAAAATTTCTAATTCTGTAAATAAAATAAAAATGACTTGGAACATCATTAACTCTGAATGCGGTAGATCTTTAGTGACTGAAAGGGATTTCCACTTAAAAGTAAATGGTTGCCATGTTACAGGGGCTGGAAGTGGCTACGGAGTTTGAACACTTTTTCAAAAATGTACCTATATTGACAACAAAATCTCTCCAAGCATCTTCCAGTTCCGCTGAACTTTTATTAGAAGAATCTGTTCTTTGTTGCAGGGATGCATTTGTTTTCACAGATATTTGTGCTCAGGATATTGTGAAAACATTTAAATGTATCGAAATTAAGAAAACCGCGGACATTTAGGGATTATCGGTCAAAACTGCATCATGTATAATTGAGGTAATTGCGCCCCATCTAGCAACTGTGTTTAATGACTGTGTTTCTAGTGGTACATTTCCTGATTTAATGAAACACAGCAAAGTCGTTCCCTTGTTCAAGGCTGGCAGCGCTACAGAGCCGTCTAATTTCCGACCAGTGTCAGTGCTGCCAACTTTGAGCAAAGTATTTGAAAAAATAATCTTGAATCAAATGCTATCCCATTTTAATAGTCATAAAATACTCCATGCGAATCAATTTGGGTTTACGAAAGGGCGCTCAACTTCCGATGCTGGTGTTGAGTTATTAAAATGTATTCATGAAGCTTGGGAAGACAAGCACGATGCGTTAGGTATATTTTGCGATCTATCAAAGGATTTTGATTGCGTTCAACATGAAACGCTGTGCAAAAAATTACACCACTATGGAATAAGAGGCAAAGCTCTCGACCTTCTGTCTTCATATTTGAACAATAGAATACAGAGGGTCGATATTAATGGTACACGTTCTGTAGGATCCATGGTTACAATGGGTGTGCCGCAAGGCTCGATACTTGGGCCATTCTTGTTCCTCATTTATATTAATGATTTACCATTTTATGTAGGGGACAGGAATAGGATTGTTTTGTTTGCAGATGACACTTCATTAATTTTTAAAATTAAAAGACAATTAGATAACTATGACGATGTAAACAATGCAATTGCAAGAGTAGTTCATTGGTTCAGCTCAAATAATCTTTGCCTTAATGAAAATAAAACTAAATGTATAAAATTTACTCTACCAAATGTAAAACAAGTTGCGGCCAATGTTCAACTGAATGGACAAGTGTTAGAGTTTGTAGAATCAACTGTGTTCCTAGGTATAACTATTGATGCCAATTTGCAGTGGGGCCCACACATAGAAAAGACAGCCTCTAGATTAAGTTCGGCTGCATACGCTGTAAAAAAGGTCAGGACTCTAACAGATGTGGATACGGCTAGAATGGTTTACTTCAGCTATTTTCATAGTATTATGTCTTACGGTATTCTCCTTTGGGGGAGTGCTGCAGATTTAAATATTATTTTTGTTCTACAAAAGCGGGCTATACGCGCTATTTATAATTTGGGCCCCAGAGTTTCTCTCCGAGAAAAATTCAAAGAAGTGAATATTCTAACCGTACCATCACAATACATTTTTGCCAATCTTATGTATGTCCAGAAAAATCTATCACAGTTTTCTAAACTCTGTGATAAACATAATATAAACACTAGAAATAAAAATAATCTTTCAGTCCACCACAGTCGACTACATAAGATTGGCGATTCTTTCCAGGGTAACTGTATACGCTTTTACAACAAGCTTCCCTGTGACCTGAGAAATTTACCTTTAAATAAATTTAAAAAGTTTATTAAAAACAAGCTTTGTGAAAAAGGTTTTTACTCCGTTACAGACTATTTGCAGGACAGGGACGCCTGGAAATGATCTGCTGGCAAAGTGAAATAATATTAAATTGTAATTAGGCCATCAAAAAAGAAAAGCCTTCCTAAGTTTCTTGCCGGTTCTTCTCAGGTGGGCCGCGTTCCGAACCGGTGGTCGCTTTAAATATTTTAAATAGTGTATGACATTTTGTAAGCGCCGTTAAAATGGTCTATGCAAAATAAAGATATTTTTATTTTTATTTATTTATTTATTTTGACCCTTTTGTGTTCTCCATTCTCATGGCATGGTAGTAAGATTTGATTTTCATAGCTAGCAGGGTTTAGCTATACCTACCCTCCAGTTTCACTTAAATAACAGTCAGTAGGTGCACCGCTAACAAATGAGGCATAGAGCAAGGTGTCAATGTCACTCGGGCTCTACTAGAGACGCCTTACTGCATATATTTCACTTGTCAGGCGGACGTCACCCTTTTCTCATACGATTACATAAATTACTACAGACGAGTGGTTGGCAACTGACAGGTCGTATGCGATTTATGACTACAGCTGTATGTAAACTTGGCACTCGGTATTATTATTACTTTCGAATCTATTAGGGCGTGAGCGAGAGGGAGAAAGCTACATTCCTTGCTTTGAAAGGTGAGGTCGTTTGGGTTCCTTCTTACACCCTCAAATAGCAGTTTATACGATGTATACTACGAGACCTCAAGGCCTGCAATGGGCTGATTCTGATGATAGAACGAGACATTATAACAAACCTGGACGGAATTTTTTATAGGATCGCAATTAGGAAGTGTGACCACGAAGGTTCTTTTTGTGACCTCAAGTGCAACAACTTATATTTTTGATGCAGATTTGCTTTGACGTTGTAATTATGCTAATAACTTATTCATGTTACTGTTAGTCGTTTCTTCTTCTTTTTTCTGAATAAGCTCTATATTTAAAAAAGAATATTATTGGCGGCGTGCCAATAATACATTTTTATTTACATTTAAATACAGAGCTTATTCAGTTTCAGTTTAAAATCACAGCGTCTTACCAGACATATACCGACCCAATACTGTCAATTCCAATTAAAGAATTTATTTGATTTAATGTATGTAATTTTAACAAATAACACTTAGGATAGACAAACTAATAAACGTAAACAAAGTCTGGCTTCATTTATCTATAATTAGTGTGTCTACTTTAATTTTAAATGCTAAATGATATAAACATGAGTTCTTATACTTTTACCAATCAATGTAATTAATTCAAATTCTACATAAAATGTACCTATTTTAGTAACGTTTGGCAGACTCACTGACGTTTTTTTTTTACCTTTTTTTCACATAGTCTTTTATATGTACGAACTCCAGAGAAAATTCATCTTCGATTCTTCAAGATTCATAATATTCACTAAATCCAGTTCAACACACTGAAATGAGGTGATATTTAAAGTCAGTCTATTCACAATAATGTTGCAATACACAATGTTTTGCTTGATCAAGCAGTCTATATAATTATTATCAACTTGAAAAAGTCATTTATATTTACGCTAGGCAGGCGGAAGAAAGACGTTTTTTCTCTGCTCCAATACGTTGCTGAAGTTCGTCAGACCATCTGTGAGAAGTACGGTCTATCGTTGACGGTACTGTTAGACAGTTTAAGCCGCCATATTCGCAGGCAATCTGAAACACACATATTTACAAGCTTTTTATTAACTTGCAATGCTTTGCAATTTATACGAGCGTTTTGTATTTGGAGCATAAATTTTGCAAGCCGCGGCCCAGAATGGCTAGTACAGGGTTAGTTTTGAATTTTCTTTCTCTTTTATGAACGATCATTATTGTATAGTACTATATATTCGGGCGCTAAAGAAGTGTAGGGAAATGAGCCAGTAATAAAAAACACGATGCATGGTGGAATGAAGAAGTGAAAGAAACCGTTCGAATAAAGAAAAAAAGCCTGGTTGGACCAATTAGCCTCCCGTAATGATTTCAATATGAAAGAGACATACCAACTGCAAAAAGTTAAAATGATGGCACTTATTGAAGAAACTCGTAGGAGTAAAAGGTACAGAATGAAAGCGAATGAAAGGTTGTATTGTTTTTTAATAGTACTAAGGAGGCATACAAGCATACGATGATACATACATAACATCTGATGTAAAGTGGTCACCATAGCCTAAGGACGTTTGCAACACCAGAGGTGCGGCACTCGCGCTGCCGACCCTAAAAGCAAGCTCTTCTGAAAGAGACAAGCCAAGTATTTCGACAACCTGCAGTAAAAATAATGTGTATTGTCAACGACGGTGACGTGACAAATCGTATGCACGTAATGCAAATAATATGCACCCCATCTCTGCAGAACGTCAGTCCTGCAGAGATGGGGTATGATGATGATGATAGATGGCATATTATGGAAAGATGTATGTATGTAAAGACCGAGATGCCACATTGAGGAGTACAGCATAATTATTCTAGCGGCTCGGATCGCGGTAAGTTATTAGGTATTTATTGTGCGTAAGTAGAAGTAGGAGTCAGAGTAGACCGAGACTTTATGTAAGTCCACGTAAGCGAATTACTCAAAAACCGAAAGTTCATAAGTACTCGGATACCCAGACGTGCATCTTACTATATAAAAAAGGCGACCCCCTGACATTGGTAACGACCCATCTCCCATAAGCCTCTTGCCATGTTTTTAAAACCTATTTGCCTCCTGTGTACTTAAGAATATCCCCAGATGCACACCAACATATAGAACAAGCCGGATTCAGAAGTGGTTTTAGTACAATAGATAATTTTCAAGTAGTAGATCAGGTGAGAAATAATCAGAATTCAATAAACCCCTGTACATAGCATTCGTAGACTACAAAAAGGCGTTTGACTCTATTTCTCATGAAAGCATCTGGGAATTACTGAAAGCAATAAACATAAAAGAAAAAAATATTAATATCCTAAAAAATATTTACAATTACAGCAAAAGCAAAGTCAAGCTAGACAGAGCAGGCGAAACAATCAACATACAGAGAGGCATCCGGCAAGGAGACCCAATTTCACCAAAATTGTTTATAGCCGTGTTACAACACGTAATAGAAAAATTTCCATGGTCCAATCAAGGTATAAATATCAATGGAAACTTCTTAAGCCATCTCAGATTTGCCGATGACATAATTTTATTTTCTGAAACCCCTCAGCAATTAAACAAAATGGTAAACGACTTAAACAACGCTAGTACAAAAGTAGGATTAGAAATGAACCTTGACAAAACGAAAATGATGACTAACCGCAGCGTAACGTCTATCCTAGTAAATAACACCCCTCTCGAGTTCGTGAAAAAATACATATACCTAGGCAAACAGATCTCTTTTAGTAAAGAACGAAACATTGAAGACATAAACCGAAGATTGGCAATTACCTGAAATAAGTTCTGGAATTGCAGACAAATATTTAAATCTCAACTTCCGCTGCCAACTAAGAAAATAGTAATGGATACAACAATACTACCTTATCTCACTTATGGGTGCCAAACATTTACCTATAAACCTGCCAAATATTGTACCTTTGATCTCAAAACCAAGAATAAAATTCAGACTACCCAGAGAAAAATGGAAAAAAGCTGCCTAGGTAACAAATTAAAAGATAAGGTGAAGAACGTTGACATCCGAAGGGAGACAAAAGTATGCGGCGCCTTAACTTTTTCGCTGAATGGGAAATGGAAGTGGGTAGGCCACTTAGCTCGTTACAAAGACGATAGATGGACCCAAAGGTCAGTGAAGTGGTCGGGACCGAAAGGTACCAGAACTAGAGGTCGACCAAAAGCTAAATGGGCAGACGAATTGGTAGCGAGAGCAGGCGCAAGTTGGATGAATACAGCTGCAGATAGAGAAGCGTGGCATTCCTTGGGGGAGGCTTTTACCCGAACGGGGTCCATACATAATAAATAATTGAAATAAATAATAATATACAATTAAAATAAATAATAATTTAAAATTATTATAAGATTAAAATTAAATAACTGAACTTTGAAAATAGAAATCTTTGCTTGCTCAATATAATTAAATATTTATTAATGTTCATATGTACATGTACTTAAATCCAACATGTATGGAATTAAATAATGCTTTATTATTATTCTTTTTATTCATTTATACAATATGCACCCCATATTATATTCTTTTTATTCATTTATACAATATGCATTCGTATCAGATTTTTTGATTATTTACCATATGTTATTATGTGTTTCTCATATTTCAGTCACAATTTGTTGTAGGCGCCAGTGTTCAGTGATTCCCAGATGCTTTCATGAGAAATAGAGGCAAACGTTTATTGAATTCTGATTATTTCCCTATCACCTGATCTACTACTTGAAAATGATCTATTGTACTAAAACCACTTCTGAATCTGGCTTGTTCTATAGGTTGGTGTGCGTCTGGGGATATTCTTACAAGTAGACAGGAGGCAAATAGTTTGTAAAAATATGGCAAGAGGCTAATGGGACGGTCGTTACCAATGTCAGCGGGGTCGCCTTTTTTATATAGTAGTACAATTTCAGATTCCATCTATTGGTGTGGTATAACTTCTTTATTGAGTATTTTATTCCTGAGGATAGTGATTGGCGTCAGCAGTAGAGTTTTCGCAACCTTAATACATTCATTTGTGATCCCGTCTGGTCCGGGGCTTTGTTCTAGCTTAAGTCGTATTAGTTGTTTTAGGATTTCATTTTCTGTAAACTGTTGTGCTGGAGAGGTATCTGTACAGCGATAAATAAGCTTATTTTGCCTTGGTATATCTGGTTGTCTGTAAAGATTAGCATAAAATTCGGTAGCGGCATTTATGATTCCTGTACGAGACTTAACTAAAAAAACTAACTAACTATCTTCACGCTGTATCCCTGACGGGGTAGTAAGAGAGGACAGATCGCCAGGCTTCGCGATCCATGCATACTTCTTTCGCTTCTTCGAGATTCATCAATCGCTTCATACACGCACGTCTGTCCGAGTACTTTTGACCTTTCCGTTTTTGAGCAATCTGCTCACGTGGTCTTCATATGTAAGTCTCGGCCTTCCCTGACTCCTTCTACCCTCTACTTTTGAACAATATATATTCTTCGTCAATCGTTCCTCACTCATACGAGACGAGACTTGCATTTGTTTTTGTCAGACTGGAGAGAAGGAACCCATGGTTTAGTTTGATTTAGTTCTTTAAAAGCTTTTTTTAGCAGATCTTGAGCTATCGAGGTGTCTTTTTATAGTTGTTGTTCTGTAGGTATCGTAGCATCTTTGTATTTCTTTGGTAGTAAAGTTTATATAAAGCTTTTAGTTTTTCTTTGTCAGTTCTGTCTAATTTAGGTTTATTTTGTAGCCCATTACGTTTTTTCATGAGTTCTAATGCTTTCTCCGATAAGATTTTGTTCTTTTGTGTTTTTTTAGCGTTTTTAAGGCTTATGTTGATGTAGTGAATGATTTGTTGATAGTACTCCTCAGCATTCAAGTTATTTTGAACTTTTATAAGTTCTGGTATAAAGCTGCTGAGGTTTGTAAGATATATTCATGACGCCTTTATTTTTCTTAAGTGGTTGTTTACTAGTATGTTGAACATTTTGGCTGCCAGGGTAGAGTGTCTCCGGGGATTCAGATCAGTTTCTTTTGTTTGACTGATTGTGTGAGGGTTGTTAGTTGCTCAATACAATAAGTTTGTCATATTTTATATGACAAACTTATTGTATTAGGCGGTATTGCCTGCTTCATGTTCTTTATTTAATTGGACTTGTAGTTTTTTACGCTTACTTAAAACTTCTATTGGGTAGTCTTCTTTTAAGTAATATGATGTATTTTGGAAACAATGTTTATTTTTTTGTATTTTTAGTTTGAAGCCCAATGTGTGACTAAACTTGGCACTAAACTCGACAGATCCCACATCCGTCCGCATAGGCGGTGATTTGGTCGAGCGCACGGACCAGGTTAAATACCTGGGATCTGTTTTTCACACATCCAGTGACATCGATTGCGATGTCATTTGTGACCCTAAAATGCCGATCCGGTTGAAGGGACAGGTCTACAAAACCATTATTAGACCTGTCCTTTTATATGGCAGTGAGACGTGGCCGATATTGGAGTGACACAAGCAGGAGCTGCGTGTCACGGAAATGAAGATGCATCGGTGGATGTGTGGGGTCACGCGGATGGACCGCGTGAGAAACTCTCGCATCCGCGGCAGCCTTCACGTCCGTGACATTGCAGATAAGTTGCAAGAGTGTCGCCTTCGTTGGTATGGTCACGTCATGCGGCAACCGCTGGGCTACGTAGGTAACAAATGTCTGGCCAAGTCAGCCCCGCCGGGTCCCGGTAAGAGGGGAAGACCCAAGAAGTGCTGGCTTGACGTCGTAAGGGATGACATGCGTGCCAATGGTCTCACTACAGGGGATGCCGAAGACCGTGCGAAGTGGAGGAGAAAATGTAGGAAAGCGGACCCCGGGCGTCGCGAGACGCAACTGGGACAGACGCTCGGATGATGATGAGTTTGAAGCCCAATGTGTTAAATGTTATGACATCACTATCGGTCTTACTTTCTCTCCTTTTTTCCCCCGTCTTCTCAATGCTTCGATGTTGCTATTATCGCATGATATTTTAATGTATATATTTATTATGTTTATTATAAGTATTTCGAGTTCTTCGTATGATTTTTCGCTCTCTTCCACGCCAAACAAGATTAAATTTTTGCGTCTCAACTGTCTTTTTATGTTGTTTATTTTATTATTTTGATCTTCTAATTTTACTCGTTTTTCAATTCTAAGTTATTGAACTTTTCATTCAGGCTGTTGATTATTGTACATTTAATGTCTTCATTCATCTCTAACATATCTTGTTTTTGCTGCTTTATATCTTGATGCATGTTAACTAGTATATTTTTTATTTACTTTTGGGGTTATAATTACAATAGATTTTGATTTACGCACCGTTTTAATGCAATCCAAGTTCCAGTTTTAACATACACACGCCACTTTAGTATTTTGAACTTTATTAATGTAGTATTTTTCGTATTTTATGGGATTTCCAAAGTTTTTTTACAAATTCGTTTTATGCACTTTTTTAGGAATGTTCTTAATTGCGCACTATTTCTTTTTTATATTGTTCGAAGTTGTTCATGCACTGATTTTATGTTTTATTTGTTTCACTTTTTTTTGGAGCACTTAAACAATTTAAAAAAATATTTTTCAGCGAGAACGATGTTGACAGTAGCACAGTAGCTCCCTCTTCATCTTAATCGTTAATTACGCTAATACTCACCCTATAATGGTGTAATAACGCCCTATCAGTTGGGACTCCAGCTGACGATGCACCGGGCGCCAGCTCCCACACAAAATGGTTGCCGAGCTCGACTGCGTCTCGCGGCCTAAGAGCGTATTTGCTCCTATTTTTGAGCGCATGTGGTGTCGCCCATCTACGAGTCTTACGGGAAGTAACTAATGAAGAAACGCCCTCTGGGTCATCCTGAAAAATAAAGACGTATTTTTTTAAGAATATGTGATAGAATTTTTTCTTTTAATATAATCCAATTTGAGCTTATAAATGACCTTTTTTATTATTTGATCCATAAAGATCATAAAAAAACTGGACATAGGGTCACGCGCAGTGTGGGATTTTTGTAATTACGAAATTTATGAACAAAACTAACTCTATAGCCGGTAGGCGGAGGGAGCTACAATAAATTAACATTCCAAGTTTGTCTTGGTAGGGTAGGTTCTCAAATCGTTAGTAAAAAAAAATTATAAGAAGAAGAAATCTTTTAGGGCAAAGTTATATAACAGCAATCTTTTAAGCGGATGTTGGAACGCTAGCGAAAATGCGGAACTATGAGCATTATTACTTACTTCCCATCTAAGGTAAAAGAAAGCATTTCTAAACAAAAATGCTCCCGGCGCTTTCGATGGTGGATCGTACATTGCTCTTAGTGCAGTGAGCAGTGCTGGTAATGTTCTCTCTCGCCGGGGCAAAACTATTTCATCTACGTCGATGACAAGTAACCAACCAGCTGTCGACATCGATCTGTAGAGGCAGTCGTTGAATGCTGCAAATTGTCCCTCTGTTCTGTAAAAGGAAATTTAAAAAGTTAATCACAAGTCTTATAAAGCAAATTAATAGAATTCAGAAACATTCTCTATGTAGTTCAATATTTCAATTTTAACTTTTAAGTCGTTTTAAGTTTCACATAATCATAGGTCTCTCTATTTGTCATTTTTAAGGGGTATTTTTGTCACGTTTATGTCACTTGTGATATTCACCGTTTATCACCACATTTACTTGTCCTTCGACACAACACTAACTCCTCTCTCTCTGTGCTAGTCTTCCATTGCATCTGACATACCTTTATACCGTTTATTATGGTTAAATACAGACTCGTAAAGACGGAATACATTGGCGTCTAATTAAAAACTTTTTTGTTTTGAACCTTACAGTGAGGTGGTACACTTATCGGACTCGAATCGCCTAATTAAATATTTAAAAAATTAGTACGTGTCTAGAAATTAGTATTAAAACATATGCTTCCCGGTTGGAATCAAGTGTAACCCGTGTAGATTTAGATATACCAATATTATTTCTAATTATCATTGATATTATTTTAATTTCCATTACCAGATATTCATACTCTTGAATATTTATGTGATTGCTTTTTTAAATTTTAAACTATAACATCTGCTACATGGTCGGAATCCAGTCAAGGACGATGAAGGTCATAATATTATTATAATAATATTATTATGAGTTGCTTGCCTGCTGGATTACAACCGTATTGCAATGTATAAAAAAAATACAGCACTGAAGCTAGTGCAGATTGGTTGTTTTTTGAATATACCAAATAATAGCATGCTATAAAAATGTAGTTAAAGTCATACCTGATTTCAACTTTCGAGACTATTGGTAGCTTCCACGAAAGCAGCGTAATGAGCCCTTGCTTCCGATAATGCTCCAGTAGACACGCCACTGGTCCGCTCAGGGACTCGTTATACATGTAGAAATGACTCGCTCCCAGCAACCGGTTCAACTCAAACCATTCCAACAACCATTCGTTGCGGGAGTATGAATAATGAAAGGGTTTCACGCATATGTGTAATTGTTGCTGAAAAATAAAATTAATCATAGTTAAAGCTCATTTGTAACGGTGCCTCCGGTTTTTAAAAACAAATAGGCCTGAACAAATAGTTTCTGAAACATTTTGAGAAAAACGAACTTTTTCTAAAAATGTTTCAGAAATTGGCTTATTTGTAATGCGGCGTACGGTAGTGCGATTTAGTAGAAATCGCCACGTTCCAAAATGCCATATGCTGTGTGTACGTGTGTGTGTATCGAGCCTACTACAAGCAAATAAGCACACAAGTAAGTGAGTGCGCATCTTTCTCTCTTAAATTTATTATTTATTTTTTAAACGTAAAGATTTGTTTCTGACAGGGCTCCTACGACTTCATAATTGTTTTTTAACAAGAGAGCGTATTATCACAGTATAAAAAGAGAAAATCTACCTACCTATGATCTTTCGGCTGTGGTATTACTCTAATATTTCAGAGTAGTATAACCCGCAAAACAAAGCCCACGGTGACTCAGATTAAAGTTTGGCTTGTGTTACAAATTGTGTTTTACACTATTACACAAAATTCTTTAAAAAAAAAGTTGTTGCAAAGGAAAGAAAACATTTAACTCACTAAAATCTTCTAGATTCTTTGTTATAAAACCAAATTTTCTACTAAAGAAACTTTCCAAATATACTAGCTGACATTTGGTAAGTATTTCCTGAGTTACTTGAAGCATGATATTCCATCAGTCATCATCAGTGGAGGATCAGATTGTAGTATATATGCGGCTTTGTTATTATTTTGTTTTTCTTTACACCAAGTGCTCTACTGGTGTCTTAGTTGAGCAGACTGTTCAATAGCTGAAAGGTCAAAAGTACTCCGATACCCAGACGTGCATGTATGAAACGATTAATGTCCTCTATGACTACAAGAAGTGCGTTTTTGAAATTGATAGATTTCCCATTGATATTTCAGTCGCTGCATGGGAGCTTCGCTCCAATAAATAAAATATAAATATTCTATTTTTTAAAGTCCTATTGTACTAGACTTATCAAAAAAGCTATGATAAGTCTAATACAAGTACAGGATTATGAAGCAGTGTGGAGTGCTAGATGATATTTCGCGGACACTTTACTCGCGTCAGGGTCATTTGGTACGAGTAGCTATTTATTGAAATCCAATAATCGTTCCGATAACTTGACATAGGCGAAAAAATTAGATTACAAGCATAGCGAGCACACACATTTTTGTCTATGTCGACATGTTGATTACAAAATATTGTGGGACATTATTTTTAACCCAGCGCCATATAGCCCAAAGTAAGATAATATAAACTTGTGAGGGATCTAGTAAACACTCAAACTCCGAAACAAACATTTGTGGACCGTACAAATATTTTTTCCAACCCGGGAATCGATCCCGGGTTCTCAGTGGCGGCAGTTGCATACACTACCCCTGCGCCACCGAGGTAGTCACTGTCTGAAATAATCACCTAATTCTACCTTTCAATGGCTGTCGACATGAAATGTATGTTAGAAAAAAGTCCAATGTAGGTATGATGGGTGGTGTTTTATAAGTGGGAAACATTTAGCCAAGGAGCACAAATAAATGCATATTATTGTATGCAATTTATTTTTACGGGTGCTTGTCTTATATCAACATCATAGTTTTGGTTTAAATTAGAAAAAAAATATTTGAAAAACAATTGGTAAATTTAAAGCGGACAATTTTAATTTTTAGCCTCAAGCTGGACTCATGCCAGCGTGGGTCCCGGTAGCCTAGCTGGTTATGCGTCTGACCCGGCAAGTCAGAAGACGCTAGTTCGAGTCCAGTCCAGGTCAAAACAGAAAAAAATATTTCCCTTAAAATTTAAATAAACAAGTTTATTACTAACTAGCTAATGCCCGCAGCTTAGCCCGTGTGGTGAAGTTTTCCTATTCGAGATTTTGTACGGAATCCTAATTTTTATGAACATCCAATATACGAGTACACTACGAGTATGTTATTCACGAAGAATGTAGCTTTATAATGGTGAAAGAATTTTTAAAATCGGCCCAGTAGTTTCTGAGCCTATTCATTACAAACTTACAAATCTTTCCTCTTTATAATATTAGTAAAGATACCTCTGTACCTATATGCCTAATAGGACTTACAACGTGCTAATATAAACCCCAATTCTAAACAGGCGTCACCCTACGATCTATGGAATCGATTCCAATTTAATCTCAAGGTTGTCTGGTGGACATCACTCGTGGCGATGTGATCGCCTGTTGTGCTTATAGGCAGTAGTCTCCATGGAACTAATATATTTTGCTAACAATGAAGAATTGTCTCCACCTACTACTAGAAAAGTATAGGTCTATCAAACACAATAAAAAGTGATATAATATTTTAACACATGCGTAAACACGAATTAATATGTAAGTGCGTGTTTACACATTAGTAAAAAGGCACTGTGGAACACATGCAGTGGAGGAGGGCGTTATAATATAAACACTTGCGTAAACACGCATTAATATGTAAGTGCGGGATTACACATTAGTAAAAAGGCACTGTGAAACACATGTACTGGAGAAGGCTGATAAATATTAACACATGCGTAAATAAGCATTCGTATGTAAGTGTGTGTTTACACATTAGTAAAAAGGCACTATGGAACACATACACTGGATGAGGCGTTATAGCGTGTTTACACATGCGTAAACACGTATTAATATGGAAGTGCGTGTTTAAACAATAGTAAAAAGGCACTGTGGAACACATGTACTGGAGGAGGGCGTTAGTGACTAAAGTCACTTTCGAACAAGTTAATAGTAAAAAAATGTCATTTCTAAATAGATACAATTAAATTTAATACTTGCACGCAAGCTTTACAGTCCTTCAATTATATCAAGCATTAATTCTCATTATCGTTAACAATTACCTCAATTCCACTTTTCGGTTCTGTGTCAAGCACTGTGAGTAGGTTGGTAGGTAGCCGATTTGGTTGCAAGCTCGATAGCACTGATATGGAAGCACCTACAGTCTCTTGAGGCTTGACTCCTGATTCACGCAGAAGACATAGCACGTATGTTGCACTGTATTTCAAATTCCAGTTCTCGCGTATCGCCTGAAAATGTAACATTTGACAATTAGTGGCTAAAAAAGGCCGATTAAGTATGTAAAAAGGATAGCTGATGATCCTGATCCAACTTGGTATTTCTAAATGACTAAAAATAAACAATACCAAAAAACTGTCTACATCCTAAGCCAGTTTACTGCAAGATCTATACATATCAACAAACCAAAGCATATTACAAAGAAAATTTACCAGTGCCGCAGTTTTACTGGTACATTTACTCGGAAATATGAAAATATTGTGCAATTTCATAATTTCATTTTACAATACACAAAACAATAATCATAAATAAATAGTACAAAAAGCACGTGAACCTGACAACAAAAATCTGTATTTAATTTTTACCAGCTTTACTCAAATTACCAAATCAGTGAAATAGGGAAACAAAAGGGACTTTTTTATTGGCTGACAATTTATTCCAATTGCCAAATTACATGAGGATGCGAGTATAACTCCTTTTACAGAGTCTGGGTATTATAATAAATATGGTCGTTGAATGTTCTTCACTCGTGGCATGATAAAAAATAGGACTGCGTGGGACAAAGCCATAGATGGATGATAGCAATTTGCCGAGCGCAGATCGGGGTATACTATACATTATGAGTAATCAATCGTCACATTGAATGAACACTATTCAAAGTGGGTAAAGAAAGAGTATCATAAATCTTCGCTAGATACATCCATTTATAATCATAATGAGTTTGTCAGTTTGTGATTTTCATAGCTTACTACTAAAGAAATTGATAATATAATATGTAGGACACTTTGATAATATGATATGTAGGAAACATACTTATATATTTCTAAATACATACATATTATACATAGGAAACAAACCCAAACTCCGAAGCAAACATTTATGGTTCACACAAATATTTGTTCCGGCCAGGGAATCGAAAATGTTCACAAAAACTCAGCGTTGCAGTCGCATACACTAACACTTAGGCCACCGAAGCAGTCATGATAAGTTACAGCTTGAATTCTGCTTTTGTTTGCCCCCTTCTATTCTATCTTTTGACACATTCGCACGATAAATTGAACCCTTTAAAATTTCTTCGATTAGCCCAGTTAGTTAGTTTGGTCAGGTCGATTCCCTGTAAATAACAGGAGATAAAAGCTGATGGGAGCGAGTTGTTAGGTGAACTTTGACAGGTTCGTGTGAAGTAGGTACAATATGAAATTCAGTCATCAAACCTAATCACAAATACCATTCCAAAACTTACCGATTTGGAGTATTTTCATTGAAAAAAATATGTGTGTACCAGAGTACACAGGTAAGAAGTGAAACTACTTTACGACATATTTTTACAACTCTAAAATTTCTCTCATACGTCGATAAAGAAGTTTCATTTATAATGAAGGAGTTTCACTTCAAAACAACATGGCGCGAAACCGAAAATCGTGATGATTTTTTTTAAAGCTATAAAATTTCTCTCAACGTCGATAAATAAGTTTAACTTCAATGATAGTCATAAATCCTAATAGCTCCACTTATTTTAAAAAATGGAGACATGAGCACTGTCGTAATCCTGTTGAGCCTACTTTCACTAAGTAGTGGAGACAAAAGGACCGCTGAAATCTCGTTGAACCCATCAAATGTAACTTCCCAATGGAACCAACAGTCCTAAACCAATAATAATATTACACTCAAGGTACTTCAACCAGTACTCATTACGGTCCTTGTACTATTACAAGGACAGTAAAGGCCTTGAGTGCATTGAGGCAGTCAATTTAGAGGCATGCCTTTTAATGCCTCGTTTGTGAACGCCTGGGAATGTCCTGGCTGGAGGTTGATCACTGTGTTGCTCAATTTCTTACGGGACATGGTAACTTTAGGAGCAAATTACATTCGTTTAAGCTGGTTGAGTCACCGTTCTGTCAGTGTTCAAATGCTGATGCCAAATATGATCAGACCGCCCATCATATACTTTGGGAGTGTAGCATTTGGCAAAATTAGCGAAATAATATGCTTAATTGTTTACAAGTAACGTCGAGAGTAGTTTACTATGCAGATCTCGTGGCATCGAGGGTGAATTTTCGTGCTTTTAAACGTTTCTGCCATACATATTACTGGAATCAAACATAGCTCACATAGGACCCGTAATATACTATTACCGTGGTGCTTCCCTATTTCTATAGGATTTACACCTAGTTGCTTTCCAGGTCTCCCGCTTTGCAAAGGAGGGAAGAGGCATTACGTTCTTTTCTTACTTCCTCACATTATCTTCTGATTAATTTCGTTGCGGGTTCCAAGACATGCTAACTTCTCCTGGGACTTCACCGAGATCGAGCTCGGTTTAACTTTTCTGGTGTTTTGGTCATTGCTGTAGATCCTGGTTTACAGGAGTCACAGTAAAGGGAATGCGGGTGGGATTAATCCCAAATAAAAAAATGCCTTTTAAGTTTTGTCGTTTGAAGAAAAAAACACAACTAGAACCTTGTAGTACTTTTTATTGTTTTTCAAAGTAATCACCACGTAGCTTAATACACTTTTCCATTCGCTCAAACCAGTTGATATAACATTTATTCCACTCTAAAGTGTAGGTGTTCAAAATGGCTGACTTGAAAGCGTCGACTGCTTCTTCATTGGACTGGAATCTTGACCACGAAGACTTTTCTTAATTTTAGGATATGTAAAGAAATCGTTAGGGCTTAGGTCAGGACTGTATGTAGGATGAATTTCTACTTTCTCCTGCTTCAAATACTCAATCGTTTGACGAGCGCTGTGTAAGCTTGCGTTGTCGTGGTGCAGGATGATGCGTCGCTTTGAGTAGGATTTCAAAGTTCGGGGATGACTTGTGGTAAACAAACTGCATTAACCGTTCTTGGTTCTAGGATCTTCAAGTGCAATAGTCGCAACATGACCGGTTTTTCCAACGAACGTGGCCACCGTCTTCTTTGAAGTGCTTCGAGAACGAACAACTTTAGTCGGCTTTGGCTCGTCTTGAAAGACCCAGATTGTAGATTGTTGTTTGGAATCAGGATCGTAGGCATAGATCCAAGATTCGTCACCACTGATGATGTCATAGACGTGATTTAACTCTCCTCGGTTGAAACTTTGCAGAGTTTTCTTCCACCATCTGACGCGGGCCGCCTTTTGATCGTCAGAAAAAAGCAAATGCGGTATCCAATGGCAAACTAGCTTTCTCCTCACACCAAGCGCTTCATGCAAGATCTTCTGAATGGTTGTCCCTGAGATGCCTAATAGAGCCTCTATCTTTAGAAACGTCACAAACGATCTTCGAGAATTAGTTGTCTCACAGCAATGATGTTATCTTCAGTGAAGCTGGATTTTAGGCGTCCTTCGCGAGATTTGCCACTAATACTAGTATGTCCACGCTGGAATTCTGAATACCACCGTTCGATAGTCCGCAGACATGGAGCTTCATCACTGAACACAGATGTTAGCTCTTCAAAATACTTAAAGCGTATCAGGCCTCTTCTAAAGTTGTAGAAAATAATTGCACGAACATTTTTCTTAGAAAGATTTATTTTCGTACGTCACCTTACAGATTCCAATCGACGCTGAGACTAAGCAATAACATTAGTCCTAGTACTTTCAACTGTTTTGAGAATACAAATTTAAACACATTCGAATATTTGTGTGATCCACAAATGTTTGTTTCGGAGTTTGGGCGTTTCCTATGTATGTATGTCTGTAATCAAAAATATGTATATCAGTCGTCTAGATCCCATAACACTAGCTTACTTTGGGCTACACGGCGCTGTGAACATTTATTTTTAATATACTGAATTATGCATACCTTTTGGCTGCAGTAACAACTTGTCTTCAGGTAAATGGTTCAAATGCTAATTAGGTAGAATTAAATAAAAAAATGGTTTTATTACCTTTACTCTAGCCTTGAGTGTGAGTGTGCGATTATCAGGCAACCAAAGGCGGCATATGACATGATCGGCGCCGCGCGTTTTCGTCGCTGCGATTATTCGCACAGCTGCAACTGTGCGACGTTCTACGTATGCTGAATATACGTAAAATCGGAATCTGGGGAAAGATAAAAAATTTCAATTAAATCGTACTTTATAACGTTAACTGATGCAGCAGTAAGGAATAATCATACCGTGCTAAGTTTACCGTCTGGTTGAATAGGCGAAAGTACCAAAAACAGCCTATCAGTTGCCCGCCATTCGTCTGTATTTATTAGTATAATCGTATGAGGAATTCTTGAAATTCTTGAAGTATGTTCAGGGGCCGAACCGGCCCTATATATACTATACTAGATGACCCCCACAGCTTCGCTCGTGGAATATTTCGACCTCCCGTCGCACCTATTCAATCCCGTCGCTTACAAAATCTACAATGATGCATAAAAATTTGCCTACTAATGACTACTGCTCTGCTCCCCAGTGTAGAAGCGTAATGATATATAGCCTATAGCCTTCCTCGATAATTGGGTTATCTAACACCAAAAAGACCACCAGAAAATCCGACCAGTAGTTCCTGAGATTAGCGCGTTCAACCGAACAGACAAACAAACTCTTCAGCTTTATAATATTAGTATAGATTTGTAAGTATGAAATATATAGAGTACACGTCTTAAGTAGGCCGTGAAACGTGAGTTTGTAATAATGTAGATTTGTTACTATTCCACGCAAAAACTACAAAATGGATTATAACTTAACTTAACTATCTTCACGCTGTATCCCTGACGGGGTATTCAGAGAGGACAGATCGCCAGGCACCGCGATCCATGCATACTTCTTTCGCTTCCTTCAGATTCGTTAATCGCTTCATAAATGCACGTTTGGGTATTCGAGTACTTTCGACTATTCCGTTTTTGAGTAATCCATGGTCTTCATATGTAGGTAAGTCTCGGTCTACCTTGACTCCTTCTGCCCTCTACTTTCGCACAATATATATTCTTCTTTAATTGTCCCTCACTTATTCGTTGAACGTGTCCAAACCAACGGAGCATGCCATTTCCAGCTTAACGCTGACACTTTCACTCAAACCTGCCATATTGCGTATCACTTCGTTACGTTTTCAGTCGGCCAAGGTTACGCTGCACAATTTTCGAAGTGGAGATGCAAACTCCACAGCATTCAGCTTACTTTTATGCATCTTCTGACATACCCAGGTTACGCTGCCGATTTTATGCATTTTTTCCGATTTCCGGCAGTTACTCGCCGTTCTACATCCGAATCACATCTTCCATCATACTCCCTAAATACACAATTTTATTCACTTGCTCTAGACATTCCTGATTTACTCAAATCTCGCACTTAGTTCTTACGTCTTCTCTTTCAAATACCAGAACCTTAATTTTACTTGCATTCAAGCGAAAACCCTTTCTTTCACACTTTCATATTAGTGACAAATGCCTGAAGGTCGGCTTCTGATGAGGCCATGAGCACCGCATCATCAGCGTACAACAGTCAATTTACTGTTAAGTCTCCTAAATTCACACCCATATCACAATCTTTCAACTTTGCGGGCAACTGTCTAGATACAATATGAACTGCCAGGCAGACATAACACAACCCTGTTTGACTTCTGTACAGACGTCGAAAAGAGGTGTCACATCCCCCCCTACTCGCACGCAAGCCTTACAGTCCCTATAAAGCGACTATATTGCCCGCAGTAGCAAGCCGTCCACACTATATCCGGGTAGCAAGTTCCACAGAGTTTCTCTCACAACGTTATCAAATGCTTTCTCTAGATCCACAAAAGCGCAGAAAACCTTCTGCCTAACAGCCAGAAACTTCTCCGCGTTCATGCGGAGAGAAAACACTTGATCCATGCAACCTCTTCCACGTCGGAATCCGCATTGAACCTCCTACAAATACCTTTCAGACTTTTCTTGGATTCTTGCCGAAATAACCTTTGCAAACACCTTACTAGCTAAGCTGACCAAGCTGATCGCCCTGTAGCTGGAGCAGTTTTGGCGAGAGCCTTTCCCTTTGTAAATAGGTACTACAACTACTATTTGCCAGTAATCTGGGACCTCACTCGTCCGCCAGCATAAGTTGCATAGCAGACATAGTGTGTCCCAAACGCGCAAACCACCGTACTTGATCATCTCAGCAGTAACTCTGTCTTTTCCCGCAGCCTTACCACATTTCATACTTCTTATCGCTTATTCGATCCCTTTCATACTAATGACTTCAATGACAACAGGGTCCGGAAAATGGATTATATGATGACACTTTACAAAAAACTACCACGAGCAAAGATATACCAAAGTAAAAGTGGGAAGAGAATTTAGTAACAGCGTACCAACCTCCATGGGCACGGCTCAGGGCTCCGTGAACGTTCCAAAAGAATAAATTATATACGTTAATGAAATGTGCAATCTTTTTGTGCATGGTTCCGTATATCAGTTTGCTGACGATACATGCATTTTGGTGGCAGGAAACTGGAAGAATTCCAGTTAAGTCTGTGGTCAAGATAAGAGCTGTACTGAGTAAACTATATGTGATTAAATATAAAATACCATTCAAAGTGTTAAGATTTATATTTTTGACATTGGTTGATAGTGTTTTTGGGTACGGGTTGAGCAGTTATGGACGTGCTTGTAAAACTAAATTGGTAAATATTTATAACTTACAAATTAAATTATAAAAACAATACATACATACATATTGTCACGCCTTTATCGCCGAAGGGGTAGGCAGAGGCATATTAAACGCCCACATTTTACCGTATGCATTTTTGTCCCACGTAACAGATGGTGAGCCTATTGCCATGTTGAAATGGACAGGGGCAGGCTGCGGCGACCTGCTGTTGAATTTTTTAAGCCGCCCGTCAGGCCTTTACCTTGGCTTAACGACTGCCATTTTATTGGCAACCGGGATTGGGATTGGTACGGCTTAACGTGCCTTCCGAAACACGAAACTGGGGTGGGTCTAAAGGGCTGAAAAAATTTGATAATTAAAATGTGTCTATTTTAGATGTTAAATTTGGAAGAAATTTTGAACCCGTTGCCTTTTTAGTGAGGTGGTAACAAAAAGGCTAAAAGGTCTTATGTGCTAGACACTAATTAGCACGACCAATTAAAGTCCTGGTAGTCTCAGACTTTACATTACTACTTTATAAAAACAATAGTTCCCAAAATAGTAAAACTTCAACACAAAAACTGTTATAATGGATTGTTCCAGTATTGCGAGTTGCTTCCTGTGCAGAGTAAACTTAGACTGGCCATTCTCAGCGTGGGAGATGCAGCGCCGAAACCTCGTTGCGGGTCTGGGCGTGGACATTCTCACGCTGGAGACCATGGTGAGAGCCATGATCTCCAGCGGGAGCATGCTGCTCGCCGTGCTTACAGAAGCAGGCCAGGGAAGGTGGCGTAGCCTGAGGGTTACACGCACGTTGCTCACTCCCTCAAGGTAGTGGTATATTACCCGAACCCCCCAAAGAAGCGAGATAACACTCGAACCCCCCAAAGAGGCAGGATACACACCCGAACCCCCCCTGAAGGAGCCTGCGGTAGCGGACAAGGTCTGTCGGGAGCCCTGGGTTTATCCTTCCGAGGGCTCACCCGGGACTCCTGGCCATAGACAGATAGAAGGGTAATGTGGTTTTAGTCGGTAGGAGTCCGGCATAGCATCCATGAGGATTTCCACACGAAAAAAAAAAAAAGACTGGCCATTCTAAAGGAAGAAGTTATTAATGTAAATGTACTAAAAGACTATACAAGAAATGAAAACCTAAGATCATTAGAGTATACAAAAAAAAATTGTTTACCGATAATTAACAACAAATATGGTGCTTGAACATGTAATTACCTTTTGCCATATATTTTGAATGGTTTGCCTACTGCAATCGTTTCGGAATTTCGTAGTAGTGAGAAGTTCGGTAGGAGTCCGGCATAGCATCCATGAGGATTTCCACACGAAAAAAAAAAAAAAGACTGGCCATTCTAAAGGAAGAAGTTATTAATGTAAATGTACTAAAAGACTATACAAGAAATGAAAACCTAAGATCATTAGAGTATACAAAAAAAAATTGTTTACCGATAATTAACAACAAATATGGTGCTTGAACATGTAATTACCTTTTGCCATATATTTTGAATGGTTTGCCTACTGCAATCGTTTCGGAATTTCGTAGTAGTGAGAAGTTCACGCGCAAACTTAATAATTTACTCAAAAAATATTATAAATCCAGATTACACATTTATTGTAAATATATAGGGCCACACCGCTTGTTTGTATGCTCACGCGTGCCTGCATGTACGAAACAAAAAATATATAAAAAGCGTAGTATAAGCTATATTATAGTAAAGTTTCATTAAAATCTATTCGGTAGTTTTTACGTGAAAGAGTAACAAACATCCATACAAACTTTCGCATTTATAATATTATTAAGATTAAGATAAGATATTTTTCAGTAATTATGTTATGCATATTCAAATAACAGTAAGTATTGTACATACATACATACATACATACATAGTATTGTCAAGCCTTATTCCCGAAGCGGTAGGCAGAGGCATACTATACGCCCACATTTAAGCGTATGCATTTTTGTCCCAAGTAACAGGTATTGAGCCTATTACCGTGTTGAAAAAACAAGTGCAGGCTGTGGCGACCTGCTCTTGAAAATTTACAAGTCAGTAGGCTTTAAACTTGGCTTAACGACTGCCATTTTACTGGCCATCGGAACCAATGGCTTAACGTGCCATCCGAAGCACGGAAACGCTCTCAAATGTAAATGCCACAAAGTGGTCACCCATCCGAGGATCAGCCATAGCGAAAGTTGCTTAACACAGTGATCGTTTACAGACCCCTGAGTTAGCGGGGCTACGAGCGCTTCACGTTTCAGTAAGAATTGTATAGATCTATTCATCGCGTACATTAAAATACTAGCTGACCCGCGCAACTTCGTTTGCGCCACATAAGAGAAACAGACAAAGAAAGAGATACAAGTTAAAGAGGGTGGCGCGTAGGCTATTCTTATGAAACCACTTCTGAAGTATTCGCTTTATAACAACAAAAAACTGAATGAAATCGGAATACTTGTTGATAAGTTACTTACAACTGAATAATATACACGCGGGCGAAACGGCTTGAACTGAAAATCCTGTGTCAGATATTTCCTGAATCAATACATATGCTACCTACTTTATATCCCAGGAAAACATCTTTTACCCGCGAGAAAAGCTTTTTGTGTACTAACGACTTCACGTGAGCGGAGCCGCGGGCATCAACTGTTGGAAATGTTCTACCTTTATGCCGATTTTCATCAAAATGTGATTAAATAACAAACGTCCATATAATATAGAAATCTTTACAAATTTTCACATTTATAATATTAGTAAGATTACATTCCCGTGAGAATACCGGGAATTCTTTCTTGGTGCTCATCTAACGTAGGTACGTAAAGAATACGTTAACCAAATTTTAGGTTGTGTATGGTTTTAACCACGTAGTTCCCGTTCGCGTAGGAATACCGGGTATTTCTTTCTTAGTGCTGATTCAAGGTAGATACCTAATAAATACATTCACTAAATTTCAGATATGTACCGATGATAGTTTAGACTGTGTGTGGTTTCACCGACGCAGTTCCCGTTTCCATGGAAATATCGGGAATCCCGTTTTTATTGCTTATCCAAAGACTTAAAGTATACATTCACCAAATTGCAGGTTTCCATGTTTAATGTTTAGGCTGTGCGTGGTTAACTCGCATAGTTTCCGTTCCCGTGGGAACACCAAACTTGCTGGTAATACAGCCCTTAGAAGATTCTTTTAAAACAGGTGTCGCTATGTAAGTTCATGTTACTAACTTTGAAATAGACAATCTTCCATACAAACGTGTATCCCTTATTTACGTCCTTAGGGGTAGAATTTCGCAAAACCCCTTCATAGGGGGCACCTACGTGTTAAAAGGAACTCCCATGCGAAGTTTGGCCTTCATAGCTTCGTTAGCTTTCTGGATTTTTAGTTAGTACAATCCCTGTTTTACCCCCTTATAGGTTTTTTTTTTACAAAACCGCAATACACGTGCCCATTTATTTGTAACCAATACCAGGTGGACGTAAATTCATGTTTCTAACTTTGACGAATTTTCATACAACAGGTGTCGCTATGTAAGTTCATGTTACTAACTTTGAAATAGACAATCTTCCATACAAACGTGTATCCCTTATTTACGTCCTTAGGGGTAGAATTTCGCAAAACCCCTTCATAGGGGGCACCTACGTGTTAAAAGGAACTCCCATGCGAAGTTTGGCCTTCATAGCTTCGTTAGCTTTCTGGATTTTTAGTTAGTACAATCCCTGTTTTACCCCCTTATAGGTTTTTTTTTTACAAAACCGCAATACACGTGCCCATTTATTTGTAACCAATACCAGGTGGACGTAAATTCATGTTTCTAACTTTGACGAATTTTCATACAACAGTCAATCTCTTATTTACTTCCTTAGGGGTAGAATTCCGCAAAATCCATTCTTTAGGGAAACCTACGTCTTAAAAGGAACCCCCAATGCGAAATTTGGGCTTCATAGCTTCGGTAGTTTCAGAGATTTTGTGATCAATGAGTCAGTTATTACAAATACAGTTTTACCCCATTAAGGGTAGAATTTATCAAAATTCCTTAACACGTATTTTTTTTATACAGAAGCAGGTATAAGAAATTCAGTGTTGCTATGTTTGAAAATAAAGAATTTTCCATATTAACTCCCAACCCTTGTTTACTCACTTATAGATAAAATTGAGCAAAACCGCGATACACGTGCCCATTTATTTGTAACTAAAAACAGGTGTACCTACATATATTCACGTTTCTAACTTTGAAAATGACGAACTTCCATACAACCGTTTATCCCTTATTTACTTCCCTAGGGGTAGAATTTCGCAAAATCCCTTCTTAGCGGAAATCTACGTACTATAAAGAATCTCCATACAAAGTTTGAGCTTCATAGCTTTGGTAGTTTCAGAGATTTCGTGATCAGTCAGTCAGTGATTTTGCCTTTTATATAATATATACGAGTTTAGATATATAGATGTCTGTAAGAATGTAATATACATTTAGGTACTACACATACCCATCCAAGGCTAAGAAAAAGGTTATTATGTTACGCTCCTACTGCGACTAGACAGTTAAACGGCTTTAGGCAAATACGGGTATCATTAAATTTGTCACCGCTTTGCGAGTAGCACAAGTACTACTCTACTACTACAGTAATTTGTTGACGTCAACGAAAACGAACTGCTACGAAGCTTTACATTCGGATTTATTTGTACATTTATACTATTTACCAGATTTTTCATAGCATTGCATACTGAAAAATTAATCGAAATAATTTTCTATTTAACTTCCAGTCATTTTAGAGATTACCTAGAGCAAACAAATGGGAATAAATAATGTTTTTATGCAACTACCATAATCATATACTTATATATAATATAAATTATATACTACTAAATATTTTTATATTATAATAAATTATATACTTATATATATATTTATATTATATTTCTATAATTTGGAATTTTAAACAAACACGTCAATTATCTGTACAGATTAAGTACCTTAATGTACAACTCGGAACTTAAAGCGCATTAATAGTTACTCTTTCAAAACTTTGGTGTAAGGAAGTAAATATTAATCCACGTGAAGTCCCGAAACTTACACAAAATAATATTTAAAAAAAAAATTTTGGTTCTCGTATGTTAGTTTATACGTAGATTAGAACTCATAGTACTCGTATAAACTCTATTTAGGCTGCTCTATAGAAATGTCAGAGATATTTATTTATGACATGACATTACATGTCATGACCACTTAGTGGCATAGTGACATTTACATTTGCGAGCGTTTCCGTGCTTCGGAAGGCACATTAAGCCATTGGTCCCGGTTGCCATAAAAATGGCAGTCATTAAGCCCAGTTTAGTTGTAGGCCTTATGGGCAGCTTGAAATAAAATTCAACAACAAGTCGCCACAGCCTGTGCCTGTCCATTTTAACACGGCGATGAACTCAACACCTGTTACGTGGGACAAAAATTTATACGGTGAAATGTGGGCGAATAGTATGCATATAATAGTAGACTATCTGTTCGGGATAAATGCGTGACAATATGTATGTATGAATGTTTTAATATTTTTAAACCAAAACCATATATGTACGTACATTTGAGTATAAGCTATGATTTTATGACAACATAAAGTTGTAAAAAGTTTGAAATAACATCAGCAATTGAAAGGAAAATCAGTGCAATATAATTTTTTTTACGATGTCGTTTGGAAACTCGATATCGCTTATAAGGTGTTTTGGCAGAAATTCGATATCATTTAAGGTGTTTCGGGTGAAATGTCAATGTGTCGAGGAATGTAGACAGATCTCTTTTTACGATACTACTACCTGATCATAATGACACTTTTTCAAGATGCTGCCTGAACTAAGTTTATAATAGGAGTTAAAGTATGAAATTGCCGTTTTATTGTAATAGGTTTTTTGAATTGACATAGAATCTTCATGGTTTGAGGTTTTCGAATGAAACTTTTTTCACATGGTTTCTATGATGTTCTTTTTTTATAAAATGTGAAAATTTCAATATTGACATTCAATTGTTTTTGTGATTCAACTTAGACAAGAAAGATGGATACTGCGAAAATTCGAGTGATTTTTGAATACCAGTTCCAACGCGGAAGTAACGCGGCAGAAACAGCCCGCAATATCAATGTTGCGTCTGCTAATGAACGCACCGTGCGATTTTGGTTTAAAAGCTTTCGTGATGGAAACTTTGACTTGAATAACGAGCCACGAGGAAAACCGCCCACACAGGTGAATAACGATGAATTAAGAGAGATGGTGGAAGCCGATCCTAGTCAAACTACCCAGGAATTAGCGGCATGGTTTAACGTTACCTTACCCACAATACTGACTCATTTGCGTTAAATCAATAAAATAAAAATATACGAAAAATGGGTGCCTCATGATTCGATTGATCTGCAGAAAGAAACTGTTGTTTGGTGGTCTCAGCATGGTGTTATTCACTATAGCTTTCTCCGATTTGGTCAAGCAATAACGGCAGATGTCTATTGTGCCGAACTCCGAACAATGTTGACAAAACTAGCAGTAAAACAGCCCCGACTCATGAATCGATCTTTACCATTATTGCTCCATGACAATGCGAGACCTAATACAGCTATAAACTTTGACTTGAATAACGAGCCACGAGGAAAACCGCCCACACAGGTGAATAACGATGAATTAAGAGAGATGGTGGAAGCCGATCCTAGTCAAACTACCCAGGAATTAGCGGCATGGTTTAACGTTACCTTACCCACATTACTGACTCATTTGCGATAAATCAATAAAATAAAAAAATACGAAAAATGGGTGCCTCATGATTCGATTGATCTGCAGGAAGAAACTCTTGTTTGGTGGTCTCAGCATTGTGTTATTCACTATAGCTTTCTCCGATTTGGTCAAGCAATAACGGCAGATGTCTATTGTGCCGAACTCCGAACAATGTTGACAAAACTAGCAGTAAAACAGCCCCGACTCATGAATCGATCTTTACCATTATTGCTCCATGACAATGCGAGACCTAATACAGCACGAGAAACCGTTCTGACCCTTCAGGAACTGCAGTTGGAAACCATTCGTCATCCTCCGTATTCGCCAGACCTTGCTCCAACGGACTACCATTTTTTTGTGATTTGGACAGTTATCTACCTGACAAGAAGTTTTCTTCCCAGGAGGCAGTACAAAATGCTTTCACACAGTTTGTGCAGTCTAGATCCTCAGAGTTCTATCGCAAAGGCATATATGACCTTCCTATTAGATGGCAGCAATGTATAGATAATAATGGTAACTATTTTGATTAAATAAATTTGTTATAAACTAAAAAATAAACAATTTAGATTTTCAGTAAAAAACGGCAATTTCATACTTTAACCCGTAATATTTTTAAAAACTTTTTATTAATTTGCAATGTAGGTATTTAGTTATGTTTTTTAGGGGATAGAACCTTGCAACTTCAATTAATATTTTACTATAATAATTTTTAATAATTTACTATTAATACCGATTAAACTAAAATTTTAATACCCGTATGGAAAGGAAGATAATGCCGAATGACGTCACACACCTAATCATCTGCAGGCCGAGTCTACTGTTGACAAGCCGCAGAATAGAACCAGAATCGTTGGTTTTAGCTGGCAAATGTTAGCAGACTATCAAAAATGCAACTGACTAGCGGCCACTTGCGCGGTATGTGTTAGTAGAATTGTATCGGCCGACCGATAGAAGTCTATTGGATTATGATTGTAATAGTAGATTACGAAAAACTATCAAAATTATACCGGTGGCTTTCTATTGAGCGACGATTTCGAATCGCAGACTCGGTCCCCTGTTTGACGTCATTCTAAATCAACATGACAGAACACTCAATATGGCGGACTAAGCTTATGAGTAAAGTTAAAAATACTCGGATACCTAGACGTGCATGTATGAAGCGATTGATGAATCTACAGAAAATGAAAGAAGTATGCATG
This sequence comes from Thumatha senex, assembly GCA_948477245.1. Lineage (NCBI taxonomy): Eukaryota > Metazoa > Arthropoda > Insecta > Lepidoptera > Erebidae > Thumatha > Thumatha senex. The sequence continues at coordinate 12,348,942 of OX419732.1, read as the reverse complement.
GATCACGAAGCCTGGTGATCTGTCCTCTCTGTCTACACCATTAGAGATACATCGTGAAGATAGTGAGTTTAGTTAGATTATTATCGAAAGTTGCACTAAGAGAACAAGGAATCCCTAAAGAAGTTACTTTGCACGGCATAGCCGCGTAAATTTACATAAACAAAATTTCATGATGAAAATCCTGCCAATATCAAACTACCATTTATAGTGAACGATATCTCGACCTTCGCAATTAATAATGCTTATCGAAATGCAAATATTTATCGTAGACCTACAGGCTGATGAGAAATATCTGGCGGTAGAGCTTCCAATTATACATTTAATGCCTACTATAGCTGCTCAATCGATGTGTCTGCAGTCAAGTTTGGACCATAGTTAGTATTGTATAACTTTATCTATCTATCTATCTTCACGCTGTATCCCTGACGGGGTAGTCAGAAAGGACAGATCGCCAGGTTTCAGGATCCATCTCTTCTTTCACTTCGTTTTGTTCTTCTTCAAGTATAACTTTCTGTTTCTATAACAAAATAATGCAAGGTTTTTGATAGATATTCGAGAGCACAATATGAGCATCAAATGAAAAGGTATGCTGAGTAAAACTCTAAAAAGAAAGTAGCTTTACTTTAAATCCGTTATAGTGAACTACTAAAGATTCTGAACTAGTTTTTTTGCTGTCGTACAATTGCTGAGATTATTCTTTTTAGTGTGTTTAAATAAACGCTTATCTTTACAAAGATTTTCAACTCTTCATTTATTTAGATTTAAAATACATGTACAAACTACAGTAAGATAGTGAACATAATACCCCAAACTAGAAACTTTATATATTTCGCTCATGCCGGCGACCAATCTACTCGTACCATCAAGATCAGGTAATTTCATATCGCGCGGGTGCACATTCAGGGCAGGATATGAAGTATCGCGCACATGCGACTCGACGACGTAATGCAGGAAATGGAAAAAAGCTTTCCATCATAGAAAAAGGTAAAGCTTTCGTGCAAAGCTTTGAAAATATGTTTTTGATAAGTTTTATTATTAATCAAAACAAAAATTTGCTTAAAGACAGTTGATAGCTTGTGCTCAATGTGCAAGGAAAGTTGCTCGATCGGTGAATGGATATTACTTGTTTTGTGCTTATGCTTCAGTAATTTTCTTTTTAACCCAGCGAGGATGTATGGACGATATAAATCAGTCGCTGGCCCCTTTTTGTTTTAGACTTGTAAACTCTAAAGTTTAAAAAAGTCTTACAGAACGGCTTAGTCTGTCTGTCCGTCCATCTGTACGCTTCTTTTTTAAAACCAATTTCTGAAAGTAAGATTTCTAAAGAACCATTAGAGATAGAGACAAACAGTGTTCGGCATTGGATTCAGGATACCATAAATACGTGCATAAGCGATTTTGAAATTTCTATCACTTCTGGTTTTGAAACTAGTTTCGGTTTAGAGTCGTCTGATTCCTTCGATACGATATTAAAGGATCCATTACTTGTTTCAAACGGATTTTAAAAAGTTTTTACAGATTCCACAGCACACCTCTGGTGGTGTTGCAAACATCCATTGACCATGGTACATCTGTGGCGTCGTGGGATTGTATCCGACTGCTACGCAAGAGATCGTGGGTTCGAGTCCCACTCAGGATAAAACTTTGTGTGACGAGCATGATGGTTTATTCTGTGTCTGGGTGTTATTCATCTATTATATGTATATATTTGGATATATATAAGTATGTTTATCAGTTATCTTGTTACCATAGTACAAGCTCTGCTTAGTGTGGAATCAGGTGTCGTTGTGAGAGTTATATCAACAATAAAAAAAAATTCTGACGTACTTTAATCCCATAAAAGACTGACGCGCGATCATATTATAGCGACCTACACGATCGATACAACTTCAATTTGAAGATTATAGTGTATTCTGAAAAAATAGTAGTATTTCGAGAGTTGTGTCATTTTAATTTTCCATATAATGTTTTACAAGAGAACGCTTGCCATTCCGCCCGCGGGATGTAATTTTTCCATACCCGTTTCTCACAAGAACCCGAGACCGGGTTATATATAACATCTTTTAGTTTATTTAGTCGATTATGTCTCTTCACTAGTCGAACCGAAGGGAGGAAGGAAAAAGAATGGCGAAACCGTTGGCCTCTTTATTTTTCCACACTCTGTAATTTCAATTGTTCCGGGTAAGTTCAATTAATAAAATTTTAATAATCTTTTATTTTTTCGGTATTTTAAAATGACATACTGATATTTTTTCTTTTGTTCGTAGAGCCTCGTTTTCTCGTCTTTTGCTTGATAATCGTCTTATCTGTGGCCTCATTATTGATATGCACGTTTTCCACCCGTACCATCGTGCCCGTTGCACAAGCGCAGCGCCTGCGCCATTGCCTACTGGTGCAAATTTGATGATTCCATCCATCTCGGGCAGGGTTCGAAAATGGTACCAGAGAAAATTATGGTGAGTAGTTGCAGGTCTTGGAAGTCTTGTCAGTCCCTAAGTCAGACAGGCAATAAGGTCTAAAGTATCAAAAAACACAAAGGCATGTGTTGACTCCGGATGTCAGCTACCTAAACATCAGAATGGTTGTTTGACCGTGAAGAAGTAACAAATTTTTCACAAACTTTCACCCTTATAATATGAAGTACTGATAATATTATAGTGAAATAAGCTTTTGTTATGTATATAAATATTTGTTCAGCATTTATGAGTCCTTACGAAAATTATAGCTCTGAAAAACCATTTATTGCAAAAGCAAGTTAAACCGTGAGCCGGAAATGGCATAATCTTACCTCCGTTTAATCAAGATCAGTCGCAGTTCGCAATAAATCAAGATAAAATACTATGACTAACCAACCATTTTACTGGCAAATTATGTTGTTCGATTACACCATATCTCTTGAAATAATTTAACTCTCTTTTGTTCCTATATCTTACTGCCTAGTTCCAAACAGGAACATAGGGCTCTTATTTTTTAGGACATGTTATCAGAGTCGCGTAGGCTCAAAAAATTGCTGCCGTTCAGAAGGAAAATTAGAAAACGTAAGTTTGTAAGAAATAAAAAAAAAAGCAAACATTACAATAACTATACTCTGATTTTTTCCTTTATATACTAGAATTACATTTGGAGTGTTGCCGCTTTATCGCACTAAAAAGATAGTGTCATAACCAAAAATAATAGGTGGTTAGTTGATTAGTTTGAAATTTGGTATATGCAGATTCATGGAGTATTGAATGAGTAATTAGAATTTAATAAATTTAAGTCATGCAGTTTTATTGGGATATTACCAATATATATTGATATGTGTTTAGATACGCGACTTCGTTCATGTGGAATGTTTCTCACCAAAACTCCTTTCTTAATGCTTGCTTGAGGCGCTTCTCACGTTGCTTGTCTGTGACGCACGAGAAAAAGAGGTACGCTCTGGATCAGCAACAAATGCGATTTCACTCTGACTAGACGTTTATAAACGACGTTTTAAAAACTGTGCGCTTTGCGTTGAATGGCAGAAAATGTGAACTCGTCAAACTTGTCAGTCTTTTTTTTTCGTGTGGAAATCTTCATGGATGCAATTTCTATATGAATCTTACTGATTAAAACCACACGTATCCCTTCCATCTGTCTATAGCCGGGAGTCCCGGGTAACCTCTTTGGAAAAATAGCCCCAGGGCTCCCGATAGACTTTGTCCGCTACCGCGGCCTCGTTCAGGGTGGGTTCCAATGTTATCTCGCTTCTTTGGGGGGGAATCAGGTTTTATACCACTTCTTTGAGGGGGTGAAGGGCGTGCGTACAGCTCTCACACCGCGCTACCGACCGAGGCCTGCTTCTGTAAAGACGGCGAGCAGCCCACCCGCCGTCCTCAGGCCCCCGGTCATGGAGGACGCTAGTCTTGGGCAAAGACAAGTCTGCGATGTCCTCGCCGCAGACTGCGGAACTCGGGTGGGAGAGTTCTCTCCCGCTCCCCCTATGGCGTCCCACTTGCTCCCGCTAGAGACCATAGCTCTCACCGGGTCCGTATTGGGTTGCATAAATTTTAAAGGCATAACTTAAAACATAACGTTTTCTGGCATACTCTTCGTTTCGCACAACGTTCAAACAGAATAAATCATTTGGCATACTTTATTTTCCCATAACTTTTTTAAAATAATGATATACCCGCATAAAAAATTTACGCATAATTTTTTTTACAATAATGATTACTAATCATAACATATATTGGCATTCACTCACTCTCGCATAAAGATTACAAGCCATATATATAGAATACCATAATGTTAATGAGTACATATTTTTATTTTTATATATAAGATTGAACTGTCTAAGATTGAAATGCCCACTAAATAAAAATGACGATAGTCACTATACTGAAGTTCAAAATTTCAACACTTATATATAGAATATATAAATATAATACAAAAAGAAGGTAGTTGCAGCGGCCCGCTCGCTTCGCTCGCTCGGCTCGCGCGTTGTGGTCATAAGTGATCTAACACTCCTCCTCGCTTCGCTCGTCGTCGTACCTATTTACGACTTTGCTCAAGACTAATCTAAAAAAAATAACACTTAAAATAATGAGCATTTAATATACTCGTCTTTGTGTTGGCACTGTTACAGAATGTCAAATGTTTTTTTCGTGTCGAAATCTTCATGCATGCAATGGCGGACTCCTACCGACTAAAACCACACGTTTCCCTTCCATTTGTCGGGATTTGGCTGTGAGTCCTGGATGAGCCTCAGAAGCCTAGCCTCAGGGCTCCCGACAGACTTAGTCCGCAACTGCGGCCTTGTTTAGGGGGTGCTATCCTGTGTGAGAGATACCACTCGAACCCCCCAAAGACCTGTGTCTTTGGGGGGTTCGAGTGTTATCTCTCTTCTTTGGATGGTGTGGGCGTGCGTGTAGCTTTCAAGTCTATTATATTTTATTTTTACTTTTAAAGCAGCTAAATACAAAATATGATACTATAAACCATTTTTAATAGTCAAGAGTTTATTACAAAATGGTGTAGATTGAATTTTGTATGAGCCTCTGATAACGTCAATTTAATAAGTATAATGTATTCGATAGTTAGTATTATATAAAAATTAAGGGTATTGATTTACCCTTGATAACTACTGACGTGAAAAGATACAACTTTTTGCCAATCACGATCCCCGCTGGCTAATATGATTGGCAAGATTTTATACTAAACTAGAAACTCGTGAACTTTTTAATAGTAGGCATTTTATAAAGAAAAATAATCAGTACACAGCGAAAAATCTTAAATCATTTTTAATAAAATTCTAAGACATCAACTGGTGTAGAATTAATTTTGGAACATTTCCACTAAATTTGATTGAAATACGATGGTAAATGACGTTACAGTTTTTTTAGTTTTCCTAAGGCTTAAGAACTATCAAACTTGACAACATTGTACAAATCTTAGATTTGGGAAATCAACTTTATGCGAATTCAACTTGATGGTCCGAAAGGGATAAATCAAAGTCGTGTAACTAAGCCCATTTATAACTCAAGGACGGGTAGGTCGATTTTCATGATCCTTGATTTTATGGATTTGTCTATACCTAGATCAGAATAAAAACTTTTGTTTGTCATACATTTTCTATAGAACCTGATTCAAAGGCTGATTCGAGGGGTTGGCACTATATTGCTCACCGGGGCTACTAGTCTTAATCTTAATCTATATATATAAAAGGCAAAATCACTGACTGATTCATTGACCACGAAATCTCTGAAACTACCAAAGCTATAAAGCTCAAATTTCGTTTGGAGATTTTTTTTAATACGTTTGTTTCCGCTAAGAACGGATTTTGCGAAATTCAACCCCTAGGGAAGTAAATAAGCGATAAACGGTTGTGTGGAAGTTCGTCATTTTTAAAGTTAGAAACATGAATTTATGTACACCTATTTTTGGTTACATACGAGTATAAATGGGTACGTGTGTCGCGGTTTCGCAAAAGTTTACCTATAAGGAGGTAAAACAGAGGTTGTATTAACTGACTCATTAATCATGAAATCCAAGGAGCTGACGGAGCTATGAAGTCCAAACTTCGCATTCCCCTATGAAAGAGTTTTGTGAATTTTTACCCCTGAGGACGTAAATAAGGAATAAACATTTGTATGGAAGATTGTCATTTTCAAATTTAGTAACATGTACTTACGTACCTACAACTATTTTAGATGAATCTCTTAAGGCCTGTATTACCAGCGAGTTCGGTGTTCTAACGGGAACCGAAAGCATGTCAGTAAACCACGCACAGCCTAAACATTAAACATGGAAAATGAAATTTGGTGAATATATACCTTAAGTGGGGCACTTTTCACACAGCGCCATCTAGCCTTAAGTAAGGTAATATTAGCTTGTGTTATGGGATCTAGATAACTGATAAACATACTTATATATTTCTAAATACAAACATATTATACATAGGAAACGCCCAAACTCCGAAACACACATTTGTGGATCACACAAATTTGTTCCGACCCGGGAATTGAACCCGGGACCTCTCGCGTAGCAGTCGAATACACTCCCACCGCGCCACAGAGGAAGTCGATCTCTGGATAAGCAATAAAAACGGGATTCCCGATATTTCTATAGAAACGGGAATTACGTAGATAAAGCCATTCACAGACTAAACTATTAAACATAGGTACATACCTGAAATTTGGTGAAGTATTTATTAGGTTCTCTCTACTTTTATTGTATTCTTTTCGTACCTACGTTAGATGAGCATCAAGAAAGAATTCCCGATATTCTCCCGGGAATGTAATCTTAGTAATATTATAAATGTGAGTTGGTGAAGATTTGTTATTTAATCACATTTTGATGAAAATCAGCATATAGGTAGAACATTTCCGAAAGTTGATGCCTGCGGCTCCGCTCACGTGAAGTCGTTAGTACACAAAAAGGTTTTCTCGCGGAAAAAGATGGTTTTCTGGGATATAAAATAGGTATCCTATATTATAACTCCGGGAATGTCTCGGCGACACAGGGTCAGTTCAAGCAGTCAGTTTCGCCCGCGTGTATATTATTCAATTGAAAGTAAATCATCAACAAGTATTCCAATTTCATTAGTTTTTTGTTGTAAAAAGCGAAAACTTAGAAGTTGTTTCATAAAAATAGACTTAGCGCCACCCTCTTTAACTACCACCTCTTCCTTTGTCTGTTCTCTTATGTCGCGCTAACGAAGTTGCGCGGGTCAGCTAGTAATATTATAAACGTGAAAGTTTGTATGGATGTTTGTTACTCTTTCACGTAAAAACTAATGAATGGATTGTTATGCAACTTTACAATAATATAGCTTATTCATCAAAATAACACATAGGCTACTTTTTATCCCGGGAAGAAGTTCCTGTGGGAAGGGGAACGGGAAAACTTATCTTCGCAGGCGAAGCCGCGGGCGTCAGCTAGTAATATTATAAACTTCAAAGTTTGTGTGGATGTTTGTTACTCTTTCACGTAAAAACTACTGAATGGATTTTAATGAAACTTTACAATAATATAGCTTATACATCAGAATATCACATAGGCTGCTTTTTATCCCGGGAGCAAGTTCCTGTGGGAAACGGGAACGGGAAAACTTCTCTACGCGGGCGTCAACTAGTTTAAAATATATCCATAACGTGAAATAGTAGTAAGAACAGGTATACGTTAATTATATATGATTATTAGTTAGGTAAAGCGTGTGGGCAACGGGGTATGTGTACCACGACAAGGCATGACAGATTGTGTGAAATGCAATACATAATTATAACAATGAATGTTTAGAATATAGGTAATGCGTATCTTGCTGTAGGCAAGCATACTACGAATTAGTTATGCCCGTGTGAAGTTCCTTATAGTTATAGGTTTAGATTATGGCACAGATAATTAATCACGTCAGTCCAGAAAGTATTTTTTCCTTTATTTTCATATAAGTACTATTGCTTAAAAGTTCCTGACATTTTGTCCTGACCTGACCCTTCAGGTCCGCTACTAGGTAAGTAAAATACACATACACTTCTTTATGCACGAAGTGGTATGCAGAGATGGTGTTACATACATAATTTGCATCTGATGAAAATCATGTTTTTGATTGTTGTTGATTTCAAACAAAGAAAACAAAATAGTTGATTACAAAGTAAGTATTATTTAGGTATTGTTTATAATCGCATTTTACAAAAAGATAATCTATCAAAATAAATAAGACATAGTGACTAATGACAATGACTTACGTTAAACGACCTTCGATAATTATGAATTTGACTAAAAAAGAAAATTTACGAGGGTTTTGAACTGTAGTCAGTGTATCATTAACTATCATTTATTGACATTCGTACATTAGTTGGTTAAGGTATGTAGAAAAGCCGTAAATATATGGTGTTAGTGTCAAAATAAATGGTTTTTAGGTTTTTCCAACAGATTTCTCCAACCGAAGAATATAATAATTATAATTGGCCTTTCAAAAGCGTCTACACATTATAATGATACATCAAGCTAATACATATATGCTTGTGCTATGGGTTCTAGATAACTAATATATAGTTATATAATTTATACAAATTATAGAATAGAATAAATAAAATAAACAAATATCCATCACGCCTTATCCCCGAAGGGGTGGCAGAGGCATATTATATGCCCACTTTTCACCGTGTGGATTCCTGTCCCACGTAATAGGTGGTGAGCCCATTGCCGTGTTGAAATAGACAGACGCAGGTTGTGGCTACCTGCTGTTGAAATTTATTAAGCCGCCTATAAGGCCTTCAACCAGGCTTAACGACTGCCATTTTACTGGCAACCGGGACCAACGGCTTAACGTGCCTTCCGAAGCACGGAAACGCTCGCAAATGTAAATGCCACAAAGTGGTCACCCATCCGACGACCAGCCATAGTGAAAGTTGCGTACCTCGGTGATCGTTTACCGAACACTGAGACCGCGGGGCCACGAGCGCTTCTAATAATAGAATAGAATAGAATAGAAATATGCTTTATGGTACACCAATTATTATTTAATAATATATTCGTAACTTCTATATAGTCATATAGAGATATAATATATTCGTATTTAATAATATTACAACTCTTGAGTTATGTATTATACATAGTAATAACCCAAATTTCGAAACAAATACTTGTGCCATTTACTCACAGAATAGAGGCAAGTGTGTATTATAGTTATACCATCTTACTATTCTATGGCAAGCAAAGTTTGGTTTGGAATTTTTCTCTGACTCTAACTTCGCTATAGATACATGTCGTACTCTATAACGTTTTGCATGTGATCCTGCTATGACCCTATGACATAATTCTAGACATATGTCCTTAGGTACGTATGACCAACATGAAAGCTGTCTCAGATGCAACACACAGCTACCGTCATGCCACTTAAAAGAATTATTGATGATTGGAAAGATCTGTTCCAACAGCCAACTTACCCACAGTGCATGTGCTGTCGTTGTAAATAATATCACAAAATGTATGAAGTAGAAATCTCAAAAATAATCTGATCAGTATCTCGATTCTTGACCTGATACAGCCTCTTACTTAGGTGTTTGAGGCACTAATCATCAGGTACATTTACGGATTTCATAAATTCTGTAATCTTATTAATGAAGTCCGTGGATTAATTACGCGTTAATGTAATGACAAAAAGTTTGCTAAATGAAATAGTCTCGCAACGAAGTTTACCGAGCAACCTTAATTTCGCAAAAGAGCCTCGAACCTAAAACAATTTCTTGACATCACGACTAACAGCAGAAGTGCCTTCGTCGTGAATGAAACTCACATTCCGAAGCAGTAATTAAATTCCTTCAAACTGTTGAGTGAATCTTTTCCATTTAATACTATTGCATGGAAAGTTAGGGCGAATAGTACTTTTATCGTTTACAACATGTTAGCTGTTGTCAATTCAAAAAAAAATATTAAAATGGAGTCACGAATCTGACTTACCCTAGTTTCGTGTTCAAATTTTAGTAGGCCCTCCTAAAGTGTTTTTTGATTTTAATTATCAACCACGCCTTATCCCCGAAGGGGTGGAAGACGCATATTATATGCCCACTTTCACCATGTGTATTGCTGTCCTGAAATAGACAGACGAAGGTTGTGGATACCTGCTGTTGAAATTTTTCAACAACAGGTCAGGTAGAAATCGTTGGGTATTATAACCCTTCAAAAAATACTCAAGACATTATTTTTTGAAGGTAATTAAAATAGTTTTATTAAAAACATACTCAAATGTATGTTAAATACATATTTCGAATTCTATCGGTACCGTACAGCTTGGTGTATTGTACTCGTATGGTATGTAGTGATTACATGATGATAACAAACTTTACTGGTTACGGTGACTTTCATACAATTAGACCGTAACCATCACTTTATTAAATATGATCCACTCATTTTATGTAAATAATATTAACTTTAAACTGCCGATAGTGCTTTAAACTATTTTTATTTTCTTTGGTTTTTGTGATGCATGAGAAAACATATCCCCGGTCAATACAAACTTAACAAAAGAGCATAATCCACTCCAAAGTCTATAGAATTACCAACAGTGTTTTTTTTCAATCTACTAACTTAGAAGAAAAAAGTCATGTCTATACATTTTATAATACTCGTACCCTAAAGATCTTCTTGAATGCAAGTAAAGCTAAAGTTCTGGTATTAAAAAGAGAGGAGTAAGAACTAATTACAAGACTATGGTATACCAAGACATCTAGAGTCAGTGAATAAAATTGTGTACTTAGGGATTGTTAAGCGCAGACAGAAGATGTGATTCGAATGTAAAACGGCTACCAGAAACCAGTTGAGACAAAGCATCCTAAAAAAGCATGCCTCGCAATTCAAAACTCAGCTCTAGTGCCAATGTTAATGTTCAGTAGCGAAACCTAGGTATGTCAGACAATGCATGAAATGAATTTGAACGCTGTGGAGATGAGGCCGAATACGTAATGAAGTGATAGGCAATACGGCAGGTTTGAACGAAAGTGTCAGCATTAAGCTGGAATGCTTCGTTGGTTTAGACACTTCCAACGAATTACTGAGGAACAATTGGCGAAGAATATTCGTTGTGCGAAAGTAGATGATAGGAGCCATGGCAGACGGAGGCTGGCATACGAAGTCCACGTGAGCAGATTACTCAAAAATAGAAAGACCAATAGTACTCGGATATCCAGACGCGTATGTATGAAACGATTAATGAAGCCTGGCGATCTGTTCGCGCTGACTACTTCGTTAGAGATAAAGCGTGAAGATAAATTAACATTAGCGTTGGATTTGAATCTGTATTAGTTGGTAGTAGTTTCACGCTAGGAATATAATCTATGGTCAATAAAAATACAACTGTCACTTAATATAGAGCAGATAGTAAAGTAGCCTTTGTAACCAAGCATAAATTAATGTAACTAAATTATGTTACAAAGAGCTTATGTAATGTGGTTTTTGTTCCAATTTGTACGTAAACCTTCATAAAAAGCCTAATGACTTGAAACCCAACTTTTTGTGCCAAAACGCATGTACAATACATGAAGTTAGTTAATTACAGTTTGGAAGTAAAAAGAGATGCAAGGAAAAGGCATGTTGCTAAGTTTCTTGTATCTTTAGGTTTTTAAGCTTTAAGTTTCTTCTATTTGGAAAAACAAACAGCGATTTTATACCAATACTAACTACTGTTTGAACTTTTTATTTTCTTAACATAGGTTGAAAGAATTTTGTTAGATTGGCTGCGATAACGTCAATGCCCTGTTATTATCGACACATTGGATTGTATATCGTGAAACCTAATATATTTAGGACTTATAGATAATGTCAACGTATTTGAAGTTTGATTGAGCCTCTGGGGGCCGAGTCTACAATTGACAAGCCGTAAAATAGAACCAGAATCGCTGGTTTTAGCTGTGAAAATGTTAGTAGACTATCAAAAATGCGGCCACTGGCGCGGTCCGTGTTAGTAGAACTCTACCTACCGGTCGGCCGATAAAATTCTAGACTAATTTGTTTTTTGACTAATTTGTAATTCTAGACTAATTTGTTTGACGTTGATTTTCTAATCGATTATCTACATGAAATTGTCGTTACGAATAAAGCATCATACATAAAACTACATATTATAAGTACACACTATAATTTCTCAAGTATACTTCTCATTTTAAGTGCTGAGTTTGCTGAGAACTTGAGTTTGTTTGTCTAAAAGCATAAAAGGAGATTTCCATCGACTTTCACTGTGGGTACTATTTCCAAAGAGCATTAATGTTGGAGCGCTGCGCTATCATCTCGTAACAATACGATCTTTGCGATCAAATAAATACGTAATGAGTACTAAAGAGTTCCGAAACTGGAACGAGACTGCCTGTTTCAGATCAGCGAATTTGCGCTACCCTTTTAAACGACTATCAACATAAAGCAATTGTTTATATTTTAGATCTAAGAAATAAATCTTACATGCTTGTAGAATTCTCTTACAAGAAACTAACTTATAATACTACTACTTAATACTACGCCTTTATCCATATAAATATTCAACGTAAACATTTTTGTAACACGTAACAGGTGGTGAGTCCAATGCCGATATTTAAATGTACAGGTGCAGGTTGTGGTAACCTGTTTTTTAATTTTTAAGCCATAAGGTAAATAACGTATTTATGTAACGCTCTGATATTAAAATGACACAAAGTAGTCACCCATCTGGGACTTGCTTACCGCAGTGATCGTTAACAGAACACTGGGTTAATGGGGCTACGAGCGTTTTTTTTTTTCAAAACCTTTACCAATATATTCTCAGACCCACCATATATTTATACACAAATAGTTACATTAAAATCGGTCCAGCCGTTTTGTTGATTTTGCAAACAAATACCGTGACACATTAGATTTATTTAAAACCGTACATTACTTACTATGATTATTTGAATAGAAAAGTATTTTTAACTTCTTACAACCTAATTTGCCAAATATTAATGCAATAAACATTGATCTTATCAAAAGAAATCACGTTCAAGCTTTCAAAACATCCCAACTTTAATAATAAATCGGAAAAGTTACACGAAAAATGTATCAAATTGTATACAAAAGTTTAGTGGCTTGACGTAACATCTCTCGAAGTGTTCTTAGCGTTCCGATGACTCTCATCGAACCTCTTGACTCAACTTGTGGTGCAATTATTTCCGTTCAACTCGTCTAGAACAACACTTCACTTTTTGCTTCCGGGTCGAAGCCTTTCATATTTATTATGAAATTGTAATTTCAAGATGATTCACAAAAGAAATCTGCTCAAATTTGAAAAATATACAGTTTGTAAAGTATATTATTAAAACACAGTACTGTCTAAATTTAATTATGATTTTAATAAATATATGAAATCAGGCTACTTAAAAGATTTCCAATCTAAAATATTTGATACCGTAGCGTAGTAGCAAGAAACTAGTTTATGGAATATGTAAATAAAAATAAATATTTTGTTTGTAAAGTGCGATTATAATACGCAAGCTTTTCCAAAAGAGGCAAGTAGCCTTTTTATTTATTATTTATTTGGTAAACATATAAACACGGGACGCTTGCACGCCTCTTTAAATGGGAAGCGGGAATGAAACCCATCAAATTTCGTACAAATATTGCCAAGGTCGACGACCAAAACAATTTTTCTGGTCGTGATGAAGCACAGTCTGGTTTTAGTCGGATCGATTCTGATGTGGTACACCGATAGCTCCCAAGGGAGTGAAATCACAGAAACTAGTTATAGACATCATACCTAAAAGCCATGAGTGAACTCAGACTTGACCTGCCCGTTTCTTTTTATAACCATCAGCCTCAGGTTAGCAGAATGTACCGAATCAAAACAAAAGCTTAAACCACAATGTCTTCTATCAGATATAATATTGTAACAAGATTAATTTTAAAATAAATGAAAAACAACTCCAACTCGTTGAGACCGTTCTACGAGTCATAAGCTTAAACATAGAAGTTTTCTGCAATTTTTCTGAGGAGTTGAGTATCCTGCATACTACTTAGATGCACCAGCAAATTCCAGGTAACCATGCCGTTGAAATAATAGGGGTTATAGTATGAAATTGCGGTTTTATTGTAATAGGTTTTTTGAATTGACATAGAATCTTCATGTTTTGAAAATGTGAAACATTTGAATATCGACTTTTAATTGTTTTTGTTATTCAACTTAGACAAGAAAGATAAATATTGCGAAAATTCGAGTGATTTTTGAATCTCGTATTCCTCGTATTTCCGACGCGGAAGAAACGCGGCAGAAACAGCCCGCAATATCAATGTTGCGTTTGGTGAGAGGTCTGCTAATGAACGCATCGTGCGATTTTGGTTTAAACGCTTTCGTGATGGAAACTTCGACTTGAAGAACGAGCCACGAGGAAGACACAGGTGAATAACGATGAATTAAGAGAGATGGTGGAAGTCGATAAACCACCCAGGAAATAGCGGCATGGTTTAACGTTACCTTACCCACAATACTGACTCATTTGCGTCAAATCAATAAAATAAAAATATACGATAAATGGGTGCCTCATGATTTGACTGATCTGCAGAAAGAAACGCGTGTTCAAACTTGTGTTGCCTTGTTGAATCGGTACAGAAATAACCTGACACATAATTATCCTAACAAAGTTGAACCCTACTCAATGCTCTTTCAGTTATGCTGTTTTAAAGTAAACACAATACAAAATACTTATGTTATTAAAATAAAACAAAAGTCTTTCTTTTCTTTCCAGGCCTTAACTATTTCTTCGCTGAATTTGAAGGGGCCCCGCGGTATCAGTGTTCTGTAAACGATCACTGAGTTACGCAACTTTCACTATGGCTGGTCCTCGGATGGGTGACCACTTTGTGGCATTTACATTTGCGAGCGTTTCCGTGCTTCGGAAGGCACGTTAAGCCGTTGGTCCCGGTTGCCAGTAAAATGGCAGTCGTTAAGCCTGGTTGAATGCCGTATTGGCGGCATGAAAAATTTCAACAGCAGTTAGCCACAACCTGCGTCTGTCTATTTCAACACGGCAATGGGCTCACCACCAATTACGTGATACAGGTAAATCCACATGGTGAAAAGTGGGCATATAATATGCCTCTGCCACCTCTTCGGGGATAAGGCGTGATGGATATTTATTTATTTTAACTATTTCCGAGTAGGTTAAATGCAAATACAAAACATTTGGAACCTCGTGTTCGTAAAACGGGAGCCTATGATATGCGTTATAACAGTGAATTAGCAAACAGTTTGATAATGAGGGTGATTTTAAAGTGGATATATTCGCGGCTTTAGGTTAAGTAGTGCCCACCTATGCGTTTATGTCAGAGACATTAGGATAAGTTGTAAGAGTATTGCCATAAATGGTATGGTCATGGTCATATCTTGCGGCAACCGTCTGGTCTCGGTAAAAGGGGAAGACCTAAAAGTGCTGGCTGGACGACGTAGACGGTTATATGTATCATAGCCTGTATGAGCTGACTATAAAATCAAATATTCAAATAATGTTATTAAGGAAACTTGGAATGTTATAAATATTGAAACCGGTAAATCCAAAGTGCGCAGTCATGATTTTCATTTAAAAATAAATAACATAAATATTATAGAAGATTTAAAAGTTGCAACTGAATTTGAAAAGTATTTTTCTAACATTCCTCTTTCAATTACAAGAACTCTCTCGTCTTGCTCTAACGATGCTGAACAACTTTTAAAACATGGCGTGGAGGAATGTGGCACAGACTTAGAATTTTCAGCTGTTAGTCCAAGAGATATTTTAAAAACTTTTAAGGCAATTAATATGAAAAACACTAAAGATATGTGGGGTCTATCTGTTAAAACTGTCTCTCATATTATCACTGTAATAGCTTCTCATCTGGCAGCTGTGTTCAATTGCTGTCTCAAGTCTGGGGTATTTCCTGACTTAATGAAACATAGTAAAGTAATTCCTTTATTTAAAGCCGGCGATAATGCAGATCCCTCTAACTTTCGGCCTGTTTCCGTACTACCAACACTAAGTAAAATATTTGAAAAGCTAATGCTTGGACAGTTGCTTAGTCACTTTAATATACATAATTTACTACACAGGAAACAGTTTGGATTTACATAGGGTTGCTCAACGGTGGATGCAGGGGTTGCTTTACTCTAAAGTATTTATGCGGCTTGGGAGGATTCGCAGGATGCATTAGGTGTTTTTTGCGATTTATCTAAAGCCTTCGATTGCGTTTATCACGAAACTCTTGTAAAAAAATTACGCCACTACGGTATCAGAAATAAAGCTCTCGACCTTATGACTTCTTATTTAAGCAATTGAATTCAGAGGGTTGAAGTAAACGGTAATAAAACGGCCTTATGGGCGGCTTGAAAACTTCAACAGCAGGTAGCCACAACTTGCGTCTGTCTATTTCAACACGGCAATGGGCTCACCACCTATTACGTGGGACAGGAATCCACACGGTGAAAAGTGGGCATATAATATGCCTCTGCCACCCCTTCGGGGATAAGGCGTGATGGATATTTATTTTTTTTAAACGGTAAACGATCAGCAGGATCTCCAGTTGTAATGGGTGTTCCACAGGGATCAATCCTTGGTCCATTTCTTTTTTTGATATACATTAATGAGTTACCTTACTATGTTGGGGATAAACATGAGATTGTGCTGTT
This sequence comes from Thumatha senex, assembly GCA_948477245.1. NCBI lineage: Eukaryota > Metazoa > Arthropoda > Insecta > Lepidoptera > Erebidae > Thumatha > Thumatha senex. Next base: position 12,332,324 of record OX419732.1, on the reverse strand, counting down.
TGCGGATGATACCTCTTTGACATTTAACATTAATAGACAATTAATTAATTATGACGATGTTAACAGTCCACTCTCAAAAGTTGTTCATTGGTTTAACGTTAATAATCTTCTTTTAAATAATAAAAAAACTAAAGTAATTATGTTTTCGACACCTAATGTGAGACAAGTGGCGACCAATGTGCAACTTAATGGATCAGGGTTAGATACTGTTGAGGCTTCTGTGTTTTTGGGTATCACTATTGATTCAAAGTTGCAGTGGGGACCACATATAGAAAAATTGTCAGGCAAATTAAGCTCTGCTGCATATGCAGTAAAAACAATAAGACGGCTCACTGACGTTGAAATGGCTAGAATAGTTTATTTCAGTTATTTCCATAGCGTTATGTCATACGGAATTCTTCTCTGGGGAGACTCAGCGGACATTAATACGATATTTATTTTACAGAAGAGAGCTGTGAGAGCAATATACCAGCATGGTCCCAGGGTATCTCTAAGAGAAAGATTCAAAGAAATTAATATTCTTACCGTTATATCACAATATATATATATATAAGAGAATTTACTTTATGTGCACAAAAACATAGACACATTTCTTAAAAAAAGTGATATACATAATGTAAACACTAGGCATAAAGATAATCTTGTATTACATTCTACTCGTCTCGAATTAATCAGCAATTCTTTTATGGGGCAATGTATACGAGTCTATAACAAACTTCCCGATGAAATTAGAATAATGTCAATAAATATGTTTAAGACAACAGTCAAGGCCAAATTGTGTAACAAGGCATTATAAAATTTCAGACTATATAAATGATAAAAATGCATGGGAGTAAGTCGCTCTAAGACAACACACATAAATATATAAATATAATTAATAATAATAATAAAGAAACATTATAAATATAATGTACATTTGTTCAACATAAGTGATCTGAAACGTCAGGTTAATTAAAATTTGAGTTTGTTATTGTGTGAGCACCGTCCACATAGCTTTTTATAATTTTTGAAATTGACATGATTGTTGCTGTGCAGTTTGAGTATGTCATGCTCGCCTAAGTGTCCTGGCAGTGGTGGTGCATGTATCGGGTCGCCTTATTCCCTATAATACGGTTGAGTAGGGCGATGGCTGATATATGCGTCATACCCGTGAAAGGGTGCCGTCTGTTGGGACTGGTCAGCTCATAGCTGTTATAGCAATTATTATAAATAATATTATTTATATTTAAGGCAAATTAAGTTTGGTCGACTGTTCTCACGTAACTCCAAAGGAACAATGTAAGTTTAATATTGTAAGCCATACCTGCATTTTTAAAATAGCAGCCAATTAGTTTCTTGCCGGAGTCTTCCTCATAAGGTTGGGCTACCTTTAAAACTGGCAACTAGAAACAATCTCATTTTAATTTGTATAGACTCATTACTATATAATTTGTTCAAATATCATGTAAATAAAATTAATGTAATTACTGGCAGTTAGAAAAGAGTGGCCATGAGTTTTATTGCCAGGTTCTTCCTCAGGCTCTACCTATTGCGTTGCGAATCTGGCAGTAAATGTAAATGTAGAAGCAATAATCTTGACGTTTATAAGTGTTACTTTGTGACCTACATGAATAAAGATTTCTCACTTTCACTTTCACTTTCACTATATAGGATGCCGAAGATAGTGCAAATTGAAAGTTAAAATGTAGCAAAGAGGACTCCACGCGTCGCGAGACGTAGCTGGGACAAACGCTCAGATGATGATGAATGGCAGTAGCACCTACTAACCATGTGATACTCCCCACTCTGACAACTCTGGTTCTCTGACAGATAACCTCGTTTCAGGGTTTATCCCTCAGACACCCAAGCATAGGTCGCTCCATATTTGGTAGCGCCACCGAGGGCATGGACTAGCCCCAGACTAGCCGAAGAGTCTCGGAGTAAGTCATAACTGGTAGAATACACTGTTTCTTCACTTTCGTCGATAACGCGACGCAATTTGCTGAACTTTGCCTAGCTAAACCAAAATAGTAGATATCAAAACCCCTATTATTATAATGGGCAACTAATAGTAGCGTGCCCACACAGACCGGGAGTTTTAGCGCATTGTCAGAAAATCTTTCAATTGACCAAAGTATAATATTCATTAATCAAAAATACTTGAGACTGGCAATTCTTTAGTGTCCTACTGTTAGCACGGAACATTAATGCAAAGAAGCGTCTAAACTGTGTATAAGTCACGATTATTAATTAGTTTTTACAAACTAAAATAATATGAATAAAATTCAAGTGTAGACATTCCCTTTTCCATCGCGGTGGGTATTTAATGTGTCACAACACTCACAAAAATTCTTTATTTGCTTAAAGTTTTATTACGTGACCGAATTTCACTTCAGACATTTTAGCTGGAGTTTCGTAACATGGGTAAGGTTTTATTAAAAAATTTATGCTGTACGCCTTTAAAATGTATTCTGATTGTGCATAATTAAAATGAAATAGTTTTCTAGAAGCGAGGACTTTTAAGGGGCTCTCTGATAACTATTCTTGTGAATTTCTTTATTATTAATAGCTGTTAGTTTCCATGTAATAAATAAATAAATAAGTACATCATTTTGGAATGGCAGAGGCATAATATACCTCCACATTTAACGGTGAGCATTATTGTCCCACTTGGTCGTAAGCCCATTGCTATATAATATTTAATATAAAAGTAAAATAAAAAAAATTAAAGGGTATTAATTTGTATATCAGAATATATAAATTTTACTGACTTACCATGAACTTCTGTGTTGTATATGTTTTAGTACCTAATTACCAACAGTTGCATATACATATTTATCTACCCCTAATACGAAATCTCTATAAAAGATTCTGAAACAGCTTACTGCTATATCGAAGAAAAATATGGCGCGCATTCGAATAACATACTTTTTTTTTAAATTGTACTGATAGTGAAATGCGCGTGAATGACAATGTTCTTTTTTTGAAATTAATACAGATACCACGCCTCGCATCGAGCAGTAAATATGTGGCTGTCTGTTCAGTAAACCATTTGTGCATAACGGATAAAAAAACAAAGGAGTGTTATATATATAACAGCTGATTTGAATTGGCTCCGTATTTTATATTGTAATATTACAAAAATAATTATAATTTTAAGTAAAAACCAATTCCTCATTGCCAAATAATAGTATATTAAGTGTTACAAAAACTATTTGTGATAAAAGTAGATAAATATAAACATTAAAATTATACCGGTGCAGTGACAGTTATACATCGGAAAATTTTTCAATATTTAAAATAAGTACTTGAATTTGGCAAGATTTTTGAAACTTATAGTTGTTTAAATCAAGGTTTGTTTGTTTATTTACTTTTACATCCTCACATGTCCAGTAATAGATTGATTTTACTGACTGATTATAGAATACTGATTTTAGAACATAACCTTGTTTTTGTTTCGCCTTTCTTACTCTTTTTTGCTAATAATCACTGATTCTGTGGTACGTAATTATAATCAAAAATGTCGAATACTGTTAATATGATAATGACGCGTAAAGCCTTAGCAAGAGACAAGGCTCCAATTAACGTTGAAAGAGTTACAAATTATGAGGGAGAAATGCGATAAACTAAACAAGGAAAGGGACGAAAATGAGTTAGAACTGCTTGGTATTTTAAGTAAGAACGGACAGCTCAAGAAAGAACTGGCATAGTTGCATTCACTGTATACTGATACCTTACAGGATCGGGATAGGCTACAACTTATAGTTGACAGTTTTGACTCTTGTAGGGATCATTATGAACAAACTTTGAACCAAATTGCAGTACTTAAGGAGGAGCTACAACGATCAGAGATCAAAATATCACAACTCGAAACTGAGAAACAGGGCACCGTGGTTCAATCTAATCAGAGTTTGTTCGATGAACTGATGGCTACAAGCATAGATACTGCTAAAGCTCACCCTTCCATTATCATAGACCTCACCTCTGATGATGAATCCGGGGGCTGTTCTAAGTCATTGAAAATTATTAAATGTAGTAAAAATAAGTTAAAGAAATATTTAAAAATTAAAAAGTTTATCACGAAATCAAAAAAAAATATACATAAATATAAGTTTTTAATAAATACTATGTCACTTAATAAACAGAGATTGCAACTGATTGACCAGGTGAATATGTATATGTTAGAACTGGACACTGTCGCACTACAGTACAAAACTTGTTGTGTATGTATGAGGTAACCAATAAAATGTACTTATTATATCAATGAAGTTTAATTTATACCATGTAAAAGCTAACGCCATTATAGAACAAAATGCAAGTATATATAATATACGTAGACCGGCAGACAGCGCTGTGTTTCGTCCAGGAACTCTCAGTGTCATCGTAGTCGTTCAGGAACGCTTGGGTGTAACACTCTCGCTTGTTATTAATTATTTTGTTACAGGTCTAATCGTGTAGGTGGTCTTCTCATTCTCGTGCTGCGTCGTAACGGCTCTTCAGAAGGTCTTTCAACAGGTACTACTGTAGTAGTTTCTACAGGTCTAGTTTATTGTTGCTCATTCGTATGTGAGGATATGTTTTCTGGTGTCGTATTAGGAGTCTTATCTCGGCTTTCTGTTTGAGGGCTAGGTTGCACTGTAGGTAGTACTTGCGGCTGACTAGGTGTAGGTATAGTTTCGTTTTGTACACAGGTAAGTGTTGGTCTGAACAGGTACTTGTTAGATATCTCTCCGCTGCATGCTGTCTTTCGAATTTGATCCACATGTCTATGGTGTTCTCTGCCTTCAACTTCCACGATGTAGTGTAATTTCCCTCTTCTTTCTATTATCTTTCCAAATTTCCATTTATTACTGGCATACATTCTGATTTGGACTTTATCTCCATTTTTGAATTGTTTATGAATTACTATTTCTTCATTATTTGTTCTTTTCATATCTGTTCCTCTTTTCACCAAATGTAATCTTGTTCGATAAAGTCTTTTAAACATCATTTCTGCTGGACTTAAATTTGTTAGGTATTGTTAGGTGATTTTCTGTACATCATCAAAAATTTATATAATTTATCTTGTAAAGAACCTTCTTCATTTGCCATTGCTTTCAACTTATATATTATAGTTTGTACATATCTCTCCGCTTGTCCATTCGTGGCTGGATGAAACGGTGCTGTAAACTTTGGCTGAATTCCATTTTCTTTTAAAAATCTTTGCATTTCTTCTGATCTAAATTGTCTTCCGTTATCTGAGACTTGAGAGATTGGTAGACCAAATGTGGTATACAACTTTTTTAGAATATTTATTGTGGCTGTGGCAGTAATTGATGTAGTTGGTATAACTTCTAACCACTTTGTATAAGCATCCACAATAATAAGAAAATATAGGTTCATGAATGGTCCAGCATAATCAATGTGAATCCGGCTCCATGGCTCTTTTGGATACTCCCAACTATGCACAGGTACTTTTGTAGGATTCTTTTTTAACATACAACACCTTTTGCATTGTTTCACCATATTCTCAATGTCTGTATCAATATTTTGCCACCATATGTAGCTTCTAGCTATAGCTTTCATTTTAGCTATGCCAGTATGAGCTGTGTGTAATTCTTCTAGCAGCTTAGGTTGAAGTTTCTGTGGTATCACTATTCTTATTCCATAAAAATACAGTTATTCTGTAATGAGAATTCATGAAGTCTTTTTGGATCCTCTCTTCCAGATATCTAAGTAAAGTTTTTGTAAATCTGGGTCTTTCATTGTAGCTTCTTTTATTTCTTGTAGGGTTATTGGCATTTCTGCAATTTGGTTTAAATAGAAAACATCATCATCTGTTAGTGTGTTTTTGGCTGTATCAGTGGAATTTTGTAGCCTTGATAGGTAATCAGCATTTGCATGTTCAGTTGTTTTTCTCAATTTTAATGTGTAATTAAAACCAGCTAAAAAACTTGGCGTAGTGTACTAGTCTCATAGCTGTAGTCGCAGGTGTAGCCTTTTCCGGATGAAGTATTCTTGCTAATGGTTGGTTGTCAAAAATCAGCATAATCTTTCTACCATAGCAGTATTGAAAGAATTTCTTTAATCCCCATATCAGTGCTGCAGCTACTTTATCCAGCTGACTGTACCCTTTTTCAGCTTTAGATAGGGATCTAGATGCTAATGCTATAGGTCGTTCAGTCTTATCGGGCATAATGTGTGATAACACTACTCCGAATCCAGTAGGAGATGCATCTGTAGCTAGTGCAACAGGTAAGTTTCCATGAAATGGTACTAGAACTTTTTCACTGCTAATTTCTTCTTTTAATTCCTTGAAGCTATTCTCACATTCTTTCGACCATATGAATTTTGTTTCCTTTTGAAGTAGTTTATACAGTGGGTGTAATTTTGATGCAAGGTTTGGAATGAATTGTTGATAATAATTGATCATTCCAAGAAATGTACGTAGAGATGAAATATTTGTAGGTTGTGTACTATTCTTTATATCAGTAACTTTATCTTGCATTGGATGTAAACCGTTTTCATTAATTGTATGTCCTAAGTATGTAACAGAATTTTGGAACATTGACATTTCTTCTTATTTAAATGTAGTCCACATTCTTGTAATTTGTTGAATACTGTTCTAATTCTTAGCAACAGCTCAGTGTATGTTCTTCCTTGTAAAGCAATATCATCAAAAAAATATGCTGCACCTTGCATTCCCTGTAAGGTCTGGTCCATGTAACGTTGCCATATGTTTGGGGCAATTTTGACTCCGAACATTAGTTTTTTTACCTTATATGTACCTTTGCATGTACTGATAGCTTGCATTATTGCAGTTTCTTCATTGGTTGACATATGTAGATAGGCTTGATTTATATCTAAGGTACAAAAGTATTTACCACCGCTCAGTTTTGAAAATATTTCTTCTACTCTTGGAATAGGATAATTATCATTTTCTAAATTTTTGTTTAGTGTAGCTCTGTAATCGGCACATAAGCGTACTTTTCCATTTTGCTTCATTACTGGAACTACAGGTGTACCCCATTGTGAATATGTCACTTTTTCTAATATCCCTTCTGCTTCTAGTCTATCAAACTCAGCTTCTACTTGATTTTTAAGTGCAAATGGAACTGGACGTGGTTTCAGAAAGATAGGTACAGAATATTCCCTTAATTTAAATGAAGCTTGATAGTTTTTTATTTCTCCTATCCTCTCAGAAAATAATTCTTTATATTCTTCAAGTAAGTTTTCTAGTTTAACTTTAAATTCTTTTTCTGTAATGTCATTTCCTTCCTGTCTTATTGAATTTATTTGAAATTGTATGTTTAATTTTCTTAACCATTCTCTTCTAACAACTGGGTCAACTTCCTTGTTAATTACAAATATTCTCCCTACTATCTCTTTATTTTTGTATTTAATTTGTAGGTTACACATTCCCATTGGTTGTATTAATTCTCCAGTGTATGTTCTTAACTTGACAGATGTATTGTATAATTTCAGGTTTTTAAAATTTTCATTATAGTATTTCATCGAACATGTTGTAACAGCGGCACCTGTATCTAATTCCAGCGTATGTAATTTTCCATTTATTTGTAATGTAATATTAAATTTATCGTTGTATGTATTCATATTCTGCTGTAGTGGTAATTTATGTATTTCATATATTTCTTCTTCATTTTCATAATATAATGACTCATTGTCCATTTCTAATTGTTTTTGATCCTTGAAACAAACAGTCTGCAAATGTCCTTTAGTTCTGCATTTCTTGCAATATAGTTTGTCTTTCAACCTACATTGTGTAGCATTATGGTTTGGCATTCCACACCGGAAGCACTTCTTTTCTTTCATATTATGTGTAATATTTCTATTTGTAATTGTACTTCCTTTGTATGTATTCGTATTTCCATTGTATGTATTTGTATTTCCACTGTTCCCCTTTTTATTGTATTTTCTTATAGATATTTTATTTATATTTGTATGTACTTCTTGTCCCATTTCTTTACTTTCAGATTTGGACACCTCTATGGCTAAAGCAATTTTCATAATTTCATCAAAATTTGTAGTTTGAGATTCCTGTAGTAGACGTTCTTTAATTTCTGTATTTCTTAAACCTCTTATGAATTGAACTCTAAGGTGAGTTTCAAATGTTGTCATTTTACAGTTGTTACAGTTAAAATTACATTTAACTCCAATTTCTTCTAATGCTGCTACATAATTAGCTAAAGATTCATATTCATTTTGAGTTCTCAAACAGAATTTATGCTGCTGGGCAACTTCACCAGGTTCTGGTGCAATATGGTTGCTTAATAACTGCACTAATTCATTATACGATTTGGATTCTGGTGTACTGGGGGCAGTAATGATCTTTAAAATCTGGTAGTATTTTGGTCCAATGCAATTTAGAAAAATTTGTAATTTTGTGTTGTCCTGCTTTAAGAGTAATATAATTTTCCAATCTTTGCAAGTAACTAGTAAAAGATTCATTTACCTCATCGTATGTATGTAATGTGATGCCACTAACAGGTCTGCTTGTAGTTTGTTCCATTAAAGCTCTTTGTAAGTTGGCTTGCTGAGTTTGCATACCGCGCATCGTGTCCAACATGTGTGATAGCACTTGTGCCAACTGTCCCTCCATTGTATTTCGGTATTTCTGTGATAATTATGATGGAAAACAGGAATAATGTGAAGCGGGTTATCATCACAGGACTTGGAACCCTTGGACACACGGAAAAAATAAAGGTTGGGGATATATTCAGGTAGGTACGAAAATTCTTACGACGTAATTTGTTTTTACAATGCACTTTTCAACAATTATTTACCTCCGCGTAGATAGTTTCACCGACTCGTCGCCATTTGTTGTGTATGTATGAGGTAACCAATAAAATGTACTTATTATATCAATGAAGTTTAATTTATACCATGTAAAAACTAACGCCATTATAGAACAAAATGCAAGTTTATATAATATACGTAGACCGGCAGACAGCGCTGTGTTTCGTCCAGGAACTGTCAGTGTCATCGTAGTCATTCAGAAACGCTTGGGTGTAACAAAACTGATACACGGGCCCTTCAATATCAGATTGACCGGCTCCAAGACTCTTTAAAATCAATTACATATAAATATGAAACGGCAGAGAAACAGAGTAGGGAACAGGTGTTAGCTATAGGTAAATTAGTAAACTCATGTCATTGTCAAAATAACCAATTGATATGCGGCCATGTTCCCTCCTCACCCATAAATTGTAAAAAAATTATATGCATTGATGGAATTGGTGAGCAAACAACTTCTTCAATCCTAAGTGAAAATATGTGCGGTGGTACATTGCATAGTAATATATCACTGCAGCCACATTCAACAACATCTGGTGATAAACTCACTTCATAACCAGTTAAAACTGTGTGCAGTGTGGATACTAGTATATTAAGTTCAAGCAGTACCTGCGAGGTATCTGTAATAGAAAAGTTGCAAATAAAAAATAATGAAAAAATCTTAGTGTATTGCGATGAAATAGGTAAACATTTTGGACATCATTTATCACAGTTAGGTCATTCTGTAATAAATCATACATATACAGGTGCTTCTTACTCTAAAATTATAGATTTTATTTTGACTGGTACTCACTGCATGCAGTCCACTATAGTGGTGCTGGTTGGTAGAAGAGGCAATATTAATAGTGACAAACTTATAAAAAAATTTGATAAGTTATCAAGTCTAAATGTAAAACAAGTCATTTTGTCCACCTTGCCATACAGCACTGCTATGATCCACAAGGAAAACAACTTAAGATACAAATTAAATATGAAACTACATACCATGGTATCATTTTCCAAAAAAAATTGAATTGTTAGATTGGAATATTATTTTCAATAATAATAGTCTGTTGACATTAGATAGATATTTTCTATCAAAAACTTTACAACGAAAGGTAGCTCTGTTACTATCAAATTTTTTAATTTTTCAAGCCAAATTATTGGCAAGTACAACTGCTTTTATTGAGCAGGATAATTTTGACACTTCACATGTGGAAAATGAAATTCCAAAAAACTAGTTTGTAGGACAACAGATAATAAATCTCGCCAGTTTTGTCAGACTTTGGCCCCTGAGAATAATCATAATAAAAATATTGTTTTTATAGACCTGGTGCACCATAATGTTAGAGGTTTAATAAATGGTAAAGATTTAGAGTTGGAGCTATACATTAATGCAAATTCTATTAATATTTTTTGTGCTACAGAGCACTGGTTAAAAGATCATGAAATCACATTGTTGAACTTCATAAATCTCATAAATCACCAGGTTGCTAGCTCGTTCAATTCAATTCAATCGAAACCATTCTAAACGCGGAGGCTCTTTAATATTAATTGATAAAAACTTAAAATTTAAAGAAAGTTAGGATTTAGTAGCCCTCTCCATTGAGCGAGTTATTGAGATTGCCAGTATTGAGTTTGAGCATTTCATCTTGTTAAGCGTATACAGTCCCCCTAAAGCTACGTACATTAAATTTGAAGAAAAGCTTGAAGAAGCACTGTTCAAATGCCAATGTTCTAAGAAATCTATAATAGTTTGTGGAGATTTTAATGTTGATATACTAGATACATCATTAACTCCATCAGAGAGAAATAAAATGAAAAATTTATTTAAATCCTTTAATCTGCAACTTTCTTAGAACCTACTCGTATTACAGCCACCAGTGCAAAATGTATTGATAATATTTTTACTAATATTAAACCAATAAATAAAGGTATTGTGGATCCTGTAGAATCAGATCATCGTGGCCAATGGATAAAGTTTCCTAAAATTAGTAATAAAGTCTGCAAAAAACAAATTAAATATGTACCAATTAACCAAAGTCGTATGAATATTTTTAAAGAAAATGTAGTAAAGAGATTGCCATATCTACCTGACTTTACTAGTGTAGACCAGTCATATACAAACTTATTTAATTTGATTAATGATGAGTTTGGCAAAGTTTTTACCTGAAAAACTCTACAGATCTGTTTTCAGTGATTGGGCTACACCAGGTATTTTTAAAAGTAGAAACAAATTATTTGAATTAAATTCAGAAAAATCATATAATTTTAACCAAACCTCAGGAATATGTTAAAAATTATTCCAAGATATTTAAACAAACATGTTATCTTGCAAAGTCAAACTTTATTAAAAATAAAATTTCTAATTCTGTGAATAAAATAAAAATGACTTGGAATATCATTAACTCTGAATGCGGTAGAACTATGGTGAAAGAAAGGGATTTCCACTTAAAAGTAAATGATTGTCATGTTACAGGGGACATGGAAGTGGCGACGGAATTTGAACATTTTTTCGAAAATGTCCCTATTTTGACGACTAAATCTCTGCAAGCGTCTTCCAGTTCCTCTGAACATTTATTAGAAGAATCTGTTCCTTATTGCAGGGATGCATTTGTATTCACAGATATTTGCGCTCAGGATATTATAAAAACTTTTAAATGTATTGAAATTAAGAAAACCGCGGACCTTTGGGGATTATCAGTCAAAACTGCATCATGTATCATTGAGGTCATTGCGCCGCATCTAGCAAATGTGTTTAATGACTGTGTTTCCAGTAGTATATTTCCTGATTTAATGAAACACAGCAAAGTCATACCCTTGTTCAAGGCTGGCAGCGCTACAGACCCATCTAATTTCCGACCAGTGTCAGTGCTGCCAACTTTGAGCAAAGTATTTGAAAAAATAATTTTGAATCACTCGCTATCCCATTTTGATATTCAAAAAATATTTCATACATAACAGTTTGGTTTTACGAAAGGGCGCTCAACTTCCGATGCTGGTGTTGAGTTATTAAAATGTATTCATGAAGCCTGGGAAGATAAGCAAGATGCATTAGGCATATTCTGCGATCTATCCAAAGGCTTTTGATTGCGTTCAACATGAAACATTGTGCAAAAAATTACATCACTATGGAATAAGAGGCAAATCTATCGACCTTCTGTCTTCATATTTGAACAAAAGAATACAAAGGGTCGATATTAATGGTACACGTTCTGTAGGATCCATGGTTACAATGGGTGTGCCACAAGGCTCGATACTTGGGCCATTCTTGTTCCTCATTTATATTAATGATTTACCATTTTATGTAGGGGACAGGAATAGGATTGTTTTGTTTGCAGATGATACCTCATTGATTTTTAAAATTAGAAGACAATTCGATAATTATGACGATGTAAACAATGCCAATCACGAGAGTAGTTCATTGGTTCAGCTCAAATAATCTTTGCCTAAATGAAAACAAAACTAAATGTATTAAATTTACTCTACCAAATGTAAAACAAGTTACGGCCAATGTTCAACTTAATGGACAAGTGTTAGAGTTTGTGGAATCAACTGTGTTCCTTGGTATAACTATTGATGCCAATTTGCAGTGGGGCCCGCACATAGAAAAGACGGCCTCTAGGTTAAGTTCGGCTGCATACGCTGTAAAAAAGATCAGGACTCTAACAGATGTAGATACGGCTAGAATGGTTTACTTCAGCTATTTTCATAGTATTATGTCTTACGGTATTCTCCTTTGGGGGAGTGCTGCAGATGTAAATAACATTTTTGTTCAAAAGCGGGCTATACGCGCTATATATAATTTGGGCCCCAGAGTCTCCCTCCGAGAAAAATTCAAAGAAGTAAATATTCTAACCGTAGCATCACAATACATTTTTGCCAATCTTATGTATGTCCAGAAAAATCTATCACAGTTTACTAAACTCTGTGATATACATAATATAAGCACTAGACATAAAAACAATCTTTTAGTTCACCACAGTCGGCTGCATAAGATTGGCGATTCTTTCCAGGGTAACTGTATACGCTTTTATTATATATAATTTATATATAATTTAAAAAGTTTATTAAAAGAAAGCTTTGTGAAAAAGGTTATTACTCTATTCAAGACTATTTACAGGACAGGGATGCCTGGAAATGATCTGCTGGCAAATAAAATATTATAGTCATAATATATTAAATTGTAAATAGGCCATCAAAAAAAAAGCCTTCCTAAGTTTCTTGCCGGTTCTTCTCAGGTGGGCCGCGTTCCGAACCGGTGGTCACTTTAAATATACAATTTTTTCTTTAGTTTTAGTGTATGACATTTTGTAAGCGCCGTTGAAATGGTCTATGCAAAATAAAGACATTTTTATTTTATTTTATTTTGTTTTATTATAAAATTCAGTATAACATTATACCTTCCATTTAGATTATAGTTTAGATAATACTTGGTAATGGATATCATGACATTGGATGTTTTAATTTTGGCAATAAGCTGTTCCAGAATCTTATAAAAGGGATTTAAAGCATGGGAGTAGATAAACGTACTTAAAGGTTTATTTATGTATTCAAATTTATAAATTGATTCGTCTGAAAACTATATACTATATATCTATACTTTGATATATGAAGCTGAAGTTAAAGTTTGTTTGTATGTTTGTTTGGTTGAACGCGCTAATCTCAGTAACTACTGGTCCGAATTTAAAAATCTTTTTGTGTTGGATTATCTATTTATCGAAGAAGGCTATAGGCTATATAACATCACGCTACTATCCAAAAGAGTGAAGCAGTAATCATAAATGTTCACAAATTGGGGAAATTTGCATACATTTTTGTAAACGGTACGGAATTGGATGGGATTCAAAGTATGTCACGGACGAAGCCGCTGAGATCCTATTTATACAAGCGGATCTCAGCGGCTTCGTCCGTGATAAATAAAATATAAACTCGCTTGGTTTTGGGCAGTAAAGTAGTCCAGTTGTCGGGCCACACATGGCATCATGAATAATACCTACGACACCGAAATTCGTGTACTGTAAGGAACTAGACATTTTTATTTCTTTAACACAAATTTCCTTTACTTCATGCATAGTATTGTACTTAAAACAGTTCAGGCAGTTATCCCCTTATCCCTGAAGAGGCATATTATATGCCCATTTTTCACCATGTGAAACGCTCGCATATGTAAACGCCACAAAGTGGTCACCCATCCGAGGACCAGCCATGTTGAAAGTTGCGCAGTGATCAAAAGCATAATTCTCATCGAATGCTATTATTTAATACCTATATTCTACAAAACAATGTACTGCAACAATGTGAGTAATAATTTAAAGGCATTGCTGCTAATAACTAACGAAAATCCATAGTGCACGCCTCAGTGTATTCATCTACTTACATTCGAATTTAAAATAGTATTAAGAAAAAGTTTGGAAAAAAAATACGTAAGAAAAGGAAAGAAGTATAGTAGAGTTATAGTATATTATTCATGTAATAAGAAAGAGATAAAAAAAAATCACGAAAAAGAAACTCAGTAATTAAGTTCCATTGAATTTCTACGGTTATTAGTTCAATCATGATAAGAAATAGGGTTCATCCTCAGTATAAGTGGAAATTTATTCAAAAGGATTTATTACAATTAATTGCGTATATTTTTCTAAAACGTGCAGACAAACAAGTGCACAGACCAACGGACAGCAGTACTAATATTTTTTTACTACATTTTTTCGTTATAAATTCTAAAAAACTAAATAAAAAAATACGCTGACTTTATAATTTAATACGTCTAGTTTTCAAAACACCCCTTTTTTTATTTATTTAATGTCTAACTTTGGAGATAAGAGCGATAGCGGCCTATCGAGAGTAAAGCACTCCCACACGCTTACGCGTTGTGATGCGTGCAATAATGTTATCTAAATCCAATATGGTGGACTACTAGAAATACCGTACCTACAAATTTTTGATGCGTTCTCGGAGTGAAAATGTATACAAAATGATCGATATGCAAAAAAAATACCTCAAAATAGCGGTGCTTCAATCTGCACCAAGCTCAATGTGTTATAGATGTAATTTATTACTTGATGTAATAAATTATTTGATCCTTTATCTATCCAATGTTTTAATTGAAATTTGGATGGAGATAATGGATATTTAACACTAAACTGAATAATGGTCTCTTTATGAAGCATTTATAAATACGTATTTACGTTAAAATGGTTACCTATGTCTGGGACTTTCACGTAATGTGTACCGATTGCAATGTGAAGCAGTTTTGTTATCTGTTCTTGAAAGACAAATGAAATTGTGACAATGTGTGACACTTCATCCGTACTTCTTTAAGGTCCGCTTTTTACTGTTAGGTATACTTTACTGCGACATCCCTTTAGGGGAGAAATATTCTCATTATTATCTACTTTGTCCTAAAATGAACGTTATGGCGCGATAGATACACAGGCTTTGCACCTTTAAACACTGATAATTAACTTAAAAATTAACAGTTAAGGCCAACGCCCACAGTTTTATTTTTCAATTATGATAACACTCCCATCAATTACCCGCTCGGGAAATTATAACCTCTAGTGCTATTAAGGTGACAATAAATAAGGTGATAATAAAATAATAACTATACTGGCGGCACGTTATGCTGGCCGTTTTGACATTTGTCAATTCATAAATTCAATTTTAATTACATTTTATTTATAGAAATAAGTGAAAAATCGAACACATTAGAAATATTTGTACTACGGTAGAAAATAGAGTAAGTACTTATGTAAAACAAGTAAAATATCTTCACTATTGTAATATGTCAAAACGGCCATCACAGCGTGCCGCTAGTATAATACTTATGGTGGTACAATGTAGTTTATGCTACTTTTGAAATTCGTACGGATGGAGTATATTCCGAGCACCTCATCACTTTCGTCAATAAAAAGTATGTGCGTAGTTTACACTCAGAACGGTGAGGCAGGCTACAACGCATTTTTACATCGGTACAAAAAGCCGTCTACAAATATGTGATCGTAATTGGGATAGTAAGGAAAGTGTTACCTACTGTCTCTAAGGCTCGAGTTTAAATGAATGCACTCAGTTTTAATCACTATGTTCACTTGGTCCGACTGTAAAATACATCGCAAAAAGGATTTTTATGTATCCAAAATGTGTCTACCTTTGTGAATAAGATGTTATTCGGGATAAAATGTAGCCTATGACACACTCTAGACCTATATAGCTTTTTATCCCACAGATTTGTCCTTTTGTTATATTTTAATCAATATACACTTTCGTCTATGATTATAGCCTATATGTTATTTTAAAGCTATAGAGCTGCTGAGCTATATTTATGTTATTTATTTATGTACAAACAAACAAAGAACATGAAAAAGAAACAACAAAAAAGTAATATACATAGGCACTACTTATTTTTAAAGAAGAATTCAGGTTTGTAATAGGAGATGAAAACAAAGAATAAAGTATATATATAAATAAATATATATTATACTAGCTGACCCGCGTAACCTCGTTAGCGCTACCAAAAATGTGATAAAAGAAGAACCGCTTGACAGAATTTTGTGCAAATTTCACATAAACCATCTACTAAATAGTCCGAACAACGCCTAAAACTCGCTTATCGCACTTGGTTTGGATAGGTGAGCCCGTTCATAAGTTATATACAATATATATTGATTAAACATGTATAAAATTGCAATCTATGGATTTATACTAATAATTGTTACGTTCCATTGAAACCCATGACAGTAATTTATACGTCAAAAGGTAACAAACATTAACACATCAATCCCAAAAATATAATACAAGCGTTGGATATCACAAAATAACGAAAAGAAAAGTTGCAACCGCGACGCCATCATTTTTCATTACGATGATGTATCTCAGCCAGACGACAATAGAATATTAGAGGCTTCGCATTGAATTACTGGGCCGTCCTCTAAATAACTTTTACGAAGCCGTAATGAATAATATTTTTTCCTAAAGTTAAGAGAAATTTGTTGGATCAGTGACCACGTCTGTGCTGGGATAGTATGTGACAATTTAGATTATGTTATTAGAAAAATAATAAGTACACAGTACCTATACTATAGATACATTAAATTAGCTACTTCTTATTAATAAAGTAAGTTACAAAATCTATAAAGATAAATAAAATTGAAGTGTCTGTTTATTATTCTATATTAACTGATTTTCACAAAATGCATATAAAAGTACTTGCATAAAAAATAACCAATTAGTTTTTTTTTTCTCTATATGTCTGTTTGTCCGGCTAAACGGACTTCAATAGGACTTTCAATGGCACATAACTTACTGATATTAGCTGGTGAAACCACGGTGTGTCCACTAGTCATCTATAAATTTATAAATAACAGGGACATTAAGTTACAAGTTAGGGCTATCAACCTGTAATGTACATACAAACCTACAGAAAACTGCACTTAAGCTACACGCGTTGCTCGGTGTTGAGTGTCAACTATGTAGATAGTAGGCAATGAGAAAAGTTACCCAGACTGTTATTGTTGCTTATTGTCGGGACAAACGAGGCTTTTAGACAGAAATGTATTTTCATAATGAGTCGTACATAGCTACCGCAGCGATCTTACTCTTTATACTGTGCTACTATTAAGAAACTTATACTAATTTACGTTCTAGTAGGTCAACCTGGGTGGAATATGAAAAAAAAACTCACTCGACTCAAAAAATCTTTACGTTCTATCCCTGGCGGGGTTTTCTTTGGAGTTTTGTTGTTTGATTTTATATAAACTTCCTGATAAATTAGATACTTGAAATTTAGACCAAAATTCGATGACAATTAATGAAAATGTAAAAAAAAAGAATAAAAAAAAACAAAGCGTCGAAGAGAAATGTAACATAAGATAACATACCTTCACGCCTTTATCCCCGAAGGGGTAGGCAGAGGCGTACTATGCGCCCACGTTTCACCGTATGCTTTGCTTTTTGTCCCACCTAACAGGTGGTGAGCCCATTGCCGTGTTGAAATGGACAGGTGCAGGTTGTGGCGACCTGTTGTTGAAATTTTACAAGCCGCCCATAAGGCATTCAACTGGCTTAACGACAGCCATGTTACTGGCAACCGGAACCAACGGCTTAACGTGCCTTTCAAAGCATGGAAACGCTCGCAAATATAAATGCCACAAAGTGGTGACCCATGCGAGGACCAGCCATAGTGAAAGTTGCTTAACGCAGTGATCGTTTACAGAACACTACGTCCGCGGGGCCACGAGAAATATGAAGATAACTAAAAAGACAGAAACAAAAATAAAGAGAAGCAATCAGCTAAAATAATGAAATTAAGAATAAAAGTGATGTTCCTATTCAAATGTAAATAAAAACATATCATATATTTTCTTCTTCGTTCTTCTTATCAAATTTTTTTTTAAGTTAATTCTTCTTAATACATAAAAATCTAGTTTCAAAGTGTTTTTTTGCAATCGAACTCCACCGAAATGGCTTGAAATACCTACCGGGCCATGTCTCTAGGGGCAACCTTCCCTTATTCGTATTTGTCTCAGTCTAATGTAATCTGGAGCTAATTTCTTATTTACGGGTTTTCACTATCCATAATTAGCCCAGCAGTCTTATTTATGTAAGTACAAGTGTAAGTAAGCTACAAATGTTTGTCAGATAATTTTGTAATTAATAAATTATAGTCGTGTTTTTAGATCACTTGAAAATCAAGAATGGGTGGGCCGATTTATATTTATCCATGATTTTTTCTCCCCAAAATAGTAAAATAAGATAAAAAAACAAAAAAGAATTAAGTATGAAAACATTTACTATGGAACTGATTCTATAGCGATTCAATGCTCGCGCTCTAGTTTAGAAACCTATTCTAAAATATGCATGGAAATACTGTCATTACTATGAAAAAAAATACGCGAAGCGTAAATGAAATTCATTGCTGAAGCGTTTTTTGGATTTGGAACATTCCAACGCTCCAGCAATGTTGTATGAATTTTATTTATTAATTATCTTCAGGGGACACTGTAAGTATATTATTTTCTAAAATAAGTGTATTTAACGCCTTTTATTTTTATTAATATATTTCATTATTAAAGATAGAGACCATTTTACTATACCTACTATTAATGTGTCATGATATAACATTGAAAATCTTCTTACAATCCTTGCTTCGTTGTATATAGAATTTCATTCAATAACTATCATTTGCACACTTAAACTAGTCACGTTTCTAGAAATTACAATAGATAAGCACTGTATATGGTATATGGGCTGAATATGTGCTATTGGGGGCAATAATTGTCTGCTGGTTAACATTAAATAGAATATGTATTATTGAGTCATAAACTACATATTACAAGGTTAGTTATTAGTGTTAGGTTTTTCTTCTTTATCAAGCAGTTTTGAATAAGTTTTGCTCCAATTAAATTGATAATTATGGAAAAAAGAAGCCATACTTAATGCTGTTAGAAAAAAAATCCAAAAAATGTACTTAATCATTATCTCAGGACATCAAGGATCAATGTTCAATAAACACATAAAAAATACACTCATCCACACTCATTGCCTACTTTACTATATAATTTATTAATCCAGGAGACATGTCGATATAATTATCAGACGTCGGCCCCACTTTTATGGCACTCTTGGGAACTAATATCGCAAATTATCGGTAGGTAAAGTTGGAGAAGCTCGACGGCAAAAATCCGATACGTGATTAAAATACAATTCAAGGACAGTCAGATACCCCAATCTGGGTTAAACGTTGATCTCAGCACGATAATTAAAGTTGTTCCCCTCCCTCCAGTCTTTCTATTGCTATTTAGATGACTATCTAAAAGTAAACTGATGAGAGAGTGTAAATGGGAAATAGGTTGTTTTAATAATATATAATTTATTTATTTATCTATCACGCCTTATCCCCAAAGGGGTAGCATTGGCATACATATTGTAATATTGCACCATGTGTATTCCTGTCCCACGTAATAGATGGTGAGTTCATTGTCGTGTTGAAATAGACAGTTGCAGGTTGTGGCTGCTGTTGAATTTGTTCAAGCCGCCCATAAGGCCTTCAACTTTACTTAACGACTGCCATGTTACTGGCAACCGGGACCAACGGTTTAACGTGCTTTCCAAAGCACGGAACCGCTCGCAAATGTAAATGCCACAAAGTGATATAAATAATATATTAAAAGTACTTGTACCTTCTGTTTTGCTTTTAAAGTTACGTTAAAATAAAAAGCGTGTAAAAATAGTACAGTATAGTGTTGTTTATTCAAGATGAATAGCAAGTTCCACCAAGTGCCATCAATCAACTGTCTATGATTTTTGAGCAACGGTTTATGAGACACACGGCCCTTGGGGGCCATCCTATCCACTAAGCCCACAAGTTCCGCCTTCTTCCAAACCGGGTCGCAGGATAGGCCTAAAGACTATTCACTGCCACTCGGCTAGGGGAATGCCCCAATATGAGGCTCTCGGGGGACTAGATGTGCTGCCCCTCCACTATCTTCTGGAGGAGATTAGCATGTGCCTGCTTCGAGCCGTCCTCTAAGTCCCTAGAGAATAGAGGACACGATTTGTTTATAATGACGTTTAAAGAAGCTAAGGTTGTTTTTTTTAAGATCTGAACTTTTTTAGTAAACTTTACCAAAAAGATATATGACGTGTACGAAATATCTTAGCTAGTTAATTATAGTTTTACCATCGAAAAATGTATGTCGTGGTATTCGGAACCAGGTTAGGAAAAGACTTAGTAACATTTTCATGTCTTTTGTTGTTCCTGCCATACATATTACTGGAATCAAACATAGCTCACATAGTTCCCGTAATATACTTTTACCGGGGTGGTTCCCGTTTTCTATAGGATGTAGACCTAGTTGCTTTCTAGGTGTCCCGCTTTGCAAGAGAAGGAAGAAATTTTACAATCTTTTTTCAAATTGTCTGATTAATTTCTAGTCTAGCAGGTCCCAAGACATTCTTACTTCTCGTGGGACTTCACCGAGATCGACCTTCAGGGTCCTAATTAAAAGAAATAACCTTAGTGACATACCGGGTACCAGCGACAGGTTGCCAGACGCCATCCAGCGGTGAGTGTGCTGGTGGTGGTGGATCCCCGTTCTCTCCGGTCTCTGTCCGGCCTTCCCATCCCTGACAACAAAATCGTGACAAAATTAATGTATGATAATTGCAAAAAGAAGTTGATGAAAAGTACATAACATATTAAAATCTCTCCGGTCTCTGTCCGGCCTTCCCATCCCTGACAACAAAATCGTGACAAAATTAATGTATGATAATTGCAAAAAGAAGATGATTAAAAGTACATAACATATTAAAATCTCTCCGGTCTCTGTCCGGCCTTCCCATCCCTGACAACAAAATCGTGACAAAATTAATGTATGATAATTGCAAAAAGAAGTTGATGAAAAGTACATAACATATTAAATTTATGACCTACGGCCACTAGACATTTAGAAAATTCACAAAATTAATAATATAGCGGGCGACGGAGATTTAGCGACTTTTGTGTTCAAGTCCTGTGAGTGAAATAGTCTTAATATCAAGTTGGGTTTGTACGAACACTTAACTCAAGAACGGGTAGGCTGATTTTTATAATCCTCGCTTTATTGAATTTGTCTTTGCCCCGAATAACAGAATGACTAAATCCAGTAAAATACATGAAAAAAAAACAAGTATATCACACATTTTATATGGAACTGAATTTTAAGCTCACCGGAATCTCTAGTTTCAATATATTTAAACTAGATGCCTAAAGACAGTACATTGGCAGACTTAAAGGCATTCTCCACAAGTCAACTATTTGGTGCTTCGATTCATGTAAGATCTACGATAAAATGAGGCATATATGAACTTTGGTAATCAATAAAATAGTTTTTAAACTATGACCTAATTATATGTACTTGTAGGTGTCACCATTTGTAGGGGTCACCAGTTGTATGGGTGTCACCATTTTAGGGGCTGAATTCAATAGGGCAACAATTCAGTAGAAGAAGTATATTATGTAGTACCATTAATATACATATGAGCTAGAAATAAGACAGGAGTGTACATCATTATAAATTTGTTTACAAGAAAAAAGGGTTATATGAAGGTATACAAATAACGACCTTACACTAAGAGCAATTTCTTACACGCAACCTTTAAATAGACAATACATGTGAGTATTGTTTGACAAAAATTTTCTGTATTTGCTGTGGTCACCGTAGCTTAAGCACGTTTGCTATATCAGTATCACCATTGTGTCCCCCAAAACTATTACGCTCAATTGTCGTATAATACAGCCACGGGGTAGAATAATGCAGTCGCTACACAAAGTCATATATTCATGTAATGGACGTGATAGCGACATCAAAATTGGTCTAATTATCAAATCGATAGACATGTTCGTGACATCGAACACGATAATGTATTGTAAAGCATACAGTGATCGAAAATAGAGATTGTTCTAATGAAAAACCGGCCAAGTACGGGTCGAATTTGCCCAATGAGGGTTCCATACAATTCTTTTAAATACATAATTATAGATAATTTCCAACTGAATATTTTTTTATTTAACTACATATGTAAGGTTTTCAGATCCTACACTTAGTATATGATGGTATTAGTTGCCAAATTTCATAGTTATAGGTCAGCGGGAAATTACCTATAAATGTCTATTTCCTGGAGAGTGTCGGAATATACGATTTTTTGTGGTCCACCAAGGTTTCATTGACTTCTTCCCAAGCTAGATAGTCTGCCAATTGATTACATGCCCGTGTCAGGTAATCTCTTTCCTGAGTCCCCTTGATAGCGATAGAGCCATTCGTTATTAGTTTCCGACATCTTCTCTTCTTTGCGTTGTGCTTCAGTACTTCAGTGCGAAAACCTACAGCGATAGTCAAGCAGACTATCGCTGTAGGTTTTCGCCATTTCTGTGCTGGTTTGATGGTCAACCATTGTTATGGCATATATTTCAGCTTGAAGTATACTAGCAGATTTGCCTAGGCTTTCGCATTTAATGTGTAGCCGGTACCACAGAGCTCAATCAACTTTTTCCTAGAGCTATCTGCTTAGCAGTTTCGATAATAGAATAAATGAAATAAATAAATGAAAGGCTAGTATAATAAAGATATGATCAAATAAATATCTTTCTATTGTATTATGTAAGACACCTGGTGCTCTACAGTGTTTAAGGAAAAAATAAAAGATCTTTTCCATAAAAGTATTCCCTCCATAATCGCATTTTGCGAGCACGCGAGCGTGTGACGTGGCATCCGGATATTTTACTTAATAGAAACTGGGCTAGTTTTATACCTCTTGGATATAAGGGTCGTTGTGGGTGCCGTCGAGTAATTTTTATTCTTTTCTGAAACTTATCAAAACTGACACGGGTTTGCAATGGATTTTGACACTCCATCGAATATATTGAATTAAGCAAACTATTACTTACATATTTATTGCGTTTTATAAAAAGGTCAAATATAAATATAATATATAGTGTATTTTAAATATAATATATAGTGAGTTGCTTAGCAGGAGTGTCCCTGTATTAAAATCTATTTGCTTACTCGAAAGAGTCTAATCAGACTTTGTATCTTTTCGTGACTGTAATATACTTCTTCATCATAACGTCTTCCAGTTGATTTCAAATCCTTCCTGTATTTCGAGCCTGAGGTTTGCTATTATTGAGTGTTGAGAGCAGCTATGTTTTTTTTTATTTGCGACATGTAATCTGTGTTGTATTGTGTAATCTGTTATTTTCGACAATGTTGGATGCGACGTCACAATCCATAAAGGCTGTGTCCTGCACTACGACAGATAAGATTGAGTTAGGCCTCGAACATCTCGGTATGGTTACTGTGATCATGTCTTACATCACTCGTTTTTTATGAAACTTTAAGGTACATTGTGAGAGGTAAGTAGATGTACAGCAGATGGTCATATTTCAGCACTAACAGTATTTTAGCCTTCAGATTCCGTAGACGTTTTATACAATAATACTCGTACAAGAGCTGGTTCAATAACCTCCGCCATATTTGGTAACTGTATAATATCTACTTGTCCCTGTTATTTATGGTAACACTCACATATAGACGATAATGAAACTCTTATACATACCTACGTACTTGTATTGTTTGATAGCTACCCATATTCCCTGTGTTGCACAGGTGTAATACATTTTTACTCCAAAAGTCGTCGTACAACTTAGAAATTATTTACACTAACAGTGATAGAGAATAATCTAAGTAAGGTAGGACTTTTAGGATGTCCCGCCAATTTATGAAAACTTATGACGATTTAACTTTTGCGCTCATCTAGGTCATGTAAAGAAATATTTATACATAAAGAAGTTAAAGGAATAAAATTTCTAATACCTCCTATTTAACGAATATCTTGTATATTTCTTATCATATGAATAATAGTCCCCGCACATATAAATAATAAAGCTTTAAATATAGCATGAGTTAATAAAGGAAGCGCTCGTGGCCCCGCAGTCTCAGTGTTCTGTAAACGATCACTGAGTTACGCAACTTACACTATGGCTGGTCCTCGGATGGGTGACCACTTTGTGCCATTTATATTTGCGAGCGTTTTTTCAACAGCAGGTAGCCACAACCTGCGTTTGTCTATTTTCAACACGGCAATGGGCTCACCACTTATTACGTGGGACAGGAATCCACACGGTGAAAAGTGGGCATATAATATGCCTCTGCCACCCCTTCGGGGATAAGGCGTGATGGATATTTATTTATTTATTTATTTTAGTTA
Source organism: Thumatha senex (assembly GCA_948477245.1). NCBI lineage: Eukaryota > Metazoa > Arthropoda > Insecta > Lepidoptera > Erebidae > Thumatha > Thumatha senex. The sequence goes on along the minus strand of OX419732.1, from coordinate 12,307,832 downwards.
ATAAATGAAAAAAGCTAAATTAGGTAATCCTATACTTAAAATTCTTATTATTAATCCTAATTGACTTAAAGTAGATAAAGCAATATTTTTTTTTAAAACAAATTCATAATTAGCTCTCACACAGCTATAAATATTGTTAAACCTGATAATAATAATATTTGTTTTTTTTTTAAAGTATCTATACAGACAAATGTTCAGTCACCTATTTCGTCAACTATAAACGAATTACACAATGTTTCAGTATTATACAATAAACCCTACGAAAACTCAATCATAAACTCACATAAAACAAAAGTGCCTGTATGAAAGTGCTCTTAGCAATATGACTGCTATTTGTCCCTACATAGTCCTGATGCTTTCATTAACACAAAAGTTTTAGTTATCTTACACCCACGTATACTTTCCGTAAAAAACAACACATTCGTGTATATTATATTCCCTCTTGACAAAAGCCTCTATTACAGCATTGCGAAATTTAGTACCACATTATTTTAGCCACATTAGTATGTTAACTAGAATGCCTCTGAATAGTTAAGCTAAATAATCTTTACAAGGCATACCCTGAAATAACAAAGATATCGAAACGTGCATCCCTTTCTTACAACTTACAAAGTAACTCAGTTTCTCCCGTTCTGAGAAAAGAACTTCTATCCAAATATATTTAAAAAAAACGTTGTGTTTCCATATTCTTAGGTTAGGTTAGGTTAGGTTAGGAAGTGTGCCTTGTGATTACCTTAATTTCTTTTCAGTTGGACACAAATCGATTAATGAATTCGAATATAGGAAGTTTGTAATACGAAGAAACAACGGACGTTCATGATTCCCAGATAAGAAAAAGTGAAAAATAAGACTAAACGACAATCAAATTCTTCTTTCATCTTCATACATTACATTTGTGTGAATAAACGCTTATGTTAAGTACTTCTTCGAAGAAGGTCAGTCGAATGATTCCGTTAACATAGATTTTATTATTCTATATTTACACTCGCGGCTCGTCTCGTGGCTAGGCTCCAGGTTCGCGCGAGCCGATCACGATACTAGCTTATGTTTACACACTCGCGGCATGCTTATTTGTTAGTGACCCTTCAACCATAGCGGATGTCGATTCGATATATTATTAACATCACCAACACTCAATTTTTGTGAGCTTTTATTACTACTACTATGCAAGTAATTTACAAAATTATGAATCGTTAATTTTTTTACTATTTTTGTCGTTTGAGTACTTCCGATTCCATATTATCGTCTCCCCTTAAAACGGCTCAATGAACTGTAATGTTTATTATTTTAACCAATGTATTACCATTTTTTACTCAGCGCCATCTAGCCCAAAGTAAACAAATATAAGCTTGTGGTTTGGGATCTAAACAACTGATAAACATACTTATAAATTTCTAAATACATACATAGGTATTATACATAGTAAACACCCAAACCCTGAAACAAGCATTAGCGGATCATACAAATATTTGTTCGGACCCGGGAATCCAACGAGACCTCACCGCGACAGTCGCATACACCACCACTTACGCAACCTATGTAGTTAGCACTCAAATACAATTTTACAATGTAGTATACAAACAACCGGCACGGTCAAACGTTTGTAATTTAAAAAAACGCCAGCGCGAGAGTGTATCCCACGCGATTCCCTTTGAATCGTGCCCAAAAAACCGCTCCGAGCGCGAATTCGGCGAGCCACGAGACTGCGAAACCAGCCACGAGTGCACTTTCACCTTCGCTGCTCGCGACTCGTCTGGCAGCTAGTCTCGTGGCTTGCGCGAGTTTGTGGCATAAGTATTATATCCTGAATATCGTAAACGTTTCAAATTTTAAAAAGAATGACGGGGATAAAGTACCTACATACTTCCCTCGAAGTTATTTTCTTTAACGTAAATAATGAAAAATAACACTAAATTTACTTTATATAAATTTTTGATTACTTGACGAAGAGTCTATCCATTTCCAGATGGACAAATTTTCTTTTGTGTGCGATTATTTGCGTCTACAAGCTGCTTTCAAAGGTGCTTGTATAAAATATTTTATGTGCTCGCGAGGGCAACTCTATTGTCTTTAAATCAAAAATTGGTAAATTTTAAAGTAATAATTTGAAGAAAAATATATATTTACCCAGTCTCCTAGACAGTATGTTGACGATATTCTAAACAAGCAAATAACACCTAAAATATACATGATAACATACACAATAAAACGTTTTGTATCCTTCATAATGATTAAATAGCAAAGATCACTGCACTACAATTATTGATAATATTGTAACGTTTTTTATCACTTAACACGATTTATTTTTTGCGGATGTTATTTATTTATTTTGACAGTTTCTTTACTTTTTTTCTCATTCTTGTCGCACAATTCAATTTTCTTTTATGGCAAGCGGTGCCAACATGTTACTGACGCTATGGCTCTACAGTTTTCAATCATTTTCAATTCACTGGCATTATTGCAACTTGTTCGAGCAAACATTCTTTACCTTGAGAGGAACTACTTATAGACCAGTGCCGATAACTTTTGAAACCAAAAAAAAAATAGTAGAATAAACCAATGAAACTCATCGAAAAAGGAAGAGAATACGATAAAAATTAAAGGAAAATACGGGGGATCTGAGGTCGGGAAGGGTAAGTTCGTGAGTTTTTAAGGGTAAAAAACGGTTTATTTCGGTTTCCGGCAAAACTACAAGTCCTATGGAAAAAAGTCAAATGGCAAAGATTTAGATAAAAAAAGAACTAAAAATTTTTATTTGCACTTTTTTTCCCATAACCTCAAAATATATGTGAAAAATCCAAAATACCAATTATTTGGTTTTTTATTTATATCTCTTACAAAAATTCATATATATATATATATAGTATGCCTCTGCCTACCCCTTCGGAGATAAAGACGTCCCCATATGAATGTATATAAGATTGATATTTTAAAATAATGTAATGAAAAACGTAAGAATAAAATATCTGAATTCAATATATAGCTAACACGCTCGGCTTCGCCCGTGACATGCTTCGAACCCCGTGGCACCCATGTTATCCCGTCGTTTATTTAAGTTTATAAAAACTGTATTTTTGAATTTTTCACATATATTTTGAGGTTATGTGAAAAAAGTGTAAATACGATAGTTGTAGATCTTTTTATTACCAACTTTGTCATTTGACTTTTTTCCATAGGACTTTCCATAGGAGTTTTGCCGGAAATCGAAATAAACCGTTTTTTACCTTTAAAAACTCACGAACTAACCCTTTCCGACCTCAGATCGCTCGTAAATTATTTTTCCTTTCATTTTTATAATATTCTCTTCCTTTTCCTCGTTTCATTCTACATTAAATTTTTTTTCCACTTTTGACTATTTTTAAAGTCTTGTACATTGGTCTATTAAGGTACTGTTTCCGTTTTCCTTATTTTTTTTTTGTTTTTAATATAAGGTCTGCAGACCAGCCGCAGGCTGGCAAGCGTTCTCAGAGTTGTGTAGACGAACACTGTGGCGTACGCTTAAGTCAAATTCTGTGACCGTTTGTGTTGCCCATTTTAGAATATTCCCGTGCTTAGGAAGACACGTTAAGTTTAAGCCGCTGTTCCCGGTTGGCAGTAACTAGGTAGTCTTAAAGTGAAGTAGGCTATCTCATAGGCTTTGTCAGGGTTGTGGAGATAATGGAAATGGTTTTCATTAACTAAGTTTCAGTAAATGTAGACTACGTTGTTAAAATAGTAAAGTACAATGAGTAATAAAACTACATCTGCAAAGATTTTAGAAAAAGAAATTTACCTATTTTTACTGCTGATAAATAGCAATTTCTTATGGAACGATGATAAAAAAAATAATTAAAATGCAGATATATGTGTGTAAAACTTTGAAAATGTGGATATTTTGTATGATTACTATTTTTAAACCGCAATAACTGAACAAGAAACTCTATTTAATTAGCATCAGTAGTTATTTTTGTTTAAAATACAAATAAAAATGAAGTAGTCTATTTTTCCTAATTTTACCATGGTTTTTTAACGCCCTTGCGCTCTCGTGGAATTTAGTAGATGATTGTAAACAAACTTCCCGATGAGTTAGATACTTGAAATTTAGGCCAAAAGTGGATGAGAATATATGAAAATGTGAAAAAAGAAGAGGAAAGATGAAAAAGACGAAACAGGAAAAGAGAACAAACCAGTAGAAATTAAGAATATAAAGAATTACTTTTTTATATTTCCTCCTATACCTACAAGGTCATTAAGGACTAGGTAGCTAACATCATAATAAAATGTATATAATTTTTGTTGTGTCAGAAGCATAAAGGTTGTGATGTTGAATTTCATTACAGTTAAGCGCTCGTGGCTCCGCGGTCTCAGTGTTCTGTAAACGGTCACTGAGTTACGCAACTTTCACTATAACTGGTCCTCAGGTGGGTGACCCTTTGTGGCATTTACATTTGAGAGGGTTTCCGTGCTTCGGAAGGCACGGTAAGCCGTTGGTATCGGTTGCCAGTAACATGGCAGTCGTAAAGTCAAGTTGAAGGCCTAATGAGCGGCTTGAAAAATTTCAGCAGCAGGTAGTCACAACCTGCGTCTGTCTATTTCAACACGGCAATGGGCTCACCACCAATTACGTGGGACAGGAATACACATGGTGAAAAGTGGGCATACAATATGTATGCCTCTGCCACCCCTTCGGGAATAAGGCGTGATAGATAAATAAATAAGTTAAGATAATGCATTTGCGTCACTTGAAATTTAAAAATGTATATTGCTAAGAAAATAGCATTTTTTTTAAGCGCTCGTGGCCCCTCGGTCTCAGTGTTCTGTAAACGATCACTGAGTTACGCAACTTTCACTATGGCTGGTCCTCGGATGGGTGACCACTTTGTGGCATTTATATTTGCGAGCGTTTCCGTGTAAGCGGTCCCGGTTGCCAGTAAAATGGCAGTCGTTAAGCCTGGTTCAGGCCTTATGGGCGGCTTGAAAATTTTCAACAGCAGGTAGCCACAACCTGCGTCTGTCTATTTTAACACGGCAATGGGCTCACCACCTATTTCGTGGGACAGGAATCCACACGGTGAAAAGTGGGCATTTAATATGCCTCTGTCACCCCTTCGGGGATAAGGCGTGATGGATATTTATGATTTTTTAAAATTCGATTGTAGGTACATATTTATAAAAATATAACCACTTCTTTATCTTATATGGTTTCATTGTTGGTACGGGTGCCATTGTTGGTTCATCACTAACGACTGACTTTATCTGAGACTTATGACATCATATATGCAGGTTTAGCTAGTAAGTTGCCTCCTACCTAAATGATCGAATACAACATGTTGATGTCAATGGAATTCGCTCCTCTGGAGCATCTGTTGCTATGGGCGTACCGCAGGATCAATTCTGGGTCCGTTTCTATTTTTCATTTATATTAACGATCTATATAGCCATTCTATATACAGAACTTGTGCGACATTGCTCTATTTGCTGATGATACGTCACTTATTTTTAAAGTTGATCGCACGCTTAGTAATTTTAACTGCGTAAATAGTTCACTTGCCCAAGTTGTAGATTGGTTTACGACTAATAATTTGCTACTAAACGCTAAAAAGACAAAATGTATCAGATTCAGCATGCCTAAAGCCAGAGTTAAGTTTTGCTGCACTCCCGGGAGTAGCACTCTCACTGCTCTCCCGTTAGGCCATTAAATCCTAACCGGTGCAGAAGGGCAACAAAACTCTGAGGAATCGGGACCGATGTGTAGCCACGCACATTCAGCTCGCTACAAGCTGCCTTGCGAATGTGAGCTTTTCAATAACTTACTGATACATTTTTTGTTGGTATCAGAAAGTAGGTAACTCAAAAAGCGAATCTACTATGCCCTCATAGGGTTATCATTATTATGTTTCTTCTTTTCTCGGGTATCTTCTTTTTTTTCCTGAAGATACCCGAGCTTTTGGTAGGCTTACATGGAGACATAGGTCCAACACGCAGAGGCCCTTTGAGAATTTTAATATAATAGGGAATGGGAACTGCAAATACTCCACGCCCGCCTTATGTAGAAGAACGGTATAATGGATCACCTCCAATGGGAATTAAAATGTGCTAACTAAGAAATGGGCTATTGGGTTGGGTGTTAAATAGATTGGGTGATATAAGCTATTGATGAAAACAGCGTCTGCCTTTTTAATATATTATTATTAAACTACTGGCAGACGGTGACTCGCCAACTCACTAGATGGGCCCCCCTATACAATCACCGTAGGCATGATAAGCCTGTAAGGCGACAGAGGGCAACACCGATGTGAGCGGCTTGGGGTGTCGAGCGGTGCGGCGCCGGTTTCACCTTCGCGGGACAACACCCGGAGCGGGCTTCCCCGTAGTTATGCCCTTGAAAATGACACTTCCACCCCCGAGCATATAGCTCTGGCTCCCTCCCTCTGAGCGGCCAATTAAGGCAAGCCAGAGTTAAGTTTTGCTGCACTCCCGGGAGTAGCACTCTCACTGCTCTCCCGTTAGGCCATTAAATCCTAACCGGTGCAGAAGGGCAACAAAACTCTGAGGAATCGGGACCGATGTGTAGCCACGCACATTCAGCTCGCCACAAGCTGCCCTGCAGATGTGAGCTGTTCAATAACTTACTGATACATTTTTTTGTTGGTATCAGAAAGTGGATAACTCAAAAAGCTAATTTACTATGCCCTCATAGGGTTGCGTTAATCCTATAAAAGATAACATTATTATTATTATTATACTTTACGCTCTAGAAGCTTGTATTCCACAACTAATCTATATTTATACTAACCACTATCTGCCTCTTCGGAGATAAAGATGTGGTGGATAAACATAAAATATATATATTAATTTCGTGTAACCATAATTCGACCGGGCCGTGCAGCGTCCGGCGTACTGGAGAGCAGAGAAGTAATCAACTATTTTCAAAAATGTTCATACATTATTTGAAATTAATACACGACGGGATTAAATGGGTGCCACGGGGTTCGAAGTATGTCACGGGCGAAGCCGGGCGGGTCAGCTAGTATATCTATATATTACAAACTTCATTAAGACATACCGTCAGCCATGCTTTCACCAAGCTAACTACAATCACTGGTATACAATCTTCAATGCTTGCCGTAATGCTAAGGTTCGTGCGCAGTGTATTTCAACCTTCTACCATAAGGTCTCTGAAACCGGATCCGAAAAAAAAATAGTACAAAAGTTGGAGTGTACATACTCGGTACTAAACCGAGTAGGTACACTCCAACTTTAATCCCGCTTTACATTCACAAACACCAAGCAACTAATGACCCAATTATGCAACACTTCAGGCTCTACCGTGACTAACAGAATGGGTATACTTCAGATAGCGACACAATTTTATAAGGACCTCTACAGTAATCCAGAACAAGACAGAAAAACAACCACTAACTGGATAGGTATCAGCGACCCAGCTCTACCTTTCATGAAAAATGAGATAGAATATGCTATTAAAATGTTAAAGACAGAAAAAAGCCCAGGTCCAGATGGATTTACAAACGAAATGATTCTAATGGCAAAAGATGACCTAATTATCCCTTTAACAAAGCTATTCAACCTCATACTAGATCAGAAGAAAGTCCCAAATCAATGGTTATGCTCAGAAATTATTCTTCTATACAAAAAAGGCGATCCTAAACAAATCACAAATTATAGACTAACAAGTATGATGTCAAGTTTCTATAAGATATTCACGTCTACTTTGCTCAGAAGAATCACAAAAATAATAGAAGAAAATCAGCCAGTGGAGCAAGCTGGATTTAGAAAAAACTACTCAACTTTAGATCACATACACACCTTAAAACAAGTAATGGAAAAATACATAGAATATGATAAACCATTGTACATTGCTTTCATTGACTATACAAAGGCGTTTGATTTTTTATCACACGACTCTATATGGAGAGCCTTAACAGAACAGGGAGTAAATATGGACTACATAGAGATAATAAAAGAAATTTATAAAAACAGCACAGCCAGAGTGAAACTAGAGTCAGTGGGCCCAAGCTTTGCAATCCAAAGAGGCGTAAAGCAAGGAGATCCATTATCTCCAAACATTTTTATAGCAGTCTTAGCTAAACTGTGTCATTTTAGGACAACTGAACTGGCTAAACCTAGGAATAAAGATAGACGGCAGATATCTTAGCCATCTGAGATTTGCGGATGACCTGGTCTTACTTTCAGAAGAGCCAGAACAACTACAAGAAATGATAGAGTCTTTAAATCAACAAAGCAAAAGCGTGGGCCTAGAAATTAATCAGAGTAAAACTAACATAATGACTAACAAACACGAGATTCCTATGACTCTAAATTCTAGTGTCCTCGAATATGTAGAAGATTATATCTACCTTGGTCACATAATATCATTTAAATCATGCACAGAGAAAGAAATACAAAGAAGAATAAAAAGTACTTGGAATAAATACTGGAGCATGAAAGAAATATTCAAAGGCACTCTACCCACCAAACTCAAAACAAAGACGATGAATATCTGCCTGACACCATGTCTTACATACGCTTGCCAAACATGGCCTTTGACACAAAAGCAAATAGAGAAGCTTCGAATATGCCAGAGAGGCATAGAAAGAAGCTACATGAATATAAAACTAAGAGATAGAATCAGAAATGAAATAATCAGAGAGAAAACTCAAGGAAGAGACGTCATAAAAGATATTCTAAAACTTAAATGGAAATGGGCTGGTCATCTCCAAAGGCTTGATAGCAATAGATGGGCCCAGATTATAACAAACTGGATACCCAGAGACGGAAAGCGCAAGCGAGGCAGGCCATTCCAAAGATGGAACAGAGATGTCGTTAAAGTAGCAGGAAATCTATGGGCCAGAACGGCTAAAAACAGAGCACTATGGAGAACGTTGGAGGAGGCTTTTACCGCCACAGGCGGACCTCATACCGATAGCGACAACAACTAACAAACTAACAAACAACTAGGTTATTTTATCACTACTAACAAAACTAATATTCAACTAACTTACTCGTAATTTTTTTTTCTTAATTTATTATAATTACAAATATGTACTACCTATTCATTGGTAGAGGTAAATAAAAGCTTTTTTATTTTTTTATTTTAATTTAATTTTTATTTTAATTTTTTATTTTTATTATACATTCACAAAGTTCATTATTTCTTTTTTTAATTTATTGTTTTAAGGACTGTGAAGTGCAACAGGTAACAAACAAACTATCATTATCTAGTCTTATTAGTTACTAATACATTAATTATTGCTTAAGGCTTTATCAACCAATCTTATTAGCTGTTGGGCTTTTAGAGACTACACAAAGTTCATAAATGCGTGAATAACGCTCTGTTATTACACAATCCTGGTTGGTAGGAAATATGAAACTTATCCAACTATAGTAATGGTACTTAATAAATCACAAAATCATTTCCAACATGATACCTTGTTAATGGCCACAGTAATGGAATACCTAAGCACTGGCGGTGTATCTTGTGAACATGTAAACACAGACATTTTTGAAGCCTTTATAACGGCTTCGAAAAATATGTAGATTTAGACGGTTTGGTAAGATTCATTAGAATTTGCAAAACTGTTGAATTTATTACTTGGTGTCCAAATTCGTCTACACACACCATGTTGTTAAAATTGTTGAAAATTCCAATAATATTACCGACGTTAATAATTAAACAAAAATAAACTAAAAAATAACCTTAAAATTATATCCTTAAAAGACTGTGTCATTATTGAAAGCTGGCTGCAACAGTTTTATAAGGCTCGTATTCGTTAGATTTTCTTTGTTATGGCACGTTTAGACAAACATACCTTGGATTTAGTTTCGTCACATTCCCTTTAAACAGTTTCCATTCGCATCACTTTTCTATATTTCGTATAAAAACAAAATACCAACTGAAATGTATTCTCATGCTTACTACATATAGGTGCAATAACATGGTACAATTTGTGTATGTAAGGCACGGGAGTGAGTAAACGAGTATTTAATTAAATGGCAAAAGACAGTACCTACACAACAACCACTAAAACATTTAGCAACATTTTTGTTAGACACTGACGGTAACAGACACTCCAATGTGCAAATTTTCAAAGTCTAGGCACGGTCGTTAGTTTTATGTCTGTTTGTTTTGGCGCAAATAAAACTGTCAAAATAAAAATAAAATAAATAATCACTTCTGAAGTTTTTTTTTAATTTTGTATAAAGTGTCATTTTAAGAATCTTCTATCTATAGTTACTAATATTATAAAGCTGAAGAGTTTGTTTGTTTGTTTGGTTGCACGCGCTAATCTCTGGGACTACAGGTTCGATTTGCATAATTCCTTTTGTGTTGAATAGTCCATTTATCGAGGAAGGCTATAGGCTATATAGCATCACGCTACGACCAATAGGTGCGAAAAGCAATGATAAATGTGGTAAAATCGGGGACAAAATATTCCTTTTGATAGCTTCCTTTGCGAACGCTGCGTAAAAGATTAAAGTTACGCAAAAACTATGTATTACATAATTTTTCCCCTTTAAAAGTTCAAAAATAAAGTCCGCGACAGCATATGCCTATCTTTTAAGGTTAACCTATTATAATCATTTTATTGTGAAAAAATTGGTCTTAAAATGACAAGTGAAAAGTATGGCCGATGATTTGCGATTTACGCATACGCGACGTCGCGACTAGCTAATAGCGAGCGAGCTCTGCGAAGTCCGCGCGTCTCCTTGGTAACTACTGCCTCTGTGGCGCGGTGGGAGTGCATCCGACTGCTACGCATGAGGTCGTGGGTTCGATTCCCACCCAGGATAAAACTTTGTGTGATGAGCACGATGGTTTATTCTGTCTGGGTGTTATTTATCTATGATATGTATGTATTTAGAAATATATAATATATTTTATACTAATATTATAAAGCTGAAGAGTTTGTTTGTTTGGTTGAACGCGCTAATCTCTGGGACTACAGGTTCGATTTGCATAATTCTTTTTGTGTTGAATAGTTCATTTATCGAGGAAGGCTATAGGCTATATAGCATCACGCTACGACCAATAGGTGCGGAAAAGCAATGATAAATGTGGCAAAATCGGGGACAAAATATTCCTTTTGATAGCTTCCGTTGCGAACGCTGCGTAAAGGATTACAGTTACGGAAATACTATGTATTACATAATTAATCCCATTTAAAAGTTCTAAAATAAAGTCTGCGACAGCATATGCCTATCTTTTAGGTTAACCTATTATAATCATTTTATTGTGAAAAATTTGGTCTTAAAATGACAAGTGTAAAGTATGGCCGATGATTTGCGATTTACGCATGCGCGACGTCGCGACTAGCCAATAGCGAGCAAGCTTTGCGAAGTCCGCGCGTCTCCTTGGTAACTACTGCCTCTGTGGCGCGGTGGGAGTGCATCCGACTGCTACGCATGATTCGATTCCCACCCGGGATAAAACTTTGTGTGATGAGCACGATGGTTTATTCTGTGTCTGGGTGTTATTTATCTATGATATGTATGTATTTAGAAATATATAAGTATGTTTATCAGTTATCCTGGTTACCATAGTACAAGCTCCGCTAAGTGTGGAATCAGATGGCGTTTTGTGAGTTGTCCCAACAATATTTAAAAAATAAAAATTAAAATACTAATAATAATAACTATACTAATATGTGTTGGATAGCGCATTTATCTTGGAAGTCTATGGGCTATATCATCACGCTACTACCCTGAAGAGCAGGGCAGTAATCAACAAATCGGGCAAATATTCATACACAATTGTAAAAGTAGATAATAAACGACGGGATTAAATGGGAGCGACGGGGATAAAGGCGTGACTGATAAAAGGCTATCTCATCACGCTACTACCCTGAGGAGCGGACCAGTAATCAACAAATCTGGCAAATATTCATTCATTATTATAAAAGTAATAAACGACGGGATTGAATGGGCGCGACGGGAATAAAGGCGTGACTGATAAACTAACGGGAGTTCGAAGTTTGTCACGCGCGAAGCCGCGCGGGTCAGCTAGTAATATTATAATTCAACTAATTGCATGCCGTTTTGACTAACTTAAACAAAAAAAAAAATAATTGTTGAAACCATCAAAATAAATCAACCATAAATTACCTAAATAATAATACAAACGCAAAAAAATATATTTTATAAAATTACTAGTTGACCCGCGCAACTTCGTTAGCGCCACATAAGAGAGAAAAACAGAGAGAGAGAGAGAGAGAAAGGGCGCAAGAATATAACAATTAGTTAATTACAATTTATTTATTTTACAGAAAACTTACAGACTAATAAAATCGATAAAAAATTGCAGTGTTATTGAGGATATTTGCCGTTAACAAGCTTCGACGTATAGGTAAAGTTTTAATAATATATAATTCTAGATATCTGTTAACTTTTTTTATACCAGCGCAACAAATTGAATCCCAAAAAGTACTCGAAGCTTATAAATTAAACAGAAGAACAAATAGGTATAAATCAATATGTGATCAAAGTCATAACCCTCCTATTTTCATCGCTATAGTAAACTAAAAATAACATTTTTCAATAACAGCTCATTTCATTAGTCTACTACAAGAAAACACTTTGATACGAAAACAGCTACAAAAGTAATAATACTGCGTCGTAACTATCAACGCCCTCCTTGAAAATGCAACAGCGTTTTTAATATAGAAAAAAAATTTGGTATTATTTAAAAAGGTAAGCAAATTATGTGCAACAAGACCTGTGTGTGTGTTGTGTGCGTGTGTGTGTGTGTGTGTGTGTGTGTGTGTGTGTGTGTGTGTGTGTGTGCGTGCGCGTATCTCCATCACTACCACCTAAGTTTTATACTTCGGTTTTAGTCTTCGGTAAAAACTCTGCAAGCATGGATTTCAGCTTTTTCCGTGTTAAATGATAAATATTGAGCGATTTGTTTATTTTGTTGTACAAATTGCAACTAGTAAGTCGGTATTGATGTCTAGCAGCCTCGGTAGTACGATGCGGAATGTGACAAACTCTGTCGGACCGACGCCTATTCGAATAGTGGTCATGGTTATAAGGGAGTTGCTCATGTTTACGAAGAACAACGCGAAGTATGTACAGTTGTCGTAGCGACAGTACTTTGCAAAGTGAATATAGGGAGATTGTAGAAAACCAGATAGGCTTTTTCGCCAATACTTTGAGTACAGCCCTTTGGACTCGTTCTAGGCGCAAAATTGAGGTTTTATGAGCTCTACCCCAAGCCGTTATACAATATCCAAGCACCGATTGTCCCAAAGCAAGATAGACAGATATCATCCACTCTAAGTCGGCAGCTAATCTCAATTTTTTGAAAATATAAATAAGTTTCCTAATTCGCCCTACAACCGAGTCAAAATGGGCCTTCCAATTTAGCTGACTGTCGAGTATTACTTCCAGATATTTGACAGCAACAGTACGATTAATAATTGTGCAATCACAATAAAGGGTTTGTTGGGAGCATTGACAAATATGGGCTTTGACACTAAAGGATGCTGGAGGCAGACCAAAGATTCCGGGTGAGAAGGGAACAACCGTTGTCTTGGCAATGTTAAGCGTAAGAAGATTTGCAGCTAGCCATGCCATCACGCATTCAAGGACCATCTCAGCATTGTTATATGCGTCAGACCAGTCCTGACCAGTAACCACGACAGCAGTGTCATCGGCATAAGCCACAATTTTGGTATTTGTAAGCGATAGCTGACACAGCTCATTAATGTAAATAAGGAAAAGTGTAGGGCCGAGGACACTCCCCTGAGGCACGCCAAATGTCACAGTGTGTTCATTGCTAATATATTCCTCGACCTTTACAATCTGTTTCCGATCATTAAGGTAGCTCTGAAGGATTTCCAAGGACTTGCCCCGAATTCCAATACCCTCCAAATTGGATAGAAGGATGGGAACAGAGACAATTCTGTTATCTATGACAATTTTTAGTTATCTAAGATACCTAAAGAATACGTTCACCAAATTTCAGGTCTATATATCTTGTCTAATAATTTTACAATTTTACCAAATTTTACGTTTCAATACTAAATAGTTTAGGTTGTGTGTGGTTTACCCGCGTAGTTCCTTCCAGTTAGGTTATATAAGCGGTAAGAAAGGAAATGCTGACATTCCCACGGGAAAGAGAAATACGCGGATGAAACCAAAACAGCTGAAACTATTAGTCATAGATACCTGAAATTCAGTGAATTAAAAAAAAGCACCAAGGAAGGAATTCCCGGTATTTCAATTAATGTAATGCTACTAATATTATAAATGTAAAAGTTTGTAATGATTTTAATATATTTGTGTGTTTGTTACTTAATCACATTTAGTTATAAATCGGAATAGAGTTAGAACAGATGTACATACTTAAATATTTCTAAATACATACCTACTAGCCCAGTCATTACGTCGGAAAAATCGGGTTAGAAATGCAAATGAACCGAGAAAGCCAAAGCCAAGAGGGGGGGGGGGGCTAGAAAAGCTTAAGTTCTTCATCTTGAAAAAAGTTAAATTCAGTTTTTTTCATCATAACTCGGTTACCCGTTGAGAAACGAAAAATGTTTTTTTTATTTTTAATTTTCAATATTATTGTTTTTTTAAAGATTCAGCTCCGAATTGGGTCGTTTTATTGCGTTGACCCACGCACCTATTGTTTTACAACTCTTCGGAAACCTAATAAAAAAGTGTTTTGGTAGTACATAACATAAAACTTTCCCATGTAGGTGGAGCTGCGGGCATCAACTACCAGTAGAATAAATCATACTTCCACATGCGGGTGGAGCCGTGGGCATCAACTAGCATTAGCATAAATCATTACACTTAAAACAACGAAACACACAATAAATTACCATTTAAACGAGATCGCGATCTTGGTTGACTTTACACTACATCCTTACAAGTTGCATTATTTAATGATCAAGTTAGTATATTGTAGTATTTACAAAAGGTTGTGCTGTTCGTAATGTGTAAAGTGGAATCCCCAAACTGTGCGGAATGTAATGTCATAGAGGATGCCTACCATATAATGATGGAGTGTGTTCGAAACGAAACGCAGAGAAGAAATATATTGATGTTAAATAACAAATTGTGCGAGACTGGAGTATGCAACAGTGTCCTTGCTTTTCCTACTTCAGAATCTGCAAGGATGCTGTCAGGCTCGTACATGTTGGAATTTAGCCTAGAAATACATATTAATTTTATGTTTATCCTATTCTATTTTATATTCATATATGATGTTGTTTTTATGAGGGTGGAATAATTTGTTTAATCAAACCCTCTATAAATACATAAAGAACAAAAAAAAGGTTGTGCTGCATTAAGCATTTAACGGATTTTTTTTTACATTACGGAAAAAAAAATCGTATCCGAAAATGCCTAAGGTACAACACCGTGTTATAATCAAGAAAAGATGGCCGACAACAACGTGCGGTGCTAACCCGCCCCGTATCCCTCGCATCCCCCTTTCAGATCCATAAAATTTTGCAGAAATAAGTAAATTACTAATTAAATACTACTTTCTGATAAAAAGAAATATTATTAAAATAAATAAATAAATAAATATCCATCACGCCTTATCCTCGAAGGGGTGGCAGAGGCATATTATATGCCCAATTTTCACCGTGTGGATTCCTGTCCCACGTAATAGGTGGTGAGCCCATTGCCGTGTTGAAATAGACAGACGCAGGTTGTGGCTACCTGCTGTTGAAATTTTTCATGCCGCCCATAAGGCATTCAACCAGGCTTAACGACTGCCATTTTACTGGCAACCGGGACCAACGGCTTAACGTGCCTTCCGAAGCACGGAAACGCTCGCAAATGTAAATGCCACAAAGTGGTCACCCATCCAAGGACCAGCCATAGTGAAAGTTGCGTAACTCAGTGATCGTTTACAAAACACTGAGACCGCGGGGCCACGAGCGCTTCAAGAAATATTATTATTTATTTTATTTTGCTTTCGTGAATAATTTGTACATCTTAGCAGCCGCACATTTCACCATTTCAACATAAAACAAATTAAATATCGCTCGCTGACTGAATATGACGGTTATTGTCACAATACTGATTGAGTATATCAAGGAAACAGGGTGTATGATCATATCCTATCATATCACATCATCATTGTGCTTACAGTTCATACTTAGTGACGCGCGCTCTATAGCTTGCTTATGTATAGTCTAAGGGGTAGACCCTTATCACGTAGGGGTATAAAAAATAAATTACGACCGATTCTCAGACCTACCGAAAAACATATAAAATTTCATAAAAATCGGTCAAGCCGTTTTGTAGGAGTTCGGTAACAAACACCGCGACACGAGAATTTAATATATATTTTTTTACTATAATTTATTGAATATTCTTTTTGAAAGTACTTCACTTACTTACATAAAATTGACCTATAAAGATGTTTTTATGGGTGCTCACATTCGACAATTTTGTGTGGTATAAATGGAAGTATCTTATAAAATTTTATTACTAAGTGATAGATAGAGACAAGTAAAATTTATTCAGCTTTTTGCTACTCTACATGCCGGTAACGATAACCGACTTGTATTACTTCAGCGTTTTCACGGTTATTATTTTTAGTTTAATTTGTGACAAAAAGCGAATATCCTGTGGATTTTTGAATCGGATTTTGTTTGTTGGTATGAGTCCCAACATACCCACCCTTTCAGCAGCTCATGAAGATTTAAATTTCAACACGGTTTAAAATAAAATATATTATAATAATTATTAGGCTAGCTGTCGCTGTGTAAAATGTTTCAAAATATTTTCATGTAAATTAAGTATCAAGAATACTAATTATACTTAATTTCCAGTAGGAAATAGTATTGCTGGTTATAAGAATACCGGTTTATTATCTCCGACATTATGGCTAAGTTTGTGTTTTTGCTCAAATTTTTCGTACGCCAAAGAGGGTTGAGGTTTGTTCACTTTACTTACTTTTTATTACGAAATTCAATAATATACTCTTTAAAATTTTCAATAAATATAAATTTAAAAAACGCAGTGTCGAAGATGCATCTATTAAACTGTTAATATTCTAAAAAAAATATTTTTAACAAGCAGTAAGTATCCTAGGATACTCGTAAATATACCAATGTTTAAAGTTTGCCTGAATTTATGACAATTATGATTACTACTCTGCTCTCCAGGGCAGTAGGGTAATGATATATAGCCTAAAGCCTCCTTAGATAAATGGGCTGTCCAACACAAAAATATTTTATCCAATCCGACCATTAGTTCCTAAGATTAGCGCATTCAACCAAACAAACAAAGTATTTAGCTTTGTTTATTAAGTATAAACTTATTATCGACATTTTGTTTTTATATTTTTATTGTTCATACCTTTATTATTCCCAAAGGAGCAGGCAAAGGAATGATGTATGCCCTATTCCACTATATTTATTTTGTAATAGACGTTGAACATATTGCCGTGTTGACATAAGTAGGCATAGAATTTCATTAACATCACACAAAAAAATTAAAAATAACTTTTACATTGTGCGAATGCTATTTACCCTACTCTGGGACGCTCTAATGAAATATTGGGTCACTTATATCTTCTTTTTACGTGCATATAATCAGTTCATTCATAACTTAGTATTTGTTGATAACTTCTACCATTATGATCTTAGCATAAAGCGCGTTTCATATTAACAGGTATAAATATCTGAAAGAATTACGTAGGTATATTAAATGTTGAGTTATATTTTATAAGTTATCATTTTTATTCATTGGGTTATCTCAAAATTAGGTCATTCTTAAAAAACATTACTCGGATATGAATCTGCAAGAAACGAAAGAAGTATGTATATATCGCGAAGCCTGGCGATCAGTCCTCTCTGACTACCCCGTCAGAGATACAGCGTTAAGATAGTTAGTTTTCTTTTAGTACTTTTTGTTATAGCCGCTGCAGCAATACATCATTTGTGGAAATTTCATCTGACAAGCTATTATGGTCATGGAGCTCTGTCCTGTACGAACCACCATTTAGATCCACTAGTGGATCGAATAGCACGCAGAAGTTCACTGTGATCCACCACTGGTCTCGGTGGATCCTGTGATACTTTCATCTCGTAATATGATCCACCAGTGGATCGAACAGAACTCAGGGAAATTGTTAGATCCACTGCAGGTGTCGATGGATCCTGTGGAACTTTCATGTCTTAATATGCTCCACCAGTGGATCGAACAGCATACAGGGAGTTCGGTAAGATCAACCACTGGTCCCAATATTGTTTATGATTTGAACCAGTTATTAAACAAACCCTTTATATTCCACTTTCATAACTAAGCCAGTATGTCCTAATATTAGATGAAAAATATTGAAAGAGGTACACTAGTGAATCGAGATAGTAGATCGTACAGGACAGAGGGCTCGTGACATACAGCCGGACAGCGGAGTCTTAGTAATAGAGTCCCTTTTTTACCTATTGGGTACGGAACCCTAAAAATATCGTACGTAGGAAGTTAAATCGGGGCAGTATGGAGGATGGTGAGAGACTATGGCTTTCCACTTGCTACGATCCTTACATACCAATTTTGCTTCTTCAAGTTTCATGAATGTTATCATACACGCTCGGCGGATGAGGGTACTCTTGACCTGCGGGCCATGTCTGCTAATTCAATCGCGTCTGAAGAGAATAGAAATCGTCGCTCAATAGACAGCTGACAGAAAAAATAATACAGTTTTCTTAGTCTACTATAACAATTGCGATATTTGTACGCCTGAAGTTATATTGATCTATTCTTGTAGCTGTGTGAGCGGGAGCTTAATCTTGGTGGAAAAAAAGCCACATACATCGCTCCTTGGTCGCCCGCTCTTCATCTGTCTGAAAGCTTGAGGCAGAGAAATTTTGCAATACTATTATAGTTACTGCTATTGGTCCATAATATACATATTATCACGCCTGTTTCCCATCGGGGTGAAAGACTATAGCTTTTCACTTGCTACGGTCCTAACATACCAAATTTGCTTCTTCTAGTTTCATGAGTGTTATCATACACGCTCGCCGGATAAGGGTACTCTTGACCTGCTGGCCAAGTCTGCTAATTCAATCACGTCTAAAGAGAGTAGAAATCGTCACTCAATAGAGAGTTGACAGAAAAAATTGAAAGTTTTCGTAGTCTAACGTAGTAACAATTGCCTAAAATGGAATTCTCGTGTAGCGCCTGTAATTTTGGTGGTCTATATAAATATATTGATAGGTAAAAACGGCTACTTTGTCTCTATTCTGCACCTTGAGAAGTGTGATTGTGAAATATATAATATTTAGTAGACCTAGTTTTGGACTAATCGCAATAGAATCCATATCGAATAGAGCTAAAACGGCTTTCTATTGGAAAATAGTAGACACAGCCCCAGGCCTTTGGTATATCCCGTTGAAAAATAACCGGAATCTTTTTTATTAACATTTAAACTACGAATAACTTTTGTGGACAAGTCTTCTTGTATAAATTTTCAGTTCATGAAAGTTTCAAGAAAGATAGTAACGTTTCAAGAAAAATACATCATAATTATAGCTATACCTAGCTAAGACGTCCTAAAAAAACAATGTTTGTTATCACGGATTTGCATAACTACATAGGTATATATGACAATGTACAAACACATCCACGCAAATACTAATTGACTATCTTCACGCTGTATCCCTGACGGGTATTAGGAGAGGACAGATTATCAAATACAATTTCTTAATAAACACTTGCCTTACATAAATATAGGCACCTAAGTCCTATTTTACTGATAGTCAGTTGTTCCGCACGAAGCCTAAGATAACAATGTCTATGCATAACCCAGTTACATGGAATTATGTGGAAGCTAGTAACTAGTACTAGGACAAGATGCTCAGAACAATATGAACTATTGTGTACCTTCTTGAGTTATCCAAAACAATTTCTAAATACCTTTTTCAGATTACAAACATCATCACTCTATGCGAAGTGCTCGTACACGGTAAGGAACGACAGAGGCTTCCTTCTTTGTACGCTTTCATTGTGGCATGAGCTCTCTCTATCTCTCTCTCTTGATCTCTCTCTCTCCCTCTCTATCTCTCTCTCTCTCTCTCTCGCTCTCTCTCTCTCTCTCTCTCTCTCTCTCTCTCTCTCTCTCGGTCTCTCTCTCTCTCAAATGTAACGTATGGTACTTTTCAAAAAAATATCTTGATAGGTTTTTGCAATGTCGACATAGCGTCCATAGACTACGGTTATCACGTTCGTTTGATCATATTGGCCCATTGGCTGCGCCGCATGCTTATCTACCACTTATGTGGTGCATAAACAAATGCATATGGTGAAATATTAGCGTATGGTATGCCTCTGCTTACCCTTTTGGGGGGGTAAAGGCGTAATCATAACTGAATATATAAGTAGATAGCCAGTATTGATATCACAAAACAAATTATAACTGTCTGTAGAGAAGCTTCTATTACAGGATGAAGTCAGGGTCAAATTCAAACGTACTCGAGCTATAAATATTACAAGGGATAACTCCAAATTATAGTATGGATGACCTATTTATTTACTTGAAACCTTTATTAAACCACCTTGTTACGCCTTTCTCTACATAAAATCAATTAATAAAGGGGTAGAATGTAGGTACAACTTTTTGATGCACTGGAAATAATTGTGTACGTTATAGTTTAATAAAAAAATAAAAAAGACGTGTGGCACTCGGAGACTGCCGCGGTAAAGCTATTGCATAGCATACCTTTGTTTTTCTTTGATATTAATTCAAGTTACAATAAAAAAAAAAACACTCTCACCCTCACCCCCACCCCCACCCTCACCCTCACCCTTACCCTCACTCCTCACCCTCACCCCTCACTCTCACCCTCACTCTCACCCTCACCCCACCCTCACTCTCACAGTCACCCTCACCCTCACACTCACTATCATCACGTCTCGATCCGTGCGAGCTTCGTACAATCCTACCATATAATATATGTACATACTAACATACACGTTAAACCAACGCTCGGCCGTGCTCGGTGAACTTCGTGCGACTTCGGGTCTTAGGTTTTTGGCGTTACGGAATTTTTTGATTCAAGCCCGCTTAAAGCACGCGATAAAAACTATGCAATAGCTTAATAATGTGAATATAAGATAATACACACGAAAATTGTTTCAAAGCGCAAAAGCCGAGACCGTCTGGACTGCTACGGTTTATTCTCGCTGGAAACCGAAAGTTTTTATGAATAGAAAACTCGAATTTAATTTATAATCTATAATAAATTTCACAACATCTTTATGATTAATAGTAAAATAAAAAAAATTTAATATCCATCACGCCTTATCCCCGAAGGGGTGGCAGAGGCATATTATATGCCCACTTTTCACCGTGTGGATTTACCTGTCCCACGTAATAGGTGGTGAGCCCATTGCCGTGTTGAAATAGACAGCCGCAGGTTGTGGCTACCTGCTGTTGAAATTTTTCAAGCCGCCCATAAGGCATTCAACCAGGCTTAACGACTGCCATTTTACTGGCAACCGGGACCAACGGCTTAACGTGCCTTCCGAAGCACGGAAACGCTCGCTAATGTAAAACCCATCCGAGGACCAGCCATAGTGAAAGTTGCGTAACTCAGTGATCGTTTACAGAACACTGAGACCGCGGAGCCACGAGCGCTTCTCAATGTTTAATAGTATTTAGATAAATATAAGTATGTTTATAAGTTTTCTGGTTATCATAGTACCAGCTCTGCTAAGTTTGGAATCAGATGGCGTTATGTGAGTTGTCCCAACGATATTTGTTTTTATTTATTATTTCTTATACGGCAATTTTATACATGAATACTAGAAAATATTCATAAGAAATAAAGAACGCACTTCAGTCAAACTATATAGACACTATTCAGGCATCCCCTGTAGATCCCTTTACCATTGAAAAAATATTAGAAAACATTTTTTAACACAGAAGTGTAATATTTTTATCATACAAGCTGGTCACATAATTAATAGGTACTTTTAAATATACCTTATCATATTATTCAATATAATTGTGTTGTGTTTCATAACACGTTTATATGGAGTGTATGGTTTGCTTATTAAGTTTATCGATATCCGTCCACTACTCATTAACAAAGCCATTAAAATTAAATAGATTTTTTGCGCAAGTTTATTTCAGTTCAAGAACAGAATTCTTCAATACAGCGGACTCGTTATAATTTAATTTTCAATTTAATATTTTCCTAGCTTAGTTGTCACGAACACAATTTAAATGGAATAATACACTGAAGGTCAATTTTGTGCAAACATTATGGTGTCAGCAAAGGTATTGTATGCTCTTAGATATAATATTTTCTTCGGTTTTAAGTTATTTAAGGATGTATATTTATTACAAAATACAATATACTAAAAATGCAATTGTTCCATTGCTGATACCTGATACGAAAAGTGTGCCAGAGCGGCGTAGGGGATAGCTACCACACGAGTGGCCCGACACGGCGGGAAGTGGAGAACGGAGTGCAGGGTAGCTGCGTGGAATGTTATGTATGAGAGAAAATTAGATGCAGTGCGCTTGACAGAGACCAAGGGCAAGGGTAGCGAATGGTGGGGTGCTCGCACTATGGTTTGGAGTACCAGAGAGCGAGCATGGCTGTCGGAGTGTTGAAATTTTGTTGTCCTCGCGATTGGTCTCCGGTATGTATGAGTACAAATTGGTAGGTCCTAGAATCCTGTGAATCCGTTTAAAAGTTGGTTTGACGAAGATTTTCCTGGTAGCTGCTTACGCGCCAGTATCTTCGTCGAACGCGATTACTCACGTAGCTTACGCTAGAGTACTTCTGGGAGAGTAAGAAAGAAGCTCTAAAGAAGAGAAACGAAAGACTTTTAGTGTGTGGAGACTTGAATGGATGAGTGGGTACCGCTCGCGATGGATTTGAGTCGGTACTCAGGAAGTATAGTAACAAAAGGGTGAACGACGCTGGCAAGCTTATACTAACATTTCGTAAGAAAAGGGAGTTGTTTGTGGCGAACGGCGAACATCCACGAACAAATTCATATGTATACGAGTAGATGAAAGTCAAAGAGAAGCATGATAGATCTATTCCTACTGGATAGTCGGCTCCGTAAATTAGTGATGGACACAAAGGCTTATCGGTTAGCACTGAGCTGGGATCAGGTCACTACCTAGTAATAACTAGGATTAGGGGTCTGTTCGTGGGTTGCCGTCGTCGTACCGAGTGTTCTGAACCTGAGCCGACGAATAGCATCAAAATTTTAATATGATACAAAAAATATGAAAGAGAGTTATAAGCTGCAAAAATTTAACATGGAGGAAAAATTGTATAAAAAAAAAAGCATGCAAAGCTCTTAGCATGATCATCATTCACCCCTATTCAAATGAAAATTCGTCACGCTCTGGCTAAAATAAATTAGGAATATACGAACAAGGAAACATGTGTGAAGTTCTCAAACATAAGCTTTTGAAGCTTTTGGGCAATAACAAAGAAAAAAGGTAGAGTCCGTGTGATACAAGAGGCCTTTGTTTATATGGTCTGAAAGTCTGCCAGTCAAGTTAACCCAATATTAGGATTGAGTAAGCACAAGTAAATGTTCTTTAATATTCTACCGTTGAATACACACATATGTTAGTTCATCATAATAATACAAATCGTTTAAGTAAACATCAGTGCCATCACGAATTACGGTACTTCATACTTATACCAATCTATTTTGACACAACACTACATTATTTTATACTAAAAGCTCGAAATGTTGGGTAACTTAATTTATGAATTTAGATTATTGTATATTCTACACCTGTCATCCTGCTGTGTTATTTAGTGTCGAAACGCCTGCAACGTTTTGAAACAAAGCATGTTTCCATACAGTGTTCTAGTAGATGTGTGTATTTATATAAAAAATACCTGGAGTAGATATTAAAAATAGATCTAATTTAATATACCTACTTGATCTCTTTAATCTTAAAACGGAAGGTATTAATATTATTAAATGGAAATAATTGCGTTCATTAAATAATTATGTTACAGCTCCTGACCTGTAGATTTTCACTGTAGCGGGATCTCGGAGACCCTGGCATGTTAGGCCGGTCTTGTTTTTGCAAGAGTTCGGTGAGGACTATCACACCAAACACCGCAAAGAACATGATGAAGATGAAGAAACTGATATTGGCGCGCTCTTTGGCGCGGGAAGAGACCGCGCGGGCGCGCCACTTCATCGCACCGACACTGCACTCACATGAGCAACCTAGAACAGGCCGCTAATACGCGCGCCACATAACTGAATCACCAAGGCCGGAGCGCCATGTCACCGCGCGCTTCACAACCTAGTCCGGCGTCAAAACACAACACAACACTTTCCCACACTAACGTACCTAATACGCAATGACAGGACCCAATCCTGATTTTCAGTTGCAAGCTCTACATTCAAGTTTTATACCGTTGCTTTTTAACGCCTCTATATAGAGCAAGTCTGTGGTTTGCTATAACTAAGAAAATTTCTCTATTTACGAGAATTGTTAATTGATAAGTTCTGTTTCGTTACTAGCTAATTGACCACACTGTTCACACTATCAAAAACATTCAAATCATCATTATCCAGATTTGCTACAGCATTGGCGATGCAAATTTAATATTAAATTCATAGTTATTTAACAAAACTAAATAGTATTTTCCACCATTCATGCATTTAACGCGGTGGCTAGCAACCCAAATTGGTAGGTATCTATAGCGCATGCGCGCCCCCGCCCTTCGTTCAATGACTTGACGCTCAATGTAGAGTCTTATATTATGTATACAACAAGATTTTTAATATGACTATCAGCTGTCGAATGCGCCTATCAGGCGGGATGCGTGTTGGAGCGTCCGATATCTACCAAACATTATTTTAATGCCCTTTCTTTAATATGATTAACAAATATTAAAAAAATAAATGATAAATAGGAAGTTATGTTTCGAAATAACTATCACAGAATTATTTTATATGACAAAATAGGTTACTCTAAGAAAAAGCATCCTATATGTAATGTAATGTAACATTTTTTACTTACTTTTTTAATTAAATGTGTTATTATACTTTCTCTCCAAATTATCTGCATGGCCATTATCTGTAACATTCCTAGGCCTTTATATTTCAAAATATTTAGATTTTCTTTATGCTCTCTTAATGTTTGTTTACCTTTTTTAATTTTTAATGTCAGTTAATGACAAGCCTAGGTTTTATTTTTAATTTATTGTTAGAGCTGCCAGTAGGTTAGGTTGTTAGATATTAGACCTTGTTATAAATTTAGAAAATATATTTAGAATAATATTGTTTAAATTTTGAAATGCTCTGTAAAAGAATAAGTGCTGAGTGTGAGGGTTGTGCTCTCCAGAAATAGTGAAGTGATTGTCTGCGGTGTTGTGTATTCTTAACCGGCTCTGTTAAAGACGCCGACCGCTCGTTATTTTCAGCCCTGTACCTGCCTGAATTCGCGACCAGCTTCTCCGAGGTCGGCGACGTGGAGGCCTTGAGGGGACTTGAGGCCCCTTCTCAGCGACGTGGAGGCCTTACTTGAGGCCCCTAAGCAACGTGGAGGCCTACGCGAGGCCCCCTTCTTAGCTACGAGTGCTGCTAACCGGCTCTTTTAAAGAAACAATCAAGAACTTATTTACCCCCGGCTTTCTCTGGTTTTATTTTTAACATTTTTAAATTATATTAAATTAACTTTACCTTTTCTCTTTTTTTTCTTGTACTTTTCCTTTTATGCCTGGACTCCTCCAGTCCTGGTGACAGTTTTCTCTTAGACTTTACTTTTTTACCCTCCCGGAAAATAGTAACGTTACAGCGTTACTATTTTCCGGGAGGGTTGAAGGAGAAAAAAATAAAAAAGTAAGTAAAAAATGTTACATTACAGTATTTGAGTACTAGGTATGTTCCGCGACATTTACTCTTGAAAATTAACGTGCATAAATCATGCCTGGCAGAGGCATACTAAACGCCCACATTTCACTGTATGCACTTTTGTCCCACGTAACAGGTGGTGAGCCCATTGCTATGTTGAAATGCATAGGCACAGGCTGTGGCGACCTGCTGTTGAAATTTTTCAAGCCATAGCCCATAAGGCCTTCAACTAGGCTTAACGACTGCCATGTTACTGGCAATTATAAACACTATGTAACATTGTAGATCTATCTAACGTTATATGTATAATATATAGGCTGAACGCTAACCTCTTAGATACAATCTCCGTTGCCATCACAAAGTACATTGTTAAATTAATGTTTAAGCCATTAAAGTGACAGTAGAGAGAAATAAACTATTCTATTCTACTCGCATCAATATACGACTATTTTCAAAAATCTTTTCTCTGTCGTATCATAGAAACTTGGAATGTTTTACCTGCGTAAAGAACTACCCGAACAAGTTGAAATTCTTAACTATATTTAAACCGTCATTTAAGAGTATAGAGTATAGTCCTTTTTCATTTTATTAAAATATTATGTAAAAGTTAGCATACTAATTGCTTTAAAAAACATAAATTGAGTGGGGTCCATCGCATAATTTTTTATTTTATTTTGTTTTATACCACTGAGGTGGCAGACAGGTGTACGGTCCACAGTGGCGTACTTAGGTAACTAAGGGCCCTATGACAAGTAATAAAATGGGGCCCAACTCCTATCTAAACTGGTTAGATTTTATAAAGTAAAAATATTACAAATACAATTAGTTGTTGAGTTGTTTGAGTTGCCATGATTAAAGTCGGGTTGAAACCTGTCAAATTTATTTTGCAAATGGGAGATATTTTCAAAAATTCAGTTTATCGAGATTTTCTGGTGAGGATTCGAGGGCCTCCTGAGCTTAATGGCCCTGGGGCACTGCCCCGCTTAGCCCCTAGGTAGCTACGCCACTGACTGTTCACCTAATGGAAAGTGGTCACCGTAGCCTATGGACCTTTGCAACACCAGAGGTGCAGCACTCGCGCTGCCGACCCTTTATAAATCTTCTAATGTCCCTTTCGAATAACTCCATACTGAAGACGTTCGGGAAAACCCAGGCAGGGAGTTCATTCCACAATCTAAGCGTACGGGAAATAAAGCATCTATCGGACCCAGCCATGGGCGTGCGCTGCGGACGCATAGTGTAAGGGTGAACACCTTGTCTATGGCGAGGGGCGCGATGACAGAAGGTAGCCGTGGGCATCATATTAAACAACTCAGAGCACTGTCCGTTGTACAGGTGATAGAACACACGTAAAGAGGCAAAGTCTCTCCTGTCGCCAAGGGGTTCGACACCGTCCGCTAGTAGAGGATCGTTGACAATCCTTATAGCACGCCCCTTCTACCCAGTCGAAAGGTCGAAGCTAGTATTCAGGTGCACCAGCCCAGCAGTACTCCATAATATGTGGCCCCACTTGCGACCTTTAGAGGAGTGTTTGCTCTGCTGCAGTAAAGTACTGCCGCGCCCAGTTGAGCACTCTGAGCTTTCTGGACGCCAGCTTGGGCTTGTCCTCTAAATAACTACAGTATTGGACGTCACACGACGAATACGAAGAAGACGAAGAAGTTACGAGTATATGCCTATAATTGCACGGATCGGTCCTGTCACCTTTATTAGGCACAGGATGCACATTCACAGTCTTCCATGAAGCCGGGACTTGTTTCATGGAATAAGAAAGCGTAAAAAGATGTGTAAGTACCGGACACAACTCGGGACCACACTGCTTGAGTTTCACCGCGGGTATACCGTCTAGCCCACTCGACTAATGTTCGCCAAGGGACTGAAGAATTGACCTGGACCTCTCACTGTGTGAATATACTTCCGGTCTGAAAGTTCCACACAACAACATAAGTTTTTGAAGTTATACTTTTTAGGCGCGTTAGAGAAAAATGATGAGAGAAGTTTTATGATGCGCGCGCAGACCGTCTCGAAATACCAACACCATGAAATTAGCTGATAAGTGTTTCCATAACATGAGATAAACACCCTAAAGTTAGCTGATGAATGTTTAACTGATAAACTACATTCTTGCTACATTCAAAATAGTTTTCAAACACCCTGAAGTTAGCTATAGTCAACATTTTAGTATTTTCTACAAACGTAGGATAAAGCGAAAGATAAAAATCTCAATAAGATTTTTATCTTGTTACGCCGAAGTAGTATAACTTCGAACGCGTGTACATAACTACACACACACACACACTTTTTTTTAAACTATTATTATAGTTAATTTTTCATATAGTGTATCGTAGATACTTTTTTCCTTCTAAATGGAAGATGCAATAGAAGGAGGCAAAAATAAAATCTGTAATACAATTTAAATACTCACAAAATGAAATTTGGAAAGCCTTACATCCAGAAGTGAACTGTGAGACTGTGAGAACTTTCACGTGGTAAAATACAATCATTTCTATAGTCAAATAGATAAAAAAATAAAGTTGCAAACATACTTTAGTAAATATAGACACATTTTTATCGTCGAAGAGGTCGGCAGAGTCTTACCTAACGCCCATATTTCACCGTATGTTGTTGTGTCCTACATGCTATACGTAACGGTGGTAATCCATTGCTGTGTTGAAATGGACAGGTGCAGGTTGTAGCCAGATGCTGTTAAAACATTTGAATGCCTTAAATGGCATCCGAGGACCAGCCATTAGCAAAAAAATCTTAACGCAGTAATCATTTAGAGAACACTGAGTTAGCGGATCTACGAGCGTTTCAGAGAAGAGGAAATTTTAATTTTCATTCATTTATACTGTTGATTGATGGCACTTTTGTACCTTTGAGAATGCCGTGAGGTAAAACCTGTTAGTTTTACAAAGTAAACGATAAGGAACAGTACAAGTGGTGTTATTTAATCTAAAAATATGTTTGTTAGTTAATTTTTATCACTAACTTTTATTACCAATTTTGCTTTTGGGGATAATTCTTTTTTTTGGTTTGGTATTGGAATGGGTACTCACTGGAGCTACTAAAATGATTTTAATAATCTTGAAGTACAAAACGCCTGCCAAATTACGTTATATGCTATCTTTTAAAAACGTTTGGTATAGTTGGGTAAAAACATAAATCTGGTGGACTGATTTATACTCTACGATTTTATTATGACTACGCGTAATTCCCGTACGTGCTGGGAAAACATAGAAAAAATTTAGCCTAAGTTCACAGTACCATCACCTATCTGCCAGTAAAAGTTTCATTTAAATCGGTTTAGCTGTTTCAGAGATTAGCCGGAACAAACACACAGACAGATAAACAGACCGTATATACTCATTTTCATTGAGTGAAAAGCTGTTAATTTGGAATTACAAAGAGTCACTTTAAATTTACTACGATACTATGAAATAAGTTCACACAATTAATAGTCACAGTAGAAAGATGTCACTATCTATGTATACCTAAAATACCTAGATAGTGACTATTTATTGTGTGAACCATTGAGTTATAATACTATAAAGTCACAATCAGACAAATAAAATGTCCGCGCCGAAACTCGGCGCACGCTGCGAAGTGCGCAGAGTTTTTGTTTAGTTGTAAGGCGACCGCAATCCTCGTACAACGTCCGTGATGCCAAAGTGGTCGGTTGTTTCCTGCCCAAATAACAGCAGATACGTGACAAAAAGAAGGTGTCTCATATTTTAGGTAAGTATCAAAACGAATTTACGTATTTATGTATCCACAGTGCGTGTTAACATTTAAATTTCAAAAAAAAATAATTTCCTAGCAAAAATAAAATGCTGACCGCCCGACCGCGCATCGCGTCTTAAGTGTATCTCTTTCACACTTTAGATAAATATGTAAGAGTAAAAGAGAAACAAATAGTGTCGCGTCCGAGAGTGACTTGCAAATTGTGTTCTAACGGAAAGCTATGGAGCGGATTGACACTAAATATTTTTTGAGTTTATAAACTAAATATTTATACTTATGTATTACCATGTTGCTGAATGTTTTATTTTTTAGTTTTTCGTGCTAAAAATAGGTCGATTGCGTTTTACTATTTTAAGGTATAAATAATTAGGTACAATATTTTTGTTTTTAGTTTTCCTCGAAACCCCATAAGATGCTCAGAATGGACAGTTATTATAGCAAAAGCCCGAAATGAATTAAACTTCAAGCCATATAAAGGGACGGTTGTATGCTCCAATCACTTTCCTCTCTCAGATATTTATACAACAACGAAAGGTTTTAGCAGGCTTAACAAAAATGCAAAACCTACTTTACAAGTAAGAATTTATCCTTTTAAATGAATTTATTATATTTAACTGACGATTTCGATTCAATTTGAGTTTCTAAGTTCTAATACATAAAACCTTTATTCCTCATATTAATTTTGTTTTATTCTGCTCTCCGCTCCACGCATAACCACTACTTACTTAATTTACTAGTGCAATAATATGATAGGTAGATGAAATAAAAATACTGAAACCTTTTTTGAAATCAGATGGTAGTTTCGGAGTTCTTCTAGGTATATTTTAACTCACTCTTTTATACAGTCTAATTTTGTTATATATTACTCTTTACATTTTACATTATACACTCCTTCTAGGCAAGTGCACTACATCTAGGAACACTGCATTGCTTACCATCAGGCAACTTGTGGTCAAGCGCTTGCCTAATTTGAAATAAAAAAAAATATAATAATTTGAGTATCAATAACGTCTCCACTGCTGACTTGTTCCCTATTCGTACGCAAGCCCATAGTGAATGATGATGACAATGCATACGAGCGATTTTAAACATTATGCAATCGGCCTAACGCCTAAATTCGAGCAAATGTCATTTTGAACTTTGTTATATTAAATGTAGAACGGCGCTCGGACATTTTTTGAGTGTTGTCTGTTTATGATTGTGACTCTATAGTAATGTAACTCAATGGTGTGAACATATTTATTTTTTGTTTGGTCTCATAAAATCGTACCTACAATCTATAAGTCTATACTAATATTTGAGTGCCAGGATTTAGCAATGTTTTTGAATGGAATCTATGGTTTATTTGATCGAAGTCCAGCACAAACATTATTATTTACTAGATAATACGTACGCTTGTCTGTCACCTCAGTGGTATAAAAAAATATTAGACTTGCCTTGAGTGAAATATGCGCAAGAATTAGTCATAAGTGTTCATAAAAGTATTCATATGATCTTCAATCACTTCAATATTTTAAATTGAATAAGCATATTAAATTAGTTAGTATTGGAGATTTGATAAGGTTTAGTATCAAACCTTGACAAATCTTACGAGTAAAACTACTCGGCAACGTTGCAGTTATGTCGCCTAGTGTACCTAATTCTTTGTTTAATGTATTTGTATACAATACAAGTATCGTTATCGTTTACCTATATGTGAATACTAGGTGACTCCCCGGCTTCACCCGTGACATACTTCGAAATCCCGTCGCATCTATTTAATCCCGCACCTATCCATACTACCATCACGCTCCGCTCTTAGTGTAGTGGCGTGTATGAAATATACAGCCTTTCTCGATAAACGGGCTATCTAACAGAAAAATATTTTTTAAACCCGACCAGTAGTTTCTGAGATTAGTTCGTTCAAACAAACAAACTCTTCAGCTTTATATATTATTATAGATTATATTAATGACTTTCGCTATGGCTGGTCCTTGGATGCATGACCATTTTGTAGCATTTCTATTCACATGCGCTTCTGTGCTTCGGAAGGCACATTAAGCAGTTGGTCCCAGTTAGCAGTAACATGGCAGTCGTTAACTCTAGTTTAAGGCCCAATTTCAACAGCAGTCCATTTCAACACGGTAATGGGCTCACTTCCTGTTGCGTGGGACAAAAAATCATACGGTGAAATTTGGGCTACTGTACGCCTTTGCCCACTCCTTCAGGTATAAAGGCGTGACAATATGTATGTATTATAATAATAGATTAACAACGACATGGGAATAAAAATTAGCCGAGTACCTACGGAGGTTTTTTAACGTTAACTCTTTTGTTAGCTTATTTTATCAAAGCTAGAGTTAAAAGTGTTTCCGTATAGTCAGTTTATACTCCAACTATCAGTAGATGATCATCTATAATATCGATACTATCGGTTGAATCGATTCTTATTATCTAATAGCTATATCTCATGTTTGTCGATAAATCTGTTATAGTACAATACTATCAAATAAATACCTACGTAGGTATACCGTAATACAAAAAAAGTACTAGGTATATATTGTTTGTAATATCGAGATTATGAGCAATAGTGTTGATACTATCGCTAATATCGGTTATGAATTTATGATTATCATAAAAACGAGACTACCAGGACTTTAATTGGTCGTGCTAATGAGTGTCTAGCACATAAGACCTTTTAGCCTGTTTGTTACCAACTCACTAAAAATGCAACGGGTTCAAAATTTCTTCCAAATTTAACATCTAAAATAGACACATTTTATTAAATTTATTCGGCCCTTTAGAACCACCCCAGTTCTGTGCTTCGGAAGGCACGTTAAGCCGTTGGTCCCGGTTGCCAATAAAATGGCAGTCGTTAAGCCAAGTTGAAGGGCGGCTTAAAAATATCAACAGCAGGTAGCAACAACCTGCGTCTGTCTATTTCAACACGGCAATGGGCTCACCACCTATTACCTGCGTAGTTCACGTTGGAATCACAGGGTATATTTTGGTTGATACTCGTATACGGGGATAAAATGAAGGAGGATTTAAACACACTACTTACTCATATTAAGATATTCATCAGTAGTCTAAAGAGCAATAACAGGGTGTAAGCCGATAACAATTTTGGTGGGACAACTACTTAATAGTGATTAGATTAATAAAAACCCATTCCAAACCGCCCTTTTAAAGATAAATGTGGTACGAATAGGTATGATTTAAATAATTTTATCTATGTTTTTGACACTGTATGCCTAACGGGGTACCTATCTATCCGCTGACTTAAACAGTACTTATCCGTGGTACTACCGGTGGTTCTACTGGTAGTACCACGGGATTTTTTGTTTGCCCGTAGCACTACTAAGCTGTCTGGTTTTGACATCGTGGTACTATAGTAATTAATATTATTGTATGTCTATATCTGTATAAAAATGGCCTTGATGCACATAATATATGTGGAAAAAGGCAAAATGTGTTAATGAACCCGAAAATCGCATTATATCGTTCGTCGTTAGCACTTAGGTATTCTGACAGTTCGAATTTCGGAATATGTATGAAATAGGTACATATTAAATCCGTAAGTGAGATCTATAAAATGAACAAGTTTATACAATGTGTATGTAGAAAAGACTTGGATGAACGAAAAACTGATGGAAATAATACATGTGTTTGGCAAACGGCATAGAACTAATAATGTTCTTGAGTCGATGCACTCTAAACTGCATAACATGCATTGCTAAGCAAAGTAGCGGGAGATGCCTGGTGTAATTTGTGACCAAAAATGCCGTTCAGGTTCAAGGGAGGGACAGGTCTATACAACCTCTGGCCTCTGTTGGCGCTGCGTGTCGCGACTTTGAAAATACTGCCGTGGATATATGAAGGAATACTTGCATCCGCGGTCTCACTACTAGGTATGTCGATGACCGTGCAAAGTGGAGGAGAAGAAGTAGGAAAGCAGACCCCGGACGCCGTGATTACAACTAAGAGAGACGCTCGGATGATGATGATCGTTAATATTGTTAACATTTGGGAGGGGTGGGGTTCAACCCCATAAACTCTCCTCCTGGCTACGTCACTTAGACCATTTTTATACAGATATTGACATAAAATAATATTAATAAGTAGTACCAGGGGTAATAAAATAACTCCCGTGGTATCTACTACCAGACAGCACTGTAGCACCACGGGCAAAAAGAAAATACGTAAGTACTACCAGTAGAACCACCGGTAGCACCACGGGTAAGAATTGGACTTAAACTATAAAATAATTATACATACACATTCATCATTGTGTCGAGTACCTAAGAGAAGCGCTCGTATCCCCGCTATATCGGTGATCTGTCAAATGATTATTTAAGCGTTTTACACTACGGTTGGTTCTGAGATGGGTGGCAGTTTCTGGCATCTCCATATACGATGGTTTTCGTGCTTCGGAACGTTCGTTAAGCCGTCGCTCCCGGCTGCTAGTAAGCCGATAGACAGACGTCAAATCAAGTTAAAGGTCCCATTAGCGCGGGCGGCTTTCAAGTTCAACAGCAGGCAGCCATAACCGGCTGTCCACTATGGCTCTTCGTCGTCATTCCGTCACCACCTACTACGAGGTCATGAATATAGCTGGTGAAATGAAGGGGTTTCTACATACCCCTTCGGGGAATAAGGTGTGACTGTAATACCTATACGAATGTGCAAAATAAATGTTTTTTGCCGTATGACCCTGTTTAGATATAATAGGTAACTTTATTTATTGAGTGTAAGGAGTAGGTACATCGAGGTCTCCGGGGCCCGAACGACCACACCTGCTGACTAAATAACGAGGCAACGATGCCCTTACGGGTTTGGGAGGTCACGAGGCAGTCGCTGCTAACAATATATATAACTAGATGGCCCCCACAGCTTCGCCCGTGGAATATTTCGACCTCCCGTCGCACCATTTTTATCACGTCGCTTATAAATTCTACAATGATGCATAAAATTTTGCCCGATGTCGAAATTTACGACTACTGCTCTGCTCCCCAGTGTAGTAGCGTAATGATATATAACTTATAGCTTTCCTCGATAAATGGGCTATCTAACACAAAAAGATTTTTTCAAATCCGACCAGTAGTTCCTGAGATTTGCGCGTTCAACCAACCAAACAAACAAACAAACTCTTCAGATTTATAATATTAGTACTGATATATAAATCGATAGCCCCATCGAATAAACGTGTAAGTGAAAAAAGTCAATTTTACAGGAAAAAATAAAAACGGTTATTCCTTAATATCTTGGGTCAAGCAGTCCTATACAATTTATAATGTAGTTGAAGTTAATATAAACTTTAGCTTTAGACTGTCAAACTTACTTTTTAGAAATTGTAATTAACTTTCATGAATTTCATTAAATCCCATATTATTGTTCAAGTGAAATTAAAACTATCAATTAACTGTCATAGAACATTACATGTTTATTCGTGTAATTTTTTACGACTTCAACGAACATAATATCATGTTAGAACATTATTCCAGGCAAATTACGTTTCTTTTGATTCAGGCTATAATTGTTTGCACGCTTGTATAGATAAAATGTGTAGTGATTGTGAATGAAAGTGAATGATAATTGCATTTATGATAATTGTATTTTATATTAAACTATTTGCTTTTCTAAAAGGTTTTCGTAAATGAAATATGTTTTTTCAAAAACTTCTTTATTATAATAATAGGAACTAAGGACTAACATTCAGTCTTCTGAAAAATCATGTTATGTTTTCTTTAATTGTAAAAAAATAAGCATTAATCAACTAGAAAACTTATAAAAGTTAGTAAATTCTACATTAAACTAAATGAGATACATTAATTATTAATGAGCTACGAAATGCTAGCGTTATGTGGCACATTGGTATCAAAAGTCATCAACATCCAAACGTCTGTCCCAATTGCGTCTCGCGACGCCCGGAGTCCGCTTTCCTACCTTTTCTCCTCCACTTCACACGTATCTCCTGTAGTGAAACCATTGGCCGTTTCTTTTACGACGTCAAGTCAGCGCTTCTTGGGTCTTACCAGGAGACGTTACCACAAGACGTGACCATACCAGTGAAGGCGACAATCTTGCAGCTTATTTGCAATGTGGCGGACGCGAAGGCTGCCGCGGATGCGAGAGTTCCTCACACAGTACATCCGCGAGACTCCACACATCCGCCGCAGCATCGTCATTTCCGTGACACGCAGCTCCTGCTTGTGTCACTCTTCGATGTCACTGGACACGTGAAATACAGATCCCAGGTATTTAGCCTGGTCCGTGCGCTTGACCAAATCATCGCCTATGAGGACTTATGTGGGATCTGTAGAGTTTAATATCAGGTACTTAGTCTTCGCCACGTTAAGTTTCAGACGACCTTTCTCAAGCGTCTCCTTCCACGCCTTCACACGTCGTACCAATATGCCCCTGTCTGCGTCTGCTAGCGCGATGTCATCAGGATGCATAAACAACCATAGAAGCTGCTCATGTGGGTTCCTGATGTTGTCTGACATCACGTCTAATACCAAGCTAACTCAATATAAGCCTCTGGAACCCCTTTGGATCGCAGTGCCCACCAGATCATTGCTCGAGGAACACAGTCGAAGGCCTTTTGTAAGTCCAGGAATAGACAGTGCAGAGGAGTATTCTTCGAACTGTATTTCTGCGCGACAACCCTTAAGGTAAAAACAGGGTCCGTGGTCCCATGACCTAAGCGAAACCCATGTTTACACTCCGAGAGAGTACACTCCTGCCAGATCCGAGAGTCAATAATCCTCTCAAAGATTCTCATGGTATCATACATTTGAAGACTTGAGTAATAATACTCAGCCTCTAAACCAGCCTTCCTTTCCGATTGTTTCATGTGGCGATGCGCAGTCTGGAGATCTCCAGGCGTTATCAGTGGCACTAGTTCCGGACTCGAAGGGAGGGCCGGAGGCTGCACCTCTTTGTGCTGTTTATTAAGCATCTCGTGAAAATACGAGCGCTATCACTCCTTTACCGCAAGGTCTTCGCATAGCAGGTTGACGTCAGGGTCTTTTACACAGCGGCACTTGGAAATATCCTGTGTCGCTTTGACCCTGGAGTGCGCCAACTTACAGATGAGCTTCTGCCCCTCAGACGATTCCAACTTATCATACAGAGGTCGTAAGTAGCCTTGTCTGGCTCTGGCTACAGCTCTCTGTACGCATCGCGGTCTTCGGGAAATCCGGTCACTTGCCACTTTTTAAAGAGGGCTTGTTTCTCCTTATTCTCTATCCCCTCTGGACTGTGTCATTCACCATCAATTCCTTGTCACATTTGCGACCAGCCTTAGACTCGCCGAGCACTGCCTTCGTCGCTACAAGGATAGCCGCCTGAAATCTGTCCCAGTATTTTTGAACTGAATCATCTTCAGTGTCAGTGCACTTGTAACCGACAGCTGAGGTGAACTTCTGAGACCTGGCTTCATTCAGCAGCCACAATCTGATGCGGCGCTGGCACAGCTCGACACATTTGGCTTTGGGCTTCACGCAGAGATCCATGACAATGAGACGGTGTTGTGCAGTGAGACTCGCCCCGGGTATGACTTTGCAGTTGGCCACCTTGCCGATACTGTCTCCTACTGAGTAGGAAATCGATTTGAGTTGCGCGTTTCCCGCTCCGGTAAGTGATGCGATGTTCTTATTTTTTTTGCATAAGCGTGTTCACGATGGCAAGAGCGGCAGCCGCGCATGTTCTGAGGATAGTCTCCCCTTCAGTGTCGCGGGTGGCGTATCCAAAACCACCATGAACACGCTCAAACTCCTCACACCTCTCATCCACATGACCGTTCAGATCGCCACCCAAAACGAAGCACTTCCTCTAGTTGGCCACAAAACAGCATCTTATCGGCATCGCTACAAATCACCTGTGGCGCGTAAGCACTTATCCAGTGGGTCATAATCCCATTGATATCGGGTGTAATCCGGTCGCTACAGCGTTTTACTTCCAAGATGCTGCTCTGCAGCCCCCAGGAAAGCACCACAGCCACCTCGTGCTCCCCACCAGGTGCACCCGTGTAGTTTTGCTGGTAGTGCATTATTTCTGCAGAGGCCAGGCTCCGTTGCCGTTTTACACTTTCCATTTTAGCTGCATTCCTTTTTACACTTTCCATTTTAGTTTTGGCAGTTTGCTTTTTACTCAGCCCTTTCTATCCTGCATCGACCATTTTCAATAAACTGATTGTCGTTCAAATTTGTTTTAACCATCTTTATCACATTTATAATTAATTTAAGGGTCCTATCAGACAGAGAGCGGTCACGCGGTCAAGCGTTCTGCGTTCACGTTCTGCGTTCGAGCGTGCAATTGCTCACGAACCCCGCTGTTGAACGGTTGACGCGGTACCACTAGTGTCACCATGTTTTTTGACGATAGTTCTTCATCGGAAGACGAATTATTGATTTTGTGGTCATTATCAGCGTCAAGACGGAAAAGAAAACACTGGATGCGCCCAGTAAATAAGGATAGAGAACGAGATGGAGAATTTCATAGACTTTTTTCTTAATGGGTTAACGACGAAGAATTTTTTTATAATTATTTTCGGATGAGCATCGATTCCTTCAATGAACTGTATGACAAAATTAAACATGACTTAGTTAAACAAGATACTAACTAGAGGAAAGCCATTTCAGCAAAAGAAAGATTGGTGGAATGTTTGAGGTAAGTTACTTTATTCCTTAAACAAATAAATGTATATTATTATTCTTAAGCATTATTCATTAACATTATTAATTACTTCAGCGGCTTCTTCATAACACCGTCTAAGCTCAGAAAATTCAGATGTATTTCGGTCTTGATTTTCTTCATTTGACTGAACATGTCATGACAATTCAGGCAGACCTTGTAGATCTTCAACATCATGTAACGTACTGTCTTCGGATGAATACTTATATGATATGGAATCTGCAGTAGACAAGTTAGTTGATGGTGAATTGACTGGAGTTATATTTATATTATCTTGCATATGCATTTCATATTTTGCATATAATGTTGCAATATGTAATTTGAGCATACTTTGCATGCGAGAAGGCATTTTTTTCATAGAAGTCCTATAACTTTAAAAGAAATAATCAATATCATCAAGTATTCTGTTGTTAAATGTTTTCTCGTGTAAATATTTTAACAGTTGCTGTTGTGGATCTGAATCGCCTTTTTGTGTTATATTTTTATTTTTGGCAGAATTTCTAGAGTAAATACTATTACTGGAACCGGGACGGGAGAGGTTCTCAGAGTCAGAGACATAATCTCGCAAATCAACACTGTTACTTGGACTTGGTTGGTTGGCTGAGTCAGAAACTTGTGAAGTGCTGTTTCTATTTTCACTGTTAATATTACTGTCAGTTTCATTCAGTGCAATGGTGTCATCTAGAAAGCGCAGTTAATCTGCCCAAGGTCAATTTTTGTATTTTTTATATGCAGATCCAGAAGCCGTTTCTATGGACTTTTTGAACTTCTTATAATTATCTCTCAAGCTTTTCCATTTAGTAGCCCATTGTTTACCTGTAAACAAATATTCACGATCAATTAGGATTTGCACATTTATAACAAACTTGTTAATAATATATTTATATTTTTGTATTTGTTTCAGGTATATTGGCACTGGAGATTACTCATCCACAATAAGCAATTCATATTGCAGGGGAAAATATACTGTTAAAACAATAATCAAGGAAACATGTAGTGCAATTTGGAAACATCTACAACCAACATACATGCCATTCCCGTCTGAAGAAATATGGAAGCAGTCTGCCATCGGATTTCATGAAAGATGGAGATATCCAAATTGTCTAAGCAGTATAGATGGCAAACATGTAACAATAAAATTCCCATCCAACATGGGGTCTTTGCATTACTGTCATAAACAAAAATTCTCAACAGTATTGCGGGCAGTGGAGGACTCAGATTATAAATTTATTATGATTGACGTAGGTATTAGTTACGGCAAAGACAGTGACAGCACAATTTTTCAAAATTCTGTCTTCTACAAGAAGTTGATTGACAACGAGCTTAATATACCACCATCAAAGCCATTGCCAGGGACGGAAGTACCTGTGCCTCACGTATTTCTTGGAGATGGTGGTTTCAAGTTAGATTTTTTTTAATGAGACCATTTCCTACTGACATAGTAATTCAGGACAATAGAAAAGCAAATTACAATCGCAGACTTTGTGGTGCACGGCGTATAGTAGAGAGTGCATTCGGAATTTTGGCTCAGAAATGGAAGGTTTTTATGACTGAAATTGAACTAAGCACAAAAACAACAAACGAAGTAATAAAAGCTGCGTGTTGCTTACACAACTACCTCAGAATTCAGGGGGACAACAAAGTGGTAGATGAGGATATGGTTCGTTGTTACTATGTTAATGCCCGATCTTTCAATGATTTCGCACCAAAATTTCATATTTTAGTCAACAATAATATAATAAGTGTCAAACTGCTTCATTATGTACCTACCAACAAATAACTTCTGCATATTATTTTATGTAGGTACTAGTGACTTCTATCACGTGCTCCCGCGCGAACTACACAAAACTTCAGGATAAATTATAGCCTATGTGTTAATCCAGGCTACAAACTATCTGTGTTCCAAATTTCATCGAAATCCATTCAGTATATGCGTATATGCATACATGCATGCATATAATACTCCTTATTTATTTATGACTAGCTTACCCGCCCGGCTTCGTTCTGGACATACTTCCAACCCCGTGGCACTCATTTAATCCCGTCGCTTATTACTTTTCTAAAAATATAGGAGAGTTTCCCCGATTTGTTGATATTTATGATTACTGCTCCGCTCTCCTGTATAGTAGCGTGATGATATACAGCTAAGACCTCAATAAATTGGCTATCAAATACAAAAAGAACTTTTCAAATCGGTCAAGCCGTTTTCATGCTATGTCGTGACAACGGAAAACGGGTTTCATTTTTATATATATAGATATACATACTTACCTTTAGTGTTGGCAACTTTACTAATCTGTGGACCGACTTTATATTTTGACTGGAAAATGGGCAATGGAAAATTGAAAGGAATTGTTACGAACAGGAGTGGATTTAATAAAGAAATATACTCACAAACGACTTAATTATTTATTTTACAGCTTTTAATTAATTATTTAATTATGTCTAAAATTTATTATTAAAATTGGAACAAATCTCCAGCACTTTAGCAACGATTCAACTCACACGAATTCACTTTATCACACGTACAAATGATCACAAAAGGAATGGCTCACGTATCCTTGGTATTGTTGTCTCGGCGACCAGCAAGCAAAAAGGACTTTGCTCGAATCGGCGCGCCTTTATATAGGGCGCACCGCCATACACAGTAGATAGCGAGTATAAGCTCCTGACATCGGGCCGTCCCCGACCCGGGAACTCGTGGTGTCGCTGGGACCAGCAACAGTATCCGTCGATGGCCCACGCTCGGGATCGAGCTGTGGCATAGAGCGCTGCGCACCTGATGCTTGTGGCACAGGGTGTGGCGCACCTGATGCTTGTGGCACAAGGTGGGGTGCACTATAGTCTGGTTTGTCAAATTCGTTATCTGGAAAATACAGTTACCAATATTAATACAGGCGATCGCTGTCACACAAATAATTCGTTTTACAGTTAAGCATCCCCCTTTCACTATATCGCTTTCATTTAATTCATATAACTTGTACTCGTACGTCATCTAAAATCAGATCTCAAGCTCACATACTTCTCTCTAGAGACTTCTCAAAATAATAAAGAAATGGGCCCTTTTACGCTTTGTAATCCATGAGGTATCTTGAAACTTCAGCGGCGGTGTCAGCGTCACCTTCAGCAGCTCACCTCGGCTCACGATATCAGCAGCTCGTGTAAATCTGTTCATTTGGATTTCGGGTAGACACTCTCAGAGGTTTCCCCACAGATGATCACACCAGCTACCTACGCAGTGATATTCACTCCAGTGCAGCCCACGCAGTGATATTCACTCCAGTGGCACTCACGCAGTGACAATCACTCCAGTAGTACCATCGGTCGTGTAAAACATGACCTCCAAGCCAGATCCCACAAGGCTAAATCCCACAGGGTTAGATCCCACAGGGCCGGATCTCACGTATCAAGGACACATTCATCACCATTGGTGGCATTAATTAAAATAACAAAAGCGTAGGTATCGACAGAGAAATTAGTGACACTTGTATGATCAAGATGAAAACAAAATAAATAAAAAGAATAAATAAATACAAAATTGAAACGTTCAGACACTTACTGTCGAAGAACCTGTGTACAATTCTGGACACCATTCGCCACGTTATGGCAAGATATATTGTGCCTGCGTGTTCATGCCGTAGCTATCGCTCAATAGTTTAAGTCAATATCACTCAATAGCTTAAGTAAGTAGTAGTCTCCTAGCAAGATGTTGAACACCCTAAAGGGACCACTCAATCCTGGGTTCAACTTTCCTGTACACTGTTGACGAAGCCTTCGCTATTCTTGGGCTCGGCTTCACCTGACCCCTATTTATTACCCTTTCTATCTCATTTGTGAGAATAGTGAATTTGCGTAAGTTGATAGAAAACGTAGTTAGGTTACACAATACCGAAACACAAATATTCACTAAGTGAGGGTAGATTTGTTCAGTCTTTAGTGGGCTCAAATGTAGGTTGTCTTATCCCACTTCTGATGTTACGAACAGGAGTGGATTTAATAAAGAAATATACTCACAAACGACTTGATTATTTATTATACAGCTTTTAATTAATTATGTCTAAAATTTATTATTAACATTGGAACAAATCTCCAGCACTTTAGCAACGATTCAACTCACACGAATTCACTTTATCACACGTACAAATGATCACAAAAGGAATGGCTCACGTATCCTTGGTATTGTTGTCTCGGCGACCAGCAAGCAAAAAGGACTTTGCTCGAATCGGCGCGCCTTTATATAGGGCGCACCGCCATACACAGTAGATAGCGAGTATAAGCTCCTGACATCGGGCCGTCCCCGACCCGGGAACTCGTGGTGTCGCTGGGACCAGCAACAGTATCCGTCGATGGCCCACGCTCGGGATCGAGCTGTGGCATAGAGCGCTGCGCACCTGATGCTTGTGGCACAGGGTGTGGCGCACCTGATGCTTGTGGCACAAGGTGGGGTGCACTATAGTCTGGTTTGTCAAATTCGTTATCTGGAAAATACAGTTACCAATATTAATACAGGCGATCGCTGTCACACAAATAATTCGTTTTACAGTTAAGCATCCCCCTTTCACTATATCGCTTTCATTTAATTCATATAACTTGTACTCGTACGTCATCTAAAATCAGATCTCAAGCTCACATACTTCTCTCTAGAGACTTCTCAAAATAATAAAGAAATGGGCCCTTTTACGCTTTGTAATCCATGAGGTATCTTGAAACTTCAGCGGCGGTGTCAGCGTCACCTTCAGCAGCTCACCTCGGCTCACGATATCAGCAGCTCGTGTAAATCTGTTCATTTGGATTTCGGGTAGACACTCTCAGAGGTTTCCCCACAGATGATCACACCAGCTACCTACGCAGTGATATTCACTCCAGTGCAGCCCACGCAGTGATATTCACTCCAGTGGCACTCACGCAGTGACAATCACTCCAGTAGTACCATCGGTCGTGTAAAACATGACCTCCAAGCCAGATCCCACAAGGCTAAATCCCACAGGGTTAGATCCCACAGGGCCGGATCTCACGTATCAAGGACACATTCATCACCATTGGTGGCATTAATTAAAATAACAAAAGCGTAGGTATCGACAGAGAAATTAGTGACACTTGTATGATCAAGATGAAAACAAAATAAATAAAAAGAATAAATAAATACAAAATTGAAACGTTCAGACACTTACTGTCGAAGAACCTGTGTACAATTCTGGACACCATTCGCCACGTTATGGCAAGATATATTGTGCCTGCGTGTTCATGCCGTAGCTATCGCTCAATAGTTTAAGTCAATATCACTCAATAGCTTAAGTAAGTAGTAGTCTCCTAGCAAGATGTTGAACACCCTAAAGGGACCACTCAATCCTGGGTTCAACTTTCCTGTACACTGTTGACGAAGCCTTCGCTATTCTTGGGCTCGGCTTCACCTGACCCCTATTTATTACCCTTTCTATCTCATTTGTGAGAATAGTGAATTTGCGTAAGTTGATAGAAAACGTAGTTAGGTTACACAATACCGAAACACAAATATTCACTAAGTGAGGGTAGATTTGTTCAGTCTTTAGTGGGCTCAAATGTAGGTTGTCTTATCCCACTTCTGATGTTACGAACAGGAGTGGATTTAATAAAGAAATATACTCACAAACGACTTGATTATTTATTATACAGCTTTTAATTAATTATGTCTAAAATTTATTATTAACATTGGAACAAATCTCCAGCACTTTAGCAACGATTCAACTCACACGAATTCACTTTATCACACGTACAAATGATCACAAAAGGAATGGCTCACGTATCCTTTGTATTGTTGTCTCGGCGACCAGCAAGCAAAAAGGA
Organism: Thumatha senex; assembly: GCA_948477245.1. Lineage (NCBI taxonomy): Eukaryota > Metazoa > Arthropoda > Insecta > Lepidoptera > Erebidae > Thumatha > Thumatha senex. Next base: position 12,263,768 of record OX419732.1, on the reverse strand, counting down.
CTTTGCTCGAATCGGCGCGCCTTTATATAGGGCGCACCGCCATACACAGTAGATAGCGAGTATACAGCTAATAATATATTAATTTATTATTGTAAATAGTATAGTTCCTGTATAGTAGGTAAGTTTTTTGTACCTATTTATACTATAGTAGTACATGGGTGATCAAGAAGACCCTGGGGGGACAATTGTCCCCCCAGTGTATAATACTGTTACAATAGATGGATCAGGGAATGGATACAGAAGGATCGTTAATAGACACAGATGGCTCCGAGACCAACTCTCGGTCCCATAAGCGAAAGAGAGCATCGGTTTCGTCAAAGATTTGCAAGCACTGCAATAAAAAACGCAGATATCACCACAAATCTTCTTCTAATACCTAGATTGATTGCCAATGTAGATCAATAACAAACACTTTTACTGTATCTGCATCACCCTCACAAATTGTCACCTCACAAACTGCCAAGACTAATGCTAACGAGAATTCATCGCGTATTCCTATTGGCCGAAATGTTTACAACTCATCTGACGCTGCCCTATATGCAGTTCATATTCAGAAACTTCCTTTATCTCCCTATGAAAACTGTTCCATTCATCCTGTGGCATTTGGCTTTTTCCTTAAAAAAAACTCATTCACGAACATTGTCAATGGCAGTCTTAAAAAAATAGGGCGCAACCGTATTTCTTTATCTTTTTCGTCACATGAAAGTGCTAACAATTTTGTAGATGATGATGCATTAAAATCTAATAATTACAAAGCTTTTATTCCTTCTGTCAATGTTACACGCATGGGTATAGTGAGAGGTGTTCCTACTGACTGGAGCGATGAGGATATTCTAAGTAATATATCAGTTCCCATAGGTTGCGGCCAAATTATAAAAATAAGGAGGCTATAAAGAAAAGTCATTAGCAATGAAAAGTCAGAGTTTGTTCCCATAGAAACTGTAGTCCTAACATTTGATGGGCAAGTTCTACCCAAACGTATTTTTATGTGTTATAACTCACTTCCTGTTGATTTATACATTTATTCCACAATACAATGCTTTAACTGCTGCCGATATGGACATATTCGCAGCCAATGCAGATCATCTCCAAGATGTTTTAAATGTGGTCTAGGCCATACTGGGGAGACATGCAAAGTTGAGGAGTTTAAGTGCTGTCTCTGTACAGGTTCTTATCTTGCAACTAATAAAATATGTCCTGAATTCTCTAGGCAAAAGGGGATTAAGCAATCAATGGCCAAAAGTTGTATTTCTTATGCTGAAGCCACCCTCCAACCTTACACCCTCCTGTTAGCAAACCTTATTCTGATACTCTCAAGTCTGCTCCTCAACATAGGTCAATACAAAATATTCCAGATCATACTCATCATAATCTTATCTTATCCATCACGGCTTATCCCGAAGGGGTGGCAGAGGCATGTTATATGCCCACTTTTCACCGTGTGGATTCCTGTCCCACGTAATAGGTGGTGAGCCCATTGCCGTGTTGAAATAAACAGACGCAGGTTGTGGCTACCTGCTGTTATTTGAAATTTTCAAGCCGCCCATAAGGCCTTCAACCAGGCTTAACGACTGCCATTTATAATAACTCATACAAGAAAACAGTATTCTTGAAACCGATGCAACCTCAAAAATTTGAAAGATATGGATATGATCAATTAGCCCATTCTAACTTAACAAAAGATAATACAATTCCTTTACCCTCTATTGGCACTCTCAGTAACTGTAATAATGATTCTCTATCTGAAATTCCCATTAAACAATTAATTTTAATTCTTATCAATTCTTTACAACAATGTAATATGATTAAATTACCGCCATCAGATACAGAAGTAAATAACATAGTTAATAATGGATCAGTTCTCCCTAATGCAATGGAACTGTTGCAGTATAAGCCGCAGAAAAAGTGAACTAATTTACTTGATTATATTTAAGTAGGTAGCTACATAAATTTGGCCCCGTTGATTTTTCACTTCTGTCGGCCCTCCCGGAGTACCACTGATTTTTTTCTGTGTTTGTCTTTTCACATGGAACAAACTAAGTATAATAATTCCTAAGTAAACTAAGTAAACCGGTAGTGACTTTAGCTTTCTGTGAAGATTTAGGGGAAAAAACCACAGTTCACTGTAATATTTTAATATCCTGTGTTAATATACATTTTTGAACAACCTTAGGTATGTATGTGTTTAAAAATGGTGGGTAAATTTAAATCACAAAAACACAATGGTGGTTCTATAGCCAAAACTTCAAAAAGGTTTTTAAAATCTCTAAACACATGAAAAGGTTCAAAGTGCAAAAAGAATCGTATAAACATAAAAAAAATATACATGATTGACGTGCCGTGCAGTCTCCGAAACTTTATTCGTATTTTGTGTTAGTCCCAAATCTCCATACAAATCCTTGTAAAGTTTCCATCGCCTTACTCGGCCAATGACACAGGACTTAAAACTGAACTCGACATGAACAAAGGACAGGACCATGACGAATAATAAGCAGACCACTAAGACAAGTTTTTATGGTGTGAGTTTCTTTTGCCTGTTCAAGATTAGGGGAGGAACAACTAAACAGTGTCAGCTATGTGAGGTGTCAGGGACTTTTGGCGCGAAGATGAGCAGTGACGCACGTTTGTCGTATATCATTTTCAAAAACTAGAGTAAAATTCGTGTTTTTGTGTTTAATAATGGTGGTATATAATACATAAAGAGTTCGGAAGTGCATTAGTTAAAGAAAGTGATATATTGCAATGAATAGCGGTGTTGTTTGTGTTAGTGCCAAATTTCCATAAATAGCTGCAATAAGGGATCCACTGCCTTATTGGGGCACGGACTAGGACCTAGGACTGAGGACTTGACATCGACAAACGACTAGACAGGACTAAAACAAACAAGAAAATAATAAATACTGAAGACTAGGCTGTATGGACTAAGTTTCCTTTGCCTGCCCAAGATGGGCGAAAACAATTTAAAAAAATATATGTGAGGTGTCAGTGTCAGTCAGTCCAAAATAGACTCTACCACTAGTGGTTACAAATTCTGCAGAAAGTTTACAATTAAATCTTAGAATGGGGGGTCATGAACCAGATGGAAAGGACGACAACACATTCAGGGCTTTTGTAAACGCCCTATACAATACAATTGATGCACCTGTGACGTTTTTCCGAGGTAGAAATTGCATATTATATGGAAGATTTATTTTGTTATGTAAGTGTGTATGCGTTTTAATTGAATTGTTTTGCTGCAGAAAAGATAGTTGATCCGAATCAAAAGAAGTACCCATGGTATCACAAGAAGTACCGACGTGTGCCGACCATAGATCAATGCTATGACGGCGATGTTGTATGTGATTTTGAGGCGAACTCTCAATTTAAACGTGATAGGTTAGTTTTTACATTTCATTCACGAACCTGCAACTTATACAAAAATTCACTTTAATTTATCTAACATTACATAGATCCAAAGCTACTTTGTAAATTGTGAATATGACTAGAGCTAAACAAATTAGGCAGGCAAACTTACGCAAAAAGTTGTAACAATGTTCTTATGAAAATACTACCAGTAGATCTCGAGTCAACAGCCCAAAGTTATCTATGATTTTTACAACACTGAACAATGTAGCTTTGTAAGAGAATATAAATGTGTTCTAAGTTAATGTTTAAATAGTTCTAAGTAGTTAGGGTATGGCTGAGAAAAGTCTTTTAATGCCCTTTCTTATTGTAATATTTTCCTTATTGAAGTGTAACTTCTTTATAAATGTTGAAAGAAATTTTATAGATGTAAAAAAAAGTCGTCACATTTTTCGGTTACTCACCATGTTGTTTTGATGTGAAACTTCTACATAAGTGAAACTTCTTTATTCACATATAAGAGAACTTTTATAGCTGTCAAACAAAAATGTTGTAAAGAAGTTTCACTTCTTACCTGTGCACACACAAATTTTTTCATTAATTGGTACAGATATTTTTCAAGTCAAATGACTATGTTATCAGGATGGTGGATTCAGAAATCTTAACTATTCTCCGCCAACGTTATGAAGACTGTATGGTTTATGAACGTCCAGATCATGAAGGTCCCTGTCTTCCACTATGGAAAAAATATAAAGATGCTGAAGAAGCCTGGTTCATTAAGTGTAAGTTTTAAATTACCATAAGTACATTATTTTTTCTTTACCACATACAAAAGATCATAGTAAGAACTACTAAGAATTTCATTAGTGTATGGATTATTTCTTATGGAGGATAAAATCACTTGTTTCCATGTTGGTATAGATAAGAAATAAAGAATAACAATAAATGTCTTCAATCTAATATTTATTTTTGTTTCCTTAGATGGTGACCTCGGTGCGTACGCAGACGCTCGCAAGGCGTACATGAAACAAAAGCACCGCATGATTTGGGAAAGACGCAATGGCAAGCTGTCCACTGTCACATAAGCTGCCTGCTGTCTTATTTACACATAAGTAGGTGCATTCATTGTTGCAGTAAATAAATTCTAGTATATTAATGTACTGATTTTTAATAACGCCTCTCACCCGCCCCTCCCTTCCTATTATCAAGTGCTTCGAGATCTGATAGCTTAGTTCAAAGTAGGGAACCCGAGTTCTACTTTGTCCACTTCAACATCACTAGAAGACCAACCATGCACATTATTCTAGCTCCACCATACTAAGCTATAATTTCTGGGAGTTTCCCTTCCGACGCTTATTTTAATGCAGCAGCGTTCACGTGCATTTTAATATCATTGTTTTTTTTCTGGCATGTCTAAATGGTTTCGCCCGCCTGATGGAAAGCAAAGAAGACGACTCAGATAGCAAGCTTAGGTCGACGGAGTGTTCAACAGGATGCGGCAGTACTTTACTGCGGAGTAAACTTTACTTCTTTATAAGTCGCAAGTTCGGCCACACGGAGTATTGCTGTCACCTGAATAGGGCACCCGGAGTAGGGCTGTTGCACCTGAATACCAGCTTCTACCTTACGACTCGGTAGGAAGGCGTGCTACGAGGATTGTCAACGATCTTGTGCTAGCTGATCGTGTCGAGCCTATTTACAACAGGAGAGACTTCGCCTCCTCATGATTGTGTTCTATCGCCTGTTCAACGGCCGGTGCTCTGAGGAGTTGTTTGGTATGATGACCACAGCTACTTTCTGTCATCGAACCGCTCGCGATAGAAAGGGTGTTCAAGATGGGACTCGCGGAAGATCTGACGTGTAGCACCTGTGAAGATGCTGATGAATCCATGCACCATCTGCTGTGTAAATGCGTGGCACTTGGTGCAAGGAGAATGAGTCTTCTGGGAATGGCATATCCAACACCTGAGGACTACAGGCACATCCCTCCAAACAGCATACTGAGACTTATGAAGGTGCTGCATGAGCGCTGGGGGGGTGTGTAATGGGTAAGGGGTATAGCACAAAAGACCCATTAGGGTCGAAGTCCCTCACGAACATACACTGCTACACCTGCAGAAAGGTTGCGGAAAAACGTGAAGGGAATGAGACTGATGACGTGAGCATTAATGGGGTTTTCAATTGATACTTTCGCAAATATAGTTGAAAAAATAACATTTATTTTCCGACACATTCATCATACATGCAAATACTGAAATGACTTATAATTTCAATACATTGATCCACTAGTTAAAACTATAACAAAAATCACAGGATTATTTTATGAAGATGTTGAAAAATAATAAAAATCGCTAACATCTTTCTTCTAACAATGAACCGAATGGGTAGGTACTTAACTCTATCTTATACCGTTACAAAATACACAAAAGTTATTGGTCAGAAAATAAAACAACAGCTTATAAGTACTTGAACGTATCTTCGCTACAGTCTTAAATAAGTTGACATTTATCCACTATTTTATAAAGCTTAAGTAACATTCATTTGCCAGAATGAACAGGATTCTGGCCATAAAAATCGACAGAAAGGGGGAACATACAAATTTGCATGACATTCATATTAAAATAGGTCACAATATTACACAATACCCTCTAAACATTTCATGTTCGTAGACGAGAATGACCATCTCTGGTTAAATGCGGACTGGCAGTGAAATAAAATATATCTATAAATAATTGCATTGGAAAAATACACTTAAATATGCAAGATCCTGCTTACATAACATATACGCGAATTATCTGTAAATAATTTCAACTTAAATCCAGTAGTTCCACATAACATTATTGAATGTATATCATTTTTTTTTATTCAATTTTAACATTTTGTACCAATTATTGCAACGAAAATTAAATATTATGTACATTATATACATATATAATACCGTGGATTGTATTTGACTTATGATTATAAAAGTTCTCCTATACATACTACAAATAATTAATTTTACAAAACTGGGTTGGATTGAACCAATGTGCATTGATAGCACAGAAGTATCACAGTAGCAATATCCTTGTCCATAATGATGTGAAATAGCAACATTTAATCTCATGTCTTAACCAGTCTAACAGAAAAAAAAAAACATATTAGCTTTTAATGGCATTGAATAAAATCAAATGATTCTTTTACACGTTTTGATTGACACATATGCTATAATTAAATTATCTGATATTATTATTTACTGATCAAATCATATTACTAAATAAAATCTATTACAACCTGTTTTGTGTAATGGTAGTCGTATAAAACATATGTAAGACGTACCATTCCCACTAAATCTATTAAAATAAATAATAACTACAGGGTAGGGTAGAAGACAGGAGGAAGTTAATATAAAATCATTTACAATCATTCATTGCAACGAATCATTTTAATACATTCAATAAAATTTGCATTAAATTACTTATAAACGGTAATTAGGCCTACCTGTTCACGGCTCGATGTGGAACTCTGAGATTTAGTTCAAGTAGAATACAGTCAAACTAGTATCTGCGCACTTGGCACGAGCATATTCCATCAAAACAAATCACCTACAATCATTCAATACTCTTATAAAAAACACTTTGAACGTTTTTAATTGACACAAGTCATTAAGGCCAGTTCGCTGAAATGAGATTCTAAAAAACTGACACACTTTATTAATTATTATGTAATTCATCATAGAAGTTTACTCTGAATGTAAATGTTATCTAAAATTACATAAATTCGATAGTGCTATACCTACGAACGACAAACTATTAGTCTGCACAATAACATTAGATAACATTTTAAATAACATATATATTATTAAATGACAAGCTAGTTACATGCAAATAGATTCGTGGCCGAAATATATTAAAAGATAAAACTCTAGACAAGAATCAACGTGTTGAATGATCATTGTACTTTATATGGTCATTCATCAAATGTACAAGTGCACGAGATGTCCAATAAAACTTAGAACTATACTTAACATATTTTGAGCCTCAAATCAATGATATGTACACTCTAGTGCTTCGTGTATACTTTGTAATTGTGCAGTATTGCAGTATCGTTAGCTACTTATTTACTTATGTAGATAATTATACTGTACGCAGCTTTATTTTAAACTTAGGAGTAACATTTGAAGCTTTGTTTCAGTCCTTCGTTACGTGACAATTTAAACCTAAGAACGTATTACAAAAAATAATGTCAAAAGATAAAAACGAAAATAAAATTGATTACAACCTAAGTCTCCATTTTTTTTAGACGTGCCATATTTCATAAATTCTAATCAACTTTATGACTAGCTCAACAATTAAAAAAAAAAGGAAATAGACTAAAACAGCAAAATTGCTAACGCCATTCAGATAAATATAAAATATAAAGAAGTCAAATAAAATAAACACTAAAAGGAGTAAACAATATCAGAAATAAAATATACATAAATTGGTCAAGATGATTCTTAAGACTTACTTATTGTACATAGATGAGGACATAGGTTTCATCGGCACTTTGAACATTTAACGAACGCACCAAAAGATTTTCTTAATCTAAATAAACACATAAAAATATAAACCTCTAAAATATTTATTGTTACAGACATCACAATTTATTTGGACACTTATTTAAGGTTAAGTAGTTAAAATTCGTTGCGACCCTGGGTATCATTGTTCGGTGGCGGGTCGCCCTCGGAACGGACAACGTTACCTACCTTTGGAAGGGAATGCTCTTAGTGGCTCGGTGGGATTATGATCCGTCGAAATGTGCCGCCAGACGGATGCGACCTGTCAATTTAAAGTCTGTTTTTAAGAGCCTCATTCACTATAACTACAAATTTATGTCAATAAAAGACCTATTATTAAAAAAAAACTATTTCGACAATTCATTTCGAGCATTATCAAGACTGTTTGGCTGCCAAACAGTCTTGGAAATTCCTCGTGTGTAGGCGAAACTTTCACTAAGGTGGCTGGCAATCGAATGGCCCCCCTGATGGAAAATGGTTACCGTAGCCTTTTGTTGCAAAAATAACATTTAAAACAAAATAATAATAGTTCTTTTTTTTTAATGTATTCCCGCCATGTAACAGATGATTCAATTAGTTATACAAATAAATCATCAAATTAAAAGAAAGAACCCGGCTAGTAATAATTTCTTATTTACAAAAACAATGCAACCAACTTAAATGATTAGCCCGTGCGCGTTTCATCTTAGTAATGGTTGTGCAACCTGCTGTAGAAAAAGTCGCCTTCAACAAGGCTAACGCCTTCCGAAATATAAATCCTCGTAAATGGAAACGCTACAAAGCAGTCACCCCTCCGAGGACCAGCCAGAACGAAAGTTGATTAACGCAGTAATCGTTTACAGAACACTGAGTTAGCAGGGCTACAAGGGCAACATGTACCCGTAGCTATTACTGTTATCCCATCCTTCACATGAGCCATTAGTATGCTTTATTTTTGTAAAAATAAATTAGTGAGTTTACCACATGTAGAACCGAAAATAATAGTACATTTTACAACAAGTGCACAAAACGAACCATTTTTATCTGAGACTTTTAGCTTTTAACTGATAGTAATGTCGAGGATAAAATGGTTATGTGCACGAGTTATAAACTCTGCCTTTTACTTTGATTGCGAGGAAAGTGCTCATTTGTGCAGGATATATTCTGCACAAAATCATTATCCGAGACTTTTAGCAACCCGCGCCGAAGGCGAGGAGTGATAGTAATGTCGAGGATAAACAATTTTGTGAACTTGTGCACAAAATTCGATTTCGTGCAGCCTATATCCTGCACAAATAAGCACTTTCAGAGCATGAGAAGTAAAAAATAACTTACGTCGACTATCCTGTGCGAGGAAAGCCGTAGGAGGCGGCAACGCACTGGCCGGTGGGGAACTCCAGATGTTGGTCCTCGGTGATTCAAATACACGTGAGCCCTGGAAATATAACGTACATATGAGTGCTGTTGTCAAAGATAAATAATTGTTAGTGTTCATGAACATACGACATTGGCACACGGCGAAATCTCATTCGAAACACATTTGTAAGTATTGCGAATCTACGAGTGTGTGTGTGCGCGAGTGCGTGTACTCGCACGTGTGCGTGTGCGAGTGCGAGGGCATGAGCGTGAGTGTTAGTTAGGATTCAACATCTGAATACGAAGCGAAGCGCTAAGTGAGGCCGCTACTTCCGATGTTGCTCGATGACCTCTTAAAAAAGGACCTCCGTTAGGTCCAAAACTAGTCGGATTATCCCGAAATTTACAAACAAGTTCAACAATGTTATTAGCAATAATCAATCAACCGAAGTGCTCTGAATTTATATTCCTAATGCCTAAACAACAATTTTGTCAGAGTTAGGAAAAGGCGCGCAAATTCGTACGCATCTCGCTCGTCCATTGGTCAGTAGGTGTACCGATACCAGGTGAGGTCGTTAGAGCCCCGGAGATCTTGGTAAAGCTTTCCACACACCTTTCATACCAAACCTACACAACTATAAACGAAATAAGAAATATACATTAGTCACCTTCTGTCCGGGTGGGGTATCATGTACCGAGTAATCTTCATGAAGGGCTGAGGGCGTCGGATCCCGGCTGCGTGGAGCAACAACTCCCGGGCATAACATCCAACGAGAGTTCTCACTCGCCGTGAATATCTCCGAGTATTGTTGGAGAAACTCTCCAACACCTTCCGGACCTGGATAATAAATAAATATAAATATCGTTGGGACAACTCACACAAGGCCATCTAATTAAAAACTAAGCAAAGCTTGTACTGTCCGAGAAACGAAATTATATATTTCTAAATACATACATATTATAGATAAATAACACCCAGACACAGAATAAACTATCGCGCTCATCTCACAAAGTTTTATCCTGGGTGGGAATCAAACACTCCCACCGCGCCACAGAGGCAGTCAAAGAGTTAAATACAGTTTATGCTATTGTTTGATGGCACTTGGTGGAACTTGCTACACATCTAGAATGAAAACACTTGTACTGTTTCATTTAGTTACTTTTTAAACCTGACCGGTTTCGCTTTACGGCATTTCAAAGCTCACATATTTTATGTATCTCATCTCCTGACATGCATAAAATATAATAAATAGAGAGGACAGGACAAGTGCTTTTATTCAAGATAATAAAATACACTTGAAACTAAAATACTATTATTCCAAATGCGGAAATGACATCGCTCGTCTGATCGAGTCATGGAGGTATCTAGAGATATCTCTACACGCTTCACTTGAAGAATTCGGGGTTGTAAGAGGAGGTAAACACGTGCACTAATAAATAATTCAGTCTCAATGGTAAGATAGAGAAAAGACTTGACGGGTTGTTCGGATCGATCTAAGATACTGTCGACTGCGTGTGGGTTCACCTTAGCCCCACATGTGTTGATCGGAATCGAAAAAGGATAAGGTGAAAAAGTATGCCAATACAATTTCAAGCTTGAATCGCCGCACTGTTTTTAATTAATTTTGTCACAAAGATATATATTAAGATGGGCAAATTAAATTTCCAATGTTTATCAATAATTTCTGTTGTCAACTTAAAAGACTATAGTCAGCTATAAAATCCTTAAACATATAATATTTACTAAAAACATGTGTCATAGAAACTGCTATAGTAGCTCTCGCGATAATTTATTGAAGCTCAATTCTAAATTATGTTTGCCTTTGTACAGCTTTTTATTTTGACTACCCCGTCAGGGATACAGCGTGAAGATAGATAGATTTATTTAATTTGTAATAGTAATTATTATTAGTGCACTATAAAAGTAAAGACTTTGCGAACTAACCTGTCACGCTTTGCTAAAATAGACTGTTCATATACTTTTGTAGCAGACAGTACCAGCTAGTGGAAATTGTAAAATGAACTCACCAGTCTCCCCACCCGGGAATATAGGCTCATATCTGGTGGCGTATTCAACGAACAAGTCTTCTGCCGTCATCGGCACATTATCGGTCAGTATCTGAGCGAGACGCCACACAGTACGCCATTCTGCGACTAGTTGCAGACGGGCGTCTTTCACGATATACAATACTCCAGCTGCTATGAGATGTCGCAGGTCTGGTTCAGAGTGTCGCATGCGACGGAAGGCTGTGCAGAAGTATTCGTGCGTGGATCCGCGAGCGACACTGCGGTCGTCGCATAGTACTGCGCAAGCGGTTAACATCGCGTTCGCCCATCCTGGGGCCGTACCAGGAGCGTAAGCTAGACCATTTTCAATGCAACCGCCGGCCGCGTATACTAATGCTTCCACAGATTCCACGTCTAACATCGCCGGCTGTGGGAAAATAGTAAGAAAGTCAATACAGAAATAAAAATCGATGTGTATTATATCACAACTGAAGTTTTCCAGGTATATGACGCTCGCGTCGTGCAATATAAACGGAATCTCTGAGATAATAAACAAAAACGGGATTTTGCGTTTTTGTTTGCACAGTTGTATCGGCTTCATCCGGAAGCCTTCAAAAGAATGAGAAAAGATGAATCTATAAGTACCCCTTTTGATATCTAACCTAAGATTCATGTCTTGCTAAGTGCGACGAACTTTAAAACGTGGCAAGATACGTACGTAATATTCTCTCTAAATGCAGACACCGCCTGTTACGTACTATGGTCATCATCATCATCCGAGCGTATATTCCAGTTGCCCGGGGTCCGCTATTTTTATAATATTTAACCCAGGAATTTAAATACGCAAATCCACAACAATTATCCACTGTAATTGATACACCACGTTGAAACTAACGCATTTTTTGATATTCGACTTTCTTCAGACAATACATAGGAGACCACCCTACATACTTGAATTCTACTTAATTCGCAAGTTAAATCCTGTAAATATCGTATATACTTTTATATGCATTTAGTTAAACACTTAATTTGGAATTACTAACACACACTTCAATTCCATTTATCTGTATCAATGTTTGTTTCAACTTTCATGTTGTTTTACTTCTTCGTTTCATGGAAATAAAAAGAAGTAGAAATAGAAACTATGGTCAAAACGCACCTGCAAATCGATTGTTGCGTACCAAAATGATATCTGTCATGAGGTCGACATCTTCGACGCATCAGTTAATAAAAGATACGTTTTGAGAATCCGATCTGAGAACCCGTTTTTATAAGACTACTTTTTTTCAACAACTTAAACGTTGTTTTTAAGAATGTTTCTACGCATGCAGTGTCCATTCATTTTATTTCATACTAGCACTACATTGCAGCTACATTTTTGGTGGCGCCGACCGATTTTGTGCAAACTTCACATAAACCATCTATTAAATAGTCCGAACAAAGCCTAATCATTTGGTTTGGATAGGTGAGCCCGTTCTCGAGTTATAAAATTACAAGGAAAAGTGGCATTTCTTTGTATATTACAAGCTGTCCCGCCCGGCTTCGCCCGTGACATACTACAAACCCCGTGGCACCCATTTAATCCCGTTGTTTATTAATTTTACATTCACAATAATGTATGAACATTTTTCTTTTATTGTTTTTTATTGCTGTTTTGTTCTGTTAATAAGCCTAATTTAAAAAAGCACCTACCATCGGCAGAGCCCCGTACAGCGTTGCATAGTGCGCCGGTATTTCATGTAGCGGCGCAGACGGCAGAGACCGCAGCCGCTGAGCTACGAGACAGCGCGCCGCCCGCGGACTAACCCGCACGCTACGCTCGCCGTTAGCCTCTCCGCACACTGACACCGCTTCAGGAATTAGCTCGAATAGCTCCACTAGCTTCACGCACCCATAGTGAGCTACGCGGAGCTGTCGGCCGAAGTGCGCGTGATACGCCGGCACGAAGCGAGAGAATTCCATACGGAGGTTGGACGTGTGACGAAGAAGCTCCACAGCCTGGAACAATTAGTTTCTGTATTACTAACTAAACAGTTTAATTCATGTGTAAATTTCGGGGTAGCGCGACTTGTATCGGACTTAACGGAGGTCTGTGGTCAAGAGGTGCGTCAAGCCACGTCGGAAGCTGCGCTTTTTCCTATCCATCCCGAAATTTACACTTGAATAAACCAGTTTAGTTAATAATAAAGAACAACGCTCACGAAAGTTCTAGGGGTATCGCTCCGAATCATAGACTAAATCCATCGGTAACTTTTGCAGAAGTCTAGATTGCTCTTTGCCGCATGATGAATCGGAAAGCTGTCGGAGCCGATGGAATCCCAATAGAGACTGGCCTCGTAATGTGTGCTTCTTATCAAACATGTTTACTGTTTACAGGACTGCGACAGTTACCGCAGTAATAAGGTTATGTTCCACACCCAGAAGGTCTTCGAGAGGAATATTATTTACAGGACTGCGACAGTTACCGCAGTAATAAGGTTATGTTCCACACCCAGAAGGTCTTCGAGAGGAATATTAACTACCGCATCCGACAGAAGTGTACATCTCCGAGTGTCAAATGGCTTGCGTCCTTGTCATGGGACCACGGACCTTGTTGCCCTAAAGATTTTCGCAGTGAAATTCAGGACGAAGAATGCATGCAAAGGATCTTCAACTGTGTTCATCGAGCGGTGATCTGGAAGGCATTGCTGTCCAGAGGCTTATATTGGCATCAACCGAGACATGGACCGCGATTCCGTAATTCGGAGCGCTGTTAGCGTCACGAAACTCTTGGACAGGTCTATAAAACCACCATGAAGCCTGTCCTTTTACATGGTAATGAGGCGTGGCCGCTGTTGGAGGAACACAAGCAGGAGCTGCGTCCCGAATCGGAGTCCAGGATAGTGTCAATATAGACCTCTGGAACCCCTTTGGATCGCAGTGCCCACCAGATCATCGCACAGTCGAAGGCCTTCTGCATGTCTAGAAACAAACAGTGCAGAGGCGTGTTCTTCGACCTGTATTTCTCTGCGACAACCCTTAGGGCAAAAACAGGGTCCGTGGTCCCATGACCAGGGAGAAACCCATATTGACACTCTGAGAGAGTACACTCCTGCCGGATCCGAGAGTCTATAATCCTCTCGAAGATCTTCATGGTGTGGGACATCACCTTTATACCGCGGTAGCTCCCACACTCCTGCACTGACCCCTTACCTTTGAAGACTGGATCTGGCCGCTGAGGAGTATGCGGTTAAAAAGATTTTCTAAGATGCCCACACCGCGAAAACCCATCGCCTTCCAGGCTTCGATGAGGACTCCATCGGGTCAGACAGCTTTCAGATTCTTCATGCGGCGAAGATTAGTCAGGACTTCTCTAGGCGTTACCTGTGGCACTAGTCCCTGATTCGGAGGGAGGTCCGGAGGCTGCACCTCTTTGTGCTGTTTATTAAGCAGCTCGTGGAAGTAAGAGCGCCATCTCTCCTTTACCGCGAGGTCTTCGCTCAACAGGTTGCCCTCAGGGTCTTTTACACAGCGACACTTTGATATATCCTCTGCCGCTTTGACCCTGGAGCGCGCCAGCTTATAGATGAGCTTCTGCCCCTCAGTCGATTCCAGCTTATCATACAGAGGTTGTAAGTGGTCTCGTCTGGCTCTGGCTACAGCTCTCTTTGTGGCGCGCTTGGCAGCCCTGTACGCGTCGCGGTCTTCGGGAGATCCGGTCGCTTGCCACTTTTTAAAGAGGGCTTTCTTCTCCCTAGTCTCCCTCTGGACTGCGTCGTTCCACCACCAAGTTTCCTTGTCACATTTGCGTCCACCCATAGACTCACCGAGCACCACCTTCGCCGCTCCAAGGATGGCCGCCTGAACTTTGTCCCAGTAATCTCGAACTGCTTCGCCTTCAGTGTCGGTGCACTTGTTACCGATGCGGCGCTGGCACCGCTCGATGCGTTTGCCTTTGGGCTTCACGCAGAGATCCATGACAAGGAGACGGTGTTGTGCAGTAAGACTCTCTCCAGGTATGACCTTGCAGTTGGCCACTTTGCCGATGCTGTGTCGCCTAGTGAGTAGGAAATCGATCTGAGTTGTACGCCTCCCGCTCTTGTAGGTGACGAGATGTTCGGATTTCTTTTTGAAATACGTGTTCACAATGTCCAGATCGGCAGCCGCACACGTTCTGAGGATAGTTTCTCCTTCAGCGTTGCGGGTGCCGTATCCAAAACCACCATGAACACGCTCAAACTCCTCATACCTCTCACCCACATTACCGTTTAGGTCGCCACCCAAAACGATTGCCTGTGCAACGGAATGCTCCGAAGCACTCCCTCGAGTTGGCCCCAAAACGACATCTTATCGGCGTCGCTATAACCGGCCTGTGGCGCGTAGGCACTTATCAGGTGGGTAATAATACCAACGATAAGCACCCTCACGATCATAAGCCGGTCGCTACAGCGTTTCACCTCCAAGCCACGTCCATTTTTCCACGGATGCCATGTTCATTTCTGCAAAATGGCTATTGGAACAAAAAGGACATAAAATCAAATGAAAAGTTTATACGAACGAATCTGTGCTAGAGTTCAAGATTAAGCATCTGAAAATAATGTGGACCTTTATTACTTAAAACAGAACACATTTTTTTATGAATAAACACTTATAATTAAAGCCTTTATCTCCGAAACGGTGCCAGAAACATACATACTTTATGCCCAAACTTCACCTTATGCATTTTTGTCCCACGTAACAACGATAAGTCACATCGATTGCGTAATCATGTGTGTATCGTTGCACACGCATGGAGGTTCTGATATTCTAAGATTTTATGAAGACCTTATAAAATTACCTGCGTAGCAAACTGCCTGGTCCGAGCCCTTTCCTCTGGAGTTGGTGTACGTCTAGGAAGAGAAATAGATCCATCTTGAGCAACACACACAGCCTGAGGTCCAGTCCGCTGCATTAGTTCCATGATAGTACACACTCCGTAGTCTACTGGGGAGAACGGGCGTCCGAAAGCAGCCTGGTATAGTTGTGGAATATCGTGTAATACAATTGTACGTCCCGGTTGAACCTTTAACAGTTTGACGAGGTCCGAGGTCCATCGACGGCTTTGTGCTGAAGATGATATCGTGATGATACGCGATGAGCCAGACCCAAGAACCTATAACAAACACTCGATATTATATCCGTTTACATGAACATGGTAGGCAACGAGAGTGTAAAAGAGCTAATGTTTGGAAACAGTCAGTGTGAGTGTGTACAGGTTGTGAATGTGTACTTACAACAATAGCACTGCTGAGTGCTGCGAGCAAATCAGGTAGTTTAGTGAAGCCGTAGTCGGCGACGCGACATTGTCGTCCAAAGTGGTGGTGGAAAGCAGGTATTAATCTGGAAGAAATGCATTAAGTCAATTTATAAATATCTTGTACACAGTGCGGTCAGCTCCAAAGAAATCTCACCCCCTTAGAGTGTAAATATAAACTACTGGGGGTGACATTTCTCTGGAGCTGACTGTACAATGAAACAGAAAACATAAAAAGATTGTGCAGTCATCTCATAATCGGCGTAGTATAACATCTAACGCGCCCATATACCTTAATATACAACCAGATCATTCAGACCAGTCAAAATAATTTTATTGTTTATTGTGAAATTCGGAATCCCGGCTGCTAGAAACAGTTATGATTTGGCTATTTCTTTTTGTAATGTTTTGAAGGGACCGCTATATATGTTATCTCGACTTCACAGAGGTGTACGTCCGTCACTCAGAAAGTATACCACTTGGAAGCGACTCTTAAGAACTGTCAGAAGCTCTACTGCTGATTGCTATCATTTGCAGGTGTCTCTTAAATCCTATCAGAAGAACTATGTAGTACTTACTTGCTAAACGGTATAGAGCATCTTGGGGCTGTGCGCAATAAGTCGATTAGTTCGCGTTCAAACAACGCGAGCATAGGCTCTAGAGCCGGCGCCGTTCGCGGACGATCTCGCTCGCCACTCGAACGGGAACTCTCGCCTGAAACAACGCATTGTATTGAAAGTTCAGATATTTACCTAAATAGTAAGGTTGTGGTTCTATCCAAAATCTCGGCGTTCATTCAACGGTAGGGGCTGTGATTTGGGATTTTGTTTTCGGCATTTTTGAATGTGACATAGACGGCGCGGCATTATGGCTTGAAACTTAAATGATTCTGGTTCAGCCTAGGTAAGGTTAATGAAAATGTTAAAGTAAAAATATTTTTACGCCTCGAGTATTTGTGAAAACGTTAAATATTTCGTTGAATACAGTGGCTGAGTCTAGTTTAGGAAGATATGATTGTAACTGCTTAAAATTGTATTCCAAAATAAGTATCAAATTAAAGTCGACTGGGAGTAATTTTTAATAATAAAAAACAAACATTATTTTTTATAGTGCTTGAGTAAAACAAACCGCAGATATTATAGTCATACAACTGAAATTCTGCTTAAATGGTACAAAGCCAATATTTTTATTTTTTTTCTAATAAGTCAGTGTACAGCAGGATTTATTTCTCTCGATGCGGTCTTTCTTCCTTAGCTTATTCTCAGTCGCTTGCAAATCATATTCAAATTTGTAAGGTAGCGTCCACTTTCATTGTCCTATCGTTTGGCGTTATATTTTCGGCATTGTTAAGAGCGACTTCTGTCTTACCTGTCAGGTGCACCGCTCGTAGATGACGTCGCTTGATCCCCGTAGATCTTGGTGGAGCCCTTTACTCACGTTTATTCCTTACGGATTAATGCAAATAAAACCACATCGGGAACCAATCTTGTTATAAAAACTATTCAATGCTTTCTTTCTCTAGACTGTTTTTCTTTTTTTTTATACAACTGAGGTGGCAGACTAGCATACGGCCCACCTGATGGAAAGTGGGCCACCGTAGCCTATAAACGTTTGTAACACCAGAGGTGCAGCACTCGTGCTGCCGACCCTGTATAAACCTTCTAAGACACCTTTTGAAGTACCCCATACTGTAGACGTTCGGGAAAACCCAGGCATTTAACCATACTTCATTTTAAACAAAGCATCTTAATTTAAAAGTCGCCGTAAATACAAATTCAGGATTGAAAACAAACTCACTGTTAGCAACGGTGTCGGAAACCATCTCGGGTTGCCGCCATGCAAGATGGCGAGAAGGCGCGTCTCGAACCTCTACGCCAGGGACACTGCGTAGCAGTAGCTCCAGTGCTACGCCGTGACGCGTGTCGCATACTAGCGCGTCAAAATGGGCTTCGTAGCACTCGACGAAGCTACGAACATACATATTCTTACAATAAGAAAAACAAGAAAATATTCACAACAATAAGATATAAGATTTTTGATACAATAAGATTTTTTTAATACAGTTGCTCAAAAAGTGGCATATTGCAGGGACGTATAGCGTTCGGGATGTAGGCTATGACACACGCGTGTTTTTTCTTTGCCATTCCCGAACTAGTGTTTTTTCTTTCCCAACTGACATAACAATTACTA
Source organism: Thumatha senex (assembly GCA_948477245.1). Classification (NCBI taxonomy): domain Eukaryota; kingdom Metazoa; phylum Arthropoda; class Insecta; order Lepidoptera; family Erebidae; genus Thumatha; species Thumatha senex. The sequence continues at coordinate 12,245,085 of OX419732.1, read as the reverse complement.
TTAAAAAGAAAAAAACCAACCACGAAGTTTTTCCTCGAAAAAAATCATAGAAGTTTTCATGATTCATGTAAATATTTCTATAAAAAGCTACTAATTTATTTCTTTTTTAATTTATGAAGCGATTGATGAATCTCGAAGAAGCGAAAGAAGTATGTATGGATCGCGAAGCCTGGCGATCTGTCCTCTCTGACTACCCCGTCAGGGATACAGCGTGAAGATAGTATATACACACATCAACACGGTCTAGGGATATTTTTAAAAAAGCGAATTACTATCAATGTGTTAATTATTTATATGACATGTATATATTTAAAAGATACATTTAATATTCTACCATTTTTTAATAATGGTTAAGGTACTTCGATTAAAATTTCAGGATTTTATGGAAAAAAATGAAGCATAGACGGAAACCGTACATGAATTAACTTTTAATTTATGAGTAAAAACTGAAAAAAATAGAAAAATCATTTAATTTGTGTTTATAAACTTGAAGTTAGTAGTCTGAGAAAGCGCCCATGATGTCCATAACACATCGGCAACGATTCGGCATGCTCAGAACAAGGTTGTCAATGTCTTACTGCGGAATATTGTCCCATGTCCTTCTGAGGTGCGCAAAAAGTTGATCTTCTGTAGCCAGATTTTCAGGAACTTCCTTCAGAGCTCTTCTTTGCAGCATATCCCATGCATGCTCAATGGGATTTAGATCTGGCGATTGAGCAGGCCAGTCTAAGGCCCTAACATTGTGTGTATGTAACCAAGCTGCTACCGTTCTCGCCGTGTGTGCCCGGGCATTGTCGTGCATGAGCAGGAAATCTTGCCCCATTTGTGTTCTGTGGGGCAAGATTACGGGCCCCAGCACCTGTTGGACGTATCGTTCTGCCGTCATATTGCCCCGCACACAAACGAGATCCGTCCGTCCTCCAAGACGAATTCCTGCCCAAACCATAATTGTTCCTCCTTGGTATGGGTGAACTTCCTGAGGGTTCTGAAGACGGCTCCATCGTCCAGGAACTCGCCAAACACGCGTCCTTCGTGAATCTGGATGAAAGCCGAACCTGGATTCATCCGTGAATAGCACATTGGACCATTGCTCACGGCCCCAGTCCACGTGGTTCCGAACCCATTCTAATCGTCCGTCGTCCACGATTGCCTCTCCGTAAAGGTGGGACCCGGAGTGGTCTACGAGAGCGTAGATTGCTTTCATGCAGTCGCCTTCTTACAGTTTGGTCACTCACAAGCACTTGGTGTTCCACTCGCAGCCTTTGGACCAATTGAGTCGCCGTTGCATTTGGTTGAGCTCGCGCAGTAATTTGCAAAAATCGGTCTTGTCTGGGGGTAGTGATGCGACTTGGCCCCCGGTGCCTCTCCGCTACTTCACCTGTGGCACGATAGCGTGTCCACAATCTTGAAATTACATTTTGGTGGGTCCCTATGGCCTCAGCGACATTACGCTGAACAGACCCAGCTTCCAGCATTCCCACAAATCGTAACATCTCCGCCCTCGTCAAATGTTGGCGTTGCATGGCTACAATACCTCAATTTTAACTTTATCTTTCGTTTAAAAATGAAAAAAAACTGTAACTAAACGTAATACGTATTGTTTTCTAAATTTCGCACAAATGAAAATTCCCTCTCCTACACATCAAGACATTTTTATGCCACCGAAACAAAAGAATTTTCCAAAATTTGAATTTGGAATTAGTCTGAGATAAATTACAAACAAATCGGTGTATAAAAGATCCCAATGCGGCCAGTACTTTTCGAGTTATTTAATTGAGTATGAAATATCCCTAGACCGTGTTGATGTGTGTATATTTTTAGTAATTTTTTTCAATATACGATTTAAAAGTAATATTAAGTACAAATTTAAACATTAACTAACTAACTAACTATCTTCACGCTGTATCCCTGACGGGGTAGTCAGAGAGGACAGATCGCCAGGCTTCGCGATCCATGCATACTTCTTTCGCTTCTTCGAGATTCATCAATCGCTTCATACACGCACGTCTGGGTATCCGAGTACTTTTGACCTTTCCGTTTTTGAGCAATCTGCTCACGTGGTCTTCATATGTAAGTCTCGGCCTTCCCTGACTCCTTCTACCCTCTACTTTTGAACAATATATATTCTTCGTCAATCGTTCCTCACTCATTCGTTGGACGTGTCCAAACCAACGGAGCACGCCCTTTTCCAGCTTAACGCTGACACTTTCATTCAAACCTGCCATATTGCGTATCACTTCGTTACGTATTCGGTCGGCCAAGGTAACGCCGCACAATTTTCGAAGTGATCGCATCTCCACAGCATTCAATTTACTTTCATGCATCTGCTGACATACCCAGGTTTCACTACCGTAAAGCAAAGTTGGCACTAGCACTGCGTTATGAATCGCCATTCGTGCTTCTTTTACGATGCTTTGTCGCTTTACTAACTGGGACAAAGCACCGTTAACTTTGTTTCCGGCAGCTACTCGCCGTTCTACATCCGAATCACATCTTCCATCCGCGCTAAACATACTTCCTAAATACACAATTTCATTCACTTGCTCTAGACGTTCCTGGTTTACCCTAATCTCGCATTTAGTTCTTACGTCACCTCTTTCAAATACTAGAACCTTAGTTTTACTTGCATTCATGCGGAGACCCTTACTTTCACACCCCTCTTTCATATTAGTGACTAATGCCTGTAGGTCGGCTTCTGATGAGGCCATGAGCACCGCATCATCAGCGTACAGCAGACAGTTTACTGTAAAGTCACCCAAATTCACACCCATATTAAAATCTTTCAACTTCTGCAGGCAACTGTCCAGATACACTATGAACAGCCAGGCGGACATGACACATCCCTGTTTGACGCCTGTACAGACATCAAAAAGAGGTGACACATCCCCCCCTACTCGCACGCAAGCCTTACAGTCCCTATAAAGCGACTGTATTGCCCGCAGTAGCGAGCCGTCCACACCATATCCTGGCAGCAAGTCCCACAGCGTTTCTCTCACAACGTTATCAAATGCTTTCTCTAGATCCACAAAAGCGCAGAAAACCTTCTGGCTAAGAACCAGAAACTTTTCCGCGATCATGCGGAGAGAAAACACTTGATCCATGCAACCTCTTCCACGTCGGAATCCGCATTGAGCCTCCCATAAATACCTTTCAGACTTTTCTTGCATTCGTGCCGTTATAACCTTTGCATACACCTTACTAGCTAAGCTGACCAAGCTGATCGCCCTGTAGCTGGAGCAGTTTAGGCGCGAGCCTTTCCCTTTGTAAATAGGTACTACAACTGCTACTCGCCAGTCATCTGGGACCTCACCCGTCCGCCAGAACAAGTTGCATAACAGACAAAGTGTGTCCCAGACACGCGACCCACCGTACTTGATCATCTCAGCAGTAACTCTTGTCTTTTCCCGCAGCCTTACCACATTTCATACTTCTTATCGCTTGTTCTATTTCTTTCATACTAATGACTTCAATGACATCGGGATCCGGAGCATCGAAGTGAGCTCCACTTCCCGATGTGGCATCTCTGTCTTTTCTTGCATACATCTTTCCATAATATTCACTCCATCTCTGCAGGACGTCACTTTGGTCTGTTAGGACGTCATTGTTAACACTAAGCACTTTATTCATACTGCAGATTGCCGAACAACTCCGGGTCTTGCCTACCTCTTTCCAGAAGAGCTTGGCATTATCCCGGAAATTGGACGACAACCTTTCATCCGCTTTCATTCTGCACCTTTCACGAGCTTCTTCTATAAGTGCCTTCGTGTTAACTTTCTGCAGCTTGTATCTCTCTTTCATATTAAAATCATTCCGCGAGGCTAAGTAGTCTAGCCATGCTTTCTTCTTCATTCGAACTGCTTCTTTCACTTCCTCATTCCACCATGCATCACGCTTATTACTACTGCCTCTTTTCGTTTCTCCACACACTTCCACAGCGGCATTTATCATACTGTCCCTAAGGTTCTGCCATACACTTTCCACATTCTCACTGCTTACATTGACGTCGCCAAGCTTTTCGGCTACCCTTTCATTATATTTATCCCTAATGGATGCATCCTGCAGCTTCCAGCTTTTGATGCTATAAGTCGGCCCAGGTTCAGGACACTCGGTACGATGACGCCAACCCGCGAACAGACCCCTAATCCTAGTTATGACTAGGTAGTGGTCTGATCCCAGCTCAGCGCCTCGATAAACCCTCGTGTCCATCACCTGTTTACGGAGCCGACTATCCATTAGGAATAGATCTATCATGCTTCTCTTTGACTTACATCTCCTCGTATACATATGAATTTGTTTGTGGTTGAACATTGTGTTCGCCACAAACAAATCCTTCTCCTTACAAAATGCCAGTATTAGCTTGCCAGCGTCGTTCACCCTTTTATCCCCATACTTCCCGAGTACCGACTCAAAACCATTGCGAGCGGTACCCACCCATCCATTCAAGTCTCCACATACTATAAGTCTTTCATTTCCTTCTATCACATTTAGAGCTTCTCTCATACTCTCCCAGAAGTCCTCTAGCTCACTCGCGTTCGACGAAGATACTGGCGCGTAAGCAGCTACCAGGAAAATCTTCGTCAAACCAAGTTTTACACGGATCCAGAGGATTCTAGGACCTACCAGTTTGTACTCATACATACCGGAGGCCAATCGCGAGGACAGCAAAATTCCAACCCCCCGACTGCCATGCTCGCTCTCTGGTACTCCAGACCAAAGCGCGAGCATCCCACCCGGGAGCTCCAAGACTTCGCTGCCCTTGCGCTTGGTCTCTGTCAAGCACACTGCATCTAAGTTTCTCTCATTCATAACATCCATCAACTCATTCATCTTATCTTGCATTCCTCCCCTAACATTCCACGCAGCTACCCTGCACTCCATCCTCCACTTCCCGCCGTATCGGGCCGCGCGTGTAGGGTGGCGGTCCCCTACGCCGCTCTGGCTCACACTTTTCGCACCAGCGGGGACGAACTGGTGCGCGTCGCCTCGGGGGCACGCCCTAGCATAGTTCGCACTGGTGGCACTCGTGTTGGAGTAGAATTGCAGCCGTAGCTGGCAGGGATGGCGACGTGCACGCTTCTACTCTTCATCCCCCGCTTCTACTCTTCATCCCCTACCCCTAAACATTAATTTAATATTAGTACATATATGTATAGGCCAAATTAAATTTATAAAAATAAAAAAGTTGGCTGTATGACGTGCACTGCCATAGCCTCTGCTTAAATTTTTTTACAGTTGGCGCCATTTTCCAAAAAAATTCTTCTCGTGTTTAGTTGCTTGGTGCACAAAATGAGTAATTTTGACGACAAATTATTTGAATTAACGCCACCGGAACTCAGTTTAATTGCAAAAATTGTTACAGAGAACATTTTACCTGAAAAGTCTAAAAGACGCTACATATCTACATATGACGAATTCATTGTGTGGAGAGAAAAAGGCAAATAGTTTTTCAGAAAATGTTATTTTGGCATACTTCTCTGAACTTTCAACAAAATTATATCTATCTACCTTATGGTCGAGGTATTCAATGTTAGAAAGTGTGCTATATCAGGAATAATGTGGATATCAGTGAATACCCCAAACTAAATGCTTTCCTAAAACGACAATCAGACGGCTTTACAACTAAAAAGTCGAAAATATTAACATCGAATGAAGTGGAAAGGTTTTTGAACGAAGCTCCCGATGATCGTTATCTAAGCACAAAGGTAATTTATTAGTAAGTACTTCTATTTTTCTTTGGTATTCAGTTTACGAAATCGCAAAATACACTCAATATAAAAAAATATTAATCAAAACCCTTTTTTTGTAGGTTGCGCTGATTTTTGGCGTTGCTGGTGCTTGCCGCAGAGAGGAGTTAGCTAATATCCCTTTAAAAGATATTGAAATCCATGGAAAAATGCTACTAATCAATATTCCGAATACAAAAAATAAGATACCGAGAAGCTTTATTGTTGAAGATTTTATTAAAATAGTGCAAAAATATATGAATCAGCGGCCCCAAAAAGCAAAAACCGACCGTTTTTTTTCCAAAATTATCAAAAAGGGAAGTGTACAGCTCAAGCAATCGGGATAAACAAATTTGGTAATATGCCAAAAGAAATAGCTACGTTTCTTGGTCTGCCGGATGCTGAGTATTATACTGGGCACAGCTTCAGGAGGACCTCTGCTACATTATTGGCAGATTCAGGAGCCAATTTGACGTCCTTAAAGCGACTAGGAGGCTGGAAGTCAGACAAAGTTGCAGAAGCTATATTGAGAAAGAAGAATATATATAGCTATATTGCTGATTCATTAAACAACAAACTAGAAACTGGGAAAAAAATCACACAATCCATTAATTTAAAGTCCAGTCCATCTCCTTCACATGACAATACTGAAGAGAACGTTCGTCCGCCTACCTTCGTTGATAATTATAATTCATCAGATCCAGTTCCATCAACTAGCAAACGCCCTTGTATGACACCTTTGACAAATATACATGAACAATCATATGAAATTAATAATAGTTTGTCTCAAACAGTAAATATGCAACCGAAAACTTCCCCAGTTAATATAAAAAACTGTACCAATTTGAATGTACGAGTATATGTGAACTATAACTTTTACAAGAAATAAATGATTAGTTACTTGAGTTTATTGTGTTTTTATTATTTTATTAAATTGCTTCATTTTTTCGCAACTGTATTAAAAATAGTCGTTCAATACAAGTGCAGAACCGTCATTGCAACTTGTTCCGACTGTCAACCCTCGCCTTCGGCTGCGCCTCGGTTTGGGTCGACATTTGTCGGAACTCGTTGCAATGACAGGCATTCCGCACTTGTATCGAAATATACTATATGAAGAGCTTAGAATTTAATTATATTAAATTAACCCTGTGTCCCTGATAGGGTAGTATTTATAGTAGTATCTACATATAAGTTGGTAAGAACTCAAACATTACATTGTCAACAGACTTTTTTAAACAGAAAAGCTAAAAATATTGAAGACTGTTAAAAAACGAGACCATATTGGGCCGTTGGTCCCGATTGCAGGAAATATTTTTTAACCAAATCTGTCTGGCACTAACTAAAATTTATAGAAATGAAGTTACAGAGTACTACGAGAAAATCGAAGTAAAAGTGTAATAAACTTCTGTTGCTTACCTCAATAACGGCACGATCCCGCCATGATTCTCCAACAATATATGAACATTCTTGGTCAGCGCCGATACCTCCATAAAAACTGGCTGCAATATACGGCTACCATCTTCTTGCCCCGTATTCATTGACGCGTGAATATGGCACTTCCACGGCGCTTCTTCCATCTCCGAGTTTGACACTGGAGTTAAGTCCATCAACTGTACCATTCTGCCAAACCCCTCGTGGATAATAACAGTATCTTTTAGCTTGGCGATATCTGATGTTGTTAACGCACAGCAATGGCGACTGGCGTAAGCATCTCTTAAACGCAACAACGGCAATGTATGATTACTTTGGTCAAGGAGTATAGCTCTGAGACGAGCTCTTAGGACGTCTAAATTGGGTGCAGGTGAAGGTTTTCCTAAAGAAAGTTCGAGTCTACGACCCGTCCATTGGTTGTCTAATCGCCGTTTGTGAATACGTGCGATTGCAACTCTCGCGTCCCATTCTGAACGGACTACTATGGTCGCTAGAGGTCCTTCTCCGGCTGCCCATACAGACACGCGGACCACTGGGACGTGTTGATTGAATAGTTGTAGCAGCATCTCCTGCAGATGAAAGAATAGAATAATTAGATTAGCATTTCCCATATACATAATTAGTGTGTACAAATTAGATAGGAAATCTAATAAAAATTTATATTAAAGTGAAAAAAAGACAACTTGGTTTGAGGCGGGGATTGAACCCGTGACCTTAGCATGTTCTAGCCACTGAACTACCCGAACCTGTAACGTTGTAAAACGACACATTGGAACGTTATTGTTAGTCTTGAGATTTAGAGAGAGAGAGGAGAGTAGATTGTTGACTCTTTCTCACTACTTGTCATCGAATTTATATAATTTACGTTTTGAGTAGGCAGAATGTTTTTTAATGTATAGCCTGTTCTTAGAACGAATGAAATAGAATGGTCTTGTCCACTGGCCAATGTCTTGGCAACCATGCCAACGAAAAAGTATTTTAAAAATTGGAACGTCATTCGCCTAGCTACAGATCGACAGAAAAGATGTCTGTCGTAAATATATGTTTTAACTTCGCTAAAAAGAAGTAATCTTTTATAAATTGTATTTGGAAGTTCACGCCTGTGACTTCTTATCAATGTTTATATCAGGATGACTATGTATTTCGGTAAGATCTTTGGATTTTTGGAACCACATTTATAACCTCGATGACATGGTGTGTTTGACGAAAGATTATGCGTTTGTTTACAGCTAATTACGAAGCTAGGAGAGGCGTTAATGGAATATTTGCCTGCTCTTCAAGATTTATTGGTTTTCCTTAAAGAAAGTGGTAAGTTTTCTTTATGTATTCGAATCACGAACAAATATCCAATTGTTTTTCCAAATCTAATGAAACTAATTTCTTTTCTTTGCAGCTGAAAAGCACTTTTTTTATATATTAATTCTATTGTTGGATAAAATTTGCCATGGATGCTGACCATGTGGTTACGGGCTCGTCATTCTCTTGGAGACGGCACCTGTCGCGGTCTGCAGATGTGATTTCGAATACCGTGGTAATGTAATCACCTCAGGTACTTATTTCAAATTGTTTTTGTGTAGATTAATCTAATATTGATGCACGACTCATGATTAGGCCCATGTAATGACTCAATGATTTGGCTCATGTTTTGAATCATGTTACGATATATTTTTTGACCCCTAAGCTGGCATTAAGCTGGATCTCAATAGTTAATCTTTAGCTTACTAAATCACTTGAATAGGTTATACCATTGGTGATAAGGTATATAATGTGTATTCAATCAATTCGCCTATAAAAATATAGAAACTTTCTTCTAGAGATGTATTCTATTATTTTTGGTTCCTGCTCTTATGATTAGAGGCTCAATCTCTATCGCTGATATCCGTGTGCATAAAGTTGGTAGGATTTATCCTCCTGGCGCCTGAAACGAGTTATAACTTTTGTTTGTTTGTTAGTTTGTTATTTAGTTCATATCCCCATAATAAGAGATCAATTATTATTTTTGGTTCATTGTTAACATTTTTTATTATTACAAACCGTACCGAAACTAGTTGAAAATCTTTACTATATTTCAATCGACATTTAAGAGTGTGACCAGAGCCATCTATCGAGTTACTTAACAACTCTAATACCAATGAACAGTGTTACAATATATCAATATTGTAAGGTGCTTGTTTATTAGTGTAAACGGGTTTATTAAGATGAGTCCAGTTTGAACTTTCTATTTTGCTTATATAGTCCGTTTACTACCAGATTCAAGGTTCTGAAACGATGGCTTCGTATGCAACCTTGAATAACTTATAACTAAATATTCAAAGTAGTTTTCATTCTTGTGATGTATTTTTTCTTACTAATTTATCATTCCTGTTACAAACAATATGTTACGAAATCTTATTAGACTAAAGAAATATAACTTCTAACGCATGTACATAAGTACAAGCACACTTTTTTTTTAAATCGACTATGTCCCTCATATAAATGAAGAAAATTCATATAATTAAAAATGTTATATAAAGCTTATGAGGTTGTTGATTTGTTTGGTTGAATTCGCTAATCTCAGGAAAGACTAGAAAAACATGAAAAAAGAAACTGTTTATCGAGGAAGGTCATAATCTTTAGCTTTTATAAGCTATATGTCATTACGCTATTTCCCTGGAGAGTGGAGCTGTAAAAAAATTATGCATGCGACTGGATTAAATAGGTGCGACGGGAGTTCGGAGTTTGTCACGGGCGTAGCTCTGGGTTCATCTAGTAAGTAGTAGATAAGTATGTATATAATTACCTGTAAGACCGCTGGCTCATATGGAGGTAGATTCGAGACGGTGAGCTCAGCGGTGGTCTCTTCCACCTCGCTGTGCTCGCTGAAACTCGCCGAGGAGTTCCAAGGAGACACAGCTCGGCTGCCATTCTCTCGTCGGCCTTCGACACTGTTACTGGAGGAGCCCCCGGAACGGTCCAGATTTACCGAACCTGTATCGAGACATATATTTTATGTTAGTTCATCATCTCGGTGGGACAGTGGTAACTGTATGTGTGTGTGACTGTCATGCTGAACTGCTTGGAACAAATATTGGAACAGGTTGGAATATTTGTGTTAACCGCAATTGTTTAAATCAGAGTTTAGGAGTTATTATTATGCTAATGCGTTATTGTTATTATTTTGTTTATTTAGAATATACAAAAAATATATAAGCATGACGGCGCGTTGCCAGCGCCATCTATTATCACGTCGGAATGAGAGTGACAGCTGTCCACAGATGTCATTCTGACGGAGCGTCGTTGTGTATGTTATAGAAGCGCGGCCATTTTAGGACAGTTGAGTTCAGAACGGCGTGCGCGATACAAGTCCGACAAACCGTCATTATTCCGCGTAATCTTAGAAATAACTTTAATGATTATAATTTCCTTAGAAGCAATTAGAGTTTCTCTACGTGTCTGAGTGTTGATTTTGATAAGTAACAGTGTGTAATAATAAAATAAATAAAATAAAAAAATAAAAAAGCTTTTATTTACCTCTACCAATGAATAGTACATATTTGTAATTATAATAAATTAAGAAAAAAATTTACGCGTAAGTAAGTTGATTATTAGTTTTGTTAGTAGTGATAAAATAACCTAGTTGTTTGTTAGTTTGTTAGTTGTTGTCGCTATGGGTATGAGGTCCGCCTGTGGCGGTAAAAGCCTCCTCCAACGTTCTCCATAGTGCTCTGTTTTTAGCCGTTCTGGCCCATAGATTTCCTGCTACTTTAACGACATCTCTGTTCCATCTTTGGAATGGCCTGCCTCGCTTGCGCTTTCCGTCTCTGGTATCCAGTTTGTTATAATCTGGGCCCATCTATTGCTATCAAGCCTTTGAAGATGACCAGCCCATTTCCATTTAAGTTTTAGAATATCTTTTATGACGTCTCTTCCTTTAGTTTTCTCTCTGATTATTTTATTTCTGATTCTATCTTTTAGTTTTATATTCATGTAGCTTCTTTCTATGCCTCTCTGGCATATTCGAAGCTTCTCTATTTGCTTTTGTGTCAAAGGCCATGTTTGGCAAGTGTATGTAAGACATGGTGTCAGGCAGATATTCATCGTCTTTGTTTTGAGTTTGGTGGGTAGAGTGCCTTTGAATATTTCTTTCATGCTCCAGTATTTATTCCAAGTAATTTTTATTCTTCTTTGTATTTCTTTCTCTGTGCATGATTTAAATGATATTATGTGACCAAGGTAGATATAATCTTCTACATATTCGAGGACACTAGAATTTAGAGTCATAGGAATCTCGTGTTTGTTAGTCATTATGTTAGTTTTACTCTGATTAATTTCTAGGCCCACGCTTTTGCTTTGTTGATTTAAAGACTCTATCATTTCTTGTAGTTGTTCTGGCTCTTCTGAAAGTAAGACCAGGTCGTCCGCAAATCTCAGATGGCTAAGATATCTGCCGTCTATCTTTATTCCTAGGTTTAGCCAGTTCAGTTGTCTAAAAATGTGTTCTAAGACTGCTATAAAAATGTTTGGAGATAATGGATCTCCTTGCTTTACGCCTCTTTGGATTGGAAAGCTTGGGCCCACTGACTCTAGTTTCACTCTGGCTGTGCTGTTATTATAAATTTCTTTTATTATCTCTATGTAGTCCATATTTACTCCCTGTTCTGTTAAGGCTCTCCATAGAGAGTCGTGTGATAAAGAATCAAACGCCTTTGTATAGTCAATGAAAGCAAAGTACAATGGTTTATCATATTCTATGTATTTTTCCATTACTTGTTTTAAGGTGTGTATGTGATCTAAGGTTGAGTAGTTTTTTCTAAATCCAGCTTGCTCCACTGGCTGATTTTCTTCTATTATTTTTGTGCTTCTTCTGAGCAAAGTAGACGTGAATATTTTATAGAAACTTGACATCATACTTATTGGTCTATAATTTGTGATTTGTTTAGGATCGCCTTTTTTGTATAGAAGAATAATTTCTGAGCATAACCATTGATTTGGGACTTTCTTCTGATCTAGTATGAGGTTGAATAGCTTTGTTAAAGGGATAATTAGGTCATCTTTTGCCATTTTTTTTTATATTGTGGGACACTTGTCACACAGCGTCATCTAGCCCAAAGTAAGCTAATATTAGCTTGTGTTATGGGATCTAGATAACTGATAAACATACTTATATATTTCTAAATATATACATATTATAGATAAATAACACCCAGACACAGAATAAACCATCGTGCTCATCACACAAAGTTTTATCCTGGGTGGGAATCGAACCCACGACCTCTTGCGTAGCAGTCGGATGCACTCCCACCGCGCCACAGAGGCAGTCAATCATTCCATTAGAATCATTTCGTTCGCAAATCCATCTGGACCTGGGCTTTTTTCTGTCTTTAACATTTTAATGGCATATTCTATCTCATTTTTCATGAAAGGTAGAGCTGGGTCGCTGTTACCTATCCAGTTAGTGGTTGTTTTTCTGTATTGTTCCGGATTACTGTAGAGGTCCTTATAAAATTGTGTCGCTATCTGAAGTATACCCATTCTGTTAGTCACGGTAGAGCCTGAAGTGTTGCATAATTGGGTCATTAGTTGCTTGGTGTTGTTGAGTTTCTTATACGCTCTTTTTACTCCACCTGTTTTGTCGATGTATGAGTGTAGAGTTTTTGCTCTATAGCTCTTCAAGTTGTGCTCTATTTTCTTCTTAATCTCTTTATATAAGCTACTAAGTTTCATTTTCTCTTCTTTTATTTTATTTGTTTTGAATTTTAATTTTAATTCATGCCTTCTACTTTTTAGTTCTACTATTTCTTCCGTGATTATTGAATTTGAAATATTTGTTCTTAGTGTCTCAGATTTCTCCATGGAATTAAGTAGACTGTTTTCTAGATAGTTGTAGAAGGTTTCTACGTTCTCTTCTTTAGCCTTTGTATAGCTGGACATATATTCTTTAAGTTTATCTAAGTCGAGGGTTGACTTTGTTTGTTTGTTGTTGTTATGTGCTCTTGACTATTTCTTTTTAATGCCTAGACATATTCTGACCATTCTATGATCGCTGAAATGATGCATATTGCTGATTACTTGTATGTTCTCGACATTTCGAGTTATGTTAGTTGCTATGTAATCGATTTCATTTTTGGTTCGGTTGTTTGGTGAGAGCCACGTCCATCTTAGCTTGTGTGATTTTTTGAATAGTGTGTTGGCTATTTTTAATTTATATTCATGGCAGAAATCAATAAACATTTGACCTCTTTCTGTCCTTTTTCCATAACCATATTTACCCATTACTAAATGTTCATCTGCCTGTGGCTGCCCAATTTGAGCGTTCATATCACCCATAAAAATGATATTTTGTTCGTTTGATAGTCTGTGCATGGCTTTTTGCAAATGTTTGTAAAATGATTTTATTTCGATATTTTTTGCTCTCTCTGTAGGAGCATAAGCTTGAACCAATGAGTGTAATTCATTATTTATCTCTATTTGTAGTATGACGACTCTCTTTGATATAGTTATAAAGTCTTGTACTTTTAAATGTGTTTGTTTTTTGACCAGGAACCCGACTCCTTTCTCCCCTTTGGTTTCCCCGTAGGAGTAGAGTATATAACTTCCTCTGTCCTCTATTTTGAAGCCTTCTCTTCTCATTTCTGTGATACCAATAACATCCCATTTAATAGATGAAATAGCGTCTTCAAGCTCTATTATTCTGGTTTCACTTGCTAATGACCGACAGTTGAATGTAGCTATGTAGCATTTCTTTGTTGTTGGAGGGTGTTGGTCTACAACCCCCGCGGGAACCAACCTTTCTGGGGGAGGTTTTAGTGTACTTCTATTTCAGTGTTGTCTGTGGAGCATTGAAGGGGCGTAGCTAATTGCTATTCTCCTGATGATTCGCCGGAAGAGATTTTTGTTACAGCAGACACTGAGGGTTCTTTTCGATGATGTCGGTACATTGTCATGGAATTTTGAGAGTTGAAGGTTGTCTTTGTTTTGCTCTTTTTTGGTGCCTGGATTTTTGTTCCTGACCAGGAGATGCCATCAGAGCCCATGATTGCACAAGCAATCATGGGCTCTGATGGCATCTCCTTTTTGATTTGGAGGGGTGATTTCAAGCTCTCTTTTCTTGCTATACCTTGAGTTGTGTTCTTGTGCGTTACTGTCTCTTTCTCTGTTAGGCTCATATACTACTAAGCGATCATACCTAAGGAATGCCTGTTTCCCTTCCTTTCTCTCCTTATGAAGTTGTTCTTGTAGTTGTTTCCTTTTCTCTAAGACTTGAGTAGCGAAGTCTACTTTCATGTATGTAGTCTTGTTTTTTAGTAAATATTTATTTTTCAAAATGGCAAGTTTTTTACCTAATGTTGTGAAGGTGACAACAATTGGTCTGGTTTTATTCTCGGATTTCCTGCCCATCCTTCTAATAATCTCTAATTCATTTGTATGGCATTTTACTTTAAGTTCGGTGTTAATGATGTCCATTATTTTCATTTGTAGGTCTTCGTAGGACTTTTCACCCTCCTCCACCGCAAAGAAAATAATATTGCCTGTTTTTCCAGCTCCAAAATCCCTTTGTTGTGATTTATTTCTGTGCTTTTTATTTTTTCTATTTCCTCACAAATAAAGCCAAGTCGCTGGTCAGTATGATCGTTTATTTTACTTGTGATTCTGGCTTCCAGTGCGTTTAGTGATTCTTTTTGGTCGTTGCTAATATCCATTCTCAATGTTTTGATCAGCTGTTCTATGTCATTCATTTTTAATTTATTCGTTTAGCGCCCTCTGTTGGTGAAATAACGTACCAGCTATTTGGTAAGTTTGCGTGGGCGTCTGAAAGACTGTTTCCAGATTGGTTCCGCGCCTACAGGATAGATGGCGCTAATATAAAAATTAAATTGCCATTGGTTCTTTTATTTATTTATTTGAGGTTATATTTTATCACTTTTTCCTGAAATCGCTTGCTTTTTCACTGACCTCTACGACTGTTTATTCCTTCCAATTTTCTGCCTTCAGTTTCGAT
This sequence comes from Thumatha senex, assembly GCA_948477245.1. Lineage (NCBI taxonomy): Eukaryota > Metazoa > Arthropoda > Insecta > Lepidoptera > Erebidae > Thumatha > Thumatha senex. Next base: position 12,229,953 of record OX419732.1, on the reverse strand, counting down.
TTCTTTCACCAATGGTATGCTGTTTTCATTCCAGAATCACCTTCCAAACATTTGACGGTTATTTTGGGTTTTACTGATTCTCTTGTCAATTTATCACTGTTTTTATTAATTTCACTTGCAGCTTTTTGTAAAATTTAACTATCCATCTACTTTTTAAGACTTGAACTTTAGCTTTGTAATTAATTTTATTATTTTAGTACGGATCTTCGTTATTTCGATGTTTACGTAACTGCGCCCTCTAGCAGAGATGTGTGTAATAGTCTTATTTAAATTAAAGAACATTATATCGTCGGTTGGTCATTACTTCGTCTATTATTTGTCCAAATACCCACGTAGAAGCTATGGCCGATCCTGGTATAAGAGGACAATCGCTGACAAGCATGTTTTACAGTTACCTAGATCCGATACGCTTACATTAGTTACTTTAGGCTAGATGGTATTGTGTAAGAATGTCAAAAAAATTTGTTTCAATATTACTTTAACTTTCCCAATGTAATGAAAGTATTACTGAAATTTTATTCGAAAAAGCGCTCTTGGCCCCGCGTACTCAGTGTTCTGTAAACGATCACTGAGTTACGCAACTTGCACTATGGCTGGTCCTCGGATTGGTGACCACTTTGTGGCATTTACATTTGCAAGCGTTTACGTGCTTCGGAAGGCACGTTAAGCCGTTGGGCCCGGTTATCAGTAACATGGCAGTCGTTAAGCCCAATTGAAGCCTTATGATTTGTGTTGAAATGTGGGCGCATAGCATGCCTCTGCCTACCCCTTCGGGGATAAAGGCGTGACAGTATATATTAAATATAATGCTTTAAAAGATGGTGGCCTGTGGTCCGGAAGTTGCCTATATATATTATGTTTTACACAGTTTGTCGTACTTGTATGCAGACTGAAAAGTAAGCAAATGATGATTAATACTAACCATGAGTCCCTCGTATCTTACGCGGTTTGGGCGCAGGAGGTGGACAGAAGTCATGCGGCGGCGGAGTAGGTGTAGGAAGTTGTTGTAATGCAAGCGCCCACTCTCTAGCCATTAGGGATTGTTGCGTTGTCATCAGGGATTGTGGCGTTGATAACTGGGTTTGTTGCGTTGAAATTGTACTCGTCTCTTGTGGAGGTGAACACACCTGTAGACGAAGAATAAAAAAAATAAGTTCCGAAACGCGATAGATGGCTCTAATATTTTAGATCACACTTATTTTTAATCCAACGAAGGCGGCAGACAAACGTACAGCCTACCTGCTGAAAAGTGGTCACCGTAGCCTATGGACGTTTGCAACAGAGGTGCGGCGCTTGCGCTGCCGGCCGCAGGAAAAAACCTTCTAAGACCCCTTTTGAAGAACCCCCTATACCTTTCTCTCTTTATCTTTTTAGTTGCTTTCAAACTCTATTTAGGGGCTGCTAAGAGCAGGTATCGTTTGAAATTTTATTGATGACATTATTGGGAACGACTTCCTTTTGTCCGTTAGTCAGTTCAACGATAGCAGGTGAGGTCGCTTTTGCATCGTAATATTGCCCCCCTTATACCTATTTACTTACACTACAACGTAATATAGAGAAATTAGGTTTAGTACAGTAGAGAATTCCCTGTGGCAAATTTAAGCAGGCTAGGTAGGTTTCTTTTTTTTTTTTTTCCTTTTTTTATACCACTGAGGTGGCAGACAAGCATACGGCCCCACCTGATGGAAAGTGGTCACCGTAGCATTTGGACGTTTGCAACACCAGAGACGCGGCACTCGCACTGCCGACCCTTTAAAAACCTTATTTAACCCTATAGGATGAACCAAAAAGAAAAAAAAGGAAGAAAGGTAAACGGTAAAAAAAAATATCCAAGGAGCTGAGCTATAAATAAATCATATGCATTGATAAACTCTATTAGTATGAATTCGGGACTTTGTACGTAAACATAGAATTGGTATAACGTCCCGATTTTAGTATTTTTCATGAGTTAGACTAATAGGAGTTGGCTTGGGAAGGGTTCGTGTTTTTATTACGAGGGCTGCACTAAAAGTATCGGGACTGGAACATTTCCACTGTTCCTGTCATATTAAAATCTTTTTAATTGAAAACTCCTTGGTTTTAAAAATCGAATACAATATATTTATAAAAAAAAGATTCTCGGTTTTGTCACAAGGTTTTGTCAAACTTGTTTAGTCGTTGAGAAAATGGAATTGACTCGAGGAAATTCAAGAGCAATGATTTATTATGATTTTCGAAGAGGTTTAACACAAAAACAGTGTGTTGACCGGATGATTTCTGCATTTGGTGATGAAGCCCCATCCAAAACCACAATTTATCGCTGGTTTGCTGAATTTCAATGTGGACGTGTCAAGCTCAGTGATGCTCCCCGTCAAGGTCGTCCAAAAACTGCAGTCACCCAAGAAAACGTTGATGCTGTGCGTAAGCTGATTGAGGAAGATCGACATGTGACATACCGCGAAATTCAGGCAACTTTAGACATTGGCATGAGTCAAATACAAATAATCTTGCACGAACAATTAGGTGTAAAAAAGTTGTTTTCCCGATGGATACCGCATTCGCTCTGTGAAGAGCAAAAAGCGGCTCGCGTTACTTGGTGCGTCAGAACTCTCGAAAGATTCCACGCAGGATCCTCAAATGCAACATCGTATCAGGTGACGAATCCTGGATATACGCGTACGAACCCAAAACAAAAAACCAGTCACGAGTTTGGGTGTTCGAAAATGAGTTAAAGCCAACAAAAATACGCGTACGAACCCAAAACAAAAAACCAGTCACGAGTTTGGGTGTTCGAAAATGAGTTAAAGCCAACAAAAATTGTTCGTTCATGGAGTTTTGCAAAAAAAATGGTGGCCACGTTTGTCTCCAAAACCGGCCATGTTGCGACTATTCCTCTTGAGGGACAAAGAACGGTTAATGCACATTGGTATGCTAGCATTTGTTTTCCACAGGTCGTTTCTGAACTCCGTAAAGAGAACTGCAACCGCCGCATCATCCTCCATCACGACAATGCGAGTTCTCACACCGCGCACAGAACAAACGAGTTTTTAGAGCAAGAAAACAGAATTATTAGACCATCCTCCGTACAGCCCCGACCTAAGCCCTAATGATTTCTATACTGTCCCTAAAATAAAGAATAAATTGCGTGGTCAGAGATTTTTATCACCTGAAGAAGCTGTGGACGCCTACAAAACGGCCATTTTGGATAAGTACCCCAACTTCCGAATGGAATGGTTGCTTCAATGATTGGTTCCATCGTATGGAAAAATGTGTCAAATTTCGCGGAGAATACTTCGAAAAGCAATAAATACATTTTTAAATAGTAATGTTGTGTCACTTCCTTGATTCCCGAAATTTTCAGTGCCGCCCTCGTACAATTTTATTTTCAATATTTTAACATTTTTCCTAACAGAGTCGTTAGCGGCACAAGCTATACATACATACATACATATTGTCACGCCTTTATCCCCGAAGGGGTAGGCAGAGGCATACTATACGCCCACATTTCACCGTTTGCATTTTTGTCCCACGTAACGGGTGGTGAGCCCATTGCCGTGTTGAAATGAACAGTTGCAGACTGTGGCAACCTGTTGTTGAAATTTTTTTCAAGCCGCCCATAAGGCCTTCAACCAGGCTTAACGACTGCCATTTTACTGGCAACCGGGACCAACGGCTTAACGTGCCTTCGGAAACACGGAAATTTAAAGTTAATAAAATGTGTCAATTTTAGATGTTAAAATTGGAAGAAATTTGAACCCGTTGCCTTTTTAGTGAGGTGGTAGCAAAATGCTAAAAGGTCTTATGTGCTAGACACTAATTAGCACGACCAATTAAAGTCTAGAATATAAAAAGATATGAGGTTGATAGCGTCAAAATTTCCATACATTTAAATTAAATGGAAATTGTGACGTTATCAAGAAGTGCACAGTTATGAAAATGGGGTACATTACAAACCTGGGGTACAGGTACTGCCGGCACAAATGAAGACGTATATGAAGACGCTAGCGCGTATGAAGACGCCGGTACGTATGTAGAAGCTGGTGCGTATGAAGATACCGCCGTCGGTGCGTATGAGGATGAGGATGTCGGTGTGAATGAGGATGCCGATGTGTATGAGGACCCTGGTGTGTAATTGGACGCCGGCGCAGTGCTATATCCTTCGTCACTTGAATACGTGGGCGGCACACTAGTGCGAGCATACCGGGTACTGATTTTTCTTCCATATACATCCTCACCGTCCATACGCATCAAAGCCCTGAAACGATGTAGAAAATATGTGCTTTTTTTTAGTCGTGTAGCGGTATTGGATTGAGAGTGAATTCACTATTTACCAAGTCACCCATATAGTAGCAGTGCATTAAATATAATAAGTCTGCCGTCTTGGGCGTTCCACCAAATTCCATTAAGAATGACGTCACATTTATTGTCATCTAAATTAAACTAGTACACAAATTTTCAGCTCAATCGGTTGAAGATATCTGCTTTTTTTTTTGCATTCTAAGTGGCAAGATTCCACTCGAAAACCTTGTATGTAAAAATCTAAAGCTATCGTTTCGATTTTGATTTTAGGTGTTGTTGGGAGCGACTGTCGTCTGACCTCGGAATCCTTTAGGGCGCCCTTGCCTCGTCCAATAGTCATCAGGTGAGGTCACTTGCGCCCTGGAGATCTTGATCCCATTGCACGTTACTTTTTCATTATTATGTAAACTATTTGACTGCCTCGGTTGCGCAGCGGTAGTGCATGCGACTGCCGCGACTGTTTAATAATTTTTCCCGGGTTCGATCCCCGGGTCGGGAAAAATATTTGTGTGATCTACAAATGTTTGTTTCGGAGTTTGGGTGTTTCATATGGATGTATTTAGAAATATACAAGTATATCAGTTGTCTAGATAACACAAGCTTATATTAGGTTACTTTGGGCTTGACCGAGCTGTTTAAAAAAAATGAACCAAAATATATTAAAAAAATATGAAAATAAATTTAGGTGTACTGCCCCACCCAGATCATCTGCCGAATAACCGACAAGGGATTGTAGCAAGTGCGGGGTCTTGGTATCAGACGGTATTCTAACCCAACAATGACGATAATAAAAAACCAAATCACGGCAGCTCGTAACTGTCAGTAAAAGTGGACCCCCGGTATGGTTTTGAATGCAACTGGGTAGATAAACTTAGAGATTTTATTTTGCTTTAAGATCAACGATTACACACAAGATCACAGTGGGTAAAGACATCACCAGGAGTATATTAACCTACTTTTGGAACTCCAGTATTAATAATAAGTAGACATTCAGCTAAGTCGCGGGCGTTCACCTGTTCTAAAATAAAATATAAAATTACTTGGGGAGTTGGTACCAAAACTTATACATACATATAGTTACTCCAAAGGTGTTGGTAGAGGCCTACTATACACCCTCATTTCACTCGTATTTTGTCGCATATAATAAATAGGTGATGAATCTATTACTTCTATTAATCTACACTAACATATAAAGCTGAAGAGTTTGTTTGTTTGGTTAAAAGTGATGGATTTGAAAAATTATTTTTGTGTTGGATAGCCCATTTATCGAGGAAAGCTATATCAATATATCATCACGCTACTACCCCTGGAGAGCGGAGCAGTAATCATAAATGTCGACAAATCGGGCAAATTTTTATACATTTTGGTAGAATTTATAAGAGACTGGATTAAATAGTTCCGAGGGGAGTTCGAAGTATGTCACGGGCGAAGCCGTGGGCGTCACCTAGTCATGTATAAGTCAATATACCTGAGGACTAATTAATAGATGAGGTTTTGGCTCAGGCGTACTGCCCCTGGAAGGAAGGTCAGTCGGCAGAAGCTTCAATCCAAGCTCCAATCCAATCGAAAAAAAGAAATCACAGCTGCCTCTCACATTAAGTTAAAGTGGACCGCGGACACGTCGGACACTTATGTAAATTATGCAACTTTTCCGGTGTGCAAGACGTTACAAACGCTGCCAGATGTGGATTTTATACTTAGCTCAGTGTATGCCGTGTTCCAATCTACCCTCTCTTAATCGTACTAAAGTTAAGTCGTCAAACAAGAATGCAACGTTTAAATATTGTTTTAAATTCTTTGAAATCGCTTAATATTTCAACTATTTGTTAGTGTCTAGCATACAATAAATTTTAAATTCAAATAAACAGTTACGAAAAATTTCAAAGATGGCTAGACACAATCAGCTGTTAATATTAAATCAGGGGATCGCTCCGTGGGATACAATTAACAGTAAATACGATAGCATAAGCACACAAACAACAATCTTATGTTTATCGCAAAGAATACAATGACTTAAATGCCTGACCTATAAACTGACGTTGATAAAATGGGACCAACTTCTTTAAAAACACCACTGTATAAAGAATATGGATTCATAACAGGTAAATACATACATATACATATCATCACGCCTGTCTCCCATCGGGGAAGGCAGAGACTATGGCTTTCCACTTGCTACGATCCTGGTATACAACTTTCGCTTCTTCAACTTTCATAATTGTTTTCATACACGCTCGCCGATTAAGGGTAGGTACTCTTGATCTTGCCTTTTGTCAAAAGATCTTAAATTTGATTAGCACATGTACGACAGTTAAATGACGAAAATATTAGTAAATGACACAAGCACAAACAAATTAATAAGTATACTACACCATTTTTTAACGTTCAAAACAACTTTTTAATAAATTATGAAATTCATTGTAATTTCAAACAACTATACTTAACGGTTTCTATGAATATAATAGGAGGTAGACTATGCAGTCCTTGACTTCCTAGGGAATGGCATGCCACTGTCAGAGATGATGAAGACCGTGCGACGAAGAATAAAAACAGGAAATCGAATTCCGTGTTTCTAATTGCATACTGCGAACGCAACCGAAACATTCGTACGCACGATGATGATAATGGTGATGATAGCAGACTAATATTCATATTTTCAGAATTGCTAAGAATAAAAATAGAATAACTTACCCAGATAACAACATTGTAATTCAAGTATTATGATCACTCTCCTAAACATTAATTAGTAAAATATTTTTGGAGGTCTGTATTCTTAAAAAACGTTCACATTAAAATTTTTTATACAATAAAAAAAATCACTGGTTCAGCTCGTGCCTGACTATGCTATAATATGACGAGTAACTGAAGATGAAAGATTAATACGGTTTTAGTAGAATAAATGTGGGTACATTGAAATAACTCTGATTTCGAATCTATATATTAGAACTTTAGCCGATTTTATGGCCTGGTTACAAATACCTTTTAGTCAAATCTTAATTCGTATTTTTTTAATCTTCTGCCTTATTATCTGTAATGTCCCCGTCCACTACGTCATAGTCAAGTCTAGTCTTAAGTCAAGGTCAGTCTCACTCCAGTATAATAGAGGTTGTTATACTGAGGTTTCTGTGAATTTTCCGCGGCAAGAAAGAAAATCGCATTTAACTGCATATACAGTAAAAGCTCTTTATTCGCGGGGTATATGTTTCATAAATATGCCGCGAATACAGTAACCGTGAATACGGAATGGTAATTTATATGGGATTACAGGGGATAAATTTTTAGCCGCGAATATAGGAATTAGGTCATATTTTTTTAATTTGTGTTAATAATAATAGTGAAAACGCGAATGAAGGAAGCGCGAATAAGGAGCTTTTACTGTACCTAGTCAGGTCATAAATTCTGTCACATGTTTAATATATTGTAACACATGTAAAATAATTGAAATAAGTTTATTCATTATGTAACCATTTATATACCAAAATGAACTTAACAAAACATAGATTCTTGTGACAATAAAGTTTATTCAAATTGGACTCCGTGATTTCGAATACAGGCCTTCAATCTGCGCGGCCAGTCGTCTATCGCAGCACGAACGAGGTCCATGTCAATATCGGCGGCTGCCTTAATCAAGGATGTCTTGAGTGACACCAAATTGGGGTGAGGCTTTGAGCACGCCTTTTCCTCCAAGTGTTGCCATATCTTGTAATCTAACGGACTCAAATCTGGACTGGAGGTGGGCCAGTCTTCGTGCCGGATGAAGTAGATTTCACGCGCCGCCAGCCATTCTTGTGTGCTCTTCGCTCTATGAGCTGGCGCCGAATCTTGTTGGAATACCCAGTGCCTGTTATTGAACATGGTATGAGAAACAGATTCCACAAGGTTCGTCAGAACTGTATTTTGATACACAACTGCATTCGTTTCTCACAAAAATGTACCTCTGTTAAGCCCCAATAAGAAACTCCCAACCATACCATGAGCGAGGGTGGAAAATGTCCTCGTTGGACACACGGAATACGGTTGCTCGCTTCTTCACTACTGTGTGCGTACACCTTATCATTTTGTTTGTTGTAGCTCTCTTCTAATGTAAAAATTTTTTCATTCGAAAAAAGAATTTTCCGATTTTTTTTCCTGCGTATCGCTTCAACAAAGCGCGGCATCTCTTCAGTCTCAGGTCCATTAGACGAGCATTTAAACGATGTCCTGTTTTTCTTCGATATGACCGAAGCCCTAAGTCTTCATTTAACACCCTTTTCACCGTGGTTCTGCTTAACCCCATCTGAAGGGCCAACAGTTTCTGCTTACGTTTGGGATTTCTTTGAATTCGCGCCTTCACAGCTTTTATCACTGCTGGAGTCCTAACAGACCGAGGGCGACCACTTCTTGACCTGTCATCTACACTAGAGTCTTCATTGTATCGTTTGATGGTACGATAAACGAATCTTTTGGTTATATTCAAATTTTTCAGTATGTCAAAAATTTTAATTGGCGCGTAACCGCAACGATTCAACGCAATAACTGCAACACGGTCTTCTTTAAGCGTCCACTCCATATTTAAAAATGAGTAAAATTCTAAAAAGTATACATTTTTATTTTCATGAACAATTCGAAATTCGAATTCAATAAACTTTTTTTGTGGCCAGCATTCTAAAAGAAAAGTTTTTACTGTGTGACAATACTTATGAGCTGACTAGGTATATCACTGTCGAAAAACGTAAAGTACGTTAACACAATTTTTATGTCTAAGAAACCACCACTCCCGCATATAAAACAAGATAAATGCACTCGTTTTAGAAAATAATATACAGTAAGCTCTTGTCATTGTTCCCGCGAAGAATCTTTAGTCGATTATGATGTCTGTCATAAAGTATTTTTTTTTATGTAATGATTTTATGGCCTGGTTACTAAGACCTTTTAGCTAAATGTTCATCATTCATTCTCATGTTTAAATTCAGTCCTGTCCAGTCCCATGTCGATGTCAAGTCCAGTCCCAGGTCTTGTGTCCTTGCCCCATTAACGTGGTAGAGCGTTATGGAGGCTTTCAGTGGAATTTGCGCAGTAAGATGTAAAATAGCATTTTTCACGAGAGCACGTTTCCACCACTTTTATGTCTAGGAAACTACTATTTTTACACATAAAACAAGGTTAATGCACTAGTTTTGGAAAATAATATACAGCAGCATTGACTAAGATCCCGCGCAAAGACCATTGTCATAAAGTTGCTGTTATTATTTGCCTTCGCCCATCTTAGGTAGGCAAAAGAAACTCAGTCCATACAGCCGTCTTTAAAGCTGTCAGGTGTGCAAAGCATTGGAATTGTATAAAGCAGTGGAACCTTTACTATTATTTATTCTTAGTTTTCTCATTACTTAATATATTCGTTTTTAATGTATTAGTCAAGTATAGTCTTAAGTCAAAGTAAGTCTTGTCCCAATGATGCGAAGCGTTACTGTAGCTTAAGGATAATTATAATCTTAAGTTATTTCATTCAAATTATACTTTTTTGTCGTGACGTAACAGTAAACAAACTCGTATTAGTATTATTTATTCATGTTATAATATTGTAGTTTGTATTTTTAACGAAACAAGCACTGCGGACATTCTGTCAAGTAAAATTAAAACCTCTTACCCACAAGGCCGATATAGCGAGCGGAGTACAGTGAGATACAAATACCTACTTCGACATACTAAATACACAAATAGAGGAGAGAACATCGTATACGTACAGATGCAATACTTGGGGTATGGTTTGCTGATGAGATTAAAAGGCCACAGTTAAACACGTTCTACACGTTGTTTGCAACGCTGATTTTCGGCCGGATCCTCAGAGGCTAGCGAGAGCTTATATCACGCCAAATATTTACTTTCGACTATGGAAAACCCAAAAAGGCAAAATAGGTCAATAAAGCAAACACGCTGATTGATCGAAAAGGCATTGTCAATAATATTCCTCATATGTCGCACCGTGGGACAGAGCCTTTATCGTAATTTTGGTCACAGTCAACAAGTCCAGGAAATTCTGAGTCTGTACTCGACAAAACCTAGCTCAGTATACATGTTCTGTTATTCCACAGTATTGACAAAAAATATCTTTAGTTTATCCGTTTTAATTAAAATTTACCTACCTAGTGGTTTAGTAGATTGTATATCAAGAGAGCAAATTAGTATTTTATGGCGAGGGCGCTACATTGAAGCACGAGCGAAGCGAAGGATTCTAACGTAGAATCCTGAGCACAGCGAGGGATTCAAAGTATATCGCCCGAGGGAAAAATAATTTGCTCTTGAATTATATATTCTACTTTTCATCCCCTTTCTATGAGAAAATAAATAAGAAACGCTGTTAGCTTCTATAGTTATTGTTTCAGGAGTTAATGCATTATCACTTTCATAACTCGAGGTAGTAGAACTCATTATTTTTCCAAAATACAATAAAATATGTACTGAGGTAACAAGAACAGAAAAGAAATTCGCGCGCTTTGGTTTTTTTTTATTTATAGTTAATGCGGGTCCCCGTGCCATGCAGCCAACACGTACCAGCCAGTAATTCATACAATTTGCGTTCGATTTCTATGAATGATATATGTTCTAAATTCAAATCTCTTTTACGCCCGCTAAAAAGTTCTTATCGGAAAAGATCTATTTTGTTCCCACTTATAGAGGAACAATGGGACACTTTTCGAAAAGAAGGGATGAAAAATATATTAAATCAGACTTGCGATCAAACGTCCCTAGGTCAATGCCCGGCTAGTGCCAAGGAACATACACACAATTTCAATTAGCCACAGCGCAGCGGTTGGCGAGATTGTTAGCAATTACGGTTGTTGATATCATGGACAACATACAATTGATGAAAGGTGTATACATGCATCTACTTACCCATTCTGTAGATGTTTTAGTATTATTTCCTTGGAAAGAGCCAGACTACAATAATACTTCATGTTTGTACTTCGACACAAAGTCAGAATATTTCATTATAAGGAAGTTAATAAATAAAAAAATGTTTATGATTATTCTCACGCCGTCTAGTACTAATGTCTTGTGCTATGGGATCTAGACAACTTATAAACGTAAGTGCGTTTTTTAAGTTTTAACCAAAACCCGAAACAAACATTTACGGATCAGACAAACTTTAGACCTCAACACGCATACACTTACCACTGCGCCACCGAGGCAGCCATAATCTTTATGTATATAATTCTACTGTACGTGTGTATGTAACTGAACTACTCCTAAACGCCTGGACCGATTTTTTTTTTTTTTGGGTGGCGCCCTTTCTGGTTTAGATTTGCAAATCAAAAAGGCGCTTATGTCAGTATACCGTAGGACAACGTCCGCTAGTAGACTTATAAATAGTAAATGACTCACCTTGATGCATGATCGACGGTAGGAAACTTCAGTACCGCGGTAGGGGGGTTTACTTGAACCACTTTTCCACCACATTTCTTTGCCAAATGTCTTAACCGCACTGAAACAAGTTCAGGCGGTTGGTGTATTGGTAAGTTTATCACTTCTACCTCGTTAGATGCTACTTCTTCTTTTGCTGGTGCATTTGACTGCAAAATAGAAATGTGTATTAGACATCGCCTCACCACTCAAGTCAAGCGTGAATAAGTACTTCTTACAGCTTCTGTCAATTTCAAAATCTATATTTCAACTTTGCCAGCATAAATACTGGAAGCAAATACTGATGCGATATATTGTGGACAATACAGAATTTCTTACCAGATACAAAATTCGTATATTTGTGAGCGTTGTTTATTATACACTAAACGGTTATACTCACGTTTGAATTTCTGGATAGCCCGACTAGTTAGGACGGGGTAGGCCTCCGTTAGGTCCGAAACTAGTCGGGCTATCCAGAAATTCAAACGTGAGTATAGACGTATAGTTTGTAATACAAAATTATTGTCAGTTAAATCACTAGAAGAATCAATAATCTCATATGGACTGTGTATTTACTGGTCAAATCAATATTGAATCTAAGCACTTCATATGCGCAAGGTCGTAGATTCCTTCGTAAAAGTAAAGGAGAAACAAAAAATATACCAGAGTACACTGGTAAATAAAGATTTTTTTTTTCGAAATTGTTTTTATAGTTATAAATTTTTTTTCATTCGTTGATCAAAAAGTTTCACTTATGATAAAGAAGTTTCACTTCAAAACAAAATGGCGAGTAACCGAAAAACGACTTTTTTTTACAGCTATAAAATTTCTCGATAAAGAAGTTTCACTTCAATAATGAATAAGTATCGTCCTCATACTGCTCAATGATACCCCGGCCTAGAGTTTTTTTTTCATAATTACCAATTTAGAGAAATTACGTGGAACAATAGCGACTGCCGGGTGACCTCCCAACATCGTAAGGGGGTCTGTGTCGTTGTCTCGTCTCGTCTGTTAGTCAGAAGATGCACCACTTGCAGCGAGGTCGATTGGCCACTAGAGTCCTTTGCGAGGCTTCCTACATCAAAACTTAAATTGCGTCACCTCTGAAAAATACTTTGCCCACTTACTTTTTAGTGTACAATTAAATTATTCTGCTTTCTTCTAAACTAGTCTTAAGTTATAAAATGTATATTTTATAATTCAAAACTCATGATATAGTCATACCAACAGGTGGACGATGCCGTATTGACATTTCTCCATCATTCACGTTCTTTACTGAGTTTTTTTTCTATAGTCAACTTTGCTAAGTTTTAATAACAACACAATTATAAATAATAACTGTATATTCTCATTGATATAGGCAAAGATTACCTTTCTAGGCAATGTTGAAGCCAATTCATCAAAACAGTAATGAGATGAAGCACATGCAATTAAAGCTGCCGTTGTATTTTGTTTATGCACCAATATCACCTCCATATTCTTCCTAATAAACAAATAATAAATTTATGATAAATATATTATTATAAATTGGCACCATTTATTTTGGCGCATATATAAGACTATCTTTATAATAACGATTATAAAGACAGGCATATAGATAGATTTACAATATATAATGATATCTATGCGTGTGTGTATTATGTGTCGTACTGAGCGGCTAGGCCTATTTTAATGAAATTTTGAGTATTAGTTTCAGGATTCGGACAAGACTTGAATCTGAAATGCTGAGAACCAGAAATGTAGCTACACTTGGGTACACAACTATGCCCAATTTCGAACGGACTATAAGGCTGCGTTTCCACCAGAGATGAGCGAGAGAAATGTGTCGTACGAGCATGAGTAGCGGAGCTGTGAAAATACGCATTAATGTGTGGTGCGAGGATGCGTATAACTAATAAACTCCGTATTTTCTGCTTCCATTTCTTCATCGAAAATTGTTAAATATAAAAGTATTTATTTTGCGCACTTCTACTTCCACCAAACTCCGTGTATGGACTGGCTGGTACAGTATGTGCAAACCTCGCAAAACATCCTTGTCAACACACATCCCCAGTACACATCCTTCGCTTATTTTGTATAAGCAAAAATCTAGCTCCGCTCAGCCGTTTCCACCATCGCTGTGCTGACCGAGGCAAAGTAAATAGGATTCTATTGGTTCTTTACGAACACATCCCTTCGCTACGCATACTCGCACATTTCTGGTGGAAACGCAGCTTCGCACATTTCTGGTGGAGACGCAGCTTCGCACATTTCTGGTGGAAACGCAGCTTCGCACATTTCTGGTGGAAACGCATCTTCGCACATTTCTGGTGGAATCGGAGCCTAAAGCCAGGATATGTAATATTAACTGGTAGCTGCTACATGAATCATCATTCCGAGGGTTTGTCTACGCTATCGGAGATAAATGCACCGTATTCGTACACAATGTCTGAAATGGAACCCAGGCTGAGATTCTAGAGGTTTTAGGGATTGGCGCTCGGATGATAACATTGATGAGAAATTGCTTCTTAACATTAACTGGAGTTCCGGACGTCCATAGGCTAAGGTGACTACTTATGTTTGTCCATCGCTTTAGTTTATCATCCATGCCTTTATCCCCGAAGGGTGGAAGAGGCATATATACGCCTACATTTCACACATTTCTTCGATTTTTTATACCACTAAAGGGACCCCGAATAGCCAGTACTGATAATAAAATATACCCAAAATAGAAAACTCACAATTCGGAGTTCGAGAACAATTGTAGTACCTCGTATTAATTTTCTTTCTATCTTCTCTCTTTCTAAATAACAATTATAATAAGTGTTCTGTAAACGATCACTGAGTTACGCAACTTTCACTATGGCTGGTCCTCGGATGGGTGACCACTTTGTGGCATTTACATTTGCGAGCGTTTCCGTGCTTCGGAAGGCACGTTAAGCCGTTGGTCCCGGTTGCCAGTAAAATGGCAGTCGTTAAGCCTGGTTGAAGGCCTTATGGGCGGCTTGAAAATTTCAACAGCAGGTAGCCACAGGTTGTGGCGTCTGTCTATTTCAACACGGCAATGGGCTCACCACCTATTACGTGGGACAGGAATCCACACGGTGAAAAGTGGGTATATAGTATGCCTCTGCCACCCCTTCGGGGATAAGGCGTGATGGATATTTATTTATTTATTTTTTTGACATAGAGACAAGTAATACACATACTTATATATTTCGAAATACACATATTGTATATAGAAAACATTTCCAGATCGTACAAATCCGGCCGGGTACGGTTACGAATCTATCAGGACTGCAGGTCTCAATGTATAGCATACACATACGCACGCACCATCGAGGCAAATTCGAGTACAATTATACAATTCATGAATTCATAAAATATCAAGCAATTCCATACCTATATCTAAAATCTGATAAGTCAGCGGCGAAGTCAATATCTCCTGAGATCAATAATATAGCAGCAGGTGCACTATGCAGGTCACCGAATCTTCTCATACACTGTCTTAGCTTATCATCTGCCGCGTTCTTTTGTGTCCTACAGACATGTATAAGACTCACCTGTAAACAAAATCAACTGATAAGATTTTATCAATTTCTTTATGTCACACAAGAAAAAGACACCTATTGTTTATTTTATCAAACTTTTCTAGCAGTAAAGCAAGGGTACGCGGGAGCATGACGTCCATGGGGTTTTAACACATTAAAAAGTACACGTGGAAAATAACTCAGTCCTATATAAATATAAATAAATATCGTTGGGACAACTCACACAACGCCATCTGATTCCAAACTAAGCAGAGTTTGTATTATGGTGAACTGATAAACATCTTAATAATATTATAAATGCGAAAGTTTGTATGGATGTTTGTTACCAAACTACTAAACAGATTTTAGTGAAACTTATATAGCTTATACATCAGAATAACACATAGGCTACTTTTTATCCCGGGAACAAGTTCCTGTGGGATACGGGAACGGTAAAACTTCTCTACGCAGGGCGAAGCCGCGGGCGTCAACTAGTACTTATATATTTCTAAATACATACATATTATAGATAAGCTACACCCAGACACAGAATAAACTATCGTGCTCATCACAAGTTTTATCCTGAGTGGGAATCGAACCCAATACCTCTTGCGTAGCAGTCGGATACACTCCCACCGCGCCATAGAGGCAGTCAACTATATTTTAATTAGCCTTGCCGGTCGATAGTGTGCGACTTCGCATCTATATTTCAATACCTCAGTTCTATTCTATATGCCAGTGATTTAAAAAATACAAATATTGAAAGCTAAAGAGTTTGTTTGTTTGGTTGGACGCCCTAATCTCAGTCACTACCTTTCGATAATTTTATTGGACTGATAATTTAAACAATATTTTTGTTTTGAATTTATATTTGAAACCACGCAAGGTTGAATATCGTATAGCATATTGAAGAAAATCTGACCTAATTTATTTATTTATGTTGCTATAGCCAACCGCTAAGTGATGAGAAGTTTTAGACCCTATTGCAGAGTGAATGTTCATGAATTTCGTGACCGTACATCGTATTTAATACTATCTGATAAAGGGTACATTAATCACTACATATTATAAAACAAAGTCATTTTTCGCTGCCTGTCCCTATATATACTTAGATCTTTAAAACTACGCAACGAAATTCGATGCCGTTTTTTTAAATCTTATAGAGTGTTTCTTATATAAGATTTTTATGTATATTTTGTTAAGTTTTTGTATACATTAACTTAATTATAACGATATATCCTTATCAAAATAAATTATTTCATCACTAAGTACAGTTTATGTAGCTGTACGTACGCTGCCTAAACTACAAAAGATAGATCCATAAAATGTTCTAATTAATTGTAGATCTTATAAATTTCGTATATGCAATTCTAATTGGATATAAAAAAACACGTATTAGTAATGGAACACGTGGAAGTATGTCACGGGCGAAGCCGGGCGGCACAGCTAGTAATTTATAAACCAAGAGCGCACCCATTTGCACCGCCATTTTCGATAATCTGTCATACTTTCGCGTCATGTCGTGATGTGAAAGTATGTATTACTTGCGTGTTTGTACTTATAGCTTAAATTGTGTTCACGAATCGCTAGTATAAGTTTGTTAAATGGACAGGAATTAAAACAATATTAATAATTTATATCCAAAAACAAAGAAATTATAAGTCTGTTTGCAATATCCGACCCGTAGCGGTTAGCAATACTAACTTTTAAACTTACGCGTTGCATGATTAAAATTAGTATAAAATACAGGTATTAACGCGATCATGCTTATTTGACCACGGCTGGTGCAACCCAGTCGAAACGTCAAGCTATTTATCGCGTTAATACCTGTATTTTACATTAATTTTAAAAGTCTGTTGTCTAGCCATATACATGTAACAGAGACCTAAAATGGTTTTAGAAATTTTTGTTGTCAAGAGAATAAAGGGACGTGACAAAAAGGGCTTGATTGTAGCAATTTTCCTTAAATTGCAGCAATGAACCCAAATGTTGTTGTTTTTTAAAAACGTAATTAATTAAGAAAATAGACATACATTTTAAACAGTTAATAAAACTATACGGACATATAAATCCCAAAGTTAATATTATTAGTTACAAAATATAAAGCATTCTCAGCTTAATTTGTTTGTTTTCATTTATTTATCGTATTAAATTTCCAATTAGATAATTGAAAATAGTTTATTCGAAATGACTTCATCAGTGGCATGAAATCGATGGGCCTTTGTCTAAATACTGGTAAAAAAATTGTATGACATTGTGCTTTTTATTGTGATTTATTTTTGTTCTTAGGCAAAAGCGTAATTGACGTAATTCCAACAATAATGGTATTTGAAGGTTAAATGACGGTTGCTCACATTTTGCCTTAAATACCTAGTAATAATCCTTCATTATTTTTCATTTTTAAGAGTAACAATCAGTAATCTCGAAATGGTTTTTGATTTCTAAGTTTACAACTTTTATTTACAACAAATTATTAAATAACCTTAAAATATGAAAATTTAAAATATATTAATATAAGGAGTCCCTTTAGGCAAGGTTCCGAAGATACTGGCAGCGTTCCCCCTTTGAATAGCTAAAAAATAGACATCTTAAAAATAGTGAACATTTCCTAATGACCATTTTCTTTAATTATTCTTATTGTCGATGAATCACTTCTTTTTTTGCACCCTTTAGATACTTACTTGTGCGTCATTTAATTCTAGAAGCCTTTGTGTGGCTTCCTTACGAGCGTCACAAACAACTACGAAATCCGCTTCTCTTCTCCCGTCCCTAACAAACTTAGCGCGAATTGCAGCAACCACATCAACTGCCGAGCAACCACGCGGGATCTGAAATAAAAATAATTCGTTACTTTTCTCATAAATAACATACTTTCATATAGTTCGCAGCCCTGTAGTATATAAAGTTGTTAATTGAATTAAATATTTACAAGCTTTTGAGTAAGATTTAGAAACTTTAAACTGTATTAAAATTAGTAAACAAAATTGCATGTCCTATTGGTGGCTTTTAAAGTTTGTCGTTCCATTCGCTTATGGATACCCCTCATCTCTGAAAACTTTGACTTTTAGTCATCATATCGTGCGATCAGTCAATTAACTATGAGCAGATGTTTTGTTGGTTATAAGATAGTAAGGGAAGCACTGCAAGCAGAGCGTACCCATCTTAATTTGTTTTTTGTTGTTTAGTAAAAGATATCACGTCGCTTCTTTAGAATACATATGTTCTCTGGAATAGTAAGCTGACCAGCCAGTTGGTTTGGATGTTTACTAAGACGTGCCACGTATTGATCACAATGACGCTGTGTCTCTTCTTTCACCATGGGTACCTTCAGGATTTCATAAACTCACTTTTTTTAAAATACCATGGTGCATTCGAAATTTGTCTCAGAACGCTATTCTACAACCTCTGAATCATCATGGTGTTAGAATCGCTGGCACAACTCCAAAGATGTATGCCATATGTCCAAATAGGTTTTAACATGGTTTTGTAAATGAGGATCTTGTTATCAATTGCCAATTTGGCGTTTCCATCTAACATCCAGTACAAGTGTTTGCTTTTAGGCGACTCTTTCTAAGTTTTCAGTCCAAGTGCATCCCCAAGCACTTCACGGTTTCTTGATGTGGAAGTTGCTCTACGTTCAAAGTAACCGGTGCACAGATATCTGTTCGCAGGGCAGTGAAATAGATAGATTTTGACGCACTGGCGCTGATTTTCCATCCGGCCATCCGAGCGTCTGTCCCAGTTGCGTCTCGCGATGCCCGGGGTCCGCTTTCCTACATTTTCTCCTCCACTTCGCACGGTCTTCGGCATCCCCTGCAGTGAAACCATTGGCACGCATGTCATCCCTTACGACGTCAAGCCAGCACTTCTTGGGTCTTCCCCTCTTACCGGGACCCGGCGGGGCTGACATGGCCAGACATTTGTTACCTACGTAACCCGGCGGTTGCCGCAAGACGTGACCATACCAACGAAGGCGACACTCTTGCAACTTGTCTGCAATGTCACGGACGTGAAGGCTGCCGCGGATGCGAGTTTCTCACGCGGTCCATCCGCGTGACCCCACACATCCACCGCAGCATCTTCATTTCCGTGACACGCAGCTGCTGCTTGTGTCGCTCCAATATCGGCCACGTCTCACTGCCATGTAAAAGGACAGGTCTAATAATGGTTTTGTAGACCTGTCCCTTCAACCGGATCGGCATTTTAGGGTCACAAATGACACCGGTCATCTCCCGCCATTTGGCCCACGCGGCAGCAATGCGTGACTTGACATCGCAATCGATGTCATCCATCTGTCTACTGCATCAAGACATTTCTCATTATTGGCTACCTTATTATGTCATGAATTGTATATCTAGCTATTGGTATTTGAATTAGCACGACATATCCTTTAGGAATTTCCTGTAAAGAAGCGAAAGAAGTATGCATGGATCGCGAAGCCTGGCGATCTGTCCTCTCTGACTACCCCGTCAGGGATACAGCATGAAGAAAGTAAAGAACTGTTGAAATACAAATCGAGTCGAACAGGAGGTACCTCGAGAAACCGCTGCCAACTTCTCTCTCGTCTACTAGGCTTATCGGAGGAACTGAGAAATAATCTCTCTACTCCACCAGCATAAAATATTGTGCATGACATTGTTTTATGTCGATCGAAGTAATCATCTAGAAATACAAAATGAAAAATTGTTTAAAATTTCTACACTTTGTAATTTTACTTTCGATGCTGATTACATTTTTTCTTTTTTTGTAAGTTTGTAAGTAGTGTATTCTTATTTACTTTGTATTCTAATTACTTAGTCAATATTTTTACAATCTCTAAAGACGATACCTATATCATACAACGGAGTCTAGGGCATCTTTGTAGAATCAGGTGTAACTCTAGGCAGTAAGACCCTGAAAGAAATGAAAAATATAATCACACTCCTACATCCACTATAGTGCTGTAAATGGTTGATATTGTTGCGCCTGCGCCTCTAGATGTTTCGGAAGCTGGCGATTTCTGTAAAGCACCTGCATATATGTACATAGCATTGCTTTTGTTTCCTGTTACACAGTTCCTAACAATAAAATAACAAACATACATTATAAACATTCAGTACCTATACAAGATACAAAGTTTCAAGTTCTTGGATTTAAGATGAAATACCGTATGAAAAAAAAAGCTTATAAATTTTAAAAAAATGTCTTGTCTTTCCAAGTCAGGAGATAATCTCATAATCATAAAGGAATACAGTAAAATAAACTTTGCAGCACACTAACAGAATTTTACACTACATAAATATAAATAGGTACCATCATTTGGGGATGAAGAGTAGAAGCGTGCCCGTCGCCATCCCTGCCAGCCAAGGCTGCAATTCTACTCCGACACGAGTGCTACGAGGACGATTAATGTTAGGGCGTGCCCCTGAGGCGACGCGCACCAGTTAGTCCCCGCTGGTGCGAAAAGTGTGTGCCAGAGCGGCGTAGGGGACCGCCACCCTACACGCGCGGCCCGACACGGCGGGAAGTGGAGGACGGAGTGCAGGGTAGCTGCGTGGAATGTAAGGGGAGGAATGGAAGAGAAGATGAATGAGTTGATGGATGTAATGAAAGAGAGAAAATTAGATGCTGTGTGCTTGACAGAGACCAAGCGCAAGGGCAGC
Organism: Thumatha senex; assembly: GCA_948477245.1. Classification (NCBI taxonomy): domain Eukaryota; kingdom Metazoa; phylum Arthropoda; class Insecta; order Lepidoptera; family Erebidae; genus Thumatha; species Thumatha senex. The sequence continues at coordinate 12,209,144 of OX419732.1, read as the reverse complement.
GAAGTCTTGGAGCTCCCGGGTGGGATGCTCGCGCTATGGTCTGGAGTACCAGAGAGCGAGCATGGCAGTCGGGGGGTAGGGATTTTGTTGTCCTCGCGATTGGTCTCCGGTATGTATGAGTATAAATTGGTTGGTCCTAGAGTCCTCTGGATCCGTTTAAAGCTCGGCTTGACGAAAGTTTTCCTGGTGGCTGCTTACGCACCAGTGTCTTCGTCGAGCGCGATTGAGTTAGAGGACTTCAGGGGGAGTATGAGAGAAGCTCTTAATGTGGTAGAAGGAAGTGAAAGACTTATAGTGTGTGGAGACTTGAATGGATGAGTGGGTACCGCACGCGATGGATTTGAGTCGGTACTCGGGAAGTATGGGGATAAAAGGGTGAATGACGCCGGCATGCTTATAATGGCATTTTGTAAGGAAAAGGATTTGTATGTGGCGAACACAATGTTCAACCACAAACAAATTCATATGTATACGAGGAGATGTAAGTCAAAGAGAAGCATGATAGATCTATTCCTAATGGATGGTCGGCTCCGTAAACAGGTGATGGACACAAGGGCTTAGCGCGGCGCTGAGCTGGGATCAGATCACTACCTAGTTATAACTAGGATTAGGGGTCTGCTCGCGGGTTGGCGTCATCGTGCCGAGTGTCCTGAACCTGAGCCGACTTATAGCATCAAAAGCTGGAAGCTGCAGGATGCATCCATTGGGGATAAATATAAAGAAAGGGTAGCCGAAAAGCTTGGCGACGTCAATGTTAGTAGTGAGAATGTGGAATGTGTATGGCAGAACCTTAGGGATAGTATGGTAAATGCCGCTGTGGAAGTGTGTGGAGAGACAAAAAGAGGCAGTAGTAATAAACGCGATGCATGGTGGAATGATGAAGTGAAAGAAGCCGTACGAATGAAGAAGAAAGCATGGTTGGACTACTTAGCCTCGCGGAATGATTTGAATATGAAAGAGAGATACAAACTGCAAAAGGTTAACACTAAGGCACTGATAGAAGAAGCTCGTGAAAGGTGCAGAATGAAAGCGGATGAAAGGTTGTCGTCCAATTTCCAAGATAATGCCAAGCTCTTCTGGAAAGAGGTAGACAAGACTCGAAGTTGTTCGACAGTCTGGAGTATGAATAAAGTGCTTAGTGTTGACAACGATGTCCTAACAAAACAAACTGACGTCCTGCAGAGATGGAGTGAATATTATGGAAGGATGTATGCAAGTAAGGACAGAGATGCCGCATCGGGAAGTGGAGCTCACTGTGACGCTCCGGATCCTGGTGTCATTGAAGTCATTAGTATGAAAGAGATAAGAAGTATGAAATGTGGTAAGGCTGCGGGAAAAGACAGAGTTACTGCTGAGATGATCAAGTAAGGTGGGTCACGCGTCTGGGACACTCTTTGTCTGCTATGCAACTTATGCTGGCGGACGGGTGAGGTCCCAGATGACTGGCGAATAGCAGTTGTAGTACCTATCTACAAAGGGAAAGGCTCTCGACTAAACTGCTCAGGCTACAGAACGATCGGCTTGGTCAGCTTAGCTAGTAAGGTGTATGCAAAGGTTATAACGGCAAGAATGCAAGAAAAGTCTGAAAGGTATTTGTGGGAGGCTCAATGCGGATTCCGACGTGGAAGAGGTTGCATGGATCAAGTGTTTTCTCTCCGCATGATCGCGGAGAAGTTTCTGGCTGTTAGCCAGAAGGTTTTCTGGATCTAGAGAAAGCATTTGATAACGTTGTGAGAGAAACTCTGTGGGACTTGCTGCCCGGATATGGTGTGGACGGCTCGCTACTGCGGGCAATACAGTCGCTATACAGGAACTGTAAGGCTTGCGTGCGGGAATGGGGGTGGGATGTGACACCTCTTTTCAACGTCAACGTTGTGTCATGTCTGCCTGGCTGTTCATAGTGTATCTGGACAGTTGCCTGCAGAAGTTGAAAGATTGTGATATGGGTGTGAATTTGGGTGACTTAACATTAAATTGTCTGTTGTAAGCTGATGATGCGGTGCTCATGGCCTCATCAGAAGCCGACCTTCAGGCATTAGTCACTAATATGAAAGAGGAGTGTGAAAGAAAGGGTATCCGCTTGAATGCAAGTAAGACTAAGGTTCTGATATTTGAAAGAGAAGACGTAAGAACTAAGTGCGAGATTTGGGTAAATCAGGAATGTCTAGAGCAAGTGAATGAAATTGTGTATTTAGGGAGTATATTCAGCGCGAATGGAAGATGTGATTCGGATGTAGAACGGCGAGTAACTGCCGGAAACAAAGTTAACGGTGCTTTGTCCCAATTAGTAAAGCGACAAAGCATCGTAAAAGAAGCACGACTCGCGATTCATAACGCAGTGCTAGTGCCAACATTGCTTTACGGCAGCGAAACCTGGGTATGTCAGAAGATGCATAAAAGTAAGCTGAATGGTGTGGAGATGCGATCACTTCGAAAATTGTGCGGCGTAACCTTGGCCGACCGAAAACGCAACGAAGTGATACGCAATATGGCAGGTTTGAGTGAAAGTGTCAGCGTTAAGCTGGAAAAGGGCGTGCTCCGTTGGTTTAGACATGTTCAACGAATGAGTGAGGAACGATTGACGAAGAATATATATTGTGCGAAAGTAGAGGGCAGAAGAAGTCAAGGTAGACCGAGACTTACATATGAAGACCACGTGAGCGGATTGCTCAAGAACGGAAGAGTCAAAAGTAATCGGATACCCAGACGTGCATGTATGAAGCGATTAATGAATCTACAGGAAGCGAAAGAAGTATGCATGGATCGCGATGCCTGGCGATCTGTCCTCTCTGACTACCCCGTCAGGGATACAGCGTGAAGATAGTTAAGTTATCATAGCTTAATAAAAATAAGGCTTAAACATAAATTACAGCATTATTTAGTATCCAAGTATCGTCGTCGTTAATGCAGCAATAATTTTGTACCATCATCCTATTTGGATATTTCTACTACAAAATGAGCAAGATACAAATTTATAAAATGATTTTGATAGGAAGAAATGTTCAGAAGTAACAATATCTCTTGTGAATCCAATGGCAATTGCTATCACATTTGACAAAACTATTCATAATTGTAAAGTTGTAAAACGTCACATTGAAATGTCATTGTTGGTCTTGAGATTTAGAGAGAGAGGTGAGTAGATTGTTGACTCTTTCGCTCCGTGTGTCATCGATTTTAAATAAATTGCGATTTCTGTAAGGCTGTATTCCTTAGTTCCGTGCCATAGGGTAGACTTGGAAAGAAAAAAAAAACAAGAAAAAAATGTCTTTTGACAGTGGTGACGGAACGTCATTCGTCTAACTACAGATCGACAGAAAAGATGTCGATTGTAAATATATTTTTTAAACTTTGCTAAAAAGAAGCAATCTTTTATAAATTGTATATGGAAGTTCACGCCTGTGACTTCTTATCAATGGTTGTATCAAAAAAACTATGTATTTCGGTAAGAACTTTGGATTTTTGAAACCACGTTTCTAGCCTTGGTGATCTTTAGTATTTTGACGAAAAAATTCATTTGTTTACAGTTTAATACGATGCTTGAAGCAGTATTAATGGAATATTTGCCTGCTCTTCAAGATTTATTGGTTTATCTTTAAAAAAGTGGTAAGTTCTCTTTTTGTATTTGAATCACGACCAAATATCCAATTGTTTTTCCAAATCTAATGTTACTAATTCTTTTCTTTGCAGCTGAAAAGGCACTTTTTTTATATTAATTCTATTGTTGGATAAAATTTGCCGTAAATGCTGACCATCTGGTGAATCCTTTGCATCCTGTGGTTAGGGGCTCGTCATTCTAGTGGAGACGGCACCTGTCGCGGTCTGCAGATGTGATTTCGAATCCCGTGGTAATTTAACCACGCCTTCAGGTACCTAGTTTGAATTGTTTTTCTGTAGATTAATCTAATAATGATGCACGACTCAATGATCAGGCCCATATAACGACTTAATGATTTGGCTCATGTTTTGAATCATATTACGATATACTTTTGACTTATAAGCTGGCAATATGCTGGATCTCACTATTCTAAATTTCACGCCTCAACCCTGTGAATAGTTAATCTTTAGCTTACTAAATCACTGGAATAAATTATACCAATACTGATAATACCGATAATATAAAAATATAGAAACTTTCTTCTAAGAGATGTATTTGATTATTTTTGGTTCCTACTCTTATGATTAGAAGCTCAATCTCTATCGCCGATATCCGTGTGCATAAAGTTGGTAGGACTTATCCTCCTGGCGCCTGAACCGAGTTATAACTTTTGTTTGTTGGTTAGTTCCTCGCCATTATTATTATTACATAATGTGACATCACATCAACAAAATGATGGTGATTAATCTGATATGATTTTAAATAAACACTAAATTATGTTGTGGTTACCTGACAATTTTCAATATCCCAAAATATGCCAATTGGTATATGTGTCTGTCTTTGCTTGTGATAACGATGATATCGCGATCTCAGTCTGGTTCTCTCCACAGAAACCATTTCATCACCATGTTTTAGGCCTTCATCTGAAGAGTCATCTTCGGCATCTGTTAGATTTAAAATATCACAATGAAATGAAATTATAATCATAGTTCAAATTCTTTTATTTGTTTATATGTTGTCTGTGCTTAGAATAGTACAGTCAGCTGCAAAAGTTGCTTAACGGGTTTAAATTTACAAAACACCTTAACATCCGAACTGCCATACGTCGGTAGCGTAACAAGATTCCAAATTAAACTTAACATTACAAACGCCCATAAAACGATGATAGGAATCCTTTCATTTGTCATTTAACGTCTTTCATACCATAAGTCGCTAATAGTCGTTTATTGCAAAATTAGATTAATAAATCGTATTTTCAATGTTTTGGAGTATGAATATACTTTTGGCGATCGGCGATAATTTATACTAATGTTATAAAGAGTTAAAGTTTGTGATATGACTATGTGATGTTGTGACTTTTTTGGGGTAATCTTAGGATCTACTGAACCGATTTTGAAAATACTTCTACTATTATCAGTGAATAAATTTAGGTTAATGTTGAAAGTTAAGGTGTATTATCCCTGACTGCTATGGGATTTAAATAACAAAGAATTAATCTTTGTTATTCACAGATTAATTTTTTTACAATTTTTTTTTTTTCAAAGTATATTATTTATGACCGCCTCGGTAGCGTAAGTGGTAGTGAATACGACTGACGCACCCTCGTCAGGTTTTGGGTTTGAACCCCGGGTCCGATCAAATATTTATGTTATCATAAATGTGTGTTTTGGAGTGTGTATGTTTACTGTGTATTATATGTATGTATTTAGAAATATATAAGTATGTTTATGAGTTGTATAAAACCCGTAGCATAAGCTTATATTAGCTTAATACAATATAATATAAAAGATAAATAAAGATAATATAAAACATTTTACATATTTAAGGGTTTATTTAATTGATATAGGTAATTATGTATTACAATAATTTATAATAGTTATCTTTACATTTAAACGATGAAATTGGTTTGAATTACAAAATAAAAGATTTAAATATAAAAAAAATAATGAAACCAGAATCGCCTAAAGTAGATTTGCACGCTATAACATTAAAAATATGATTTGTTAATCTAATTTTGTAGTGAATGTTACTACAAAAGGGTTAAGTGACAAATGAAAAATGTCCTATTATTGTTTTATGGAAATTTGTGATGTTAAGTTTATTTTGATATTGTGTGACAGCACCGACTTATGGAAAATTTAATGTTCAGAATATTTTGTCTGCATAAGTGTACAAGCAACTTTTGGGGCTGACTGTACATTACATAATGAAATTTAAATATTAAACATGTATAATTATATAATATTAGCTGACTGCGCATACATTATTGACCATATTGACCGACAGAGCATCAATATTCTAGTTGTAACATGGGTCACATGAGTTCCCAGAGACCTCAGAAAAGATCAACTCTATGTGAGATGGGCCACATTCAGATGGTTTATCAATCACACCTTTATACCCAAAGGTATAGTAGAGGCATATAACACACCCACATTCTACAGTGTTCATTCCTGTCCCGTGTAATAGATGGTGAGCCCTTTGCCATGCTGAAATAGACTAGAATAGAGTGGTTGTAACATTTCAACCAGCTCATAAGGCCTTTATATACTTAAAACAAAATAAGTGATAATATATTTATTTAATCATTAGACCCTGAAAAGGCAACTGGGACTTCACAAATACAATTTAATTCTCACATGAATGTCATGAACCCACCTATTCCCTACCGAATAACCCACCCCTGAACCCCTTTAATCATTATACAATATGTCACCATGTGGTTAGACACTCAACAGGATTAAGTATGACTAACTAATAAGCTGTATAACACTGCACACTGTTACATTATTAATGTAAAAAAAAAAAGCAAGCACTTATTATTATGAAGCAAAGTAAAATTAAGTTTATCCTAATAATATTACAACAGTATTTTAGTGTAATAGCTTTTATGGTACTAGTTGTTGATGTAAGTCTTCATTTAAATTTTTAAGCAGATCAACTCAGACAAGAATTTAAATAACAAATAGGGTATTGCGCCTCAGTATAATTTTTCTTATGTGTACTAGAAAACATATATTTTACATAGTTATAATATTAAATAAATAAAATAAAATAAATATCCATCACACCTTATCCCCGAAGGGGTGGCAGAGGCATATTATATTATTATTATTATTTTTTTTGATGGAGGATGGATGAAGAGTAGAAGCGTGCACGTCGCCATCCCTGCCAGCTACGGCTGCAATTCTACTCCAACACGAGTGCCATCAGGGCGATTACTGCTAGGGCGTGCCCCCGAGGCGACGCGCACCAGTTCGTCCCCGCTGGTGCGAAAAGTGTGAGCCAGAGCGGCGTAGGGGACCGCCACCCTACACGCGCGGCCCGACACGGCGGGAAGTGGAGGATGGAGTGCAGGGTAGCTGCGTGGAATGTTAGGGGAGGAATGACAGATAAGATGAATGAGTTGATGGATGTTATGAATGAGAGAAAGTTAGATGCAGTGTGCTTGACAGAGACCAAGCGCAAGGGCAGCGAAGTCTTGGAGCTCCCGGGTGGGATGCTCGCGCTTTGGTCTGGAGTACCAGAGAGCGAGCATGGCAGTCGAGGGGTTGGAATTTTGCTGTCCTCGCGATTGGCCTCCGGTATGTATGAGTACAAACTGATAGGTCCTAGAATCCTCTGGATCCGTGTAAAACTTGGTTTGACGAAGATTTTCCTAGTAGCTGCTTACGCGCCAGTATCTTCGTCGAACGCGAGTGAGCTAGAGGACTTCTGGGAGAGTATGAGAGAAGCTCTAAATGTGATAGAAGGAAATGAAAGACTTATAGTATGTGGAGACTTGAATGGATGGGTGGGTACCGCTCGCGATGGTTTTGAGTCGGTACTCGGGAAGTATGGGGATAAAAGGGTGAACGACGCTGGCAAGCTAATACTGGCATTTTGTAAGGAAAAGGATTTGTTTGTGGCGAACACAATGTTCAACCACAAACAAATTCATATGTATACGAGGAGATGTAAGTCAAAGAGAAGCATGATAGATCTATTCCTAATGGATAGTCGACTCCGTAAACAGGTGATGGACACAAGGGTTTATCGAGGCGCTGAGCTGGGATCAGACCACTACCTAGTCATAACTAGGATTAGGGGTCTGTTCGCGGGTTGGCGTCATCGTACCGAGTGTCCTGAACCTGAGCCGACTTATAGCATCAAAAGCTGGAAGCTGCAGGATGCATCCATTAGGGATAAATATAATGAAAGGGTAGCCGAAAAGCTTGGCGATGTCAATGTAAGCAGTGAGAATGTGGAAAGTGTATGGCAGAACCTTAGGGATAGTATGATAAATGCCGCTGTGGAAGTATCTGCAGTATGAATAAAGTGCTTAGTGTTAACAATGACGTCCTAACAGACCAAAGTGACGTCCTGCAGAGATGGAGTGAATATTATGGAAAGATGTATGCAAGAAAAGACAGAGATGCCACATCGGGAAGTGGAGCTCACTTCGATGCTCCGGATCCCCATGTCATTGAAGTCATTAGTATGAAAGAAATAGAACAAGCGATAAGAAGTATGAAATGTGGTAAGGCTGCGGGAAAAGACAGAGTCACTGATGAGATGATCAAGTACGGTGGGTCGCGTGTCTGGGACACACTATGTCTGTTATGCAACTTGTGCTGGCGGACGGGTGAGGTCCCAGATAACTGGCGAGTAGCAGTTGTAGTACCTATTTACAAAGGGAAAGGCTCGCGCCTAAACTGCTCCAGCTACAGGGCGATCAGCTTGGTCAGCTTAGCTAGTAAGGTGTATGCAAAGGTTATAACGGCACGAATGCAAGAAAAGTCTGAAAGGTATTTATGGGAGGCTCAATGCGGATTCCGACGTGGAAGAGGTTCCATGGATCAAGTGTTTTCTCTCCGCATGATCGCGGAAAAGTTTTTGGCTCTTAGCCAGAAGGTTTTCTGCGCTTTTGTGGATCTAGAGAAAGCATTTGATAACGTTGTGAGAGAAACGCTGTGGGACTTGCTGCCAGGATATGGTGTGGACGGCTCGCTACTGCGGGCAATACAGTCGCTTTATAGAGACTGTAAGGCTTGCGTGCGAGTAGGGGGGGATGTGTCACCTCTTTTTGATGTCTGTACAGGCGTCAAACAGGTATGTGTCATGTCCGCCTGGCTGTTCATAGTGTATATGGACAGTTGCCTACAGAAGTTGAAAGATTTTAATATGGGTGTGAATTTGGGTGACTTTACAGTAAACTGTCTGCTGTACGCTGATTATGCGGTGCTCATGGCCTCATCAGAAGCCGACCTTCAGGCATTAGTCACTAATATGAAAGAGGGGTGTGAAAGTAAGGGTCTCCGCTTGAATGCAAGTAAAACTAAGGTTCTAGTATTTGAAAGAGGTGACGTAAGAACTAAATGCGAGATTAGGGTAAACCAGGAACGTCTAGAGCATGTGAATGAAATTGTGTATTTAGGAAGTATGTTTAGCGCGGAAGATGTGATTCGGATGTGGAACGGCGAGTAGCTGCCGGAAACAAAGTTAACGGTGCTTTGTCCCAGTTAGTAAAGCGACAAAGCATCGTAAAAGAAGCACGACTGGCGATTCATAACGCAGTGCTAGTGCCAACTTTGCTTTGCTTTACGGTAGTGAAACCTGGGTATGTCAGCAGATGCATGAAAGTAAATTGAATGCTGTGGAGATGCGAGCACTTCGAAAGTTGTGCGGCGTTACCTTGGCTGGCCGAATACGTAACGAAGTGATACGCAATTTGGCAGGTTTGAATGAAAGTGTCAGCGTTAAGCTGGAAAAGGGCGTGCTCCGTTGGTTTGGACACGTCCAACGAATGAGTGAGGAACGATTGACGAAGAATATATATTGTTCAAAAGTAGAGGGTAGAAGGAGTCAGGGTAGGCCGAGACTTACATATGAAGACCACGTGAGCAGATTGCTCAAAAAACGGAAAGGTCAAAAGTACTCGGATACCCAGACGTGCGTGTATGAAGCGATTGATGAATCTCGAAGAAGCGAAAGAAGTATGCATGGATCGCGAAGCCTGGCGATCTGTCCTCTCTGACTACTCCGTCAGGGATACAGCGTGAAGATAGTTAGTTAGTTATTATTTTTTTTATAATATTAAGTTTTTATAATCTTATAATAGACATCATATAAGATTGTAAAAAGGTTGTCTGAACATTAAAAATATTAAAAAAATGATGATGCAAGTATCTGCAACATTATTTTTTTATGTCATAGTTGAGAATTGTACTCAATAGATTTAGTTTTTATTTACTAAGCTGTGTGCAACTTAGCGATTCCCATATGTTGGTTAGCATGATAACATACTTACCAGGTCGGAACAAATATTTGTGTGATACACATATGTTTGTTTCAGAGTTTGGGCGTTTCCTACGTATAATTATATGTATTTAGAAATATATAAGTATGTTTATCAATTGTCTAGATCCCATAACATAAGCATATATTTCGCTCATTTTGGGCTAGACAGCATGGTGTAAAAGAAATGTCCCACAATATTTATTTATTTATACTCAACCAGCGCAATTAGTAGAGTGGAATCTCAGATAAGTATAGATAAAAATACTGATGAGACATAGCTATATCCACCCATTAATCAATGTTGAACAAAATAATCCTATTTAGTTCAACATAGATTAACGGGTGGATATAAGTATGTATATGTAAACAATAATCAACATCAATAATAAATGAAGAAACTTATTTTAACAAATTCTGTGACCATCCATCTTGTATATCAGTATCATATAGCCACAATTTTGCAACACAGGCTGTGTAAACAGTCCTGCAGTATGTTAATATTGAAGATTCAAATGAATGATGGCAATCTACCTAAAAACAATGTTTAAACAAACTCGGGGCACGTTTAGAGTATGAACGTATTCATGAAGCAGCTCTAAACTTTCACAAACAAAGAACGTAGTAAATCTTAATTGTATACAACTTTTATCTGTAAGCAATAGCTAGTTTATCTATGTTAGTTAAACTGAAGTAAGTTGTGTCTGTAATGCGCATATGATTGTAATGTGCATAGGATGTTAGAAATTCTTACCTGTGATCCAAAGACGGGGTGGTAACGGTATATTCATAGCAGGGCTAACCACTGAATTCGCTAGACCTTGAGCTGAATGACTTCTGGTCGCCTTAGATCGATTTAAACCATTACCATTATCAATATTTGAAATCATTTTGCTTAGAAACGATAAATCTCTACGTATATTTTGTAACGAACACAAGTAGTCCAACATATGTTGGACAAGAGTAACACAAAGATTGATGTCTCACCAAGTGATTACGACAGTTATTACATTTATTTAAATAACTACATCAAATGCTGAAATCTCGCGTGAGATTCGCGTCATCAAAGTTTTAATATTACATGTACATAAAAATGTAAAAATAAATCGATGGAATCTTATAACAACGCCATTAACCTACCACCATAACATTATTCAGTCATTGACAATCATAGCAGACCAACAGACAGGCATTGAGGTTGAGGCAACAAGGCAACAGTGTGACCAGATCAAATTATACAAAAATTCCTAAGTACCTTGAAAAAATACTGAAATATACCAACTTGCGTGGGGAAATTAGACCTATAAAAATCGAGTCATATCCTGCACGGTGTTGCAGGCTGCAACAACATTCATATTCAACATGAACATTCACCGCAGTTCTGCAACACCTACACCCTTTTAGCCCAACGAAAAAAGAAACATTGTCGGGTGTGCTGTCAATATTAAGTACTTTCCCCTATTTTATCACTGGCAAAATTTGGATAAATATGAATTATAGCGATTTTAGTGATACAGCGTGAAGATAGTTAGTTAGTTAGTTGATAATGCAAGGACAAGCACAAAAGAAAAAAAATAACTGTCATCAATATGTCAAGTCATCCTCACTTGCTGTAGTCACTGTGTAGTATAAATTTCGACCGCTTGTTTTTTATTTTGATTGTAATTATCCGTAAAGTTTAAATAGTGTATTTAATCGAAAATTTAAAATTGAATTGCCTTGTTCAATTTAATATATTTGTTACAGTAACAATGTCGACTAACGGAGATATCGGAAGTCTTGATGCCAGCGGCAAGATTATAAAAATGGAAGTAAGTTGTGCTTTCAATTCTATCAGATAACTTGATCTTCAGTCCAGCAAATATACTTCATTCTGCGACATTCATTGCTGATTATCTCTGTTTTTTTTCTTGGTATTTTTTTTACTATACTCAAACTCTTTTTACAGGTAGATTACAGTGCCACCTGTGATGAAAAGATCCCAATGTGGAAATCATGGGCCTCAAAAGGTAGAGTTCAAGAAGCAATTGATCAAATGCTGGCTTTAGAAAAGCAAACTCGAACAGTAAGATTTTCAGTATATTATTTTAGAATTCCACACAATAGATATCATCTAGTATTTCTTCCCTCAACCAAAACCCACCCTCCCTTTCCGTTCCCGAACAACACGGGTGAGGCAGAGAATCATGCTCCTAGCAGTCTAATAAAATTAGATGCAACTGGGAATACAGTTAGTAGAGAGAGACCAAAAGCATTTTTTCTTAACTCCTATTGGAATTTCACAAAATGCAACAATACTACAGAAATATCACAGCATTGTCATGGCCAATGTAATACAAAATTTACTGTTAATAATAGAAGGCCAAAACACATTGCAGTAGTCTATTATTATATTGGACCTGTATGCATTTATAAAATTTAAGGCAGATCTTAAATTTGCTGTGCACACGCTATGCTAAAATCCCACCATTTGTAATTTCAAATGAAAACAGATCAACACTAAATGCGTATGAAAGTTTGTCATCATCATCTGAGCGTCTGTCCCAGTTGTGTCTCGCGATGCCTTTCTACTTTTCTCCTCCACTTCTCATGGTTGTCGGCATACCCTGTAAGCCATAAGGCCGTTTACTTATGAGCCTTCTTGGGTCTTCCCCTATTATCGGGACTTAGTGGGGCTGACATGACCAGACATTTGTTTCCCATGTATCCTGGTGGTGATGAACGAAGTGGGCGGCAATACATGCGGTCATATAGAGAGTACCAGGGGGTACCAGTTTCCCCATCAAGAAAAAGGTCTAAGTGGTTGTTACATATGAAAGTTTATATATATCTATACGCTAAAGGTACAGAATATTTCACCTATAAACCCAAGCAAGAGAGGAACTTTAAAGTCATTCTTAAGCATATGCATCCCTCGACTGATATTAAGGAAATCAGAGATGAACTGGCCAAGCTGGGACATGTTGCCAGCAATATTTGGAACATCAAGCAAGCATCTACGAAAATCCCACTTCACATTTTTGTGGTAGAACTCCAATTAAGCTCAAACAACAAAGACGTTTACAATATTCGAAGCCTTCTACATAGTCGTGTGAAATTTGAACCTCCTAGATCAAAATGCACCATCCCTAAGTGTGCTTAATGTCAAACCTACGGACACACTAAAGCCTATTGTCACCGGAGTCCAAGATGCATTATATGTGCTGGAAGCCATGAATCATCTGCTTGCTTACGAAAGGAGCGATCTGAAGACGTCAGATGTGTTTTATGCGATGGAAATCACCCCGCCAATTATAAGGGTTGCACTGTCTACAAAGTGAGGGTTGCACTGTCTACAAAGTAGACAGTGCAACCCTTATAATTGGCAGAAACAAAAATACGCTCCGCTTCGCAACAAACTAATGAAACCAAATAAGGTCGCTACTGAAACCCCAAGTCAGGCCCCACACCAACTCCATAGTCAACGTCACGAACCTGGTCGATCGTACTCTGATGCAGTTCGTAACAGCTGAAAGCAGGCAATAAATCAAACTCCTGTAGTAAAACATACAACTTCGCAACAGGAACCAAAAATGATTGCAGATGCAACCAAATGAAAAGGCCGCTGAAAGCATGACTGAACTCAAGGACTTAATAATACTAATGGCGAGGACAGTCTTATTATGGTGACATGAACTAACAAACAAACAAAAAGATATAACTCGGTTCAGGCGCCAGGAGGATAAGTCCTACCAACTTTATGCACATGGATATCGGCGATAGAGATTGAGCTTCTAATCATAAGAGCAGGAACCAAAAATAATAGAATACATCTCTAGAAGAAAGTTTCTATATTCTTATAGGCGAATTGATTGAATACACATTATATACGTTATCACTAATGGTATAACCTATTCAAGTGATTTAGTAAGCTAAAGATTAACTATTCACAGGGTTGAGGCGTGAAATTTAGAATAATGAAATCCAGCATAAGGCCAGCTTATAAGTCAAAATATATATCGTAACATGATTCAAAACATGAGCCAAATCATTGAGTCATTACATGGGCCTGTTCATTGAGTCATTACATGGGCCTAATCATTGAGTCGTTCATCATTACTAGATTAATCCACACAAAAACAATTTGAAATAGGTACCTGAGGTGGTTACATTACCACGGGATTCGAAATCACATCTACAGACCGCGACAGGTGCCGTCTCCACGAGAATGACGAGCCCGTAACCACATGGCAAATTTTATCCAAGAATAAAGTTAATATAAAATAAAGTGCTTGTTCAGCTGCAAAGAAAAGAATTAGTTCCATTAGATTTGGAAAAACAATTGGAGATTTGTTCGTGATTTGAACACATAAAGAGAACTTACCACTTTTTTAAAGAAAAACCAATAAATCTTGAAGAGCAGGCAAATATTCTATTAACGCTGCTCCAAGCATCGTAATAAGCGAAATACATAGTTATTTTGATATAACCATTGATAAGAAGTCACAGGCATGAACTTCCATATACAATTTATAAAAGATTACTTCTTTTTAGCGAAGTTTAAAAATATATTTACAATCGACATCTTTTTGTCGTTGCTAGCTAGGCGAATGACGTTCCGTCACCACTGTCAAAAGACATTTTTTTTTTCTTTCTTTCCAAGTCTACCCTATGGCATGGAAACTAAGGAATACAGCCTTACAGATCTTGCAATTTGTTTAAAATCGATGACACACAGAGCGAAAGAGTCAACAATCTACTCACCTCTCTCTCTAAATCTCAAGACTAACAATGACATTCCAATGTGACGTTTTACTACGTTACACAGATGAATACAATGACAAACATTATGCTAGAACTTATGACCGAACTACGCTCGCAGGCAATTCATCATGGGATTAGCTAGGGTTTTACCCGGACGGGAGGCAGGCAAGCCCACCTATCCCCCCCGCGATTAAGTTTATTCAAACCAATCATATTCGCCATGTGGAATGCAAATGGGCTGTTAAACCACACTCATGAAGTAATATCATTCTTACATGCATATAGTGTTGATCTTATGCTGATATCAGAAACACATTTCACTGCCAAAAGCCACTTTCAAGTACCAAGGTACAACATGTATTACACAAATCACCCCGCGGGCACTGCTCATGCAGGATCTGTTATACTGATAAGAGATAACATCAAACACTTTGTCCACAACCCATACTGCACAGATGAAATTCAGGCCACTATTATCAGCATTGAAAGTTCAAGCAGTCCTATGGTCATTTCGGCTCTTTACATGCCCCCTAAGCACAACTTGAAATCTGAACAGTAAACCTCAATCTTTAAACAACTCGGTAACAGGTTTATTGCTGGAGGAGACTACAACGCTAAGAATACAGACTGGGGCGCTAGAATCACTAACTCGACAAAGGGTCGAGAACTAATGAAAACCATCCAGCAACTTAACCTAAGTATCAAATCCACGGGAGAACTAACATACTGGCCTACGGACCCAATAAAGAAACCAGATCTGATAGACTTCTTCATTACTAAGGGAGTACCAATTTTGACTCCTAAATGCTACTCCACTTATGACCTATCCTGAGATCACACAGCCATCATTGCTGAACTGCACAACAACCCTGTAGAAGTGGTAAAACCCTGCAAAATACACTCAAAAAAAACTAATTGGGATCACTTCAGAGAAGTTATAGAAAACACCCTTAACAAACAGATTCCTCTGAAATCTGATGATGAAATCTCCACAGCTGTTGAGGCTCTTACCAAATGTATTCAGTCTGCTGCCTGGGAAGCAACACCCAATCAAAGAGGTAATGAAATAATCCCTATGTATTGTTACTGACTTAGTACAAGAAAAAAGACATGCTAGAAAGCAGTGGCAACTTATTAGACGCTAGGAGGACTAAAGACAGTTCAAAAAGCTTGTTAAGCAAGTCAAAGCCACTCTAGAACAAATAAAGAACAAAAACCTAGAAAATCGTTTATCAAACTTGGATGCAACTTCTGCGACGGAATACTCCCTGTGGAAGGCCACCAGACCTCTCAAAAGACCAGTAGCATTTAAAGCTCCTTTACGCCATAATAATGGCACTTGGGCGAAGAGTGATACTGAAAAATCATTGATGTTTGCGGAGCACCTATTGCAAGTATTCATTCCCAACTCGGCATCTGGCTCTACCAAGGTAGACCATGTTATGGAGGCTCTTTCAGTACCTCATCAACTGGCACCTCCTATCAAAGGGTTCACCATAACAGAAGTCTGCACCACAATCAAGAAACTCCACCTAAACAAAGCCCCCGGATATGACCTCATTACCACTAAAGTCATGAAAGAACTTCCTTATGCAGCGGTGGCTCTGCTAACTGCGATCTACAAAGCCATTTTGTGGCGAGAATTTGTGCCTGCCCAATGGAAGGTAGCTGAAATTATACTCATTCTCAAACCGGGCAAGAATCCAGAAAGCACTTCATCCTACCGCACTATCAGCTTACTGCCTGTAGCCTCGAAAATCTTGGAAATTCTCATCCTGAAACGCTTGACCCCAATACTTGCAAAATCTGAATTAATACCAACTCATTCCGTGAAGCCCATGGAACCATAGAACAGGTCCATCGTCTGGTTGAGATGATAAATTATGCATATGAACATAAGAAATATTGCTCGGCAGCATTCTTAGACATATCACAGGCTTTTGATCGCGTGTGGCATGAAGGTCTTCTATACAAGATCCTGCAAGCTCTGCCTATAAATTTCTATCTCCTCATAAAATCCTATCTCCAACAACGTCATTTCTATGTAAAGCATGGAGAGGACAGAACGAGTCTCTGTAAAATAGATGCAGGCGTACCTCAAGGCAGTGTAATGGGCCCCATCTTATACCTGATATATACCTCAGACCTACCATCCACTGAAGATGTACTAGTGGGGACATTTGCTGACGATACTGCCCTCCTTGCAAGCCACGAAAGACTGGACTTTCGTGGCTTGCAAGGAGGGCAGTATCGTCGGCAAATGGCAAATATCGACGGCATCTGCTATGCTACCGAATAGTCTTGACAAGATTTCAATCTGGCTTAAAGATTGGAAAATAAAAGCAAATGAAACAAAATCTGTACATGTAACATTTACACTTAGACATGATACATGCCCCTCAGTGGACTTAAACGGTGTTACAATTCCTCAGTCAGAGGATGTGCGGTACTTGGGAATTTACATGGACAGACGCCTTACGTGGAAAAAGCACATATCCACAAAGAGAAAAGCCCTAAGTGCACAGCTCCGTAAGCTCTACTGGCTCTTGGCATGGAAATCTAACCTCTCTGTACAACAAACTTCTGTACAGGTCTATTCTCAAACCGATTTGGTCTTATGGCATGGAACTATATGGGACGGCCGCAAACTCTAATTTGGACATTATTCAGCGTTTCCAATCAAAAACACTCCGCATCCCAGCTGCATCGAGATCTAAAAATGCCAATGGTAAAGGAGGAAATAACAAAAAAGCTAAAGTCCTACACTGCTCGTTTAGAAGGCCATCCCAATAAGCTTGCTCTCGATCTGATGAAGACCAAGGGCATCTTTAAACGAATAAAAAGAAAAGCTCCCCAGGATCTCTTATAATTGCAGAACAAAATACTGCATAACTACTTAAATGGATACGCCGCTGGGCGTACTCCATGCATGCCAAATAGATAATTTCCCAACCACTAGCTAAATGCCCATACAGGGCAGATTGCAAGATTAAAGGATACCAAAAAAAACATTTCTATAAAAAATATTTCTGTTTGTTCCTTCTAATCTCTGAAACAGCTGGACTGGTTTAACAGGACTCACTGGCAGATAACTGATGTTATGAGCAGACACAAGATGCATACAATTTAACCCCAAGAATGTAATATTCACATGAGAGGAAACCGTTTGTCTTGGTATGGGCATGTGATGAGAAGGGATGAAAGTCATGTCACTAAAAGAACTATGAATATGAAAGTTGATGGATGGAGAGCTAGAGGAAGGCCAAAGAAAAAATGGATGGACTGTGTAAGGAGTGATATGAATATGAAAGGAGTGAATGATCAGATGACGAATAACAGGGATGAATGGAAGAAGAAAACATACTGCGCCGACCCCAAGTAAATTGGGGCAAGGGCAAGAGGATGATGATGAATGTAATATTCACATGTACTCTTAAATGTATGCCATATTCACTTGGTTGTATACCACATTGCAATACAAACAGTATTGTATTACTTTCAGGCTCTATTATTTTTTTTTTAATATATAGCTTATTATATTTTACTATTATCCTGAACTGTATAATGAACCAACCTTGACCTTTTTTAGGGAGCAGATATGGCTTCAACTGCAAGAATTTTGGTAGCCATTGTTCAAATATGTTATGAAGCTAAAAATTGGTCTGCACTGAATGACCAAATTATTCTTCTTGCCAAGAGGAGGTATGTATCTGAGATATGCCCATTCCATTCCACTTGGTAGCTCTGCTAATGAATCAATTTCATGCATGTCATTGTTATCAATCAAACCAGCCTACCCTATATATACAACTAGTCAAAAGAAAGTATAGTACCTTGAATATAAACACTTGTTTTATTCTATTTATTTACATTTAAACACCTGACCTGTTTCGCAGTATTTATCTTACGGCATTTACAAAGATTAGCACATATTTTCTACATCTTAGGTGACATTGAGTACAATATCCCTTTAAAAATGCTTGCACAATATGTACCTTATGGCATTTTCAAAGGTTAACACATATTTTATACATCCCAGATGTCATTAAGTACAATGTCCCTTTGAAAATGCTTTTGCTTTATGTACCTTCAGTCATTTTGAAAGGTTAGCTCATATTTAATAATATCTTAATTAACTATCTTCACGCTGTATCCCTGACGGGGTATTCAGAGAGGACAAATCGCCAGGCTTCGCGATCCATGCATATTTCTTTCGCTTCTTCACATCCCAGATGTTGTTGAGTGCAATATCCTTTGAAAATGCCATAAGGCAAAACCAACCATGTTTTCATTTAAAATGTGTAAGCAAGTTTCACTAAGTGCCATCAATCAACAATATAAAACGGTATACTAATTGATTGGTTATATGGCATTCATTCAAGAAAATTGACATCTTTAATTTGGGTGCATCTCATTTCATATAAATTCATTTAGTATAATTTCATTTCAATAACGTTTATGAGATATAATAAACTTGAAATATAACAACTGTTGATATAATTTAATTACATAATAATTTATTTTAATATAAAATTCATATGCTATAAAGTTCATTTCATATAATAGTATTGGATATATTTATTTAATTAAATATCATCAGGTATATTGTTTAAAATATATACTTTGATGATCATTATGATTAAGCCATCAATTCGGATTGGTTGGTGTTAGGTATGCGGACGCAGGACACAAGTGAAACGATCGCTAGTTAGCTTAACACTGGTTTTATTGTAATACATGCATCTGTTCGCAATAAGAGGGGCGCCCTTACATTCAATACTTAACATTCCTCCCCGTATTTACAATAACTAATTGACAGACTTCATATACTAATTGAGACTTCATATAATAATTAAATAACTAATTGACAGACTTCATATACTTTAAATAAAAAAATCACTAATCTATATTTCCGCTTCTTGGAAGTCATCCTCTCCCTCGCCCTCACCCTCTGAGTTAACGTCCTCCGACCTTTCATGTAAGTTGTTAGACTCCAATGACTCACATGGTTGCTCCTCTAAATTTTGTGGACACTCTTGTTCCTTTTCACTCTCCACCGAAATCGCGGACGTATTTGGTTCGTAAAATTCCATTCTTCTCCTGGCTGACCCTTGTGGCAGCAGTATGGGTGAGTATATCTCAGCTTGACCCTCAGTAGCTATCAAGGTATCCGGTGAATGATTAATCATGGTCGGTGTTGGTGACGACGTAGTCGGTGAGCGTGGGGTCGATGACAACGGTAGGCGGTGGTAACGATGGTTGCCTTAGAGACGATGACTCTGGTAAATACCCATCAGAACCATGATTTTTGTACTTACAATTATTTTCACATGTATCGTTATAAGGCATCAGCTGATTTATATGTCTTTTAAGATATTTTGAACTAAGAAAATCTTTTACCAAATACACAACTTTTCCTATTCTATTTAATATTATTCCCATACTCCAAGTATAACTTGTTTTGTTTACAAATTTTTTATATAATACAATGTCATTTTTCTCCAGAACTTTAGTTTTATTATTCCTTTGGATTTTAGTTTGTGAGCACTGTTGGTTATGTACCAGATTAAAGGTGAAGGCAGGCGGGGACGAGGCCGCCGATAACTTGGGATTAATCAAGTCTAATCGCGACCTTAACTTATGACCAAATACCAATTGAGCAGGTGACAACCCCGTGGTTGTATGAACCGAATTACGATAGTCCATCAGATATTTGAGCAACCTTCCCGACGATTCCTTAATATTAGTAGCCGACAACAAACACGATTTTAGACCCTTTTTTACCACTTTAACATAGCTTTCGGCTTGACCGTTGCTAGCCGGGTGATACACGGGCGAGGTCAAGTGTGTTATGCCATTCGAAGCACAGAAAAATTCGAATTCTCGTGAACAAAAAGATGTGCCATTATCGCTTACTATCGTCTCCGGAACCCCAAATCTAGACATAAAATCATATAGTTTGTCAATGACTGCCGTAGAAGTAGTAGTGCTATTCATCTTGTATACCTCTACCCATTTTGAGTGTGCATCTACTATCTCCAAATAAACACAACCTTTAATTGGGCCCAAGAAGTCTAAGTGTAGTCTAACAAAAGGTTTTTGCGGTAACTTCCAATGTACCAGAGGAGCGCGCGGCGGGGACGGGCGTATTTGTATACATATATTACAGGACCCTATTAATGTTTCTATGGCTCGATCGATACCCGGAAACCAAAATCTCGATCGAGCCTCGGCTTTTGTTTTTACCATCCCTAAATGAGAAGAATGTAATTCTTTTAAAATTATTTCATGTAAACTTATCGGTAATACGACTTTATGTCCCCTCATAACACAACCATTTTCATATGATAGTTGTGATCTACACAAAAAATAAGGTTTTAGCTGCAAATCGTCTACCTTTGGCGGCCATCCGTTTACAATAAAATCTATAACTCGTTTTAAGACAATATCATTTTTCGACTCATTACGTAATTTATCTATTGTCACCGGCATCGTTTTGTCTATAACGAAACACACGTAAGTAGCTCGGTCGTATGATACCTCACAATCACAGCACCTACACTGTTCAGTGCACGCGCACTGGTGAACCGTACGGGGCAGGCTCGCGCGCGATAGGTAATCTGCACTATTGTTAACGCTACTCACATATTCTATAGTATAGTTATAACTACTCAGAAATAAAGCGTACCGTTGAAGTCTATAAGCTGACATTTCAGGTATACCTTTATATGGCCCAAATATGGTTAGTAGCGGCTTATGATCTGTTCGTAGAACGAATGGTTTACTTCGACCATATAAAAATTGATGGAACCGTCGCACACCAAAAATAATAGCCGTAGCTTCCCATTGAATTTGAGCGTATCGCTTCTCCGCGGCATTTAATGTTCGTGATACAAACGACACGGATCTTTCGACGCTGTCTTCACCTACTTGCGAGAGTATTGCTCCTAACCCGGTTGGCGAAACGTCTACGGTTAAAATTAGTTTAGCGTTTGGATCGAAATGGGCGAGTACTTGCTCTGACGTCATCAACTCTTTAATAGCCCTAAAAGCCGTATCATGAACATGATTCCAATTCCATTTATGGCCCTTTTTAAGTAACTCGTACAATGGGCTTAAGATAGTCGATGCGTTAGGTACGAAACTCCTGTAATAATTTATTAAACCTAAAAATGATTGCAACTGAATTACGTTAGTGGGGACGGGTGCATCAACCATCGCTTTAACTTTTTCTGGAGATTTTTTTAATCCGTCTTTTGTAATAACATATCCCAAATACGTAACTTCGTCTTGGAAAAAACTACACTTTTCTTTTTGCAATGTCAGTCCTGCATTTTGCAACCGCTCTAAAACCGCATTCAGCCTGCTTAAGTGTTCCTCCCGGTCCTTTCCTGTTACCAAAATATCGTCCAATAGGCACAAGACTCCATCTATACCAGATAATATCCCTTCGATCGCGCGTTCGAAAATGCTGGGTGAGCTGACCAACCCAAACACTAGGCGGGTATATTGGTATAAGCCTCGGTTAGTATTAATACAAGTCAGTTTTTTAGACTCATCCTCTAAAATAAACTGATTATATGCCATCGATAAGTCAAGCTTACTAAACTGTTTACCGCCATGAATCTTTGAAAATAGTTCACTTGTAGTGGGGAGAGGGTAGTGTTCTACATGTAACTGTTTATTTATGCTTATGGAATAATCTGCACGTAACCTTACTGATCCATTGCGCTTAAGGACAGGGACTATAGGAGATGCGTATTCCGAAATTTCCACGGGTTCTAAAATACCCAGTTCAACTAACCTATCGATTTCTTTATTAACCTTATCGCGCAATGCTAATGCGACGGGCCGTGCTTTGCAGAAAACAGGTTTTGCTCCGTCCTTTAACAATAATTTTATTTTGTATTTGTTAAAGGCTCCCAGTTTGTCCGAGAAAAGATCGGAATACTTTGCTTGTAGCTCCTTAATAAATACATCTGAATCCTTAAGACAATTTATTGGCATTAATTGTAACTTGAATAATGCTATAAAATCCCTACCCAGAAGTGGTGGGCCGCCGTCGCGGACCACGTATATCCTAATGGAACTCTCGAGCCTACCATAACGTACCGGCAAACGCAGAGTACCTAAACATATGTCATTAGTAGTTTTGATGTACGCGCTAATGGCATATCCTTAAAATTACTGTTATAAAATCCCTCAGAAATCACACTGACTGCGGACCCACTATCAATCTCGAATCTGCATGGAATATTATTAACAACGACAGTTTCTGTCATGGGTTCTCCCTTAAAAGAACGGATATGATAGATCTTACCGTCTTCGTCGATCTCGTCACCGCCATCCACCTCCACGTAATTCACTTTAGGGCACATTTTACGCAAGTGGCCTTTTGTACGTGACACTTCCTACATGTATATTTTTTAAATCTACAGTCCGGCGCACTGTGATTTGTATACCCACAAATTTTACACTTCTCTTTCGCCACTTTGCCAGCCTTCCTACCATTCAATATTTTGAAAAGCTGGTCTGACGTGGATGGCTGTGCCACTAACCCCGCGCTGGCTACAACTGCATCTCGCGATACTCTTAAATTCTCCAATATCTCCACGACTTTGGCTAAAGTGAGGCCAGCTAAATCCTTCGTATATAACTTTTCCTTCTCTCGTCCTGAGAGCATTCCCATTATAAATTTGTCCCGAAGTGCTTCTTCGATTGCACATACACACTCCATTGCAGTCCGTCTCTTTACCAATACCATTCGCAATGAAATATTGCAGTATACGGCCTTTGTACGTTTTCCATGTTTGATCCTGGTGGTCGAAAGTATTCAAAATTCCAAATTGCACGCCTGAATTCGACATTTTCGATAACATTTTTTCAAAGCGGGTGGCCAAGAAACGTTCGTCGCCACTGTTAGGTATGCGGACGCAGGACACAAGTGAAACGATCGCTAGTTAGCTTAACACTGGTTTTATTGTAATACATGCATCTGTTCGCAATAAGAGGGGCGCCCTTACATTCAATACTTAACAGTTAGGTTATTTTTAAATGGTACACATCAAAATATTTACCCGTATTTATTATTTATTAAATATTTTTACACCAATATAACTTATTGTAATGCAAACACACCAAATATACTGAATGCACAATAAATTAACCATCAATTATTTTGTATGTAGGCAACTCGAGTCTACTCGACCGATTATGTTAGAACTGCGACCCCCGACTGCACTAGTCGAGCGAGCGTGCCGCGGCAGCGGCCGGCGAGTGCTCTAACTTATAATATTAATAGGATATTACCCCTTTAATTTTTACTACCATGGCATGGCAGATAGGCCTATGGCTCAGCCCCGCTGAATGAAAAAGTTCGCCGTAGCTTTTAAATATTTGCAATACCAGATATCTACACTCACGCTGCTGACCCAACAAGAAACACAATCCAGAAATAATAAACCCTAACATCTATTATACATCCCATAAAATGTGGTCAAGAAACTTTCTGTTATTTCTAGGTCTCAACTTAAACAAGCTGTAGTCAAAATGGTCCAAGAATGTTGCACTTATGTTGACAAAACACCAGATAAAGAGACAAAAATAAAGCTCATTGAAACTCTAAGGTCCATTACGGAAGGTAAAATTTATGTAGAGGTGGAAAGAGCTAGGCTCACACACATCCTAGCTAAGATTAGGGAGGAAGAAGGCAATGCTGCAGAAGCTGCAAAGATTATACAAGAGTTGCAAGTAGAGACATATGGTTCAATGGATAAGAGAGAAAAAGTTGAGCTAATTCTTGAACAAATGAGGCTATGTCTCGCAATCAAGGATTATATTCGAACACAAATCATTTCAAAGAAAATTAATACCAAATTCTTTGAGGAAGAAGATACTCAAGTAATTATGTTTTTAAAGTCACACAAAAACGTCACACAAGTCACACAAGACATTTTAACTCATATTAATACAACAAGTCATGGTTGAATGTAGGGCAAAGGCGTCCTTTCCACCAAGATATTGGGTTCCAAACAACCTCACCTCTGAGTGAAGCACCTACTGAGTAATGGATGAGGCAATAATGCAGGCCCTATTAAGGGCTAGGTGGTAAGACAGTAGTCACTCCCTAAAAATGCCAAAAATTAAAAGCCTGACAATAGCAATAGCATCAAAATACATTTGGAACCCAAGCTCGAAATCCAGATAGGGTTTGAAAGCAACTGGGAATACCCAGAGACAACGACTGTTTATCGTAGAATTATGTCTATATTTGATCTTTTTAAAATGTTCTGAGAATTTTTAATATCAATCAATAACTAGTATGTGATATTCCAATCATTATAATAATAAACAATTGCATCTCTATGCATTCTATGTTTTTCTTGTCTTTTTCGCGTAATAACTTTACTTTTTTCTTACTTCCCGACGTTTCGGCTATATTGCAATAGCCGTGGTCACGAGTAGACTCTCGAAAGAGACCCGAAAAACATAGAATACATAAGTATACTTCGTGTAAGTATAATAACATTAATTGCATCTCTTCTTTCAGGAGCTTAAAGAGAAATTCTATCATTTAATGATCGCAGTAGATCAACACAACGGGTCATACCTCTCGGTATGTCGTCACTTCCGTGCGCTAGGTCAAGCTGCCGGTGCTGACGCATTAACCGGCAGTGTCATTTTCTTAATATTGGCGCGTTACGACAACGAACAGGCTGATTTAACTCACAGGGTTAATGAGGAGAAAGAATTGGATAAGCAACCTGACTACAAGTAAGAAAATCTCATGTGGTTTCAATCTACTTAACTGGTAGTATGTTGTATGTATGAAGTACCGCTGTATGCTGACACCCGCGGCTTAGCCCTTGACGTACTCCGAACCCCGTGACGTACTTCGAACCCCGTGAAGTACTTCGAACCCCGTGAAGTACTTCGAACCCCGTGAAGTACTTCGAACCCCGTGGCGTAATCGAACCCCGTGACGTACTCGAACCCCGTGACGTACTTCAATCCCCGTGACACCAAATTAATCCCGTCATTTATTAATTTTACAACACTGAAAATTTTCCTGACTTATTGACATTTATGGTTATTGTTAGTTATTGTTCCGCTCTCATAGGTAGTAGCGTGATCACTACATATTATAAAACAAAGTCGCATTTCGCTGTCTGTCCCTATGTATGCTTAGATCTTTAAAATTACGCAAGGAGTCACGATGCGGTTTTTTTAAATAGTTAGTGATTCCTTTGGAAGGTTTTTATGTATAATTTGTTAAGTTTTTGTTTACATTGACCAAATTATAAAGATATATTTGTTGGGGTTGTCGGAAAAAATAAGCCGTCTGGGAGCTTTCAACAAAAACGCTGCCTAAACCCCTTAAGATATAACAAAATAATGTATGGTGCAATTGTGTATATAATATGGGGCTTCAAAAAAGTCCGCGACGATACATGTCTTATCTCTTAAGAATCACATACTATATCCGATTTAATACTTAAAAAAACAGCAATTATAAAGCGGTAATTTGAAGGCTATTTACACAAATATGCTATTAATCCTTATCATTTTTATTAATTTCATCATCAAATCAAAAAAAAAAACAAAAAAAAATGCGCATATAAATGAATTTCGTGTAACCATAATTCGAACGGGCCGTGCCGGCGTACTTAAGAGCGGAGAAGTAATCAACGAATTTCGAAAATGTTCATACATTATTGTGAAATTCATAAACGACGGGATTAAATGGGAGCTACGGGGTTCGAAGTATGTTACGGGCGAAGCCGGGCAGGTCAGCTAGTAATATATAATTATAGTCTATAGCCTTCCTGGATAAATAAGCTATCCAACACAAAAATAATTTTTCAATTCAAACCTGTAGTTTTTCAGATTTGCGTGTTCAACCAAACAAATAAACAAACGTCTGTTTGTTTCAAACACTTCTTTATTTACAAGTATAGATAAGTATTTTATAATTATGCACTTAGCTGTACACATGGACTAGCTATCTAAGTAAGTAATAACCGTAGGAAATTAAGACCCAGTCTGAAAGATAAGAGAAAAAAATTCTACATCTGGTAACCTTTGGATGGCAGCAATAGTCTCACGACACAGGATGCTAAAGCCGTGCGAAGTCGAGTAGAAGAAGTATGCAAATGGACCCCGGGTGTCGCGAGGCGCAACTGGAACGAACGCTGAGGCGATGATGTTTATTGTTTTTTCTCTTATCAAATGAACATGTCCTGATGAGTCAAAGCTTTTGGCAATACTTTTCATTCATGTTTTTGCATTTTTGCAGGCAGCTGCTAGGTCTATTCATCAATCCAGAAATCATTAGATGGAACACTCTGTGTGCTACTTATGAAAAGATGCTTCGTAGTACGCCCTATTTCGACCCCAGTGACGAGAAGGGACAGGAGCGCTGGAACGACCTTAAGAATAGGGTTGTTGAACATGTAAGACCAATGTATACTTAACTAATCGTATTAGTAGTAGTATAATAATGTTTGATCAGGCATCGTGACTGCTTGGCAGCAATGAAAGTTCAATTCAAAGTGTATCCTTTACTTAATTTGTTTGTAGTGAAATTCATTTGTTTTACTGATGTTTGTTTGTTTTTACTGATATTTATTTGATTTTACTGGTATTTATTTGTTTTTACTGATGTTAATTTATTTTCACTGATGAACAATCCTAAGTGGATTGTTCAACCACGATAAAGAATATGACCAACAATTACGATATAGATAACCAACCTAGCTTAGTCTTTCTTGGTACAACTCTTTGGTAGTGTAATGGATAAAAAGGTACCCATCGCATTGCAAAATGTATAGTGTGAAAATTTTTACATTCTTAGATAGTAATGGGACTGCGAGAAACAGTTTTCCCTTGTGGTTCCATTAATGGGACAAAATCCTGAGACCACGAGAAAACAGCCAAAAAATGGCGTTTTTACTGCCAATTTTATCTATAATATGTATGTATTTAGAAATATATAAGTATGTTTATCAGTTATCTGGTTACCATAGTACAAGCTCTGCTTAGTGTGGAATCAGATGGCGTCGTGTGAGTTGTCCCAACAATATTTATTATTTATTTAAGTAGTCTCGACGATGTCTGAAACACGTGTCGACATAATACGACATTTAAAAGCGAAAAATATTGCACATTAACAACAAAAAATATTAAAGTCCTACAATGTATATATATAAATAACTTAATACCGTTTCATATTGGCACATGGAATGAATAATGTTGCATGGTTGTATCTATTTCAGAACATTCGTATCATGTCTATGTACTACACTCGTATAACTGTGAAGCGAATGAGCGAGCTTCTCGGATTAAGCGAGACTGAGACAGAAGATGCCCTCAGTCAGCTAGTGGTCAGCGGTGTTGTACGAGCTAAAATTGATCGACCTGCTGGAGTTGTGCATTTCAGGTATATGCATGATGCTTGTTACTATTTTGTTGCTTACATCCATTTTAGGTAGATTGTAAACACTTTGGATTATAAAATATTTGTTTTGATCCAAATTTAACAACTATCACCGATCTATCAAAGAAAATACAGTTAACAATAGAAATTAATTTTCTTTCATAAACTCTTAACGTGCTATACTAATATTGCAAATTTCTTACAAATTATGACAAGAAAAGTAGGTATTTCTTGTCATAATTGAAGACAAAATAAAAGATAAGTACATATTCTGAAATTGTAATACATAAAACATCTGGTAACAAAGACAAAGAGAAAATACTAGGTTGTGTCACACGCAGAGCAGTATAATGACACATTTACGATACATAGACAGTGCGATTTGTATTGACACATAGGCGGTGAGGGTGATTTTGTTTTTTGAATCGAGGGTACAGTGTAGGGTTTTAGAATAGAAAACATTTTGCTGTAGTTCTTTATTACTTTTAAACTTAACTATCTTCACACTGTATCCCTGACGGGGTAGTCAGTGAGGACAGATCCTGTAGATTCATTAATAGCTTCATACATCCACGTCTGGGTATCCGAGTACTTTTGAATTTACCGTTTTTGAGCACTCTGCTATCGTGGTCTTCATATGTAAGTCACGGCCTTCTACCCTCTACTTTCGCTCAATATAAATTATCTTCTTCGTCAATCGTTCCTCACTCATTTGTTGGACGTGTCCAAACCAACGGAGCACGCCCTTTTTAAGCTTTACGCTGACATTTTCATTCAAACCTGCCATATTGCGTATCCCTTCGTTACGTATTCGGTCGGCCAAGGTTACGCCGCACAATTTTCGAAGTGATCACATCTCCACCGCATTCAACTTACTTTCATGCATCTTCTAACATCTTCTAACCCTGGTTGATTTTTGGGAGTCCCAACCCCATAAGGGTGCCTCGTCCGTTAGACCGTGGGTGCACCGCTTGTAGGTGAGGAGGCTTTGGACCCGGAGATCTTTATATTGCCCCCTTACGCCTAATCTAAATTCCACTATAATTCATTTATTGTCGCATTTTTATTAAAAAAGGGCACATACACGCTAAAGGACTCACCACCGGTTGGTTGAAAGCCGTGACAATATGTATGTATGTAGTTTTCGATTATTAATATAAAGATTTTCTTGCAGTTTGAACATGGATGCGTCAGATCGCCTCAACGAATGGTCAAATAACCTGAACTCGTTGATGCAACTTGTAAACAAGACAACGCATCTGATCAACAAGGAAGAATGTGTGCATAAGCACTTATTGGCGACTGCTGAATAAAAATATAAAATAATATTAATCTAGTATAGCGAAATTTGTTCAGATACTAGGTTTTTTTGTTGTTCTCACGAAGAATCGAGACGTAAAATCATTTAAAAAGTAGTTCCGTACGATGAAGTTGTTCTGTCAATGCACTGGTTTATATTTTCTTGGTAACAATGTCAAATAAACGATTTCGCCGCGTGAAGTTAGCATATTATGTCATTACTTAATATCTGATAAATAATTCGTAATATCTATAATTTAGTACTATGCATTTTATTATAAAAGCTCTATAAGATTGGAATAAATACTGATCTTCCTAACATGATTTTTATTTAATTACGCTGTACAATCCTGCATATTTGTCAATTTTTATTCAAACAGTCTAACCATACCCGGTGCAAAAGTGCCCATCACACTGTTCGCATTACCTCTTTGGACGGCAATGACCAGCCTTTGCCCTAACCACGATCCAGCGCGGGGTCTCCCGACTTCTCTCTCAGTCTACGCCCTATCTCACCCAAAAAACGCTTCGCCTCCAGACTCCTGAATATTATTTTCGTTTTAAGCTTGTTATACAGGTAATTTTTTTAAATAAGCACAGTTGTCCAGACTGGAGTGGCTGGTAATTTTGTCATACAGGTCTCCTAGTACAGATACCAGTCTCTCACATTGATGTCAAATTTTGTACTAAAACTTTGTGTGAGAGAACAAAATAAAGAATACATTATTATATTATTATTATTTTTAGGTCGTGGTCGAGAGCATTGCTTTCGAGAATTGGTTTCTTATTAGCGATACTATTAAACGGTGTAATCTATAAGACGCCACGAATATTAATTTTTAAAACTTTTCATCATACCTAACCTGTGAAAGTAAGGTCCGTATTCCAGAACGTTACTCAATACTGAATCGACGCTTGAGAGTAGATTTTATAAGGCAAAATCTAACCTCGAGCGTTGCGAGTATGGATAAACATTCTGGAATACGGACCTAAGACGCGGGTGTATTGTTCTGAAATGAATCTGTTTCTGGATTGGGACGCCTTTACGTAGGTGTAGGCTCACATGAAAAATTCACCTTATATATATAGGTAATATACTAGTTGACACCAACGGCTCCGCACGCGTGGTAAAGTTTTCTTGTTCCCGTTTCTTACAAGAACTTGTTCCTGGGAGAAAAAGTAGCCAATGTGTTATTCTGATGTGTAAGCTATATTATTGTAAAGTTTCATCAAAATCCATTCAGTATGTATTGCGTGAAAAAGTAACAAACATCCATTCTTACAAACTTTCGCGTTTATAGATAATAATACTAGGATTGCATACCAGCAGATCAGCTTCTAAAGCTGGGGGAACTAAAAGGTCTATCGCATTTATTTATTTGGCTTGAAACTCCATCCATCCTGTTGTCACTGAGCCACGCCTTGTTCCCGTAACGCTACTGAGCGTTAAAAAAAGAATAGTAGATTATGGTACAAGTATGTAAAGTTGATGATTACCGCTGAGGCGCTATAAAGACCCGAGCCGTAAGGCGAGGGTCTAAAGATAGCCGAAGACGGTAATCAACAATACACACGTGTATCATACGATGTATCAATACACTTATCTACACTAATATTATAAAGAGGAAAACTTTGTTTGTATGTTTGTTTATTTGTAATGAATAGGTTAAAAAACTACTGGACCGATTTTTAAAATTCTTTTACCATTTGAAAGCTACATTATCCGCGAGTAACATAGGCTATTTTTTTTGGAAAAAAATAGGGTTCCGTAAGATATTTGGGTTTTTCGGACACAAGGTGTAAAAAATCAACCAGAAAAGTTACTTATTTTGTTACGTTACGCTGCCTAAAATATAAAAGATAGATCCATAAAATGTTCTAATTAATTGTATATCTTATAAATATCTACTTACAAAAAAATCCGCGACACACTATCCTCTCTATGTCGAGTGAGGCACGACAACCATTTTTTTTATTTAAAAATCTTGAATTTTTTTTAGGCTTCATTTAAACGCGTTTCATACATTATTGTAAAATTAATAAACGACGAGATTAAATGGGTGCCACGGGGTTTGAAGTATGTCACGGGCGAAGCCGGGTGGGTCAGCTAGTGAATAATATAATACTAAATAAAACGAATAGATATTTTACCTTGGAGTTTTCAGGTAGTAAACTTTCTATAAATTTAAGGGCTCCACATCTTAAATCGGGCGGTGTAGGTACTACATAAATCGTTTTCTTCATAACTAGTACTTGTAGATATTTTAATTAATAAGGTACCTGGGTCGAATATGGCCACCATAAGGTTTGACACAATATTTTTGGCCATGTGTAATACATGACGTAATCAGACTATTTTTGTTTCATCGCCTATCTATGTAGCTATCGTGATATAGCCATAAAGAGAACAAAATTCAAGCTAATCTGGAATTATTCATCTTTTTAAAAAAAATAGAAATGTGGCCATATTTCCGATAGTGTAGTCATATTTGGCCACGCTGTGGCCATACTACCGGTATGAATTGTACACATAGATGATCACTTATTGAAAAAGTATTTATTTACTTGTTTTCCATCTTAGTCTAATTCATATGGTCAGGTATTTGAATTAAATACAAATTTTCATTGTGAAATGTGGGCGTATAGTATGCATCTGCCTACACCTTCGGGGATAAAGGCGTGAAAACATGTCCTAAAAACAGACACCTACCTACTTCATTTGCCTCAGTATTTTTTCAATATTATTAAGGCGTAGCTTTTCGGAGTATTTTCTACTTATTACTAGTCAAGAATAGAAATTTAACCCACCACTCTATTTACAATTTAACAACCACTTCTCTGCTACAAAGTATAATATAATAAAGTCCGTGCCAGAATTGCTCCTTCAAATATAGAGATTGCGCCTAGATATTGATTAGACGTGTCACCTTTTTAGTAGTGAAAATACCTACAAATCAACAGAAAAATACTGAGTGAGACTGAGACCTATTAATTTTCATAACTCAATTATGGGTTATCTTTAATATCAATAATCAAAATCCATTAAACTTAAACAACAGTACGTGTTACTGCTATAAAGGTAAAAGTCATTTGCCAAAGTTCTAAGAAAGTTGTACATTTACGCTTTAGAATGGCAAACTGATAATGCTTTTTATATTATTGCTGGAGTCCAAAAATCTGTGATCGGATATATGACTGGTATGTAGATACTGATTATAAAGGACCAGTCTGTTTATAATTGGTGCCTTTATCGCAATAATCAGTGCTAAAACTATAATGGTGAAAGTTTGTAAGTGTGTACCTATGTTTGTCACTATTACACGCTCCAAAAGCTGGACCGGACGGAGCCCCGGCTGGTATGATATATTTTGTTCACTTTTGAGAACAAAATATCTAAAACACATCATCAACACACACACACAACTAAACATGACAATCGGCTATGCTGAGCCATCCATTATTAAACTTACATACTTAACTATTCAGAAGGAAGTTTACACTAAAGGCTCAGTTCAGGATGCTAAACCTTTAGAATTCATCACCCAAGGGGCAGACACCTACACTACAAGGACACACTATTGTGAAACATATATGTTCCACAATAGTGTTTTCACAATATAGTCTTTCAGTTGAGTGTTCCTTTGATGCAACTGAAAATTGCTAAGAGGATTCGGATTGCTTAAAGAAATTACCATAAATGTTAACTCTCATAAAAAATCGAGAATTCTGCAGAACTTTACAAAATTCCTGTTTTTGTAACAGCTCTGTGACATTATCGCAACATTACCTTCTAAATCACTATCAGATTATGATAAGATACGTTACCAGGTGCTAATATGCCTGATTGAAATTTAATAGCTGATTCAGTTTTAATTTTTATATTTACTGAGACACATACGTGTCATTCAGTTCAGAATAAAAAAATGTTAGCTTATATAGTGCCCCTTTTGATACCAATAGGTCTAGTTATATTGTTTAGGAGATTAAACAGGCAAGATAGACCACCGATATTTGGTATATATAAGCAGAAAAATAAGAATTATTGTTATAAATTTATATTTCTGTATACAATTTTGAGAGTCAAGCAGGTATGTATATTTTATTTTAATTATTTTAACCTTAAAATGCACGGCTACGCTGTTTACAAGCTTCGGTATGTACCTACTATACCAGTCATGCAGACTTCCTTAAGCGCGGTGGGAGGGGGAAGGGCAAGGTTAGCTTAAATCTTACCCCATTGTTGGGCACAGAGCGCGTTCGCTTACCTACTGGTGAGAACTACAACGTCCTTCAATGAACCGTAGTCGCAGGACCGTCCAAAGGTCATGCCTTCGGAGTATTATGGACATCCTTCATGGGATACTGACGGTTCCATCGATAGCGCACCCTCACGATCACCGTTATAATGTTTTACGTATATTTGACAGCACTTCGGCCACGATCTTCTCTTGAGGTACCCACCATAAATTTTCTTGATCTGGTCTGTTGAACTCCTCTAGTACGTCACTAAGCCAAGGTGCGTTGAACTTGAACCTAGAGGTTTTTGGTCGTATTATTGCACGTAGGTAATACCTTCGAGATAGCTAAAGGTCCTAATTCGCTTTAGAACACATTCGCTCGTAAAGCGAATAAGGGGTTGAAGGATAGGTAGATGTTACGAGGTCGATGAAACACGAACATTGGATATAAGCGTTTTAATGTTTCTGTTAATTAACACATTTCCTATTTTTAGTTGATAACCCATTTAAGGCGTATGTATGCTATAGAAGTCGGCAAAAGTTGCGATGGCACCGTCCATGTTCACTCGATGGACGCCAAATTGGAACAGAAATATTATCTTGGAGACGATCCACAAGTGAGTATTAGCACAGATAATATAATATAATTCTTATGTATTAGCCATAAGTAGATGATATTTGAACTTATTAAGAATGTTTTTGAATAGATTGTTCCAATTTGCCTATATAGATTGCCTGGGTGGCGCAGTGGTAGTGCATGCGACTGCCGCGACTGAGGTCCGGGTTCAATTCCCAGGTCGGAATAAAAATTTGTGTGATCCATAGATATTTGTTTCGTAGTTTTGGGTATTTCCCATGTAATACTTATGTCTGTGACTTATGTATTTAGAAATATATACTATGAGATAGACAGCGCTATTTAAAAAAATGTCCACCAATGTTTTCAGGCTATTGACGCTGTTTACTTCAACGGTGCTTCAAAAGATGACGAGGCTATCATTTGTGGGCTTGCGAGGAGACCTCAGAATATTGTGGATTCTTTCCTTTATGTCAAGGTTTGTACACAGTTTTATATAATACATATTAAAGGCTTATTATGTTGCCTAAGTGAAAGTAACACAATATCACATATTGTGTTACTTTCACTTAGGTATTAGGAAAGTTGAACCTGGAAATATGGTTATTTTTTTTATTATATTTAACAATATTTGTAATGCGGTGCCCATGGTCCCTAATTATTTCGTTTAAACTTTAAATAATTTTATACCGATTATCGGTGCAAATAGATAAGTAGGTACATCAAACCCATTTCAACATATTATAAAATGCATTAGTAAAAATATTCAAAGAGATCTAACGAGTGAAACAAATAAAAATCTTATTGTATCTTGATTTTTAGTTGAAAGACGAAGGCCTTCTTCTATCTCCACATTTACCAGACACGTACCAGCAGCAAGGCATTACTGAAGAAGGTGAATACAAAATCAAAGGCTTAGAAATCGTCAACTTTATACCGATGCGCACTTGGAAGTTAAGTTATAAGGGTGACATGAAGTAAGTACCTATTATCTTAATTGAATTGGTATCTATTGATAGGCCTAAGGCGCGCGCTATCATCTCTAAACTTTTTGACTAACTAAATAGATATTGATGGAGGTGGAGGTAGCCATAGATGCATGGTCGTAGAGAGTGGAGGGGGGGGGGGGATTTTAGTGTGTTCAACCCCCCCCATGTTAACGATATTAATAATCATCATCATCCGAGCGTCTGTCTGAGTTGTGTTTACGTTTTCTCCTCCACTTCGCATGATCATCGACATCCCTAGTAGCGAGAGTTACTTCACAAAACCACCGCAGTATTTTCATTGCCGCGACACGTAGCACCTGATTGGGTGGCTATAACCGAAACCAAAGGAATTATAGACCTATCCCTTCTGACCGGCATTTTTGGTTCACAAATTACACGAGGCATCTCCCGCAACTTTGCATAATACGCAGCAGCAATGTGTGTCTTGTCGTGACAATCGATGTCACTGTACGTAATACCGATCCCAGGTATTTAACCTGGTCGTGCGCTTGACTAAATCAGCGCTTATGCCCACAGTTTTTTGCCAACTAAATACTGGGTTTTGCCTACAATAAATAACCATGGAGTCTGCTCATGTGACTCTCTAATACTGAACTAAAAAAAACGGATTAAGTACCAATTGGGATACACCAGCAGATCAAAACGATTTTAAAGTTCCGATAAAACTTTTAGGACCCAAATCTATTTGCATCATCATGCATGCCCTTTCGGTGCGGAAATTAAAATTAAGAGAAGCTCGGTCTTATCGTTGATCACTTCGGTATTGAACCTGTATATCACACAAACATCTCTATATACACTTACTGTCCGATATGAAGAAGTCTATCTCATTCCTAATAATGGCCAAGTCTATTTTCTCTAAAAGCTTTTTATTAAAGTAAGAATTCAATAAGAAGAGCCTCTGCGACGTAAAAACGTTAATAAGCTCTGTAAAGACGCCACGCCATAAAGACAGATTTCACCGCATTGTTGTAGTCCCACTTTGGCGGTAAAGTACCCTCACAACAACGTTGTAGTGAGCCTTAGTAGTAACGTATAATACTGTCGCTATGTCCTCATACACGGCCTCAAGTGCCTTGTGAGTGCTTCCCGAGGTTGAAGCATACACTGGAATACACTGGAGGTGTTCAGGAAAACCTATCGCTGAGCTTCAGTATTAAGTACCTATGCTTCCCGAGCCGACACACTGCTTCCACAACGCTGCTAACAAGATCATTCATTACCAGTGCCTTCCTTCACCTTTCCGAAAGTAGTTCTTCGCAGCTTGCATAAACTCAATATGGGCCAGTTTATGCTACCCAGTTCTACCTCAAGTTCGGTATGGCGCTCGTCCAGCAGTAGGATATTTTCATAGGTTGCCAGAATCAATCGTGTATGGTAGTGGTGGTCCCCTCTTCCTCCGTTACTCCGATCGCTACCATAATCTAGAACAGCGGAAGTGACAGGAACTGGATCCTGTTTCTTGTTTGCGCCTTCATTTTGGGAGGGGTTGTCCTTACTATATCACGCTGTCCAGACGGGTTGGAACAGGGATTTGTCTCGAATTCTCCTTTTCTTCGCCATGACCTCGTCTATTAGTCAGCAGGTACACTTCTCAAAGGTGAGGTAGGCATGGAGGCCAAAAGTAGGGCCCTATCACAACAAAAATTTGCTTTAGAATGCTTAAATTACAGTGCAATCTATCAAAAATTTACACAAACAAGTATTGGATAACCTCTCCCAAAACTAAAACCTGGCTACGCGCGTGCTTTGCAATAATGCCAGAAAATAGACAGATTGAATAGCAAGTCACAACTAGCCATACGATCACAGCAGGTCACGGACTCAAGTTGCCTGGAATTTCCAGTTAAAACACGGTATAATGCAGACAAACAGTCAAATAGAACACTATTATCATCTCTGATTGACGTCTCCAGTTCGGCATATGCCACATCAAAACGTTCAGTCTTGCAGTGCCCGTCCCGAAATATATCCCGCCAACAATCACTTGAGCTGCTCAATTTAAGTTCAATACATAATCAAGTCCCAATCGTTATCTACAAATAAAAGTTAGACCAGTAAGATATTTTAAAGACTTAGGATAGCGCATATAGCTTAAAGTGGTATCTTTTAAACCAACTTTTGGATGGAACACTATCTTTTTCTACTTTAGGTACTGGTAGATATAAAACTGCTATAAAATATCCGCAAAGCCATTTAGTATTTGTGCATTAAATTAGACTCACCCAATATTTTATTTCAGGCGTAAAAATAATCCAGAAAAGACAGTAAAAGTAGCAATGGAATTGACTTGGAGCGCAAATTTTTCACCTTTTAACTACGAAACGATGATGTCGCCACAGAGCATGGCGAGAGACGTCGCTAGAGAGAAGTGGTCGAGAACGTACTTCAAACAACTACAGAAGTGAGAAATATATGATATATGTATTTAATGACGCGCTTCGGTATAAATATACATAATGGAAGGTAACGTTTTCACACCATAAAAACACCGCCCCTGTCCCAAAAGAAAGCTGATATCATCAAATGACTTTGAAAATGGCGTAGATGCAAATAGGTTAAAAATTGTCGTATTTTACACAGCCATTATAGCGTGCCGCTACTGTAATGTTGCGGATAATACTCGTAGCTATACCTTCCTATAGTTTCGTTACAATCGACCAATCAAGTAAATCAACCTTTCAAAATACACTACTGGAAGTAGGCTTGTTCCAATTTCATTTTAGGAGGCTGCTTTGCTATACATATAAACTAAATAAAAACACACTTGTACTATTCCACATTACCTATTTAAAATGTGTAGCAAATTCCACCTAGTGCCATCAATCAACATTATAAATAGGTACACGATTTCTGCCCTTGCCCCTCAAACAGCTGAACCAATTTAGTTTAAATTTCGTGTCTAGGTAGCTAACACACTGGATTAACACAGGCTACTTTTTTCCCTGGGGCAAATACCTGTGGGACACAGGTATGAGAAAATATCACCCCGTGGGCGTCCTTTAGTTATTACTCGTAAATAATTCTAACATCAATATTCTTTATTACTGATATTTCTTCCTTTCACTTCAGCAACGACTTTATTCCAACGACTGTATAGTATGATTAAAGGGTTTTACTCGACGTTTCAACTGGCTTTCACCTGTCATCATCTCGACGTCCTACTGATAGTGTCGAATCTGGCCCGCTATAACATTCACAATAGTAACTAGGTATTTATCAGCCGTATTCGGCGTCTCGCCGATATGTCTGTTGGGAGTTGTGTAACTGATGTCAGTTACACAACTCCCAACAGGCTCACAAAGATATCTCGTTTCTATTTTTCAGACTGCATCAGGCTCATTATGAACAAATGGGTCATATCAAAGGAACTGTTAACGTCGATGGCAAAGAACAGACGATAAATATGCCGTGCGTACGAGACCACAGCTTTGGTAAAAAAAAAATCTATTGCTTTATCATTTCAAATTTGTATGACCCTTGCACTATACTAGTACCCTTTATATTTATTGTGGCAACCAGTGCCATATAGCGAAGAGTTATTCCTGCATCGTGATATGAAAGTTTGGTACGAATAATAGTAACGAATCCTGTATCGCGATATGAGAGTTCTTGCGATATACGTATATAAGAGCCCCACAATGAACCCAAAGGTCCGCAGGACGTCATCACCTTGCCTGGTCGTAGGATCCTCCCTTTGTGTCGGAGGAACATCTCCATTCTCCAACCGTTCCACATCTATAAATAGTTACTTGTGTTGTGGCCACTTGAAATATGTGTACCAGTGGAGAAGTAATCTAAAACTTCAACTTACCTAAGAATAATAAAATAGAAAGAATATAAAAAATAATAGTAATAAAAAGAATTTGCCTACATACATGGGCCTTCTATGCAAGGTCAGGCATTCTTAACTTCTGTACAAACAGATGCTTTTTTTTTCTGTGAATCGGTTGACAGTCTCTCAGACCGAATGTCCATTAAAGTAAAACTTCGCCTACCATTTTTATAGGTATCTACTTGCAGGTAAATTTCGGGACTGGAGAACTTTTCATCGCTATCAAAATCACTTCATATTTCTTGAGAACGGTGACAGTATGGCTATCGGTTGCGTCTGCCAGCCAGCAGTTTTGTCACAGTAAGTAAAATATGTTAAAAGAAATATTTTGTAGACAAGTACGTATAAGGTGGGTACAGTTAGTCAAACATGTGGTCTACCATGCTATGATTGAAGTTACTTTGAACGTCATGAAACAAGGTCGACTCCCTTTGAAATAAATAATATTATAGCAGTAACCATACTCCGGTACGATTATTAAATTTCAATAATAAATATATAATAAATATTTTGTAGACAAGTACGTATAAGGTGGGTACAGTTAGTCAAACATGTGGTCTACCATGCTATGATTGAAGTTACTTTGAAAGTCATGAAACAAGGTCGACTCCCTTTGAAATAAATAATATTATAGCAGTAACCATACTCCCCGGTACGATTATTAAATTTCAATAATAAATATATTATAAATATTTTGTAGACAAGTAGGTACGTATAAGGTGGGTACAGTTAGTCAAACATGTGGTCTACCATGCAATGATTGAAGTTACTTTGAACGTCATGAAACAAGATCGACTCCCTTTGAAATGAATAATATTATAGCAGTAACCATACTCCTGTACGATTATTAAATTTCCGTCATGCCATCTGTCAAGTTTGACACTATCACAGGTAACAACGAAGGTCACCTTAGAAAAATCAGAAGCTTTTGTCAAAAACTGCTCGACCACTTTTTTGACCGACTGTTCTTTATACAGTTTATCTTTACACCAATCTTACAAATCGGTCATCTCTTTCAGTCTTACTATTGGATACCTGTGCCGCCAATCAGACCAGGCCGTCCTCCCAGTACAAAGTTGTGACTTCCTGATGTATCAACATGGTGAAAATGGTATCCTACCCAAAGATTATGGATTCGTATTCAAAGCCGGTAAGTATATAGAAATTAAGAGAAATACCGTTTTTTTATAGAAAATCAGTATTTTTACAAACATGCGATGTCTTTTTTTATCATATCAGCTGATTGAGGCCCTCTGATGAAGATGCCTTCTTCTATACTAGGCTCCAAGGATCAAACACTCCATTTTCGGTATAGTACTTATAGGAATGGCACAGACCGTCCCAACGAAATATGCATTTTGGAAGTTGTTGAGAGCACCTATAGCCACTAATGTGAAGTCCCGGTTCAATAAGTGGCAACTAAAATTCAATTATGGAGCATGAAGTTGCTTTTAATTTGGAATTGACCGCTAACACCTCTATGGCACTTGCACCATTTAGCAAGCGAGGTTGATTTAGGCCCCCAGCAAAATCAAGGAAAAGAAAAAGAAGTGATTAAACGAGCACGGAAAATTATTTTTCTTAGCGCAAGGATTTTAAAATTAATAGTAGGAAGTAAATATTTTGTGACTCACTCCTACAGCGAAGGACTCCAAGATAAACATGAGTCTATGTGTATCTCTAGCTTCTGTAGGAAATGTAAGAGAATAGGCAAGAATAGCTAGTCTTGCTCGGGTTCACTTTTCGCGGGTTTTACACTACTAACAAATAGTCTTTATGTCCGCATTAATTGTGCCAACACCTACGAGTATATTAAAATGTCAGCTAGCTTACATTTTTCTTTCTTCCATGCTTTAACAGTGCTTTATCACAATTTTTTAGGTTATCAACGGTACGAAGTTCGTATACTAATGCACGATGAGACCAGTTTCTACATTGGAAAGTCGAGGGAAGCCAAGTTCTACGAGCGGTGGTGTACAGTCCAAGTCAACGGTGTTAAGGGTTGGGCCTGTGTCGAATGGCAGTATAATAATGTTCAGAATGCGAAAGCTTCCCTTTAGGTTATGATATTGAAGTTATAATATAAGCTGTTATAAAGCTGAATGTTGCTGATGACTATATTTATTTCATTTTATGTAAAGTGGCAAAGTAAGTTGAATAAATGAATGAAATGGTTTAAAGAAAAGATTTACATTTAACGTGTTTTACTGTGTTTGTAGTCGAAGTCCTTTACTATCGTCTTTAGGGAGTACTGTCTGTGGATCCACAAATAAAAAGCTGATCACCTCGAATCGCTGTATACCTAATCAGATATATGTCACATACCCTTGGCTGTCGCAACATTCGCAGAATATAAATCCTTCAATTAATCACAACTTTATTCCTTTCTGTGGTTCCATTGAGTATCTACTCAGAGAGAGCACGAATTTTCTTTATGAAAACAATATATTTATATTCACATCTACAGTATTCCAGACTTAAAATTTGATGAATATTACAGCATATTAGCCCAAGAGCCCACGACGGCCAGATCTTCGTTATTTTATAAAAGCTGAAAGTTTTTTTATCGTAGTTCATCCTCTTGAACCTGGTGTGGTCCCGGGGGTAAATGTGATCTGGCCGTTGGGCCATTTCAGTGAAAGCAACGCCGCCTGCAACTACAGGCGGGTCACTGGGTTGGACCGGGGCGATTCGTGGTATCATTTTGGCGGCGCGGCCAACCCATTAGTGTGGGCGTCCAGCAGCCAGCCATAGTGAGTTGAGTCCAGTGGATTGGCTACAACCCGTCGCTTAGCGAGGTCGAGCTTACAGGATGAGGTTCCAGTAAGCGCCTGTCAGCCAGCGACGAGGAGCGGTTGTCTTGTCCGGTGTTGTCAAATCAGTGGGGTATAAGGTCTCTTGGTAGGCCCTTCTTGTCCGGCGGTCGCCGATGGTATGGCGCTATATCCTGCAAGTGCTGGGACTGCGCTCCGTTGGCCCGCTCGAACATTCGGGCACTGAGACGCCCGATATGGTCGTAGATGCTTTCAATGCGCAGGTCTCTTGCGATTGTGGCATTCCGCACAAAGCGCGGAGCGTCTGCAAGTTGGCGTAGCGATAGCGATTGTTGCGCTTGCAATCGCTTGCGACCGGACTCGTTGGTCAGCGCGTGCCGCGCTGGAGCTGCGTACGTGAGCCGCGGCCGGATGTACATTTTGTACACTCCGAGATTTGCGCGGAGCGGCATGCTGGATGTCAACACTGGTCGCAAGAGGGCGCGAGCGGCGCGCGTCTTGGCTATCACATCGTCTATGTGCGGCGTCATTGATAGGTTACGGTTGAGGGTCACTCCCAGGTATTTCACTCTGGGGGACCAACTGACCGGTTCTCCGTACAGCGTCAATGGAGGGATGTGGTGTCTGCCTGTTGAGAGTGCCTGGGTTTTGGCTACATTGACTAGTTGGCTGTCGGCAGGCTTGGAGCCAACTAGGTAGCGCGTCCAGTGCTCGTTGCATTTTCAACGCCGCGTGATCGGTAGACAGCGACGTGGTAATGAATGCGGCATCGTCGGCGTACAGCGCCAGTGTAGCTCCACCTGCGACTGGAATGTCATCGGTGTAGCGGCTGTAGCAAATCGGAGAGAGGCAGCTACCTTGAGGCACGCCGGCACGGATGGGTCGCTCCGTAGAAAGGGCATCTTCAACCGCCACTTGAAAACGTCTGTCTTGCAGGAAACTGCCCACAGTCTTAACTATTCGGCGAGGAATAGTAGACGTGGACAGTTTGTATAGCAGATCGGCGAGCCACACGCGATTTAACGCCTTCTCCATGTCGAGCATTCGCTTGTGCTTGTTGCGAGTGACAGCGAGAAGATGCGTCACCCTCGCAACCTGCAGCGTCGTGGAGTGCTCGGCACGGAAGCCGAACTGTTTGTCGCGTGGTGTCAGGTGTGGTACCATGTGCAGCAGCAACAGCTTTTCAAAGACCTTCGAGGTGGACGACAGCAGAGTGATGGGTCTGTAGCTCCCAGGTAGTAGAATGTTCTTGCCCAGTTTGGGCAAAAGGATAACTCGGCCAAGTTTTCACGTTGTGGGGAAGTGGCCAGTGTAAAGTATGCCGTTAAAAAGACGAGCGAGCGAAGCAATTGCTCGCGGCGGCAGATGGCGGAGAGCTTCGTTTGTTACACGGTCTGGGCCGGGGGCTTTTCTCAGCTTAGTTTGGCGAATCATCCTCTGGACCTGTCCTGGGGAGTACACCACTGGATCCTCCGTCGGGGCTATCGGCATCTCGAAGTATGTCCTCAAGTGCTTCTGGATTTCTGCTACGTGTTGGACGTCTTCAGTCGGATTTGGCGTAAATTGAGATTCCAAGGACTCCGCACGGTCTTCCGCGCGGTAGCGCGGAGTTCCGTCGCTGGCTAGGAGAGGCCTGGTCAGAGGTGTCTTCTTGGAGAGGCGGTGGCAGAGACGGTGCATGCCCGTCCAGTCATCGCCGGCCCGCTCTATGTTGCATTGCCAGGACTCGGTCGCTACTGTTTCCAGCGCGCTCGAAATCCTGGCAGCCAGTGAGTTGAGCCGGGTCTTCATAAGCGGGCATCTGGTATGTTGTCAGAGCCTACGCAGCTTCCTTTTCTCCTCGAGCATCTTGGTTATCTCCCTGGGAAGTTCGGGGGCCTTCTTTTGCGAGCAGCGTCGATTTCGGAGGCTCGAAGCGCGGCAGTCATGGCTGCGCTGAGCTCTTCTTCTAACTTTTCTACGTCTGCTGGTTTATCGACTCTCATGCTTGGCGTCTGTGTGTGCATGAAATCGGCGAAAATGCGCCAGTCATGACAGGTACGCGGAGAAGGCGCAGTTGTCGTCTTCAGTCTTGAGAGACATCAGTACTGCCTGGTGGTCGGAAATCAGGTGATCGTCCAGGACATCTACCGCGGACGACGACGATGTCGATGACATCTGGAGTGTCGGCTGCACGGTACGGGTATTGCGTCGGGACCTCTGGTCCTAGCACCTCGTAGCTGCATCGGCCAGGAGGCGTCTGCCATCTGGGCAGATGATGTTGGAATTCCACGCCATGTGTTTCGCATTAAAGTCGCCTGCGATGACCGTAGGTAGTGGCGAGTCCAGCAGGCAGTGTATGTCTGCCATCGCCAGCCGATTCTGCGACGGCTTGTAGAAGACGAACTCACGGGTGGGTTGGTGATCAATGCAGACCTCCACACCGAGGGGATACGACGTCTGAAGTGATGGTACCGGCAGCACTTGATGGATGATGTTCCGACGCACTAGGACTGCTAGGCCTCTTTAGGCGTGTCCTCGTGGAGACATCTTGTCTTCTCGGTAG
The DNA here is from genome assembly GCA_948477245.1 of Thumatha senex. Lineage (NCBI taxonomy): Eukaryota > Metazoa > Arthropoda > Insecta > Lepidoptera > Erebidae > Thumatha > Thumatha senex. The sequence goes on along the minus strand of OX419732.1, from coordinate 12,164,817 downwards.
ACATAATATCCGGGCATCTTCAATTTGTCTACCGGTCGGAGATGAGTCTCGTTTATGAGACCGATGTCAACTCTTCTTTGGGCTATCATTGATTTGAGTAGGCGGATCTTCTCTTTTGAAAGCCCGTCGGCATTCCAGTAAATGATGTGGAGCTCAGGCGAGAATAGTGCAGAGCTCCAACATACATCGAGTGACCAGGGGGATCGGGTCCCTCTGTTCTTGAATGACCACCAGGACCTGCTGTAGGATACCTATGATGGCGGAGATTTTCAAGTTTGAATGCCCGCTTGCCTGAGTCTGAACCTCATGTTTCGCCTTCGTCCCCCGAGAGGGGGCAGCAACCACGGTTGGTCTGTGCTCTGGCAGTGTTGACGATGCGGTGTGCTGAAAGTTTATCTGTACGTGTCCCTTATATAGGTAAGAACGAACAGCGACTATTGAGTTTGGGTTGTGGTTACTTGGGCAGGTAGACAACCCTAAACTTTAATACGTATATACTATAACGAAAGTATAAGTGTAATACTTATACTTTCGTTATAGTATAAAAGCTAAATTTTATATAAGTATGTTACTTGGGGACCTATTAAAAGATGTTACCTCAATAGACGGACAGTTTTAATGGTTTTTACATCTTGCCAGACACATTGAAAGTCCGTGTAGGTGTGAGCGCAAATGCTTAGTCGGTTATGATTTTTTAAGTTATCCAATATAAAATAATTTTATTACTTGCACAGCGATGATGAATGAATATTAAAATGTTATTTAAATATCTTAAAAATATAAATAAGTATGATTACATGTAGAAAAAAGTAACTTTGTTAATGGCACCACTTCAATAGCAGCCCAATGTAAAATACAAAAATTAACCAAAGCTTCTTCAAAATTTAAAACTCTTTCGCGAAATCACTCGCACAATTGGAATACTATAACCGGACCTGAACAAATTCGGTCATTTGTAAATATAAAAAACTACGATTACATGTAAAAAAAAGTAACTTTGTTAATGGCACCACTTCATCAGTAGCCCAATGTGAAATACAAATACTAACCAGAGCTTCTTCGAAATTATTTTTTTAACTCTTTCTCGAAATCACTGGCGCAATTGGAATACTCTATAACTGGACCTGAACTTTTCACCATTTGTATTGCTGTCCCACGTAATAGGTGGTGAGCCCATTGCCGTGTTTGCAATAGACAGGCACAGGTTGTGGCTACCTGCTGATGAAATTTTTCAAGCCGCCCATATATAAGGCCTTCAACTTGACTTAACGACTGCCATGTTACTGGCAAGCGGGACCAACGGCTTAACGTGCCTTCCGAAGCACGGAAACGCTCGCAAATGTAAATGCCACAAAGTGGTCACCCATCCGTGACCAGCCATAGCGAAAGTTGCTTAACGCAGTGACCGTTTACAGAACACTGAGACAGCGAAACCACGGGCGCTTCATCGATCGATAAAAAAACTAAAAGCTCGAAATCCGCCTTAAGAATGTCCGTGACAAGGTTAAGTGTTCACACCCGCTGAAACAGTTGTTGCACTTTCAATGTCTGGCAAGATGTAAAAACCATTATAACTGTCCGTCATTTGAGGTAACATCTTTTAATAGGTCCCCAAGTAACATATATAAAATTTAGCTTTAATACTATAACGAAAGTATAAGTGCAATTTATTAAAGTTTAGGGGTGTCTACCTGCCCAAGCAACCACAACCCAAACTCCATAGTTGCTGGTCGTTCTTACCTATATTAAGACATGTACAGAGAAACTTTCAGCTTTTATAAAATAACGAAGGTCTGGCCGTCGTGGGCTCTCGCTCTATATGTCAAAGTATATAGAATGTACTGCTATTTTTTTTTAATAAAGTGGTAAAACACAATTCGATTCGAGAAGGGGATTGAACCCGTGATTTTTCCTAACCAGGGCAATGTTCTAGCCACCTGAACTACCCAAACCGTATCGAATCAAGTTGTAATTCTCCAACATATTTTAATCGTCATTTTAAGAGTATAACTAAAGCCATCTATCGAGCTAATGAACAACTCGATACCAATAAACAGTGGTACAACCATTTTTAAACATTGATGCAATGGACTCCACTCAGTCTATGGACAAATTTTTAAAGCAATTATTTTGCTAAATTTCTCATATTTTATTTAATAAAGTGGAATAAATGAATACTTAAATACCCGTCTCGAATCGAATTGTCTTTTTATACTTTATTAAAAAAAAGAGAAATTTAGCAAAATAATTGCTTTAAAAATTTATCCATGTAGTGCTCTCAAATTCTATTATGTTAAATTACACATTTTTCTTTAAAGATGCCCGGTTATTTTTAACATTGTTCTTTTTTCATTTGTCTGAGTCCTTATCCTTTTACTAAATCCTAAATAGAACAAGTAATAAAAATACAAAGTTAGCGAGGAAATTTAATTATATTAGCGTAACATTTGTCCACTTATATATTAGTTACAACTTAATTTTATTTATAAAATATAGACTAGCAATATAATTCACATAATGTCAATACAATAATATGTACTTATTGTATTGCCTCTTCGAACAGAAATCATTACCGTTCTTAAAATGGTGACTAGCGATGGACATTAACATGTTAAGGCATGTATGGTCACAAACATTAATTTGGGACCCATTTTCCCATTTAGAGCATTCACATTGCAATTTTTGCAGGTAATACTGATAACAGCTTGATACCTTGGGCAGTTCTTTTTGCATTTTTGAATTGCATTCTTGAACTGTCTGTCAAGATATCACTCATTATCTGCAATTTTTCACCTAAAAAGGTTTGGTTAAAGCTAGCTGACTAAAAATATCTTAAGTTAGTCACATATTAAACAAAATAAAATACACAATATCGAAGTACTAGCTACTCTCTATTTATGAAAAACGTTCTCGTACTTAATAAATACTCTCGTACTTAATATTTTTAAGATGCTCTTCAAAAGTACGAAATCAGCAGCAACTGCTGACAGTAGGTATATGTCGCAACTGCAGACAGTCGCTGCAAGTGCTGGTGACAGCTGCTGGCGGTATAATTCCGAGCGTGACAGTACTTGCCACGACTGTACGAAAAACACAGGCTTTAACTCTATTATGAATGTAATTTTTGTTATCTGAGTCGTCAACAAGATATTTGCAGATACAGGAGCATTCTCAGATACGAATCTGAATAGTGTTATTATATTCAGCGTATTTAATTTTTATTGAAATACTTAAAATATAAAATTGTTCATTCACAATGACGTCATCAGTGACATGAAATCGATTGCCCTAAGCCTTAAGATATTCTAAAAAAATACATTGTGCTTTTTTGTGCTTTATTTCTGTTTCTAGGCAAAGGCGTTACTGCTATAAAGCCAACGATGACGTAGTTTAAAAGAATGAGGTTTGTTAACAATTTGTATGTTGTGATCAAAAACCCTATTCCACAAAATGTATTTTGATGTAAAATACATTTTCAAAATTGAACAATGTACATTGTTTTATTGTTATGTCAACAATGCTTATATTTGTTAAATATAAATAAGAAAGTCTGCAGTTGATGTTGGATAAATCTTTTAGTGTAACACCTTTAATAAAGCTAAGTTTCTCTTAATTCTTTATACACGTTTATATATAAAACGTGTATAAAAATAAGAAGAATAAAATATAACGTAAGTAGATGTTGTACCAATGTATACAATATGTATAATCTATTTTACCATTATTGCCGAATAAAATACCTTGTATGAACTACATTTTTGGAAGCAAGAAAAAGTTATCACGCGAAATAATATTTACTTGGTGTATTGTAATGGCGTCGTTTATGAAAAGTGTGTATTTGAGGAAAATGCCCCCTGTGTATAAATTACAAATATTATTTGTCATTTAGGTAATGTTATATTTCTAATCCTATTAGCTCCCATTATCTTAAGTTGTTTACACACTAGATAGGATCGTAGCTTTTCGCTCGCAGTCTTGTGCCAAATTTAAAAGATTTTTATAGCGTGTGAAGCCTTATAAGCGTAAGTATTACAATAAAAATAATCTGCGTTACTTCTAGATAACGTTCTAATGGAGAGAGAATGAAAGGTTTTGTAATTAGGTAATGACAGACGATATATTCTCCAATAGAAACACAGGAATACATATTAAAGATTCGACGAAATTATTACAACAAATCTGAATTATTATTCAAAAAACCGTTAACCTACAGTGGTTTGTTCAGTTACCTACTCGTGCGTACAATATCTCACATGAGCGATAATACATTTTCGTAATAGTTTACAGATTTTTCATGTGGTTTAATTACTGCAAATTTAAATACATTATATTACGTTTATGTTATGGAAGACAGACTGATTTACCATAGATGTTTATTAAAGAAATGAATGGAATGGGAATGAATCGTTGATTTTGAATATCGAATGATTAATACATAAATGAGTGATTGTGAACTCTTTGAATGATTGTGAAATATCTTGTGACTCTTTGAACTATTGAATGATTGTGAAATCTTGTGAACTTTTGGAATTGAGACTAGTTTTATTTTATTATTTTTTGTAGAAACACATGTCCGCTGCGAAAGTTTAAAACACTCACATGAGGACTGATGCAGATAAATTTTATGACGCATATCTGTTTTGTGGTTTTCTAATCGTTGATTGTTTACTAGTAGTTAATATTATGTGAACGAAATTTAGCTATATCATCCACAGTTGATTTTCAATGGTTAATTATCTGGAAATTGCCTATTGAAACGATTTTCAAAATTCTTTTACTTTGAATAGTATATTAATCTGAGTGCTGTAGGCTTTATATCTCGAAATCAAGTTACTGTGGGAAATACTGATACGTTTAAATTTCACCACGTACTTGGAGTCGCGGGGATTAGCTATTATAATGAAGCTATGTACCGACGGCCTTCGCAGCGGAGATGTGCCCGTCTAAAAAACGACCTTGTCAAAAAAGTATTAGTTACATCAATATAATAATTTAGTAACAAAACAACAGACGATTGACAATAGAAATTCTAATTCTAGGCTAGCAACACACACATTTTATTCCCACTAAACTGTCGAAAAGTTCTGACAAAATATTTCTAAACACCTAACTTTTTATATAACTTGAAACTCACTACAATATTCAATTTTTTTATCCTGCGTACGATCTAAGATCGCGGCATTTATATACCTATGTTACTTAAATACAATATTATAATAATGATTGGTCGGTGAGAATTTTTATATGCGAATCGTGATACTAGAATTCGCAGTATATATTTATTATTATACAGGTGGTCCATTTAAAACAGTGCAGTTTTTTTTCAATGTAATTGACGACATGGTTCCTTAGAACTGATCTTTCCATGTCTTGCCCATACTGGCCGTTCTAAACTGACCACACTATGAAGCCAAGGTTACGTTATCTTGTAAAACAAAAAGTTACAGCTTTAGTCAATTTTTGTACAAGGGCCCCATTTTTTTTAGATTCGTGGTCATAACATAGTTTCCAAAGGGAACATATATGTTAAGGACAGGAGAAAATATATATTACCAAATCAAGTTCCAGAAGTAAAATTTTGTTATAACGTTATTTTTGAATAACTTCGATAAGTGTAATTCATTTAATAATACGGGCTGTCCTCATCTAAATTTACACCGAACTAGGGAAGGTTTTAACCCTTTTTAGCTCGGTTTACATTAAGGATTTAAAATTACAGTAATTAAAATTTTGAATAAACTCTTTTCTTAGACTTCACAATTTGGGTTAGCCGAATAAAAATTATTTTGGCACTGCCTCTTTTACCCTTGTTACTTATCCGGGAATTATGACGTCTAATTTCGATTACATAATAACAAAATCTACAACCAAATAAGACAGATCAGGCTGTGCCGATTTAGTACACCTTCAATATGGTTTTACACATATGAAACAAGTCTATACCACAGATAATCTGAACAAAAAGCTACAAGCTATATCGGTATAACCATTACTGGAATGGACATCACTATACTATTTAACCACAGCACTTAATTATAACATAGATTAAATATAATTGTAGAAATGTCAAACATTTCATAAGACGGTTTCTAACACAGTGTTATAAGGCAGGAAATGTGTTAATTACACACGGTGACCTTGAATTAGTATACATAGACAGATTTGTCTTATTAACTGGCTAATATTATATATGAGCATGCGCAAAATAATAAATAAATTCCTACATTATTTAATTAATGATAAAGTGATAAAACATTATGTCCACTAATGGTATCGTCACCCTACATTTAAGGTTAAGAATGTTTATTTTAGGAACTTTTACTAAAATATCGTAGATTAATCAGGCATAGGGTGACTATAATTGCGGTTAAATTAAATCCCTTCAATCGCAAATATCATACTTGTTTTACGAACTTCTATTGAACTGTAAGCGCCATCGATTACAGAGTAAAAAAAATATTTCCTTTATACTAATTCAAATTAACCATGTATATTGTTAGTGTATCACGTCACATCTACAATCACTTTAATATTTATAATAAAAGCTCATCTTTCTAAACAGGATTTAGATATTATGTCGAAAGAAAATATTCTAAGCTAAAAATTACATTTTCTAAACACGATGACAATAATATAAAGTAAATATAATGATATAATACAACTTTTAATACACGAATGCGAGCGTTTCTCGTAAGTAGATAATATTACATGTTTAAACATTAATGCTTATAGCACTTCTACATAGTAATAAATACGCATTCGTGATTCTATTTAAATTATAAGCTCTAGAATTCCTTTGAAATTATTTAATACATAGATAATATAAATTAATTTAATAACATTATTGTACAAAATACTGATGGATTACTGACTAGATTTGTCTTTTTCTTTTACAATGTGAGCATGTTTAAAACTTAACTCAACTCAACTACAACTACAAAAATGTAAACGTATTTTTAACATTGCACTCTTGTTTTAACTTAAACGAAAACAAAATTAATAAAATAATATATTTAGAAACAAATATTAGAATAATACCAATAAATATAACAAAAATATAAACCTCTTTGGTAAACTGAATACTTTTACATACACAGGCATAAAACGCCGTTTGGTCACATAATAACAAAAAAATAATACAACTCGTCCGGAATGTTGATGCATCTCTGACAGATAATATATATTAGAAAAAAAAAATATTTTGCAGCATTCTTACTCTAAAACTATCGTTCATAACAAATGAACATTTTTTTCTACTTTCTTAGAAATTAAATGGTTATAAAGGAATAGAGATGTCAAATCTTCGAATCAGACATGATAAAATACACTGAATGTTTTACGAATCGGAAGTTCTGCAAAAATGTTTTTATAATTATAACTTATAATAAAATAGAAGCTTCAAATTCAATTTGTGTGAATTGTATTAGGTCCCATTAAACAGATTCAATAAAATTTTCAATATAACAAATTTATATACCAAAACTTCACTTTAAATGATTGTACATGCTGTAATCTTGCAACGTATAAAATAACCATTATATATTTTTAACAGATACATTTCAAACTCATATATTACTTAGAAATATTGTTACGTGACTATTAGTCTGTCTAGTTGACTAGAAAAAAATCGTAGATAAATATTTTGCAATAATGTTAAATCATTATTTCAAGACTTTTACAAGGCGAGATACCATTCGGACGGTTGTACTGAGTACAAAAAAAAATCTCAAACATGTTATTGACGCACTGTAAAAAAAATGTTTCTAGACTAACAAAATAGAGTCCCATAAACTTTACTTCTTAATTTAATGTTGCATATTGCGGAGGTTTCAGTCGCTCCAACATTTTGGTTACGTACCTACTATAAATTTATAACAATATACTTTCGAGACTAACAGAGTCCCGTGATACGAACTTTCGTTCGTAATTTAATGTTATTGAAGGTTACATACTGCGGAAGTTCCAGGCGCGTGGTCGAAATGAGCTCTCCGACGTTTGATACCTTCGAGGTATACTTCTCTGTTGAACAGTCCAGCTGCTAGTGGCACTCTGCACAGACGACGTCGTAGGTGAGTGAAGCGAGCGGAGTTTCATATATATTTCTTTACTAGTTGACGCCCGCGGCTTCACCCGCGTAGAGACGTTTCCCGTTCCCGTTTCCCACAGCCACTTGTTCCCGGGATACATAGTAGCCTGTGTTATTCTGGTATATAAGCTATATTATTGTAAAGTTTAATTAAAATCTATTCAGTAGTTTTTACGTGAAAGAGTAACAAACATCCATACAAACTTCCGAATTTATAATATTATTAAGATTAATGAACTCTCTGCTGGGTTTTCCCGAACGTCTACAGTATGGTGTTCTTCAAAAGGGGTCTTAGAAGGTTTTTAAAGGGTGCACCTCTGGTGTGGCAAACGTCCATAGGCTACGGTGAACACTTTCCATCAGGTGGGCCTTGTCTGCCACCTCAGAGGTATAAAAAAAAATCACACACGAAATACGGCAATTTCCACACGGTTACGATGAGTGCATTTGATGAGTGATTGATTGAGCGGAGTAGCTCAAAATGAGGAAATCCCTCAGACAGTTTAGGTAACGGAAAATGTTAAATACTGAACACCCACAATGTGACTAGAATAGACTTCATGTCAAGTGAGCCTAAGCCACAACATTCATTCATTCATTCATTCAAGTATGGACTAGGACTTGCATTCTCTGTGTTTACAACAGCAAATTCAAGCTAGTGCGATGTGGTCAATGACCTTTGTCTTCTTTTAACTAAACAGTGTAGACACGCCATTATATGGCAATTTTTTTTATACCACTGAGGTGGCAAACAATCATACGGCCCACCTGATGGAAAGTGGTCACCGTAGCCTATGGACGTTTGCAACACCAGAGGTGCAGCACTCGCGCTGCCGAACCTTTAATAAACCTTCTAAGATCCCTCCTGAAGAACCCCATACTGTACACGTTGAAATTTGTTGAATTTTTTTTCAGAAAATTTGTTTACTTTCTATCTAATTTGAATGTAAATAGCTTTACTATTGCCATTGCCAAAATATACAAATACTTAAGTAGTTTAAAAATAAATAAAATTATCAAGAAAGTATTCATAACCTGACAATTGCTATGTTTGTTTACTAGTAGAATAAACTAAATTATACTCACACATCAGTCCCGGGCCGCAACATGGTTGAGAACAGTGCCCAAACTGGTTTATGGTCGCTCGTACATATCGAGTGTACCGAGTTATACGCCAGGCATCTAATGCCGGGCGTAGTTGGCAACGCACTGCTACGTCTGAACCCTGAAACATATTGTTGAAGTGTATTAGAACTAAGAATTAGGATTGTCCTCCGTCTGATGTACTATCAGACAGAGTACAATCCTAATTCTGTCTGTAAAAGTGTCCTAATTCATCATTTTGAAAATTGGCATCTACTTTGATAACCTGCTTTGGGGCCTGGTGATTTTCTTTCAGCATTGTTGGAGGTAACTTTCTAACTTCCTAACTCCCTAATTTGTAAGGTTTAAAGGCTAAACGGATTAGCAATGAAAAATTAACGGATTTCGAGTATGTTTATCGTAGAAGCGCTCGTGGCCCCACGGACTTTGTGTTCTGTAAACGATCACTGAATTAAGCAATTTTCACTATGACTGGTCCTCGGATGGGTGACCATTTTGTGGCATTTACATTTGCGAGCGTTTACTTTAATCAGCGCAGGTCTTAGGTATATACCTAATTGGATAATTTTGATGGTTCTATTGATTGTAGACATCAAACATGTAAGTCTTGTCGGGATGCAGTCGTGTCGGTGCTGACTTTCTCATCTTGAATTCGATTCCCAGGTCGGATCAAAAATACTTTGGTGATTTGATCCCGTTGGACCCATTAATGGAACTGTCCAATGGAACCAACAGTCCTGAACCTATTCAAATGGCACTCTTCTAAAACGTCTTCAAAAATATTTATGTATTCTTACCCGAAAACGGGTGCGTGGAATTACCAGTCATAGACCGAGTTTTGTACAATATTCTATCGGTGTACGCCGGTGCTCGCTGTTTGCTCGATGTATCAAACTGTTGACTGCCCGGATCGTACTGAAATATTAAAATTTTCTCATATATTATATTATAAATGTCTAACAGAAAATTTTAATTAACACACCAATTTATCAGTCATGGTATGTATATAGCAAACGAATAGTTTAGTAAAAAGGTACCAAATAGTTTGACTGCCTCTGTGGCGCGGTGGGAGTGTATCCGACTGCTACGATTCCCACCCAGGATAAAACTTTGTGTGATGAGCACGATGGTTTATTCTGTGTCTGGGTGTTAATTATCTATAATATGTATGTATTTAGAAATATATAAGTATGTTTATCAGTTATCTGGTTGCCACAGTACAAGCTCTTCTTAGTTTGGAATCAGATGGCGTTGTGTGAGTTGTCCTAGCTATATTATTATTATTATATAGTTGCAGTAGCAGCATACTGTTAGAATGGGACAGGTATCTAAAATCTTTGAAGGGTTGGCAGAGGCATTTTATACGCACACATTTCACCGTCAGCATTTTTATACCACGTAATAGGTGGTGAACACACACACACAACACGTGTTGAAATAGACAGTCGCAGGTTGCGGCGACCTGTTGAAATGTTTCAACTTGACTTAACAACTGCCATGTTACTGGCAACCGGGACCAACTAATGTGTGTTTCTGAGTTTGTGTGTGTTCTATGTATGTATTTAGAATTAAATAAGTATATTTATCAGTTGTCTATACCATTACAGCTTATATTAGCTTAATTTCGGCTAAACAGCGTGTGAAAATGTTCCCAAATAATAAAAATATACATATTTAAATCTCGAAATCTGCCAACACTTGCATTCACCACTGCCAAGAAAGAAGATCACAGTTCAAAATGAATAAAACTATTAATAGATGCTTTGTTAGATGCTAGAGCCAATACTAATTTGGGTTGCGGATACACTTTTTACTAGAGTACGAGAGAACATACGCGGCTCCACACGAGCGGTGAAGATTTCCCGTATCCGAGATAAGATTTCTACAAGAATTTCTTCAGCCTCCACAGCAAATTTTATTTAAATTGGTCCAGCAGTTATAGTGTATAGAAGTAACAAACATAGACCCAAACTTTGGTCTCAATAATATTGTTGTGTTGATGTTACGAGCTCAATATTTTACTACAGAAATATATTTACAAACGTTTGATTTGATCTCAGAACTCAAAACTGCAAGTCGTTTAGCTAACAATGGGCAACGTCATTGGTATGGTCAGCAACGAAAGTGGCTGATACAGCAGAACATTATTGACAAATCTTAAATGTAAATATAGGATTCAGTATATCATATACTATTCATGATCTTTTAACCAGTGCTCTGTAGCACAAAAAATATTAATAGAATTTGCATTAATGTATAGCTCCAACTCTAAATCTTTACCATTTATTAAACCTCTAACATTATGGTGCACCAGGTTTATAAAAACAATATTTTTATTATGATTATTCTCCCTCTAATCCTTTTCCTACCTTATCCTCTTCCCATCCTTTCTCCGCCAAGCCAAGGTTGCCGTGCCGATGACCTGCGTGGCTAGGGGCGAGCCTAGTCGTAACGTGCCTGACTGCCCTGGGACCGGGCGACCCCAGAATAAGGCTAGCCTTACCTAGACAAGCGGGGCTCTGTGTAGGCGGACTTTGAATTACCCTTGCCACTCGTGGGAACGCAATGGATATTAAAAAATTAAAAATCCGAAATGGCGGCGATGTGGTTCGCAACCCGTCACGTCTCGTCTCCCATCGAGGCGGAAAGTGGGCTAGGGATAGCCACTTTGCTACATTGAATGTTAGAGGAGGAATGAAAGACAAAATTGATGAGGTATGCGACATGATGCGAGCAAGACGACTTGATGTTTTGTGTGTGAATGAAACAAAGAGGAAAGGATGTAACACCACTACACATGGGCCCTATACAGCCTACTGGTCAGGTGTAGCCACAACCAGTACAGCGAGCCAGGGTGTCGGTGTTCTACTGTCCGCGAGAATGAATGAATGTGTGACTGACTATGAATGTGTGAGCTCAAGACTCCTTTGGTTGAGGTTGAAGGTTGGACTTACCCGCATCTTTGTTTTGGGCGTTTATGCTCCGCAAGATGCGCGGTGGCGCCGATCTTCAAGAGACCAAAGTGAGAGACAGGCATTTTGGGAGAGTGTGAGCGATATTCTGAGTAAATGCAAACGGAACGAGAGAATTGTAATGTTAGGTGATTTTAATGGTTGGGTTGGAGTGAAGCGTGATGGATATGAAAGTGTATTGGGAAAGTTTGGTGACGAACGAGTGAATGAAAATGGTGACAGTTTGCTTGAAGTATGTTTGGAGAGGAATCTTGTGGTAACTAACACCATATTTAACCACAAACAGAATCATTTGTATACTAGACAAGAGGGAAACCAGAGAAGTATGATTGATTTTGTGATGTAGATGCAAGACTAAGAAAGAAAGTCTTAGACACCCGGGCATACCGCGGTGCCGGGATTGATACAGATCACTTCTTGGTTATCAGCCGAGTAAGAGGTCTGTTTCAACGGTGGCGGCATCGTGTGTGTGAACCTATAAGTGTACTAGAGCGCATAAAAGTCAAAAATTTAGTAAGAAATTTAAAAATTTTGATGAAGTATGTGAGATTGAAGAATTATGGAAGACGCTTAAGGAAGGTCTAGTGGAAGTTGCGGTGGAAGTGTGTGGGGTAAATAAAAGAAGCCAAGGATGTAAGGTGAAGAGAATGTGTGCAGAAGTCATGAAAGCATTGTCCGACAAGAAGAAGGCATGGTTGGACTGGCTGACTTCAAAGGTGAATCAAAGAATGCAGAGGGCAACGGATGAGGATGTAAAAATGGCAAAGAATGAATATAAAAGGTATAAACTAGTTGCAAAAGTAGTTATAAAAAGAGAGAAAGAGAATGATAGGGATAAATTTAATAGTAGGTTATCTGATAATTTCCAGCAGAATATAAAATTCTTTTGGAAATCTATAAAATCTGTGAGAGGTCAACAAACATCATCGAAACTCAGTAATATCAGAAACCAGGATGGCAGTTTTCTAAAAGGAGAAGAATGTGTGCTAAAAAGATGGAAAGATTATTTTGAAAGCTTATATGAAAAAGAGGATATAGAAGCACAAACGAGTTCTTGGGAAAGGAATGAACTAAGCAATGAAAGCATCATAAGTATGGAAGAAATTGTGGAAGCATCTGTCATCAGTCTACTTTCATCCATCCGATGAACGTAGACTAACGAAACAGATTTATCAGAAGAGAGTAAATGGGCAAACTGGTAAGGGGCGACCTCGACGTACATATGTCAATCAGATAGAAGACATTTTGGAAAAAGGTCAGGTCAAGAGTACCCTTAAGCGAAAGTTGTATGCCAGGATCGTAGCAAGTGGAAAGCCATAGTCTCTGCCTACCCCGATGGGAGACAGGCGTGACGATATGTATGTATGTATGTATGTATATACTATAAACAAGTAGTTATTAAACAATTTGACATAAATAAGCATTTCTATTTCATTTCCGTACATTCCCGTGCGTCGAAAGGCACGATAAGCCAAATTAAAGGCCTTATGGGCGACTCGAAAAATGTCTGCGTCCGTCTATTTCCACACGGCAATGGGCTCACCACCTACACACCTATATGTGACAGGAATGCACACGGTGCACTGTGGGCGTATAATATACCCCTGCCACCTCTTGTTCACCTCATGTTTATCAATGCCGAGTGGGTAACTCGGCATTGATAAACATAAATGGGAACATACATTAAAATTTTCATTCACAAATCTATTTTCTAACATTGGATTGTGTTAATATACTGGCTGACTATAGAATACGATTAGTTGAGTGTGAGTGAGATAGCGCGAGTACTAAACCTTACCTTATAAGTAGGCGGAAAAGTAATGGGAGCTTCTCGGAAATCTCTGAATGCGGCGCCATCTTCTAAGACTGCAGTCAGTTGATCCGCGTGAAGGAGCCCGTGCGGTAAGTGATGAGGTAGCGGAAACTAAAAGTTAAAACCTTTTCAATACTTGCCATAACCTAATTAAATCTATACTAATATGTAAAGCTGAAGAGTTTTTGTTTGCACGCGCTAATTTTAGAAATTACTGGTTCGAATTGTAAAATTATTTATTTGTTGGATAGCCCATTTATCGAGGAAGGCTTAGGCTATATATCATCTTGCTACTACTCTGGAGAGCGGAGCAGTAAGCACAAATGTCAATAAGTTGGGCTAATTTTCATAAGTTATTGTTGATGTATAAACAAATGAATGAATGGGAGCGACGGGGGTTCGAAGTATGTCACGGGCAAAGCCACGGGGGCAGCTAATAAAGAAGGTTTACTAAGAACACAGAGTAAGGAATGTTGGCCGTTCCTTCTCTTCGTCCTAATAAAGACGACAGTAATATGTAATTTTACTGTCGTCTGCGCATCCGCGGCATGTCAGTTGCCTGTCATTAGTCTAAAGTAATTTTATAGTCGTACTAGGTGACCACCCGGCTTCGCCTGTGACATACTTCTGCACCTATTTAATCCAGTCGCTTATAAATTCTACAATAATTCATGAAAATTTGCCCGATTGGCGACATTTATGGCTAATGCACAGCTCTCCATGGTAACAGTGTGATGATATAATAGCCTATAGCCTTCCTCAATAAATGGGCTATCTAACAAATAAGAAATTTTATAAATCCAATCAGTAGTTTTTGAGATTAGCGCGTTCAACCAAACAAACTCTTCAGCTTTATAATATTCGGATAGATACTGTGTGCCAAGTGTACATCCAGCTCTAGGCGACAGTGGCATCCGCAGCCTGTTAGTTGCCTGCCATCAGTCTGTAGTAATTTTAAAAATCGTATGAGTAAACGGTGAAGCCCCCTGAAACGCTTGATTTATATAAACTATGTCTCTAGTAGGCTGCCAGTGACATTGATTCCTTGTTATGTGACTAAGTGCCTATTGAATTAATTTATTAAGTTGTAACCATAGAAATCGTAAAAACAGGAGATATGGCATATTATTGTAAAAAAAATGTCTTTATTTTGCATAGACCATTTCAACGGCGCTTACAAAATGTCATATACTAAAACTAAAGAAAAAAATTGTATATTTAAAGTGACCACCGGTTCGGAACGCGGCCCACCTGAAAAGAACCGGCAAGAAACTTAGGAAGGCTTTTTTTTATGGCTATTTACAATTTAATATTTTATGACTATAATATTTTATTTGCCAGCAAATCATTTCCAGGCATCCCTGTCCTGTAAATAGTCTTGAATAGAGTAATAACCTTTTTCACAAAGTTTTATTTTAATATACTTTGTATATTTATTTAATGGTAAATTTCTCAGGTCACAGGGAAGCTTGTTGTAAAAGCGTATACAGTTACCCTGGAAAGAATCGCCAATCTTATGCAGCCGACTGTGATGAACTAAAAGATTGTTTTTATGTCTAGTGTTTATATTATGTATATCACAGAGTTTAGTAAACTGTGATAGATTTTTCTGGACATACATAAGATTGGCAAAAATGTATTGTGATGCTACGGTTAGAATATTTACTTCATTGAATTTTTCTCGGAGGGAGACTCTGGGGCCCAAATTATATATAGCGCGTACAGCCCGCTTTTGAAGAACAAATAATTTATTTACATCTGCAGCACTCCCCCAAAGGAGAATACCGTAAGACATAATACTATGAAAATAGCTGAAGTAAACCATTCTAGCCGTATCAACATCTGTTAGAGTTCTGATCTTTTTTACAGCGTATGCAGCCAAACTTAACCTAGAGGCCGTCTTTTTTATGTGTGGGCCCCACTGCAAATTGGCATCAATAGTTATACCCAGGAACACAGTTCATTCCACAAACTCTAACACTTGTCCATTAAGTTGGACATTGGCCGTAACTTGTTTTACATTTGGTAGAGTAAATTTAATACATTTAGTTTTGTTTTCATTTAGGCAAAGATTATTTGAGGTGAACCAATGAACTACTCTCGTGATTGCATTGTTTACATCGTCATAATTATCTAATTGTCTTCTAATTTTAAAAATCAATGAGGTATCATCTGCAAACAAAACAATCCTATTCCTGTCCCCTACATAAAATGGTAAATCATTAATATAAATGAGGAACACGAATGGCCCAAGTATCGAGCCTTGTGGCACACCCATTGTAACCATAGATCCTACAGAACGTGTACCATTAATATCGAACCTTTATATTCTATTGTTCAAATATGAAGACGAGAGCTTTGCCTCTTATTCCATAGTGATGTAATTTTTTGCACAATGTTTCATGTTGAACGCAATCAAAAGCCTTAGATAGATCGCAGAATATACCTAATGCATCTTGCTTGTCTTCCCAAGCTTCATGAATACATTTTAATAACTCAAGACCAGCATCGGAAGTTGAGCGCCCTTTCAAAAAACCAAACTGGCGAGCTGTTTTCCATAACTCCACGGCAAGGCGCGGTTTTTGCCTGACGGTGTGTATTTCACTCGATCTATCCCCAACTCAAGCAAGCAAGCAAGCTGTGAAACATTCTTGTGTCGCCCCGGCATGCCCAATGCAAGATTTGCTTAAAATACAGCGTTTTCTTGTGAAAACTGAATTTAAAACCTTTGCAGGCCTTGGACAATATCTATGGTACGCGATTCCAGAACTAGTGACGATTTATTCCGTAGTGTGAATGGACAAACTGGTAGGGGTCGATCTCGGCGTAAGTATGTCAATCAAATCGAAGACCTTTTGAAAAAAGGCCAGGTCAAGAGAACCCTTAACCGGCGAGCGTGTATGAAAACACTCAAGTAGACGAAGCGAAAATGGTATGTCAGGATCGTAGCAAGTTGAAAACCATAGTCTCTGCCAATCCCGATGGGTAATATGCGTGATAATATGTATGTATGAACATATTGCGGCAACAGGTTTCCAATTTCTATGGTTGTAATTCAAAAACATTCGATACTTTTCATTGTGTATGTTCACAATGTGACATGCACACTATACAGTAGAAACTGCAAGTGAATGACAGTTACAATGCTAAAGGCACTTTACTTCTTTAAACAATCATAAATTTGATTTTAGTTTTTGAAATGCAAACAGTGAAATCCGTGAAATGTGGGCGTATAGTATGCCTCTGCCTACCCCTTCGGGGATAAAGGCGTGACAATATGTATGTAGTTTTTGAGATTATTCTGTAGCATGCAGTAGGTATTCCAAAAGCATTGTGGCATATCAATTGTGAAATAAGGATTTATGATAGGTACCTCAGTTTGCTCAATCCATCGTAAAACGGCAGCCCTCGGTTCCCCTAATCGGAAGTTAAGGTCACCGCACCAGAAGACATAGTCGAAATTACTTGTAACATCTGCAAATAAAACAATTTATATTATTTTTTAGATAATTCGGGTTATAAACTATTAAAAAAAATCGTTTTACATAAAACCCTAGGCTAAGACTGTTATTTTTATTTTACTTATTTTAACCAACTCGCCGCGTCATCGTCAATTCTGAGGACCGCGAACCGCGACGTCAAGCGAGTTTTCGAGATCGAAAAATGCATGAACTAAATCGATTAGATTTAAGGTCATTAAAGTACCTATAGAATTAAACAAAAATACAAACCTTTACTTTTATGCCTGCACGGTAAATTTTTCGGCAGGTCTATCGACCTAATAATTCTTTTTATATCAGACACTCTCTCTTTAACTTTTTCTTGGTGTGCGGTCAAATGTGCTGTTACGAATAAATACGTAGAACCAAATAATGCGAAAGAAATAGCTACAGCGCCTTTGGTTCGGAATGCTGTTCCAGGTCGAACAGACAGACTAGCATCTTCAGGAAGTGAACAAAACCAAATCAGATCTCGCCTTACAAATATCACCAAGTGTAATGTACCTGGAAAAAATAATCAAAATTAAATCTTGCACAATATAGAGAAGTGTCGTTTTTTGTATAGGGTAATATTTATGTAGATAGTATCCACGTGCAACCAGAGGACAGGGAAGGATGGGTCTTCTAGGCAGCGCAGACGATGAAGACAAAAATCCACCCTAACAAACACGCACACCCCGGCCTTTTTGTCGAAGCAAATACGCCGTATCGTCAGGGCGGCATTTTTGTGTCTCCGTTAGGAACAACATTACGGGCTGCGCCGTCTCAAGATGATGATGGACGCGTTAAGGTATGTATGGAGTCTACGGCTGTTAGTGAACTCCACCTTAAATAGCGTATGTGTGGGATTTGTGTTGGCAGCTGTAGATTTATGCCCTTTGTTTGGCGCTGCCATGTGTAAAAAGAAGGAAGGAAGCGTGAAAACGGAGCGGTATGTGACGCAGCAGTAAGTGACAAAGCGTTAGAGTGCTAGTTTGGTCCAGGGACGTGTGGTTAGGCGAAGACCGAGCCGCCGGACGGAAGAGCTCCCGTTTCCCCCGAGTGTGGTCGCCGGGACCACACATCCGGTCACCAACCAGCACGACGAACCACATCGGTATTATGCGCGGCCTGTTATGCCTTCCAAGTTGGTTAGCTTCAGTTGGGCCCCTGTAGTATGTCGTGGGCGGCTAAGGGTACCACCGTTTCTACAGGTCTCCCTGGCCGCTGAACCCCGAACATAACCCATGAGTTATTTCGGAGCTTTCCACAGACGAAAACCTTTTATTTTTGTGCCACTCTTGTAGATAACAAATATTAACAATTTACGATCGACCTGCCTACCCAAATCAGTATTATGGCTTTTACCGATTTCATGTGATTAATCTAAATAAAATAGGATTTAATTATAAAAAATTATGAGACAATAGGTTTTTTTCAGGTACCTTTCGACTTGGGCTTAAACCACCAATTCACGAATGAAAAAAGTCTGGTTATAAATTTGGTCATGAATCAATGACGTCATTAATCTTACCTGTCATAGTTATCACCTCAAGATTCGGTACTTACTCTTATCAAGACGAGTTTTACAGTTACGATTAAAATGACATGACTGCATGACTCGGCTTATGGTTACTATACTAGACCTAAAGTAGGTACCTACTACACAATCAAGTGAATGTTTCATGCAGCCAACTTAGTGATATTAAAACTAAATTTGTTTAGAGCTAGAGATCACAAAATCGGCGACGATCATGAGTAGTGGTAACGTTACAGCAAGAAAGCGGACCCCGGACTTTGAAGCGAGGGTTTGGATAGAACCGGGAATAACGCTAAGGTGATGATGATGATGATAATATGTCGAGTGGTGACACCATCACTCTCTGCAACAGAACTTATGGGTTTATACCCAATTGAATCACAGACTACAATCATTGACCGTAGGTAGGACGAAACTAACATAATTGTGAGGACCACATGAGCAGATTGCTCGAAAATGGAAAGGTCAAAAGTATTCGGATACCCAGACGAGCAAATATATAGCAGGAAGCGAAAGAAGTATGCTTGAATCGCAAAGTCTGGCGCTTTGTCCTCTCTGACTACCATCAAGAATTCCGCGTGAAGTTAGTTAAATTTAAAGTGGAAATAATTGTCAGTCTCTAGCTGGACTAGAACCAACGTCTTTTGGTTGAATGGAGACATGTTTACCACCGAGTCCTACTCAAAACTGACGAATTAAGAGATTTGTCCAGCTCCAGACTGATTATTTTTCCATTTTAAATTTAAATTTTGGATATAGTTAGCATACTAGTTGATTTCCAAATGTTTCTGAAGACAGTTAAAGTTTAAGACTACAAACAAGTGGAAATTCTGTGTGACTATGTAAGTAGCCAATTCTGTGTGACTATGTAAGTAGCCAAGGAATCTGGTATGTGCTTGAAAGCCAATCCTTGAAAAGACATTGCTATCCTTTTCTTAAACCACTAAAGTGGCAGACAAGCATACAACTCTCCTGATTGGACCAGAGGTAATTCACTCATATTACTGATTTTGTAAAAAGCTTAAGGCGTCCCTATCTAAGTCTCGTCCATAGTTTCCAGTCAATAAAATAGTTTTATTATAGGGTCAGAAAAGCCTAATAATTATGCAAACTTGCTGCACAAAACAGTAATCAGTTACTAACCTAAATAATATGAATGAAGTAGTAAATGTGATGGTCCCAACACCTCCTGTATAGTTATCTCCCATTCTGTCCGTTCAGAATAGCTTTCTTGAGTGCCAATAGCAAATATATCTGGTACATGCTTTATTTGATTTGGGAATATAAAATCTGCAAGTTCCCTGTAAAATTAACCAACTTATTAGTAGTGATAGGAATTTTCAACATTAACAGGGGATCAATCATATCTCTGGGATGAAAGTCTTATTTTGACTATGAAGGCTTTCTGCAAGGCCTTTAAGGGTTATAAGATGGAATGGCAGCCAATAAAAAAATAAGTCAAACTGAAAATAACAACTTTTGATGTGACCTGGATTTAAAGCTAAGACAAGTCCAGTGACCATCATGAGTTGGTACATAGGTATGTATTATCTATTAAATAAATATTAAAGCAGAATTTTATTTTATTAGAACCGAGACAAATATTATTGGCAGATATTTAACTTATTTTTCTAAATTCATTTTTTTGCAACACTGCTAAAATTTAAAAGGATATTATGAAATTCATTGCCATTATGATAATCTTCAACACACAATAATTTTATGATTTGACCTGATAAGTAACCACATCCACACACTATAGCCAACACAAAACAATAAGAGAAGTTAGACTTACTTTGGTGGACCCTGTCCATTCATGTTCCATGTCCCAACAAATATTTTAACTTCTCTGTCAGGGAAAACATGTTCCAATTCTGATGCACCTAAAATAGAATGGGTAGCTAGACGCCCATAAAGGTAGTTTCTGAAATAAGTTTAATAAATTAGATAACATAGCCCATTGTAGCAAGACTTATGTAGGTCATATAGAAAAAACTGACAGAAGAATAATGTAACAAACATCCACAACCTTTCTCTAGCTTCATGTGTAGGAATGAGACGGAGCACCTGTGCAGCAAGGAGCGAGTTTCGTGCCAAGCTATCAGTACTGCCAGCACGGGAAGCAGACCGTGTGATTGTTGACTTGGTCCTAAAGCAGACAATAACAACACATAATACATTTACAGCACAGTTAATACCAACCCAAGAGCACAAATTCAAGGATATTATTTTAACTTACCTTCTTTTCCGGTCTAACGAACTACTTCTGTCACTTTCAGGTGACGATGGACGGTAAAATGATTTTGTGTCATTAGATATCAAGTGATCAGCTGATAACCGTTTTACAAATAATTTACTCTTAGTTTTTACCCCTTCAAAAGAGCCAGAGTGTTCAAAACTCTTTTTGACATCATCATTTTTTGGAAATTTTACTGTAGCTTTAGAAGTCTCATCAGATTTTGTCTGGGAACATATTGTATGCTCACTATCAGAATTGTTTATAGGGCTCACTGGCCCAGATTGTGTTTCACCTTTTGTCGTCGTTGGTTGATGGTCAACCAGGCTTTTAGGACGAGATCTTCGGAAGAAGGTCCTACAACACCTTTGACTGCTATTATCCTCATTATGTACATAATTGGCATTGTGAATATCATTATTATACAACGGTTCGTTCAGAGAGTTCTGATTATGCGATGCTTCTATACTTGTATCCCCACCGTGAGCACTCTGAGCTAGAAAAGGGTCAGCAGGAGAGATAGGACGAGATGTAGACTGGCTAAACTCATCATTGGAGTCTGTATCAACGTAACAACCAACTTTTGGAGATTTTTTAACGAATAGACGCTTTCGCAAGGAGAGTTTTTGTTTTGCTTTTGTAGGAGAAGTGGTCATGATTGGTTTAAAACCAACAAAACAATTAATTTAAGTCACTAATAATTACATTTTTACTAAATACTAATACACAACATATTTAACCTACTACGTATCGAAACTGACATTATGATGTCATTGCCGTCAAAATCGAGATCCATGATTGATTATGATATAAGCTGTCAGAATCTTTGTATTTTTGCGATCGTTCAGTCTTAAATTGATGAACTAAAATATAAATATAATAATAAATACAAAATGTTATCGATATGTAGGTACAAGTTATTGTTAATACTTGGAACTGGTAAGTTGTCATGACGACACAATGGAATACATTGTTTGTGTGTGTGTGTACTTATGCATGATACTAGGTCTTTGAGGTACGTAAATTTTTATATATAACAATGAAATCCGTTTTCCGTTGTAACGACATAGCATGAAAACGGCTTGACCGATTTGAAAAATTCTTTTTGTATTGGATAGCCTATTTATTGAGGAAGGTTCTTAGCTATATATCATCACGCTACTACACAGGAGAGCGGAGCAGTAATCATAAATGTCAGCAAATCGGGGAAACTTTCATACATATTTGGAAAAGTAATAAGCGACGGGATTAAATGGGTGCCACGGGGTTGGAAGTATGTCGCGGGCGAAGTCGCGCGGGTCAGCTAGTAGCTTATAAAGTTTACCTTGTTAGTGTAACAGAACAAAAATTGATATAAAAAAGGTGTCTAACTAAAACAGTTATCAGCTAACAAATCATGTAACAGTAATCAGCTTACCTCATTATGTCACTATTGGACTGTCGGTGTGTGCCCGCGCATCGATTTTTACGATTAGGTATACTCTGTATATATGTTTACACTCGCGACTCGTCTCCAGTTCTGGCTAAATCTTTAGTAATTCTTATAAAACGCCCTTCTACCGCGACGAAAGAGCGAAGTTGGTATTCAGGTGCACTAGCCCAAAGGAGACAGCAGTACTCCATATTTATGTGGCCGCATTTGCGACTTATAGAGAAGCAGTATTTGCTCTACAGTGAAGTAAACACTGCAGCGTATGAGTACCTACTTACAACTTCGCCTTATCCTTAATATGACTACGGTCACTAGAGATCTCATTCTCAACACCAAGGATTTTACTTTGTGTTTTACAGCTATAGAATATTTTTAATAATAATATATTTTTATTTTCAGTTCAGTTTAGTTATAAACTTATTCTGAGGCCCATAGATAGAATATCACGATCCGTGAATAGAGTTTGTTTGTTACTTTGTTTGAACGCACTAATCTCAGGAACTGCTGGACCGAATCTTAAAATATTTTAGGATAGTCTATATATCGAGGAAGGCTCTAGGCTATATATAACATCACGCTACTACCCAGTAGAGCCAAGTAGTACCTAATCGTAAATGTCAACAAATCGGGCAAATTTCCATGCATTATTGTAAAAGTAATAAGCGACGGGAATAATTGGACGTGACAGGGATTCAAAGTATGTCACGGGCGAAGCCGCGGGGGTCAGCTAGTATAATAATAATACAATGTATTTGTGTGGTACATAATCTTAATTATTATTATTAAACAATTACATAAACACTGATAATTAAAGTCAAAAGGCTTGATTGCAGAATAAAAGCCTTACTACGTGTGCCTGGAACGCGAAGGTTTTCACCTGTATATTCAGGTCTTGGCATCAAATTTCCTCCAGCAATAAATTCTATACCGTTGCCTGTAACACAATAAATAAGTGATAAGTAAAGTCGAAATATAATTAAACAGCCCTCGAGCTGCTCTTCTATGATCTTCTTTGTCCACGACATTAACGCTAAAAATGGGGAAGTGAAGTTCCAAGTAAGCCATTAATTGAAATAATTTAGTATACAACTTTTTTTTGTTTTCCAAAAGAACATACCCACCTTACAATGCTTAAATACATATACAGCGGTAATGAACTGTACCCTGCTAGATGAACTAAGCATGCCAAGTATAATATTGTATAGAGATGACTCTACAAGTACATACACAGAGAAAGAAAGAGGAAAATCATTTCTTTTCATGGGAAAATATAACGTGGAAGTAACGTGTTAATAGTTTTTTCATACAATTGCTAGGCTTTATCACATGGGAGATGCATTTTAAAATTCTCCTTTTTAGATTTGCTAGCCCTAAAGTTTAGAAAAGTATAAAACGGCTCAGGCTGTCCGTCGGTCTGTACGCATCTATTTCCCAGGAACCATAAGAGATAGAGACATTCGATTCAGGACACCATGAATACGTGCATAGGCGATTTTGAAGGTTCTACCACTTTCAGTTTTAAAACTGGTTTCGGTTTAGAAGTCGTCTGCTTCCTTCGCTACGATGGTGAAAGGCGCGTTACTTGTTGGGAAAGGCCTATTTAATTGGCTTATAGAATTAACGGAACTGATCAACCCCATAATCGTGGCTTCTATTGCATACAATTTTCCCGGATCACCGGTAAGTAATGAGATTCGGTTAATCCTAGCGATATTCTTCTTTTTCTTCATCATAACGTCGTAGTCCCAGTTGCCTCCAAAACCTACCTGGAGTAACTTTAAATTTTTTTTATTAAAGTGAAAAAAGACAACTTGGTTTGAGACGGGGATTGAACCCGTGACCTTTGCCTAACCAATGCAATGTTCTAGCCACTGAACTACCCGAACCGTACCGAAAAAAGTTGAAAATCTTTACTATATTTTAATCGTCATTTATGAGTGTGATGGTACGGTTTGGTACAAGTATGGTATATTTAGCTATAAATTACGTTTTTTTAATTTTACCTCGTTTGTCAACAGGTTCTCTAATTGCAGATGAGGTGTTTCGTAAAGCTATACAAACGCCTAATTTTCGTTTATATAGTTATAACAACTTTTGGCAAGTTTACAAGACATTGCATATAACCTTACCTATATTACAATTGTCGTGGGTACAGGCTCTGTAAAACGTCCTAAAGGTTGAATCAGAGACCTCATGATTTAAATAGTCCGGTTGTTGCTCACAGCCACGTGTAAAACTGACAACTGTTCCGGCTGGGTCCTGAATGGAAATAAAAGAACTTCATAGCACACACGTTGATGAAATATTAGACTAAATGCGCCGGAAAACCTGAGTGATCAGCAAAAGTGTGCTCAAAGTTTAAGTGTTTCAAATGTTCCACATTATTAAAATGTTCGCTTAATCTATCTACTTACCAAGTATTCCTGTCTTAATATGGTGCAATATCTGAACGGGCAGTTGACGATTCGTGTGTCATTTGTTATCGTAAGACATGAGCGATCTGAGTCCGAGGACGAAAAACCGCAAGCGTAACACCTCAACTGACCTAAAAAGAAATATTAATGATTTATAACATTCAAAGGTGCTTAATGCTTTCATTATCCTAGTTTGCAAAGCTGTAGTAGCCGATACCAAAATCCAATAGCCACAGTAGGCTTTACCTATTGCTTTGCAAATCTGACAGTAAATGTACATAAATGTTGAAGCAAAATGTAGAAGCAAAGAAACTACAGATGGTGGTCGGTGATATTACACTTTAAACCATTACCTATCTGTGACACAATTATTCACCTACTCTCATGATCCATTAAATGTTGAACATACTGGCGATTAAAAATGAGTGGTCATGAGTTCTTTACATTTTTTGACAGGTTCTTCCTCAGGCTCTACTTATTGCTTTGCGAATATGACAGTTAATGTAAAAGCAATAATCTTGACATTCTTATGTGTTACTTTGTGACCTACATGAATGTTTCATTTCATTTAACTCCTTTGTTATAGTTACGAGTATAATAACTATGCAGTTCAATCGAGTTGATTTTTTTGTGAAGTTTGCCCTATCAGAATTTAATTCTTATAGGGCAAACTTAAAAAAAATCAATTAACGAGTACGTAGGTACAAAAACCGTTTCGGAATTTGTTGTTTATAAATAATTCTTATTCCATTATTTGTAGTTCATCAAGTGAACTTTTATTTTTTGTGTAAAACTAAGACGCAGACATTGGGTAGGGGCTAATGAAACTATAATTAATTTGTAATTAACTTATTAGTCTAATTTGTAAAAAAATTAGGTCAATTTAGATTTTGATTTGTTGTACCGGTTTAATAATTAAGTAATATTAGGACTAAAAATTTAAGTAATACTTACCTACCGCTACTCCAATTACAAATGCAAACACCAAAACCACCAGCTTGTAATCCATTGTCAAAAACGAACATTCATTCCTTTATTGTCACTGAATCGCATTTAATTGTTTGTTATACAATCACCGTCACTATGGATAAGGCTCAGTATCTTATCACTTCTTTAAAAATTTGCTACAAATCAGTGATTATTGCTATCTTAACATTAATTTCCTGTTAGAAGACATTTACTAATGGCAGTCATTGGCTGCATGTAACATGTAACAAAAGAGTAACTCCCGCTAGTTACTCTTTTGATAAGTAGCCTTCTCGTCATGCATTATCCTTCCTTTCTTTTTTACCCAGTGGTGGGCCGTACACTTGACTGCCACTTCAGAAGGTGGAAGACAAGTTTACAGCCCACCTGATGGAAAGTGGTCCGTAGCCTATGCACGTTTAAAACACCAGAGGTGCCAGCGCCAAGGATAAAAATGCCCCCCTGAGTACAGCAAAGACGATAGAAGAATTTAAACTACGAGTATCATACGTCAGGGATACAGCCTGAACTGAAGATAGTTAGACAATTAGTTAATCTATTATGGTTATTAACATAACTAAAATATTGAATGTCGATATTAAGAAAGTAGACATGGTAAATATCCCATATTATTTTTTTTGTTCAATATGAAATCAAATGAAAACTATAATCATTTCATTTTACAACCAATTTTGTCTTATCTAAGAAGACAAAATACTTTAAATAATACTTGTGCTCCAGCAGACCCAAAGTTAGCGAAAAATAGCGTAGCCTATTACACACACATAGACTGGTAGGTTAACTTAGTTATTTCTTGATAATGAAACAATGTGTGAGTTAGATGTAGCTACACAGGAACAACAAAGATAGCTTTATATAACAAATGGCAAGAGTGAAAAGGATGAAGTTTTGCTTCATAAGCAAAGGAATATGTTTGGTCTGCTTTCTTTTGTACGTCTGTGGCTCCAGCAGACTTTTGCAAAGGACGAGCAATGAAGGCTGTTCGCGGCTGTTCGTAAGATGCAATGACATCTAATTATCATTTGGAAAATATATTGTTTCGTAAATAAAAGACAAGATTTTAAACACGCTATATTGATCAATAACATTACAAAGTTCATGTTACGCCGAAATTTTGGGATAAAACGAATGGAACTACGATTGGGTTAATTTTTAAACGCAGAGTGGGTAATCCACTAGCAAGATGGATAGACGACATAATAATGGTTGCGAAAGCCTTCTGGTATACGGTGGCACTCAAATCAGCTGAGGTGATGATTTTTTTTTCATTTTTCGTCATTAGCACGGAAACGCTCGCAAATGTAAATGCCACAAAGTGGTCACCCATCCGAGGACCAGCCATAGTGAAAGTTGCGTACCTCAGTGATCGTTTACCGAACACTAAGACCGCGGGGCCACGAGCGCTTCCATTTTTTTAAGCCGCCTTGTTTAGGCTTTATACTTGGATTAACGACTACCTACCATTCCACTGCAACCCGGACCAACGGCTTAACGTGCCTTCAGAAGCAAGGAAACCCCTGTTAGATGGACGCGGGCAGTGCAAAACCATACCATCCGGCTGAGGCGATCTTTGGGGTAGGGAAGCTTGCATCTGTTAAAATGATGATAATATTTATGAAGTAAATGAATAGTATCTATCCTAATAGTAATGTATCCTAAATATGTACTTGTGAGTTACATAAGAAGTTATTTTAAAAATTTTTTTTTTTTTGGAATTATTTTATGTCCCGGTTACTAAGACCACATAGCCATATCTTAATTCATATTTCTTCAATCTTCTTTCTTAATATCTAAAATGTCCCAGTCCTCTACGTCTTAGTCAAGTCTATTCTTAAGTCAAGGTCAGTCTCACCCCAGTATAACGGTGGTGGTTATATATATAGGTTTTCAGTGGATTTACGCGGCAAAATAGAAAATAGTATTTCACTGAAAATAATATATATTAATTGTCTATCACTATAGCACGTTAACACAACTTTTATATCCAAGATAAATGCACTAGTTTTAGAAAATAATATACAGCAAGCGTCCGCACTTGTCAAGTTTTCCGCGTAAACCCCACTTATTTATTTAAACAAATTAATCTATGTTTTATCATTTGTTTTTTGTGCAATATTATTTCAAGGCCGAGAATAAATACAGCCAATACGGCACCGTACGCTAGTATGAGTAAGGCTGGATGACAATCCACCATGGTGACTGATACGAAGTTCGATCCACCTCCAGTACATTTCGGCCGTTTTTCGTACATAAGTCGGTTTTCTCGGTATTGTAGACCATGTTCTTGGATACGTTTTGTTCTAAAAATTTATAACTCAATGTTAGTTTGTAAAAAGTGTTCAATAGTTTTTGTGAGTATAATTACTTACAATCCTTACATATTATAAATGCAAAAGTAACTCTGTCTGTCTGTCTGTCGCGCTTTCACAACAAAACCACTGAACCGATTAAAATGAAATTTGGTATAGAGATAGTGTAGAGCCCGAGAAAGGAAGTATGCTGCTTTTTGTCCCGAAAACAAGTTCCTGTGGGAAACGGGAAAGTTTAATTTCACGAGAAGAGCCTCGGGCATCTACTAGTAAACAATTACTTATGTATTTATGTGTGACTAGCTGACCCCCACAGCTTCGCTCCTGACGTACTCTAACTCCGTAGCACCCATCCACTCTGTGTTATAAACACCATAAATAAAAATATCTTTATTTTGCATAGACCATTTTAACGGCGCTTACAAAATGTCATACACTATTTAAAATATTTAAAGCGACCACCGGTTCGGAACGCGGCCCACCTGAGAAGAACCGGCAAGAAACTTAGGAAGGCTTTTTTTTTGATGGCCTATTTACAATTTAATATTATTTCACTTTGCCAGCAGATCATTTCCAGGCGTCCCTGTCCTGCAAATAGTCTGTAACGGAGTAAAAACCCTTTTCACAAAGCTTGTTTTTAATAAACTTTTTAAATTTATTTAAAGGTAAATTTCTCAGGTCACAGGGAAGCTTGTTGTAAAAGCGTATACAGTTACCCTGGAAAGAATCGCCAATCTTATGTAGTCGACTGTGGTGGACTGAAAGATTATTTTTATTTCTAGTGTTTATATTATGTTTATCACAGAGTTTAGAAAACTGTGATAGATTTTTCTGGACATACATAAGATTGGCAAAAATGTATTGTGATGGTACGGTTAGAATATTTACTTCCTTGAATTTTTCTCGGAGAGAAACTCTGGGGCCCAAATTATAAATAGCGCGTACAGCCCGCTTTTGTAGAACAAACATAATATTTAAATCTGCAGCACTCCCCCAAAGGAGAATACCGTATGACATAATACTATGAAAATAGCTGAAGTAAACCATTCTAGCCGTATCCACATCTGTTAGAGTCCTGATCTTTTTTACAGCGTATGCAGCCGAACTTAATCTAGAGGCTGTCTTTTCTATGTGTGGGCCTCACTGCAAATTGGCATCAATAGTTATACCTAGGAACACAGTTGATTCTACAAACTCTAACACTTGTCCATTCAGTTGAACATTGGCCGCAACTTGTTTTACATTTGGTAGAGTAAATTTTATACATTTAGTTTTATTTTCATTAAGGCAAAGATTATTTGAGCTGAACCAATGAACTACTCTTGCAATTGCATTGTTTACATCGTCATAGTTATCAAAATGTCTTTTAATTTAAAAAATTAATGAGGTGTCATCTGCAAACAAAACAATCCTATTCCTGACCCCTACATAAAATGGTAAATCATTTCAATCAAATTTCAAATATTGAAAATTTTTCCGATGTTCTAATTGTCACTACACCGGTACAATTTTTAAGTTTATATTTATCTACTTTTAGCACAATAAATGGTGAAAATGATTATTTAACACTCAATATGGTATTATTTGGCAATGATGAATTGGTATGCAGCCGAACTTAATCTAGAGGCTGTCTTTTCTATGTGTGGGCCTCACTGCAAATTGGCATCAATAGTTATACCTAGGAACACAGTTGATTCTACAAACTCTAACACTTGTCCATTCAGTTGAACATTGGCCGCAACTTGTTTTACATTTGGTAGAGTAAATTTTATACATTTAGTTTTATTTTCATTAAGACAATGATTATTTGAGCTGAACCAATGAACTACTCTTGCAATTGCATTGTTTACATCGTCATAGTTATCTAAATGTCTTTTAATTTTAAAAATTAATGAGGTGTCATCTGCAAACAAAACAATCCTATTCCTGTCCCCTACATAAAATGGTAAATCATTTCAATCAAATTTCAAATATTGAAAATTTTTCCGATGTTCTAACTGTCACTACACCGGTACAATTTTTAAGTTTATATTTATCTACTTTTAGCACAATAAATGGTGAAAATGATTATTTAACACTCAATATGATATTATTTGGCAATGATGAATTGGTTTTTAAATAAAATTATAATTATTTTTGCAATATTACAATATAAAATACGGAGCCAATTCAAATCAGCTGTTATACCTAGGGTTGCCACAAGGAAAAAAAATTTTTCGGACGTCCCCTTCTTATTTCAAAAACTTAGAAAACCAAGTATTTAAAATGCTGGAGTAAAATTCCCAACTGATAAATATAATTAGTTTAAATTTAAATTTTAAAGTGGAAAAAATGTTTAGTCACGAGCTGGACTCGAACCAGCGTCTTCTGGTTTAACGCACCAGACGCGTTACCAAATACACCACCGTGACCTGCTCGTAACTGACGAATTAATCCACTTCTTTCGGACTTCTTTTACACACAGACTGTATTATATTTATACTAAGATGTACTCGTATACCAAATAACAACAATTACAAATTTTCGTTATTCGGTGTCATTTACTAGGAAAAAATGTCACAGCGAAAAAGAGAAAATATACACTCAGAATTACAGAGTCAACGTTACAATTTTTTTTGTTAAATTTAAAGATATGGGTTGAAAAAAAAATGTTTTCTCAGATTTACTGCTTTGTTACTTCTTCTGAGATATGATATATATCGTCACATCACGTCATAATAATAAAATAAATTATATCATAATAGGAATATTATGATATAATTTATTTTTTATTATATTTATAAACTAAATCAAAATATTGAAAGTATCACCAAAAATATGCCTGGCTTCCTAACTACTCTAGCTCATTGTAAACAAGAAATCGGGATCATAGCTTTCACAGAGTTTGGAGTACCAGCCACCTCTATCTAGTACTCATTGTTGTTATTTAGTGCGACGTATTGGGAAAAAAGTAGCATTATGTCACAATTCAAATTACCTATTGAATCACACTGTTACATTAGGGGGTGAAAGTAAACGGGAATAAACCCTTTTCGCTTCAATGTGAAACGAGATGCGTCGGGTGGCGATCTAAATTTTAATACTATTAACACTAATAACGTTCCCGCTTGGAACCTACTGGGAATAGTAAATAATCTTGATAATTCCCACTGGACAAACGCCTTATCAAGAGTATCCTTAACCGGCGAGTACCTATGCATAAAACACTTATGAAAGTAGAAGTAACGCAAGTTTCAATAGCAGGTAGCCACAACCAGCGTCTGTGTATTACACAACACGGCAATGGGCCCACCACCTATAACGTGATACAGGTATACACATGGTGAAAAGTAGGCGTATAATATGCCTCTGCCACCCATTCGGGGATATGGCGTGATTGATACACATTCTATTCTAGTAAAGAGTAAAATAGGTTACCCAATCTTGAACATCTCTCTATATGGTGAGTTCCTCCTCACAGCTAACCATGGATCGATCACTTGCAGATACTGTATTTCCCGAAGGCCACATTTTTCTCCTTCATCAAAATATTTACCAACAAACTTGTATCCAACACCAGTTTCCATATGAAATGCAAATAAACCCTGGAATTTTGCAACATATCATTCCAGAAATTGTACGTAAAACTATAGGTACATAATACTCGTAGTTCTTACAAATTATATAGTATTTTCTACTAAGTTGACAGACAAGAATGTCATGGTCCTTCTGCTTCATCTCAAATATTCCTTATTATTTGGCTGCTAGGAGCAACGATATTTTGACTTTTAATTTTCGCTTTGTTGGTAGCGACTGAAGTCTGACCTTCGTAAGGGCGCTTACGTCATTGCCTCGTCCGTTAGTCATCAGGTGCACCGCTTGTAGGTGAAGCCCCGGAGATCTTGGTGGGCATCTTATACCCAAGAATAATACGGTCTGTCTGATTGAATGTGGTCAATGTAGCCTATGGACATATCCAACACCAGAAGTGCTACAATTTTGCTATGGTCAGTCCAGAAATGGTTAACGGTTGTGGGATTCCGATTTACGAGCATTTCTGTGCTTCGGAAGGCACATTAATCCGTTGGTCCCGGCTGCCATTAACATGAAAGCCTTATGGGTGCCTTTTAATAATTTCACCAGCAGGCACCCATAGCCTATCTACTAGTATGTTAATTTCAACTCGACAATATGGTCGGCGGCGTGAGCGTGACACTTCTGGTGCTGCATCTATAAACTACGGTGACTACTTTAGACTACGGTGACTACTTTAGACTACTTTAGGTAAAATGCTTGTCTTCCACTTTAGTGGTATTTAGTGGTATTAAAATACTCTGAAATATACTATCTCAGAGCATTATACACTATTAAGACTGTGTTATAGCCTTACTACTAAAGTGGTCATAGTAATAAACTAAAAAAAAAGTCAACGTTTAGTGTCAGTTTGTATCACTTTCTTGTATTCTATTTAATCAATCAATCATCAAGAAATTAGACTGCCTCGATGACGCAGTGGTAGTGTATCGACTGCCGCGCTTAAGGCCCCGGGTTCGATTCCCTAGTCGGAACAAATCTTTGTGTGATCCACAAATGTGTGTTTCGGAGTTTGGGTGTTTCCTATATATAATATGTATATATTTAGAAATATATAAGTATGTATATCAGTTATCTGGATCCCATACCACAAGCTTATATTAGTTTACTTTTTGCTAGATGGCGCTGTGGGAAAAGTGTCCCACAATATTAATTAATAAAAAAAAATCAACTGTTTTCTCGGTAAACGTATTACGGTTCACCGATTTACGTAGGCTTCTATCTATCTCCAAAATATATATGTTCCACGCTGCCGCGCTGGCCAGAATAGTTGATACACAAATGGAAATGAGTTGCTTGCTCTTCGCTCGAGCTTTTTCGCGATTCGAATGAATCTTGTGTTATATTATCTACTTGTATTGAATCTGCATATATATGTTGTATTTTTTTACATTATTCTTTTTTACATTCTCCAGTATAAATAATTTGAAACGCCAGGCAACTAAAGGTATGGCTGCGTTTAGTCCCGGTAATAACTAATATACATAATTATGTAATTTGACACTTGTTATTGTGTGAGCACTATGTAGACTTATTTATAATTTTGAAATTGACATGTTAGTTGCTGTGTAGTTTTTGGGTATGTCATGCTCGCCTAAGTGTCCTGGCAGTGGTGGCGTATGTATCGGGTCGCCTTATTCCCTAAAATACGGTTGAATAGGGCGATGGCTGATATATGCGTCATACCCGTGAACGGGTGCCGTCTGTTGGGACTGGTCAGCTCATAGCTGTTATAGCAATTGTTACAAATAATATTATTTAAATTTAAGGCAAACTAAGTTTAGTCGACTGTTCTCACATAAATTCAAAGGAACTATGTAAGTGTAATTTTAATGAACACAACATTTATTTTGTTATTTTTTTTTAATAATTTCATTACTGTATAATTGGTCGAATATCATGTTAATCAAACTGTGTCAAATGGCGGTTAGAAAAGAGTGGCCATGAGTTTTATTGCCAGGTTCTTCTTCTGGCTCTACCTATTGCTTTGCGAATCTGGCAGTAAATGTAAATGTAGAAGCAGTAATCTTGACGTTCATAAGTGTTACTTTGTGACCTACATGAATAAAGATTATTGATGTTTTTTGGACAGAACTTTGCTTCCATCTTTCCTTTCCTTTCCTCCTCCTTTAGTCGACAGGGCATCGAAGTTGGCATGGGTCCCCTATGTTTCGGTAGGATCCATCACTCGCACTATTATTAGTTACTGACTTCAAAGAATATCTACTATCATTTTTTTCTATCGCTTATAATTAATTAATTGTAATTAATTAAGTCAGGGTAGGCCGAGACTTACATATGAAGACCACTTGAGCAGATTGCTCAAAAACGGAAAAGTCAAAAGTACTCGGATACCCAGACGAGCATGTATGAAGCGATTAATGAATCTAAAGGAAGCAAAAGAAGTATGCATGGGTGGCGATGCCTGGCGATCTGTCTTTTCTGACTACCCCGTCAGGGATACAGCGTAAAGATAGTTAATTTTTTTTTCAAGTCATCAGGATCAAGTACCTTTCTCATTTTTTTAACTCCCTCATCCATAGTCATAAAACGAGGCTCTGATCCTGGTGGAGCTACTTTCTTTTCATATATAGCTTTACGCGTAGCTTCAGTAGCAGTCTGCGGAAGAAATACATCTATAGAATACTAGTTGAGGCCCGCGGCTTCGCCCGCGTAGAGATGTTTTCCCGTTTATGTTTCCCACAGGAACTTGTTCCCGGGATAAAGTCATAAAGTTTCATTAAAATCTATTTAGTAGTTTTTACGTGAAAGAGTAACTAATATCCATTGAAAATTTCACATTTTTAATATTATTAAGATTAAGATATTAAGATTGTAGACAGTATCAGACTCTACAATAATATCTAACAATTTCTATCTTCGGTCCCCGCTGAATCCGAAATCTTCAGTTTGGAGGAGTTCACAATAATTTTGTGCACGGTACTTTTGATATTCCCTTTATTTTAGCATTATTTAAAGACTTTTATTCAGTAAGCAAATAAGGAAGAATCAGGATTTGATCTTGTCTCGTTGACGGGGGGGCTCTGCACATCTTTACTTATTGCCAATGTTTGTAAAAAAATAATATTAATATTTTGAAGACTCATAAAATTGGTCCACTTTGGTTTGTAAAGGAGTATTGTAGGTAGTAAGAAGAATTAGCAGAATAAGATAAACCTTCTACTTCATTACCTACCGAAAAATAATATCTATTAAACACAGTATCGTGTACTCCGAGTGAAAGCCGTGAATGAAGCAAATCATCCAAAACTTTGATATGTGAAGAACTGGATTGCAGTAATGCCACGATGTTAGCTGAGTATGATGTGTAGAGGAACATCAGAGCCAGGAACAATACTAGCATTACAATTCGACCCAGAGTTCCTGTAGAGCAGAGTAGAGTTGTGTAGGTAATATTGATAACCTTTAACATTTAGTAGAAACAATAAGATCAATAGCCGTCAGTAGGTAAGTATCTGTTCTTGGGCCCACTTCTTTAAAGTACTCTATACATACATACATATGGTTACACCTTTAGCCCCGAAGGGTAGGCAGAGGCATACTATACGCCCACATTTCACCGTATGCATTTTTTGTTGAAAAAAATCAAGCGGCCCATTAGGCCTTCAACTGAGCTTAACCACTGCCATTTTACTGGCAATCGGGACCAGCGGCTTAACCTGCCTTCCGAAGCACGGAAACGCTCACAAATGTAAAAGCCACAAAGTGGTCACCCATCCAAGGATTAGCCATAGCGAAAGTTGCTTAACGCAGTGATCGTTTACAGAACACTGAGTTAGCGGGGCCACAAGCGCTTTAAAGTACTCCAATACAGCAGATGTTAACAATGTCTGGTGAGAGTTTCAATCGTAGGGCCTCCTTCTCCTTTCAATTATGTATGTATCAAATATGTAGGAATAATATACAACGATTCACAATAATATTTTAGAACTATTTAAACAGTTTATTTTGCCTGGTGTGTTTAGAACTTGCTATTTGCATACAACTAAAATCATGTTACTGAGCCTAGGTTAGAGTTATGAAACACTGCTAGAAGCCAGAACCCAATGACATGAAATACTCATTTATACTAGTTTAATTCATTTTTGTGGCCAATGAGAGAAGATTTATTATTAACTAAAATTACCTATTTACTCTGTTAGTTTTACCTTTCAATTCGGAAGGACTTCCTTGTTGACAAGCGGCTCCAAACATTAGTATAAAAATATCAACCACATTGGCTCTCAGTAAACCAGAATTATTTTCTCTCTGAAAAAAATCTTGCATTTAAATAAGAAGGTGTAATATATGTACTTATCGTGATTGGAGATATTTAAATGGGTAGCAAATGCTACTGTACTGAAATATTAAAAGACTCTTTGATCGTGGTCCACGCGTTGAATCCACGACTATGACATTTGGTATCTATCGCTTTACAAGAATATATAGGCTATGTTTTATATACTACTCGGGACTTCACGCGAAACAAAATTCTACTTACATTCACCGATGTTTGAAAATCCAGCCGCGACCACGGACGCTGCAACGCGTTCGAAACGTCGGTGAATGTATGTAGAATTTTGTTTCGCTTGAAGTCCCGAGTAGTATATAAAACATGAGTATACACCGCGAAAGTTTAAAAATAACATATATAGGCTATTTAAACTTTCATAGCTACCAATATTAGTATTAGAGTTAATGGGATATTCACCATGTTTTATTTTGTGTTTGCCCCGTTTCGGCGCAGTTCAATGGGAGCACTAGTAATTTATATAAGGAATTATTCGGGTATAATAGTTATTACACATCATTCCTAGAACTATGAACTAAACCATAGTTTGGTTCCTACGTAAATGCTATGCGCAAACGCAGATCCTGAGGAGGTATTGAGGAGATATAATGTACTATGGTAACTATAGTTTCAACGGAATTACTGGCTAACAAAGTTACTATTTGCACGTGGCATACCTAATAACCAATGTGTTACCTGTAAGCATAAAGCTTGCCGATGAAGTTGTGATATTGCACCTGAATAGTTGTTATGTAGTGTTCAAAACGTATGCCAGTCAGCAAAAGTACAGCCATATATAGCCATAATACATTTACGCAACAATACAAAATAATGGGTAACATGAAAGAACTCACAGTTTCAATATCATGGATCGTGTTCTTCCACTCCCATTTCGTAACAATGAAGAGAACGAAATAAATTATAAATATCAAAGCTAAAGTGCTATACCATACTGCCGTACTAAATGGTAGTAGGAATAAATTATTTTCGTACGATAGTTTCGGTTGTTGGAATACAAATTTTGAACGAGTTGGTGTAGGGCTTGCGATATAGTCCACGATGGAAATTCTTTCAAGAGTAAAAAACATAGGTGATCCTGCAATCGAAATTTTCAAATATGTATGTTATAAAGTTACTACGAATGAGTACGTACTTATACTAACTTTCATGAGTGTTATTCCGCTTAACATCTCAATTGAGGTGCCAACGATCGACGTGTCTTGATGTTCTATTTTTGAAAAAGGAACTGTCAAGTTCTTATCTAGTCGCACTACCCCGAATCAGACACGTGAGTACAACCGTATTTATTTAGCACGTGACGAATCACTGATTTCTACCATAAAAGTTTAAATGAGGGAAGATGTTAAACGTATAGATAGATATTGAAGTAAATTCAAAACTTAACATAGCTCACTTCATTTGAAATAAATCGCACCTGTGATATTTTCTTAACCAAGTAATTAACTGATTTTCTTCAAACCTTAGACTAGATCTTTATGTCCGTGTCCGTAATATATTGAGCAGCTTTACATCCGCCACCAGAATTTACTTCACCAGATAAATGTATAGGTATATCATTATTATGATTATTTGCATTTGTTGCTGTTCACTTTTAGCAACAGCATAGTTCAAATAGATTTTTTTTTATCAGTCACGCCTTATCCCCGAAGGGGTGGCAGAGGCATACTATATGCCCACTTTTCACAGTTTGTATTCCTGTCCCACGTAATAGGTGGTGAGCCCATTGCCGTGTTGAAATAGATAGACGCAGGTTGTGGCTACCTATAAGGCCTTTAACCAGGCTTAACGACTGCCATTTTACTGGCAACCAGGACCAACGGCTTGACGTGCCTTCCGAAGCACGGAAACGCTCGCAAATGTAAATGTCACAAAGTGGTCAACCATCCGAGGACCAGCCATAGTAAAAGTTGCATAACTCAGTGATCGTTTACAGAACACTGAGACCGCGAGGCAACGAGCGCTTTAAATAGATGATACTCAAAGTGGGAATTAGCGATAACTTACCTCCAATTTCAACTTCCCCTCTTACCAAGTAGCCAGTCATTCCATTCCAAGTCCCATTTACGCAGTAACCCCAAGTGTCGACAAACATATATTTCCTACTAGCGTTGAGGAAATCTAGTAAATAATTAGTGGTGGGGAAATTCACTTTGGTAATTGTATCTATGTGATCGTCTCTGTAACATTGGAGTAATTTAAAACTTATTTCTAATATTGTAAGGTTGATATTTCCAAGGGAATAAGCTTTATTGTAATTTGATGTCCCACTTGGAAACTAAATGGAGGAAAATTTATTATTTTATGACCATGACGCCTATGTGAAAAAACCTAATACTCTTCTAACGAATAATCTCTAAAAGATTTTAGTAGGAGCACGAGTCTAAAGTGTGCTAAGATATGCTATTACATTGCATTACATTGATTTGCCCCTATCTCTTTGTGCATGGCAATAAGTAAGTAAGTAAAACCTTTTTTCACTAAAATGGCGGCCTTATGTACAAGGGACTTCAAGAATATCAAACGTCCACAGGCTAAGGTGAAAACTTCGAGACTTTCATACCCCGTTTACACTCTCGCACGAGTCACGAGACGAGCTGCAAGACGAGCCGCGAGGTTGAAAAAAATGTACCATAATACCGTGTTTCCACTCGCGGCTCGTCTCGCAGCTCGTCTCGTAGCTCGCGCGAGAGTGTGAATACATGCCAAAGATAATTTTACACAGATCTGTAATTATTTAGTATTCAGTATTAAGATGTTCATATCTTACGGAAATTAGTAATAATCGACTAAAACTTACATGCCATCTATTAAATGGTTCAAACTTTCATTATTGGTCACTACATAACAAATAGTGATTTCATATTTGTCTAAGTCTAATCGTCTTAAAGATGTAGTCTCAACAAATGATTTAGACCTTTGGATTCCACCTTTATTGTCCCATGATCCGTAATATTCCATTCTCCAAGTGCTATTGACACTTGTTTTGTAAACTGTGGGTACCAAAAAATAGAAACCTTGAATTATGTTTCCGGTAAAAATAAAAAAGATCATGAAGAAAATACGGAACAAAGCAAGACACCCTAGTGCATGCAAATAGCGTTTGCAAGTAGACATTAAATATATTCAGACTGAATAGTAATTGCAATTGCCATTTCAGTGATATTCGGCGTTAAAATCATCTCTAAAAGGTTACTAATGCCAGTCCTATGATTGGTTCACGAATGACAGAACTGGCATTGATGACCGTATTTCTGTAATTTTTGTAAGAAAATGTATATATATGAGATTTTTTTTATTTGTTTTTGACAATAGGTAATAATTTGCTCAGCTTTAAGTTTACGACACGTTTTAAGTTAGACGACATTCATTTGCAATGTATTTAAGTTGTAGAATCTCAAATCTCCAATCTAAGTATATCTACTACAAATTACAATTCCTATTTACATGTTAAACAAAAAGATGTTGAAGCCATTTACAAATAACTTACTGTAATTCATCTTATAGATATTCTTATTCGCGAATATCAAAAGAACTTGCGAATCAGGTAAAATATTGATATCAACTGGAAGATCGGCCACCACGTCGTTAAAATTATCATTATCTCCAATAAGAATCCAACGGAAGGGCGCTTGAAATAAGCCTCTTGCAATATTCTGTATTTTAAATTTCACATTATCACTACTAGATCACCACAAACCTGTGTCGAGAATTCTGAATTTCTATTTGTATAGTGAGAATTTATTTGAAAAGTATATTGTATAACGTTGTGTGATCATCTAAAGTGGCTGGGATGAAAATAGTGAGGAAGTGATGCATGTGAAAGCTTCTACAGGTCGCAGACTGGGCACGAGTACCGGCGGAGCTTCAAACATTTTCCGAGTTCGATCACATTGATGCCAGAGATCCGCTCCGGCCTCAATGTGCTCGGAGCTGGGTCGAGAGTTCGGGACGCTTTGCATTGAGTTTGCACGTAGTGAGAACTTCTAAGTGTCACACAACGATCCGTCCTCTACTGGAGTACCCGGGATTTTGGGCGCAAGGTAGACCTTTAGTCCGTACAAGTCAGACATGCCCTCTTCGCTGATATCTCAGGCAATTTGTGATATCGATGAGTATTCCGCACGTTAAAGGGTGAGATGGTAAATGGTAACGAATACATATCAGTTACAGTTACAAGGGGGTAGGCCCTTTGGAGTTAAAATCTTAACTGGCATACTTACTTATTTTGGTGAGGATCAGCCATAGCGAAAGATTTTTGTTTTGATTTGAGCTAGCGGGCCTACGAGCAATTGGCATCCCGGATAGTACACCGAAGGTGATATCTTAAGTAAGGAATTCAAATTGAAGAAGACCTCCTTTCAAATTTTGTAGAAGTTTTTTGATCGCATTAAATGGATCGCAGAGAGTTAAATATTATTCTCATCAGGAGGCATTAGAGGGCATTAGATTCTGAGTCTGCCCTGAATTGAATCCGGGTACAGGTACTTAGGTTACTCATTTTATCAAGATTTATTCGTCGTCTGACGAATTTATTATTTTCTTATTATTTTATCTTTTAGGACTTGGGTAAAATTTCACATTATCACTACTAGATTCTAAACCTGTGTGTGTGAGAGGTTCTAAACCTGTGTCGAGAATTCTGAATTTCTATTTGTATAGTGAGAATTTATTTGAAAAGTATATTGTATAACGTTGTGTGATCATCTAAAGTGGCTGGGATGAAAATAGTGAGGAGGTGATGCAAGTGTACATGTATTTGCCTAGTAAAAAAAATATATACATATTCTTAAACCCTACTTAGTAAAATCATGGTAGATACGAGTACATAAGTGAATATTACCTACCCTTTCAAAGTAATTTAATACGTCAGGACAGTTTAGATCAACAATAAATATAATAAAGTGTTGTTCAATATTAGAAAATTGTTTATCCATCTCATTAGTTGTTCCTGCTGTATTAATCTGTATATTTTTATCTGAAATGATCTTATTAAATTTCACTACTTTATCTGCAACATGAAATTATTTATGCCGTAATATTGGCTGGTCTTTTCGCAAAAGGAACACGTTGAGGAAAATACTAAAATAACAGTTTGAAATTATTACTTACAATGAGGCCAGCATAATTTCGCTATTACAGACGAAGGTTTGTTATAATTGTCGATAACATCAGCTATCATGTTACAAGGGGATGTAGATAGTACATACTTAATGTTAAGGAAAAATCCAATCAGTAATACACTTTTCATGTTCTATATTGTACTCGGCTAAAGTTAAAATGTAACAAATTTAGAGTTCAGAGAGGCGTTTTCAATTGTACAATTGAACGTAAAGTTGGTAGATATAGAGTTTGCCAATTTACTTAAATATGTTTGCCGATTGTATTGACTTACCACTTTAAAATAGGGGCCGACTGTTGACAGCAATTTATACTTAGTTCAAATTCGATATCAATGTGCACAAAGAACTTTAATGTTATTTGAAAAGTGATATCATTATTTTGAGGCTAGCTCAAGTGTTTACCTATAGCTTAAGATTGGAAGTTACTTGAATTGTATATTCTAATCCATCCTTCCACCGTTTTACAAGGTGACGTTCTGCCTTAAACTTATAAACAGGATTTTTATTGTTATCAGCTTAAATTCTCAGCAACATAATATTTTTTATTTAGTTACTTGGAGCTCAATTATAATTAAATGGAGTACCTTAAGTAAGAAACCATAATGTTGACAAGCGTCTAATTTCATTTTTGAATCAAATATTACATTCATCAAAAAGTCAAGAAGGAAAATAAAGAATCAATATTAATATTGATGTCATTACTATTGACACTATCGAACGCTTCAATAACGTTTTAATTTAAGATACCATCCACTTCCATTCTTGACAACTGCGATGTTGCACGGTGTTTGTTTAGGATTGGATGACAACTGTGCAAAATCTTAAAGCCGTGTCCCACTGTGATAACAGAAGAGAGAAAGTGGATAAAAACTGGGCCTATTTTTTAGAAATCGAAAGGGTTTTATTAGAGTTTAATTAAAAATACCATGAATTGATTCTTGTACTTTGTAGTACTATTATATTATCTGTGTTTGCACTTAATAGTAGATTTTACAACAAGTGCACAAAAGATATACATTGAATACATTCTCTAAAAATAAGAGCGGGAAACCTGAAGTTTGGCGGACGTGGTTTTTTGGTTCTAAATATTTTAATTTGTTTAAATAAGTGGATTAGGTCTTATTTATGTATTTATTGTATTTATGTATTTAAATTTTAGTAAGTGTACATAAATTCTACATAGTTGGTAAGTTTTTATTAATTTTTTATGGAATCTTCTCCTTAGTCCTTACAATCCCGACCCTGGAGGGACGGGCCTTGAAGTAAGCAATTTCGTAACAATTTCAAATTGTCCAGATGAATCTAGCATGGATACAGATGCATCTTCTCAAAATAATTCCTCAAGTAGGAAAAAGGCTAGCGTAAATCGTATATGCAAACATTGTAATAAAAAAAGACGAAAACAATTGGCGGGAAGAAAAGAAAGATTCAGTTTGCGACTGTTTAAGAGAATCCTCTGAATTAAACGAGATCTCAAACCCAAAAGCAATTCATGAAACTCAATCGGCAATTCATAGAGTTGATAAACCATCGAATAATTATATTTCTAAATCAGAATTGCCACCTATGAATAATGCTAAGTTTAATTCTGCTAATAGAATTCAAGTTAGTAGGTCTGTTTATGAATCCACAGATGCCTCACCTTACGTTATTCACATTCAAAAAGAATACTCACTCCCGAATGATAATACCACCCTACATCCTTTAACCTTTGGCCGCTTTTTAAAAGTACATCCCGAAATTAAAAATGTTATGAATGGTAGTCTGAAAAAGATTGGCAGAAATCATCTTACCATTTCGTTTGCCACACACACAGATGCTAATGCATTTCTAAAAAATAAAAGCTTGTCTGACAACAAAGACAAATGTTTCATTCCTTCATTTAATGTCTGCCGGATGGGAATAGTCCGAGGAGTTCCTAAAGACTGGCCTGAGGATGTCATTCTTGAGAACATATCCTTACCTATAGGCTGTGGACCCATATTAAAAGTAAGACGCATAAAAAAGAAGATTATTAACAACAAATCTAATGATGAACAAGATAGTTTTTTGAAAATACTGAGTCTGTAGTTTTGACCTTTGATGGTCAAATTCTACCCAAAAGAATATTTATGTGTTACAATTCATAGCCTGTGGACCTATATATTTACCCTACTATTCAGTGCTTTTATTGCTGCAAATATGGCCATGTAAAAAACCAGTGTAGATCAAAACCAAAATGTTACAAGTGTAGCAAAGAACACCCTAGTGACCAATGTACAATACCAGCTGAATCTGGCATATGTTTTCTTTGTAATGGTAATCATTATGCTGTAAATCGCATATGTCCAGAATTTACGAGACAGCGCAACATCAAAGAAACAATGGCCAAAAGTT
Organism: Thumatha senex; assembly: GCA_948477245.1. Lineage (NCBI taxonomy): Eukaryota > Metazoa > Arthropoda > Insecta > Lepidoptera > Erebidae > Thumatha > Thumatha senex. The sequence goes on along the minus strand of OX419732.1, from coordinate 12,121,064 downwards.
GCATGAAGCATCTAAACTACATAAACCGATTACTAAATTATACTCTGAAGTAACAAAATTAAACTTCCCATCTTATCCTCCTAAAATAAATTCTTCATTCAAAGCTGAATCGTCAATTCTAGGTCATAGTTCATACAAAAAAACTATTACTATTCCAATACGTTCACATTCTGCATTGGTTCCTGGTTATGATCATACTGTTCATGATTCTATAGTTAAGGATATAAACATGCCCAGTCCTTCTGGTAATGGTAGTGTTTTCAAATTTAGCTCTGTTAACCCTGAATTGTCACCATCTATCCCAGAACTAATACAATGTCTTATTAATTTATTAACTGAACAACAGTGTAGTACCACTGTACCGTCCAACGCTGCACAACCTTCATCTGATAATAATTCTCCACATTCAAACTATGAATCAAGCTTCCAAAATGATACAGTGGACCTGTTGCAAATAAAAAACATGAATTAATTTATTTAGTAAATACATTTAAACCTTTAATATTCTCTTTGCAAGAGACATGGCTATTTCCAGGTATCAATATTAAAATTTCTGGATATGCACGTGTCAGGGAGGATAGATCTGATGGGTATGCTGGTGTAGCATTACTTATCAGACATCCATCCAATTTTGTACAAATACCTATTCCCTCACATAGCAGTAACTTTTCTATTGTTGCTGCTGTTGTAAATTATATAAGTGTAGTCTCTCTTTATATCCCTCACCCTTCCTCTTCCATTATTTCTGAAGTTAACAATATTCTAACATCTTTACCCCATCCTATTTTAATTCTCGGTGATCTAAATTGCCACCACCAATCTTGGGGCAGCAGTAAAAATATTTTTGAAAACAATATATTAGAAATAGAGGGAAAAGTAGAGGGTAGAAGGAGTCAGGGTAGGCCGAGACTTACATATGAAGACCACGTGAGCAGATTGCTCAAAAACGGAAAGGTCAAAAGTAGTCGGATACCCAGACGTGCGTGTATGAAGCGATTGATGAATCTCGAAGAAGCGAAATAAGTATGCATGGATCGCGAAGCCTGGCGATCTGTCCTCTCTGACTACCCCGTCAGGGATACAGCGTGAAGATAGTTAGAAGTGTATATTAGAAATGTTAGATAGCCATAATTTATGTATTTTAAACTCTGGTGTCCCAACCCGTCGCACGGGTCCCACAGAAAAATACAATGCTCCAGATTTGTCATTATGTTCAACCAACTTAGCTTCTGCTCTTACATGGCAAATTTTTCATTCAACTTTAGGTAGTGATCATTTTCCAATCATAATTACTCTCCCACATAAAAACAACTCGAACTTGTTCTCTCCTCCTAGATTTAAATATAACTTAAAAAATGCAAATTGGGTCTTAATTGAAGACCAGGTTAAATTAAAAATAACAAGTCTTCCTCCTGTTTCAGAAGTATCTTTATTATCGAGAACAGCAGATCTTACAAAAAATCTTATTAATACAGCAAATGAGTTATTCCCAATCAGAAATAGAGTTCAGGATAATATACCTTCTCCCCCCTGGTGGGATAAAGAGTGTTCCAACGCAGTTAAAAAACTAAAAGCTGCTGAAATTAAGTACTGTCAATGTTCTTCTCAAGAAAACTTTGATGAAGTTACACTGATCATAAAAAAAGACACGTCTGTTGTTAAAAAAAAGAAAAAGGAGGGTTGGAGAAGGTTCTGTGAATCAGTGTCCCCTGATATTTGTCCTTCGATTGTTTGGAAAAACATAAGAAGATTTCGTTCAGCATTTGTGAAGCCCCATCCTCCTATGCCAAAGTTAGTTGCTGAGGATTTTCTAAATATTATAGCTCCTGCTATTGATCCTAAAGAAATGGTTATTTCTTTAGCTCCAAGCCTACTTGTTGACTCACCTCCAACTTCTTTCACATGTCCATTCTCCAGACGTGAGCTGAAAGGAATAATAACCTATGTTAGTGACTCAACTCCAGGAAATGATGACATTCCATACTCTTTTTTTACCATTTAGACTAATTCTCTCGTTAGACGTCGCGGGCAAGGCAGAAATAGGCGTACATCGAGGAGAGATGACCATTTTATTCAGCTGTATGTTCGAAAGAATCCGCGTTTGACGGCTGTGCAAGCCAGAAATCTTCTTCAAGAAGTTTCGAGGAGTAGCAGTAAGTGAACGCACGGTACGAAGACGGTTCGAAGGAGTGCATTTGCGTTCACGCGTGCCCGCCAAGGCTGCAAAACTCGAGGTACATCATCGCAGAAACAGACTCAATTTCGCTCGAGAGCATTGTCTTTGGACCACGGACCAATGGAGTAAAGTTTCGTTCAGTGATAACTGTAGAATTCTGAGACTTTTAAATCAAATTCATGGACGTCAAAGATTATGGAGACGTGAAGGGGAACGATACAATCAGTTACATTTTGAAACTATGGTAGCATACTGTTTACACTGGCGATTGATGGCACTTGGTGGGACTTGCTACACATCTTGAACTAAAACACATATTATATGTATTTCGGATGTCATTGAGTAACTTATCATATTGTACACAATGACATCCGAAATACATATAATATGTGCTAACCTTTGAAAATGCCGTAAGGTGAAACCGGTCAGGTTTAAGTAATAAATAAGTGGAATAGTACAAGTGTTTTAGTTCAAGATGATAGCATACGGCGGAGGGTCCACAATGGTTTGGGGGGGGGGGATATGTTTGTAAGCTCGCACGGACTTAGTGGTGTTCGATAGAGGGAGTGAGTGTGTGAGAGGAGGGGTCTGACTGCTGATCGATACGTAAGGGAGGTTCTTGAAGAAAACGTGGTAGCTTTTGCCCCCTTTATCGGTGACGGCTTTGTGTTGATGCAAGATAATGCTCGGCCTCATACCGCACTGCGAACTCGCGAGTACCTTAATCATGTGAACATCGCAGTAATATTGTATGTATTTAGAAGTATTTAAGTTTCTTTATCAGTTGACTAAATCTCAAATATTAATATTGTTGACTAATATTTTTAATATTAATAATAAGGGATGAGCCGAATACTGTATACTTTTGAATAAAAATTTGTCTGACAAAAATTGTCTGTCTCACGTTTTAGTAAGTCCCAGATATGTTCAATCGGATTCATGTCTGGTGACCTTGCTGGCCACTCCATTACTGCGATGTTCACATGATTAAGGTACTCGCGAGTTCGCAGAGCAGTATGAGGCCGAGCATTATCTTGCATCAACACAATGCCGTCACCGATAAAGGGGGCAAAAGGTACCACGTTTTCTTTAATAACGTCCCTTATGTATCGATCAGCAGTCAGACCCCTCCTCTCACTCACTCACTCACTCCCTCTATCAAACACCACTAAGTCCGTGCGAGCTTCCAAACATATCCCCCCCCCCAAACCATTGTGGACTCTCCGCCGTATGCTACCATCTTGAACTAAAACACTTGTACTATTCCACTTATTTATTACTTAAACCTGACCGGTTTCGCCATACGGCATTTTCAAAGGTTAGCACATATTATATGTATTTCGGATGTCATTGAGTACAATATGATAAGTTACTCAATGACATCCGAAATACATATAATATGTGTTTTAGTTTAAGATGTGTAGCAAGTTCCACCAGGTGCCATCAATCACCAGTGTAAACAGTATGCTACCATAGTTTCAAAATTTAACTGATTGTATCGTTCCCCTTCACGTCTCCATACTCTTTGACGTCCATGAATTTGATTTAAAAGAATTCTACAGTCATCACTGAACGAAACTTTACTCCATTGGTCCGTGGTCCAAAGACAATGCTCTCGAGCGAAATTGAGTCTGTTTCTGCGATGATGTACCTCGAGTTTTGGAGCCTTGGCGGGCACGCGTGAACGCAAATGTACTCCTTCGAACCGTCTTCGTACCGTGCGTTCACTTACTGCTAGTCCTCGAAACTTCTAGAAGAAGATTTCTGGCTTGCACAGCCGTCAAACGCGGATTCCTTCGAACATACAGCTGAATAAAATGGTCATCTCTCCTCGATGTACGGCTATTTCTGCCTTGCCGAAGTTTATCGAGAAGAAGAATGAAGTGCCCTGACAATTTCAGTCGGGGTTAAATCAGGCATAATGATTCCCTTATCCTTCAGTAAGATTTAAGGAACATAAAAAGTCCAAAAAGTCTTGAATTAAATAAAAAAATAAGATCTTTACATACAAACTTGTGCACCCGTAATATGGAACACTTACTCGAAATTATTAAAACGTCGATTAAAATTAAAACAATCACAGAAAAAAGTGTTCTGACTTTAAAATATTTTATTCTAAAATAAAATAGTCATAAACCAGCCAGCAACATTTATTGAAAAAGGTTTCACTCTTTTTTTATGTTCTGCTAATTATGCCGGTGTGTGTAGTTTACTAGGTATTATCTGCTACGCGCAATGGAGAATGAAACGATTCCATACAAATCTGGGCCAAGAATGTAACGATATGAAAATAGTGCGAAATAAATGGTTATAACATAAAAGCCCTACACTAAAAAAATTATAAGTTTTGACTATCTGAAAGCGGAGATATTGGAGGTTTAGTGAAAGTGAGGTTATGATCCAAACTTTATCTGATTTAGGAATTTCAGTAATCTTTTGCTACTAGCCGGCGAATTCATTAGAAACTAGTAAAGCTTGTGTAGCTATATTCATTTACTAGCAGATTGTAGCAAGTTAAATCCACTGAATTACATACCAACATATAATAACGCTCATAACCCTGAGTTGATTGGGATTGATGATTGAGCAGAGCTTTAGGTAACATTTGACTATACTCAAAACCACACCTGGCAGTATGGACCATACAGTACCTACCCAAAAATAGTGACTAATTCATGATTCTTCTTTTCTTATAGCAATGGTCCTGTCGTTTTCCGACGATTCCGCCAATGTAAGGTAAAGAGTAGATTTAATAGTGTGAGGTTTAGTTATGAGGCAACTGGTCGGTCTCTCAGACAATTTATCGTTATTGTTTTCTGAAATAGGACAGCACAAGTGTTAGTATTAGTATCAATTAGTAAACATATACCTATCAGTTAGTAAATGTACATATACCTAGCACTACTAAGGGCAGCCAAAAGAACATATAGATATTATGGTAGCATAATGGGAGAACTTATAAGTTAATGTTATTTTGAAAGATAAATTTGTAAAGGACTTTTATAAGTGGTGAGTTAACTAAAGTTAACAAGATGGCCAAATTAACCGGACGGCAGATTTTTTCAGGAAGTAGATCGTAGAGAGGAACCACTAATCTGGGACAGGAGAAGAAAATGTGTTAGAGGGAACCCTCGCCTAAACCACACTCACAAAGGGAGTGGTCCCGTACGCGAATTTTGGCCAGAAAGACAGGTGAACAGACAAATCCTAATCGTAAACGAATTATGATTGAGGTAGCAGACTTATTAATATTTTGTTTTTTATTAAAAAACCAAGGTTTAGGGGGAATGGTGGGTTGTAGGGATTCGTAAAATTTAACTTTTAACAAGCGGGAGGATTGCCATAAGTCATTCCAGGTTCTAGTTAGAGAAAATCTGGCCAGAGAAATTAAGTCTCTAGCAAAAGTATAGTTGTAGGTAGAACATCCTGACTGAGCAGCTACCCTTGCGCAAGAGTCCGCTGTTTCGTTGCCTGCTATGCCCACATGACTGGTAATCCATGCTAACACCACCTCTATACCAGACAAGTGACACTTGTACAATAACGATTTAATCTGAAGGGAAAGCGGGAAGTTATTACGTGTTTTGAATGGATTCTTTAACAAGTCCTTTAAGCAACTCAAGGAGTCCGATAATATGAGAGCTATATTAAGCTTGTGTGATTCTACGTACATAACTGCTTCCAGGAGAGCTATGGATTCACCAGAAAAAATTGAGTTAAAAGGAGGGCTTTTAAAGTTGAGAATAATTCTGTATTTTAGGATCCAAACCGCTGAGCCGACTGAAGCTTCCACAGACAATTTAGAGGCATCGGTGTATACAGTTAGCCATTGTGACCAATCTTTATTAATGATATTAAGGAACTTTTGGTTGGCTTCAAGGCATTGTTTAGTTATCCCAAAGTCTAAAATAATCCGAGGTTGAAATAGTAAGGATTCAAAATCTGTATTAAATAGAGGATTGAGAGAGAATTGGAAGACTGGGACAGAAAGGTTAGTAAATTTTGCGAATGAGTTTGAGAGAAGGGGGTGTGATTTGTGATGCTAGTATGGACAAGTAGAGAGAAGGTGTGAGAGCTGGTCAAAAATTGGAAAAAGGGGGTGGGGGCTGAGTTGAGATATATTAAAAAAGAATCTGTCGGCGAGGTATTGTCTACGAAGATGAAGAGGAGGATCAACACACTCAACTTGGAGCGCATTAATGGGAGAGCATTTCATGGCACCTGTTATAATTCGTAGGCACCTAGACTGGATCTTGGATCTTTCAAAGCAATCTTGTTGCAAGGTTCAAGAAGGAATGTGCCATAATCAAAGTGTGTTTTTTTATATAATAGTTTCTGGCAGAAGGGGTGGGAACCCCATCGAAACCCGGATAAGGAGCGTAGAACATTTACACCTTTTTCACCTTTACCTATCACATGATTCAGGTGAGGAATACCAGTCATTTTAGAGTCGAGGATTAAGCCTAGGAATTTAACTTCATCTTTAATTGGAATTAGCTCGTTAGCTACAGGGAGGGAGATGAAGGGAACATTGCGCTTTCGAGTAAAGATAACTGCAGAGCATTTAGCAACTGAAAGGGAGAGGTTGTGTTCTGTTAACCAGTTATTCAGGTAAAAGAGAGCAGAGTTCAGGGAGACTGAGGAGTCAGAAAAGGAAGAGGAGGAAATGTATAGAGCAATATCTTCTGCATACTGTAGAATGTTACAGAAGGAATTGACTGTACGGTCTAAGTCAGCAGTGTAAATATTATATAGAATTGGGCTAAGCACTGATCCCTGAGGGAGGCCCTTCCATACAGCACGAGGAGGGAGAATATTATCATGGAACCTAACCGATATGGTGCGACACATGAGCATGTTGCAAATGATATGAACCAACCTCGCAGGAATACTCAGCTTGAGCAATTTTTGCCTGAGTAGTGGAAGAAGGACATTATTGTAAGCAGCGGAGATATCTAAGAAAACTCCTATAACATGTTCATTTCGTGTGAACGCCAGTCCAATTTCAGAGGTAAGGATGCTGAGGTTATCCAATGTACCCCTACCCTTTCTAAAACCGAATTGACTCTGCGCAAGTAATTTTCGATATTCCAGGATCCATTCTAGTCTGAATTTTATGAGGATTTCCATAATTTTGGGCAGAACCGAGGAAAGGGCTATGGGGCGGTAGGAGGTGGGAATTTTGGGGTCTTTACCAGGTTTAAGAATAGGGATAACAATTTGATTTTTCCAGGACTCCGGAATGTCCCCAGAAATAAAAATAGAGTTGAGAATGTTGAGGAGTATAGATTTACTATTGTTGGATGATTTACAGATAAAGGAATATGGGATGCCATCTATGCCTGGTGAGGAGTCGTGAAGATGATCAAGGGCAAAGGATAGTTCGGAGAAAGAGAAAGGACTATTCATGGGGTCTAGAGGGTTATCTATGATAGGCGAACTATTATGGGGGAGATATGCGTATTCTGGTACAAAGGGAGGAGCTAGGTTACTTATGAATTCGTTTAAGAAGGAGTGAGGTTCATTTCTCGAGATATTGGAGTCGAAGATGCTGCATCTAAAACTTTTGCCATCCAAGTGATTTTTTTTAGCAAGTATCCTAGAGGTGTATGCAGATATTTTTTTTAAATCAATGTAATCAATCATGGTCAATGACCTTGCAAATTTGTTCTCAGCCTCCCTGCGACTCCGTATGCTCTCAGTGCATTCAGAATCCCACCAAGGCGGAGAAGAAATTGATAAGGGAGGGGGTTTCTTTAAGGGGATGGAGGCATTAGCTGCAGATATGATTGAGGTAACATATAGGTCATACAGAGATAGAGAGTTAGTAGAATTTACTGGTGGAAGAGAAGCTAGTTTTGAATCCAGCAAATCAGCATACAAGTCCCAATTGGCACCTGTTAGACGGTATTTAAGGAGAGGTTGAAAAGGCGTAGGAGATAGAGTAAATGCCGGAGAATGGAAATAGGTGATGTTAATAGGGTGTTAATAGGATGTTAAAATGGTCGCTGCCAAACGAGTTTGACAGTGGAGACCAAGTCATAAGGGAAGCTAAAGTAGATGAAACAAGGCAAAGATCTGGAGTACTAATATTTTGAGTTGGGGAGACTCTGCGAGTTGCAGATCCGTCATTCAGGACACATAAGTCTAGTTCATCCATCAAATCAAGTAGAGTGGGAGATACTGAATCGATATAGTGACAGCCCCAGAGAGTGTGGTGGCAATTAAAGTCGCCTAGGACGATTATGGGAGGGGGGATTGAGGACAAAATGGACTTTAGATCGTGCAGGATGTGATTTGGGTAGGGTATATAGAGGTAGATGATGGATATATTGATGGCTCTGACAGCCACAATATTGTAGCCTGGATCATGGTGAGGTAAATTAATTTGGGTTAAGGATAAGTTCCTGCTAATAAGCAGGGCACATCCTCCCCAACCATCATCTCTGTCCTCACGGAGACATGAAAAGTCCGGAATCCTGAAGTTGATTCCAGGCCTCAGCAATGTCTCCGAGATGGCTAAAAGGGCAGGTTTGTGTCGATTAATATGGTATACAATATCTGGTTTGCGACGACGTATACTCTTACAGTTCCAATGAAGGACTTTGTGAGCCATTGATAACATTATTTTTAGTGAAAACTTTAAGTAGTTGTTCTACAAGAACAGAGACATCGTACGGTAGAGCATCAGACATTTTGGAAAGGATATTGATTAGGGAGCACAGGAGTAGTTCTACTAAGTTGTCATTAGGAGTTGCAAGAAGTGTGGTTTCTGTAAGAGGGGTGAGACAGCAGCCATTGGGCTGACTGGAAGATGGAGAGTGTGTGATATTGTTGTGAGCTGTAGTGTCATAAGATTTCCCCAGTGGAGGTTTGGGGCGTGGGGACCGGAATACTGTTTCCTTGTAGGAAACGGGAGAGGGAGCAGGCAGGGTATTACGAGTAGAGTAGAGGGGTAAAGAGGGGGGTTGAGACTGAGGATTTGGGGGGTAAAGAGAGGTATTCTGCGGTCTGGAGACTGTTTCAGAGTATAGAAGTTTGTAGCGTTGGGGAAATCGGGCTGAGGCTTCAGTGTAACTGATATTCTCTTCAATCATAACAATTTTTATAGACTTCTGTCTGCTGTGTTCCGGGCACCTAGTGTCCGTTGCCAAGTGGTTACCTCTGCATAGTAGGCATGTTGAATCTGAGTCTGTTACCGTGCAGGAGTCTCCTGGGTGGGGCTGAGCACACTTGTAGCACTGAGACCTAGAACGACATTGCTTGGCAATGTGTCCAAAGCGGCAACAGCTTCTACATTGTATAGTGGGAAGTTGGTACAATGATACAGGTAAAGAAGCGTTAAAGCAGTAGACTTTTTCTGGCAAAGTTTGGCCTAAGAAGATTAACACTACTGAGTTTGATGGGATCCAAACAAGGGAGTTCTCTTTTTTGGACTTCACATTCAGACGTCTGGCTCTGACAACTTCACCACAGTTGCCCGAGGTGGAGATGCTTTCTACTAATTCCTCAAGGGACCAATCTGTTGGAATATCCCTAACTACTCCCATACGAAATAGCTGAAAATTAGTTATATTAGTGACGAAGTTGTGTTCTTTAAGGATATTTAAATGAGCGAAATTGTTGGCCGATTCAGCAGTGTTAAATGTAATACTAATTTTATTTCGACCTGCGTTTACAATGCTGCCCTCTTTAATATCGCGTATGTTTTTTTTTTAAATAGAAACTGCGCTAATTTTAGTGATTTCAGTGTGAGGCCTGTCTTAGGGTCCGGCTCGAGTCTCGAGACTAACACTGAGAAAGGTCCCTTATCTGATAAGGAGTAAAGTTGTTTAGAGTCTGGCTCGTAGCCTGGTTTATAGAAAACAGACTGGATGGATTCCGCTGGGGAGCGAATCCTTCCAGATCCTTTAGGATCATTATTTAGTAAAGGATCCGCGGCTCATTTAACGCCCTTTTGTTGTATATCGGGAGGTATCCCACCACCCCCATCGGGTGGTTTATCCACGCTCATTTCACAAGAAATGAGCGTAAATATAAATAGACACTAACCTTATGGGTTAATCCACCACTCAGACAACACAAACATAAATAATCAGAACACAAGAAACTAAAAAGGTACAATATAGCCAAATATAACCTCAAAACTCACAACTCTCAACCAAGCACAGGACGAGAATCCATTCAATTCATGATTATATGATGACAATAGTAATTGAAGCAAACATGAAATTATGTAGGTATATTGTTTATTTTAAATTGACGCAAATGACAGGAGAAATTTCTAGTGTGGGGCCACGTTTCTTAAAATAAAAAAAAAAGATACATACAAGTGGCGACAGCGACACCAATGCAGGTTTCTGGTCAGGCTTTATCTAGGAACGCATCTACTTTGGACAGAGCAGGTTCAAATTGGAATAAAAAACACTTTTATTATAAATGCGATTCCTTAAAAATTGCGATTTTTCTAGGTACAATTTCTATTCTATTCTTAATTTTTGGCTCTTTAGTGACTCTATTCGTTACGCCTTTTGCCAATGTCAAGTGAATATATTTATCTATTACGCCTAACGCAGAGGCATTTACATTATATGCCAACTTTTCACCATGTGTATTCTTGTCCCACGTAATAGGTGTAAGCCCATTGCCGTCTTGAAATAGACAGACGCAGGTTGTTGCTACCTGCTGCTGAAATTTTTAAGCCGCCCATAAGGCCTTCAACTTGGCTTAACGACTGCCATTTTATTGGCAACCGGGACCAACGGCTTAACGTGCCTTCCGAAGCACGGAACTGGGGTGGGTCTAAAGGGCCGAATAAATATAGTAAAATGTTTCTATTTTAGATGTAAAATTTGGAAGAAATTTTGAACCTGTTGCCTTTTAGTGAGGTGGTAACAAAAAGGTTAAAAGGTCTTATGTGCTAGACACTAATTAGCACGACCAATTAAAGTCTTGGTAGTCTCGAACTGATCAAGTGAAAATATATGTAAAGTAACAATAAATTGTACGGTAGATTGAGTTATAAATGGAGTCTCACAACACATGTTTTACAACAAGAACTCGGGTCCTATTCCTAGGTACCTAGGAGCCAAAGATTCTGTTCAAGGTATAACAGATTGCCCTTAAATATTGATTCTTTTGTTTGAATACCTACTTTTACGAGTACGATACTTTTTTCCATACAAATGATTACAGTACCTATCGATAGTTTACATTTGATAACGCATCCCTACCGGGAACTGTCAAGCTGCATATCATTTTTTTATATTTTTGGTTCGGCATCTAGACCTTTGAGCCATAATGCCAACCAACGACTAATTTTAATAGATTTGAAATCAATATTTTACATTTTCATTAATATACAACAAAACAAAATTGAAACGCTCGGGGCCCCGCGGTCTCAGTGTTCGGTAAACGATCACTGAGGTACGCAACTTTCACTATGGCTGGTCCTCGGATGGGTGACCACTTTGTGGCATTTACATTTGCAAGCGTTTCCGTGCTTCGGAAGGCACGTTAAGCCGTTGGTCCTGGTTGCCAGTAAAATGGCAATCGTTAAGCCTGGTTGAAGGCCTTATAGGCGGCTTAAAAAATTTCAACAGCATGTAGCCACAACCTGCGTCTGTCTATTTCAACACGGCAATGGGCTCACCACCTAATACGTGGGACAGGAATCCACACGGTGAAAAGTGGGTTTATAATATGCCTCTGCCACCCCTTCGGGGATAAGGCGTGATGGTTTTTTATTTATTAATATACAAATAAGTTATATAGATATCTACGAGATATCATTACTATGGATATGTACCCAAAAACTATTGATACAACTTTTGATACAGGGATTGCTTATATAATTAATTATTTAATCAATTAATGAGATAGTTATTCGATTAAAACTTATTTGATAATCGCATCCAGATTTCTCCGCTTGTAGATTACAACAACAATTAAATAACAAATTATGCAGAGTTTTGGTATTTTACATAAAAAAAAGACGTGTGGCACTCGGAGACTGCCGCGGTAAAGCAATTGCATAGCATACCTTTGTTTTTCTTTGATATTAATTCAAGTTACACAAAAAAAAACATAAAAAAGAAAAAAAACTTTAAAAAAAACACCCTCACCCTCACTCTCACCCTCACCCCACCCTCACTCTCACAGTCACCCTCATCCTCACCCTCACACTCACTATCATCACGTCTCGATCCGTGCGAGCTTCGTACAATCGTACCATATAATATATGTACATACACATTAAGCCAACGCTCGGCCGTGCTCGGTGAACTTCGTGTGACCTCGGGTCTTAGATTTTTTGTGTTACGGAATTTCTTGATTAAAGCCCGCTCAAAGCCCGAGATAAAAACTATGCAATATCTTAAAAATATAACAAATTTTTTAGACTATGTCCCAACTCATTACATTTTAGGCCCAAAACTTTCCATCTCCTTTGTAAACTTTTGTTTGGAGTAAAATGGTATTTAGATACACCATTTGCATGAATTATCTATAACAATATTTTAAAAAAATATTAGATTAGTGTGGCATCATTTGGTACATGGTTGGTGTCAAAGAAATTATTCTTTGTTGTAATTTATCTTCGCCCACCTTGGACAGTTATATGAAACTCCTAATTAAACAGTTAATGGCTGCCAATGGCCGCACATACAGTAGGTATTCTAATACACTCCCGGACTCTTGAATCGAGCCTCCTTACATTCCCGGGCCTAAAAGACAATACACATAGACAATACACAAAAAATATAAAATATAACAAATAAGTTTTTATGCATTTTTAATGCTGGCATATTTCATCGTCTTTACCGTATGTATTATTCCAAATTTGAATTTTAGAATTTAAAATAAAGAACATGGATATTAAATTATGGATACTTCACCTGAAGTAGCCGCTCAAGCTGTAGTACTTCTTCAATCTGGGCTAAGTCAGCGAGATGTGACTTCACAACTTCACATAAGTCGTTCCGCTGTTCAAAGAGTGTACCACTGATACCTGGAGACTGGCGGCTTCGTTCGGCGAACAGGAGGACCTCGTTACCGAGTTACATCGGCGAGACAAGATCAATACATTGTCACAACTAGCTTACGAAATCGACGCTTTATCTCTGTTCAGATACAAGGGACTCAGGGACTTTCACGGAGTGGCTGTAAGTGCTCGGACCGTTAGAAGGCGACTCAATGAACGTGGTTTAAAGCCCCATAAGCCAGCCAATGGACCCAAATTGACACAAGCACACAGAATAGCCCGTCTAGAGTTTGCGCGCGAACATCTAAATTGGACTCGACATCAATGGAGCCAGGTTCTCTTCACAGATGAGTCCAAGATAATGCTATACGGTAATGACGGAAGGAGTAAGGTGTACCGAAGACAGAACGAGCGTTTCGCGCAATGCTGTATTGACGAGAAAGTGAGTTAAGGTGGAGGATCATGGACAGTCTGGGGAGGAATCTCTATGGAAGGCAAAACTGAGCTAGAGGTAGTGACGGGACCACGACTGCCGCCCCTAGATGGCAATAGATACATTCGCCAATGTTTAGAGAACCATGTGATGCCATATGCTGGATTTATTGGCCAAGATTTCGTTTTAATGCATGATAATGCAAGGGCCCATACTGCGGGAATCGTCAGGGAGTACTTAAATGACATTGGTATCACTGTTATGAGATGGCCAGCGCGAAGTCCTGATATGAATCCTATAGAGCATCTATGGGATGAGCTGAAGAGGCGTGTTCGAGCTCATCATCCTGTCCCGCAAACCATGTAGGAGCTCAAAAATGTAACTTTGGAAGAATGGGAGGACATTCCTCAACATGTCTTAACGACATTGATTAATTCTATGCCAAACCGTATGAGAGCTGTCATAAATGCACTGGGAGGCGATACAAGTTACTAAATAAACATTTCTTTTCATGTAAAACATGTCTTTATTTAAAAATCGATTAGATTTTTATCCTTGAAAAAAGCAAATATGGACTAGTTTCAACGTAACTCGACTTTTTTAATAAACTGTAATTCAAATTTGTGGCACTCTAAATGAATGATGAGTATACCAGCTCCAAACTGCATCAAAACATTTTCCTTCTACATACATCTTTTATAAGTTACAGTACTCCAAACCAAAAAAATCAAGGTGGCTCGATTAAGGTGTCCGGGAGTGTATTTATTGTAGATAACGTGTATAACGGCTAATCAGACATATTATTCTATCGGTGTCAAGTTTATCCGTACTATTTATGTACAGGCGATAGAGGTAAGTATTTTTCCGTGACAATAGATAGAAACAAAGTTGCGAACTTAGTTTAGGGTTAGTCTCAATCTTAGTGATAAGTTTCGATAAAATATAATTACTTAATATTAGAATTCTATGTGGTATATCGCGGTCCTAATAATAAGATCATGTGGGTCAAATTAAAGAAGATGAATACTTGATAGATACAGAAGATCCTTCTCCGTAGTACTGGATGCAGTATCTTGATAATAATAATAATGTTTCTTTTGATCACTGATTGCCTGACACTTTCATTCAGGTGTCTTACGTCCGTATTCGAGAACGTTTCTCAATACTCAATCAACGCTTGAGGCTAGATTTTGCCTTATAAAATCTACTCTCAAGTGTCGATTGAGTACTGAGAAACGTTCTGGAATACGGCCCTTAGTCTAATCTTGTTATCTTAATAATAATGTTGATATAGTACAATACATGTGGAGGTCAGGATACACATATAAGGTCATTTGACCTTTTATATGTTATCACCTGTTAGTATAACGTTTACAATAACGAATGCATACAAGTAATTCAACTTCATTTTTATCGAAATTACTTTGGGAATAGCACTCATTATTCATTATTAAGTATGTACTTCTGCCTTTATCAATAAACATACAATAATTTAAATTATTATATGACATAAGTAGTATCACAAGAAGTCTTCAGTATATTACACGGTTTGTGCTATTGTATACATTTCAATATAACTTTTATTTATAACCGGTTAAAAGAAACGAATAAAGTGTTCAATGGTTTCCAAAGTGAACTTCGGTGAAAATGTTAAATATTAATTTGTTTTCTAAAGTGCTCTTGAGGAGATGTTCTTTACATTCAGTGTCATTGGGTAACCAGGACGTATCTGTATCCGAAAGCGCACCTTTGTTGGGAAAATCCTCGCATGTACCACTTTCTACTGGAGGTGGGTATTTGCTTTGTTTTGTTTATTTTCAAGCATTCCTACAATTATCAGTGACCATGGTAACATTATTTGTGTTATTGAACTGGCTAAGTATTTGTTACTATTGGTGTACACGGGTACAGTAGACACTAAATTTCTTACTAGCTTTACAAATTTAAATACATGGAATAGTAGAGTAACTAGCGGGCAAGCTACTTTACCACTTGACTATGTACTTACCCCAACCCCGAGTCCACACTATTCTATACCACACTCCGCGGATATTATCACGCTGGAGACCAGCGGGAGCATGTGCGTCTTTTTGCTAGCCAGTAATGGTCGCGAATGAGGCGGCGGAGAGCGAGTGGGAAATAAATTTTCCTCCCGAAGTCCGTAGACTACGATGAGGGCTCCGCAGACTTTTCTTTTCCTAAGACTCCTCATCTGTTCGCCTTTCTTACAGATACAGGTACTGGACGGTGTCGTGGCGTGGTAGTTACAAGCACGCGCTTAACCCTCAAAGAAAATTTTAACGTTGTACAAAATGTAAGTGTTTTGTACAAATTTTTGAGGCGTTTTCAGTTTTTCTTCTCTACTATGTACGGCGTAATATTGATTACTGTACTAAGTTTAAATTCACTTGTAAACAGTTTCAGTAGAATAGTATCTGTGTACATCAAGCTATAGGGCAGCATTTCATATTGTTATTCATTGTTGTGTTTATAACTTTATTATATATGCTTACCCGCTCGATTATTAGGTAATATATACGTTCATTAAATAGGCCGTATATCTACTTACTTGCCATCTTAGTGGTATTAATCAGTATACGAGTACAGTTTATAAAGACTATCACAAAATACACTCCCGGACTCTTGAATCGAGCCACCTTACATTTCCGTGCCTAAAAGCCCAATACACAAAAATATACAATATAACAAAAAAGTTTTTATGCATTTTAATGCTGGCATATTTCATCGTCTTTTCCATATGTATTATTCCAAATTTGAATTTTAGAATTTAAAATAAAGAACATAAGCCGAGCTTGGTCACTGATTTGAAAAAAATAATAAAAAAAAACTAACTAACTATCTTCACGCTGTATCCCTGACGGGGTAGTCAGAGAGGACAGAGCGCCAGGCTTCGCGATCCATGCATACTTCTTTCGCTTCTTCGAGATTCATCAATCGCTTCATACACGCACGTCTGGGTATCCGAGTACTTTTGACCTTTCCGTTTTTGAGCAATCTGCTCACGTGGTCTTCATATGTAAGTCTCGGCCTACCTCCTCCTTCTACCCTCTACTTTTGAACAATATATATTCTTCGTCAATCGTTCCTCACTCATTCGTTGGACGTGTCCAAACCAACGGAGCACGCCCTTTTCCAGCTTAACGCTGACACTTTCATTCAAACCTGCCATATTGCGTATCACTTCGTTACGTATTTGGTCGGCCAAAGTTACGCCGCACAATTTTCGAAGTGATCGCATCTCCACAGCATTCAATTTACTTTCATGCATCTGCTGACATACCCAGGTTTCACTACCGTAAAGCAAAGTTGGCACTAGCACTGCGTTATGAATCGCCATTCGTGATTCTTAAAAAAAAAAAAATAATGACTGTTGAAAGTTGCTTTTGAAGCAATTTAATGTCGATTTGGTTTGAATTTTCGCAATTGTTGATAACCAAAGTTTAGTTTAGTTATTTTTCTATAAATTGAACCGTTTTTTGCTTTAAAATTATGGATACTTCAGCTGAAGTAGCCGCGCAAGCTGTAGCACTTCTTCAAACTGGGCTAAGTCAGCGAGATGTGAGTTCACAACTTCACATAAGTCGTTCCGCTATTCAAAGAGTGTACCACCGATACCTGGAGACTGGCGGTTTCGTTCGGCGATCAGGAGGACCTCGTTACCGAGTGACAACGGCGAGACAAGATGAATACATAGTCACTGCTAGCTTATGAAATCGACGCCTTACTGTTCATATACAAGAACAGCTCAGGGACTTTCACGGAGTAGCTGTAAGTGCTCGGACCGTTAGAAGGCGACTCAATGAACGTGGTTTAAAGCCCCATAAGCCAGCCAATGGACCCAAATTGACACGAGCACACCGAATAGCCCGTCTAGAGTTTGCGCGCGAACATCTAAATTGCACTCGACATCAATGGAGCCAGGTTCTCTTCACAGATGAGTCCAAGATAATGCTATACGGTAATGACGGAAGGAGTAAGGTGTACCGAAGACAGAACGAGCGTTTCGCGCAATGCTGTATTGACGAGAAAGTGAGTTATGGTGGAGGATCATGGACAGTCTGGGGAGGAATCTCTATGGAAGGCAAAACTGAGCTAGAGGTAGTGACGGGACCATGACTGCCGCCCCTAGATGGCAATAGATACATTCGCCAATGTTTAGAGAACCACGTGATGCCATATGCTGGATTTATTGGCCAAGATTTCGTTTTAATGCATGATAATGCAAGGGCCCATACTGCTGGAATCGTCAGGGAGTACTTAAATTACATTGGTATCACTGTTATGAGATGGCCAGCGCGAAGTCCTGATATGAATCCTATAGAGCATCTATGGGATGAGCTGAAGAGACGTGTTCGAGCTCATCATCCTGCCCCGCAAACCATGCAGTAGCTCAAAAATTTAATTTTGGACGAATGGGAGGACATTCCTCAACATGTCATAACGACATTGATTAATTCTATGCCAAACCGTATGAGAGCTGTCATAAATGCACTGGGAGGCAATACAAGTTACTAAATAAACATTTCTTTTCATGTAAAACATGTCTTTATTTAAAAATCGATTAGATTTTTTTCACTTGAGTGCCTCTAAATGAATGATAAGTATACCAGCTCCAAAACTGCATCAAAACATTTTCCTTCTACATACATCTTTTATAAGTTACAGTACTCAAAACCAAAAAAATCAAGGTGGCTCGATTTAGGTGTCCGGGAGTGTACATTGACACAAGTTTACTTTAATTTGTTAAAAATGTTAAACCATATCGTTGCTTTGATTGACGGTTTATAAATAAGCAGTTGTTATGCTAAATATTACTATATTTTCTCTCGCGTCCGTGGCAGCCTTCACGTCCGTGAAGAGAATGTTGTCTTCGCTAGCATGGTCTTGTCTTGTGGCAATCACCGGGCTACGTGGATGAGTGTGTGGCCATTTCGACTCCACGAAGGCCCATAAAGTGCTGGGTTGACGTCGTAAGGGATGACATGCGTGCCAATGGTCTCACCACAGGAAATGTTGTAAAGTAGAGAAAAAAAAGTAAGAAAGCCGTCACCGGGTGTCGTTAGACGCGTCTGGGGACTGACGCCCTGATGAAGATAATGTTTATATATTAGTAGTATAGTATCATCAATACCGCCGCTGCCAATCTATAACCTAATTGCACTTGTTTTTACGATAACACCTACATTAATTGCGTATGCCCCGACATAATCTCATTTTCTCCAAAGGTTGTCTGTAAGACATTGCTTTTTCTAAACGTGTGGAAATTTCCACGGATGTTATGCTGCACACGGTCCCTATCTATCTATCTAGCACCGGGTGGTGTTCAAATAAGGGATTGATTTAATTATCTATACTAATATCATAGATATCCATCACGCCTTATCCCCGAAGGGGTGGCAGAGGCATATTATATGCCCACTTTTCACCGTGTGGATTCCTGTCCCACGTAATAGGTGGTGAGCCCATTGCCGTGTTGAAATAGACAGACGCAGGTTGTGGCTACCTGCTGTTGAAATTTTTTAAGCCGGCTATAAGGCTTTCAACCAGGCTTAACGACTGCCATTTTACTGGCAACCGGGACCAACGGCTTAACGTGCCTTCCGAAGCACGGAAACGCTCGCAAATGTAAATGCCACAAAGTGGTCACCCATCCGACGACCAGCCATAGTGAAAGTTGCGTACCTCAGTGATAGTTTACCGAACACTGAGACCGCGGGGCCACGAGCGCTAATATCACTAATATCATAAAGTTTGTGAGTTTGAAATGTTGTGAGGTTGTATGACCACATCCAATCTAACCTTATATACCGGAGAGGGTAGGCAGAGGTTAATTATACTGTCACACTTTGCCACTAGTTTTGGTGATTATCACATAGCAGTACAAACCTTAAACTTCAAAAATATAATGTTTATTGTAATTATTGTATTCTGCAATTCTTTGCAAGTTATATCTATACTAATATTATAATATAGTTTGTTTGTATGTTTGGTTTAACGCGCTTATCTCAGGAACTACTGGTCGGATATGATAAATTATTTTTGTGTTAGATAGCCCCTATAGCGAGAAAGGCTATAGCCTTGTATCATCACGCTACTTCCCTGGAATACAGAGTAGTAGTCATAAATGTCAACATACGGGCAAATTTTAATGCATTATTGCAGAATTTGTAGCGACGGGATTAAATAGGTGCGATGAGAGTTCGAATTTGTCACGGGCGAAGCCGGAGGGGTCCTTTAATCAAAACAATAATCATGATAAATAAATAAGTTGTATTAAAACTTATTGTGTTTATCAGCAATGCCGTTTCGTTTTATATAACACCCATGGATAATTAAGGGTTTAAAATTCAAGTTCAGTTTAACATTATTAGGTACCTACTAAACAACTTCTTCAATCTATGTAAATAAAATGTAAATTATAATTTTTTAATTTTTATTCCAATATACCTCTACAAATATTATATGCGAATAACATACTTAGATAAGATTAATTTGCTGCTTATTAACATAATTATGTATTGGAAATTTACAATTAACCGATAAATTTAATTACAGCAGCAGATTATACCTACTTATATGTTATTTATTTACAAACTTGCATTTACTTATCAATACACATACTTACACATTACACTTACACATACAAATATATTGAATAAACCATAATATTTAGGTATTTAATTATAACTAAAGAAATCAATGGGCCTCAGAAGCGTTATGTTTTGTAAATAATTACTGCGAAAAGCATCTTACGCTATGAATTAGTCTGAAATAAGTGACCGCTTTGCATCATTTCCAAGCTTTTTCGTGCTTCGGAGGGCGCCTTATCCGTTGGTCCCGATGGACAGTCATGGCAGACATTTTGCCTTAAAATTTACAAAAACAAGTATACAACTGGCAACCTGTCCATTTCAACAACACGCAAACTGTCCATTTCAACACCTATATGGTGCTTATTATATGTATATACATATAGTAGATTATTTTATTTTTATACTATCTGACCCGCCCGGCTTCGCCCGTGACATACTTCGAACCCCGTGGCACCCATTTAATCCCGATGTTTATTAATTTCACGATAATGTATAAACATTTTCCAGATAAGTTGATTACTTCTCCGCTCCTCAGTACCGCACGGCCCCTTTTGAATTATGGTTACACGAAATTAATTTAATTGAGCATTATTTAGATTTTGCTATACCTCCTTAGATATTCATTTAATTTGCAAGGTGGAAAGGGAAACAATAATTTTCATGAAATGCTCAATTTAAGTAACGTATTAAAATGATAAGGAGCCATAACGTTTTTGTGGAAATAGTCTTCAAACTACCGCTTTTTAATTACTGGTTCATTAAAGTATTAAAATATAGATATAGTATGTCTGTTCTTATGAGATATACATATATCGTCGTATATAAACCGTATATAAAGCGCTCGTGGCCCCGCGATCTCAGTGTTCTGTAAACGATCACTGAGTTACGCAACTTTCACTATGGCTGGTACTCGGATGGGTGACCACTTTGTGGCATTTACATTTGCGAGCGTTTCCGTGCTTCGGAAGGCACGTTAAGCCGTTGGTCCCGGTTGCCAGTAAAATGGCAGTCGTTAAGCCTGGTTGAAGGCCTTATGACCTACGATACACAATCCCACCATACATATTTTTTTATATCTCAAAGGGTTTAGGCAGCGTTTTCGTTGAAAGCTCCCAGACGCCTTATTTTTTTTTCCAGAGTACCTCACCTTCTAGTGGTGTACCTGACAAAGATAGCTGCTCCAAATACAATTAGGGTTTTTTACAATAGGGGAGTATTCACTAGAAAAAAGATATGTCATTATTTTGTAGAGACCATTTCAACGGTGATTAAAAAATGTTATAAATTAACCAAAGATAAGGTATTTTATTGCAAAAATTTCTATAAAGTTTTAGACTACCTGTGTATACTTACGTACGTAATCAATAAATTTACTGTAAAAAAAATTAGTAAATTTACTGTTCTAAATTGTTTATTTGAGGAGGTGTGTAGGGGCTAGTTCCACCATATTTACGCGTAGAACTTCCTACAGACATTCCCACATTGGTTAATGGGAACGGAACACAATCCATGTCATGTCATAGGTGTGTCAAAAACTCAAGGATCTGAGAGAGCTTTCGAAAATCAGGTTAGGGTCCCACCACGATGCTCTGCATTTTACTTTGTATCTACTAAATACACACAACACAATAACATTATTTTTTGTAACAGAGAGTTAAAATAAAACTTTATGTCGAACCTCAACCTCGATAAATGTAATGTGGGTATGCATACCAGTTGACGTATATGGGTATATTGTCAGATAGATAGTAGGCCGTGCAAAAAAATCCTCTGATAGGGGGATTAAACTGAAGACGTAGCACTATACATCCCTCGTTGTTTGAATGTGGTACAGATTACTTATTTGGCTTGTAACAAACTTATTCACACTACTTATTTATTACTTTACTGTCACACCTTTTTTCCCGAAGGGGCGACAGAGGCATACTACGAGTATACGCCCGCATTTCACCGTGAGCATTATAACATTATTATCTAGTTCTTATTTTAAAAGAATAACTGTATAATAATTGATCAACTATTAAATCTACTAGTACTTTCCACCAATTAGAATATTATATGCAAACTTGTACCTACTTAATTTTCTTCATATTCAATATTTCCACCAGATCTTTCATCATTATAAACACATTAGGTAGGTATATAAGTTTCAATAGGAAATATATTGTTATAATTATCATAGCAATAATATTACTTCAGAACAGTATTTTTGCATTATTACCCAGCATAAAAAAAATGTTAGTAAAACGACGATAGACCTTCCTTTAAAATTGGTGCAATACCTGAATATTTTAAGAGCGGTTAGCCAGCATGAAAAATCAATTGGCCATGCTTGCGAATTTATTACGATTACGAGATATCCGTATTTAAATTTCATCATGGTTATACATTTAAGGCAGGCAATTGTGGATACATCTTGATAGAGGTTGCTTAAAAATTTCACTTTTTAAATAGTGAATGTTTGAAAAAAATTTTCTTGTGTGTTGTTCATTATTAATAACTGAAAGCTGTACTCACTGTGAAAAGTGGGCGTATAATATGCCTCTGCCACCCTTCGAGGATAAGGTGTGATTGATAAACAAACATGGGATGTACTCACGTGTTAATTTTGGCTTAGTTAGTAACGATTGCGTGCCTTCGTGAATGCTATTTTTTTGTTTACTATTGAAAACAGTAAAATAGCATTAAAGAAGGCACTCAGTATATGATAGAGGTTATTTGGACAAGAAATATTTCTTTCATTTTAATAGTGATTGGACTGTGTGACCTAACCGTTATTATTCATCGCTCTTCTATTGACCTTGAAAATAAATTGAAACTGACAATCTAGCACAATACATTTTGTCTAAAATTTAACTACAATAATTTTGTAAACTAAATAACGATGCAAAAACTGTCCAACAAATTGTCACGGATCGCCAATAAACGAATTGTTTGAGAAGTAATTTTAACTTGACAACCATTGGTTCGTATCCAGACTTCTAAAAAAACGTCATATTTGAATTAAGTAGGTACGTATTTTTAAATCTCAATTATACCGTGGCGAGGGACGACATCGTGACTATTATACACATTTTTAGATCGAGAAAATGTGGTTTTGTAATCGTAGATGGTAAAGCAAAAAATAAACTTAGATTGGCATTTTAAATTACTTGGGGTTAACCGTTAATATGATTATAGAACCACAGAGCCTTGAAGACTGTACTACAATGCTGATAGAGGCAGAAAACTATAGCAGTAGGTGACCATTTACAAGTAGGTACCTAACTACCTATGCTTGCCTGCTAAACTTCTAAAATATTTTGTGACTTAATTGATGTTGAGTTTTATTATCATGTTTACAGAGTAAATAAGTAAGTAAGGCAATAATGACGACTTAATGATCTGTAACAAATGAATTTGCGAAAACGAGAAGATAATGGTAACTCTTTTACTTAATTATGAAATCATGAAGAAAAATGACGACATAGCTATTTTTTTTTTTGCGTGTTTTGCTTTTTTACATACAAACTTATTTAAAAACTGTCAAACATACACTCTACTGCCCGTGCGATGGCGGGATAAAGTACAAATATCACCACCCCAATTCATCCCGAGTGGGTGTTGTAAAAGATGACTGTGAGAACACGTTCGCAAAAATATCAATAGCAATGGGAAGGAAAACTTGAAATAACACTATACTATGCAGCTTAGAATACGGTCAGAAATATCCTCCAAAAATGAATTGCTTAGAGGCCTGTGTTCATCGGAGGGCGAAATGGTTGGGATACAATCGTGCCCAGAATCGAGTAATTCCTTCTTTTTATAATCCTGGGTCCATTAAAAAGTGCGTGAAAAGGTTCATTTCTGGGCCATCAACCTAAATAGGTATAAAATCGCTCTCGGAGTGTCTGCCCTGCTGGTTGTAATAATGGCTCTCAGTCTCGGGTATTCGTCTTAGCTTTCCATCAGGCGGCGCACTTTTTGACGATTCAAATACAAAAACAAAATACATGCACTCGAAAAACTTACAGCTATCTTAACATTATAATTGTAACGGTGTGGTGTTTACAATTTATAATACGCACATATTAAAAATGGAGCCCAATTTATATGATAAAATGTCATAGTCATTCAATTCGGGTTACGAGTACATATCAGCATATTGTTCCATACAACATCATTGACATTTACTAAGTCACCGTTAACAAGACCCGTTAAAAGTATTTAGTGTTATGGGGTCTTACATATACTGTCGTTGTGGTTAAGTTATACTTCCATGTTAAACCTATTAGAATACGCCTTCCAGATACATAATTTTTATATTATTATCGATGTTATTACGAACTCAATTATAGATATTAATACAAAATTATTAATAATTTAAATTCTACTTATTTCAATCCCACACATTTTCTAGACAATTGTAACTACTTTTAAATTCTAAAGTAGAAAAACTTTTCAGACACGAGCTGCACTCGGACCAGCGTCTCCTGGTTCAACACAACAGACGCGTTTGCCAACTACACCACCGTGACCTGCTCAAAACTGACGAATTTGAAATTATTTTAGATGCAATTCTATACATGTTTTCTATAAATAGTGCAACTTTGCTAAGTGCCGGTCGATGGCACCTTACGTCGCCTTAAGACGTAAAGAAGTGGATTAATTCGTCAGAATCGAGCAGCTCACGGTGGTGTAGTTGGTAACTGAAAAGTTTTTCCACTTTAATTGTACCTACTATTTATACGCGCGGTTGGATGGGACGGAATCACACCTGCAATATTGAAGCAATGTCGCCAAGCACTAATACCTCCATTGACCTTCATTTTCAACCTCTGCCTTAATAGCTGGGTGTTTCCAGTCGCCCTAAAAAAAGATATCGTCTTTCCTGTACATAAGGGAGGAAGCAGGGACAGTGTAGACAATTATAGACCAATCTCCGTCTTACCAACTATCTCTAAGCTGCTTCAAAAAGTTCTTAATAATAACCTCAGGATTTTTTTGAACAAATATAATATAATAGCCCAAAATTAGTATGGTTTTCGTCCTGGCGTCTCTACTGAAGATGCTGTTTTGGCACTCACACAACTGGTAGCCAAGCAACTTGATAAGCAGAATAAGTGTTTGGGGATATTCTTGGATCTCTCCAAGGCGTTTGACACTGTCTCTGTTCCTCTCCTCCTATCTAAGCTAGAACTCCTTGGAGTACGCGGTCTACCTTTGCAAATTTTTAAGGACTATTTGACTAACCGGACACAGGCTGTTAAAATAGGTTCCTACATTAGTGAAGAAGAACTTGTAACTTTTGGCATTCCTCAGGGCAGTATTCTGGGCCCCACATTATTCCAGATTTATGTCAACGGGTTATGTATGATTAATCTGCCGGAATGCTGTAAATTGTTCGCTTATGCTGACGACACGGCTGTAGTTGTTTATGGCACTACCTGGGAGAACGTCAAATTTAATGCGGAATTGGCTCTGGCCAAAATCATCAAATGGTTAAATTCAAACCTACTAACTATAAATGTAAATAAAACGGGATACATACCATTTTCCATCTGAAGTAACGCTGCACTACCGGCTTCCTTCAAAATCACTGCGCACGTTTGTCTTGATCGACACTCTCTCTGTGGTTGTCCTGTACTTCTCAAAACAGACTGTGTAAAATATCTGGGAGTTCAAATAGACAGCGGTTTAAGATGGGATAAACAGGCTGATTCACTAGTTACTAGGACAATGCGTCTTATACGCATCTTTAAGCTCCTTAGGAAATCAGCGAGGTTTGATACGTTGAAATTAGTTTACTACGCGCTATGCCAATCGGTATTAGGATATTGCATAAATGTATGGGGTGGTGCGGCTACAACATACATGCTAAAAAAATAGAAAGAGCACAACGTGCTATCTTAAAGGTAATAACAAAAAAACATTTTAGGTATCCAACTTCACAGTTGTACAATGAATGCAAAGTGCTCTCGGTACGCAAGTTATTCATTCTACAATCATCCCTGAATTACCATAGTACCTTGCCTCCAATAGACTCAACTAAACGGTAAACTACTATCCCTACTGTTAAACACAGAACTTCATTTGCTGAACACCAATCCTTTGTATTAAGTCCTTTTCTCTATAAAAACCTTAACAAACAATTAAACATTTACAATTTACATAAATATCTTGTCAAAAAGCAACTAAATGAGTGGTTACTGCTACAGGACTATTCTGCTACAGAGTCTTTACTACATTTTCTAAAATAGCTACAACAAACATAGTACTTACGCAAACACATAGACACAGAAACATATACACACACGCACGCACACACACACACACACACACACACACACACACATACACACACACACTTAGACACACACACACACATACACACACAACAAAGAAAATTGTATAAATACAATTATATCTTACCAATCGCAGGTTACCACGAGTGGATCAACGCGGCGTCACTAGCTATATAATAATTTTGTTAAAAAAAATTGTAGCCGAAAACTGTTCCTTAAGACACAGGCCTAGCCTAGTTTAAGAGACAGGGTTCATTTCATACATTAATATTATTATAATTGCTTACTTGTAACATATAGCACCATTGTTGTTTGTACTAAGTTGTAATGTATCTGTTACCTGAAGATCTACCACTGTAATATTCCTTTCTTGCAAATAAATAAATATTATTATTATACTACTCTTGGTTGACTGTCTAATTGGTATATATTTCTTGGTGTAGGTAAGTTTTTATAGTATTAAGGTGGTAGACTAGCTACGATTAATTTAATCTAGAATGGTCTTGGTCTTCGTACCCTATGGACGTTCTCAGTCAATTATTGCTGACCCTGTTGCCGTGTGTTTAAAACGAGCAGGGGCAAACAGTGAAATAATTTTGAAAAACTATTAGTATGCATATTCATAAAAGAATGTATTTTTCAAATATATTTGACTTTTCAGAAAATATAGGTATATATTAGAAGATTATAAGTTAATAAAACGTAAAAATATATTTAAATACTAGATTAATAAGTTCGTTAATTAATTAATTTTAAACTAAGCTAACTAAAAATGAAATTAACTAAAAATACCTAAAACTTAACATGCGTCATAAAATTTATCCGCATCGCAGTCCTCGTGTGGTAGCGTTCCCAGAAGACTGGCAGCATTGCCACGTTGTATGGCAATGCTTAACCTTTGTGCGAAAAAGAAACCAACGAGTAGTGTCAATCAGACGCTTTACAATATCTTGGAAAAAGTTATGAGCGCTTGGACCCCATGACCCTAAGCTCTCGACACCAAACGGCTCAAAAACGTAATCACTAGTAAGTTACATATATTTTCGCCGTTTAAGGGTCCCGCAGAATCGGCGGCGGCACCGGCACAGCCAGCATTACCGGAAAGATGAGTAGAAGTAAGAGTGTCGACGCACGTAGCGTCCCACAGTAAGCACCTACCCATCCTCCACGGCATTAAAGAAATACCGTCAGGTCTCTTGCCGTCGTCGCTGTATATACCCTAATTCATTTTGGAAAAATATACACGAGAACGAGCGGGATTTTAACCCGGGTCCTTGCCTTTCACGGGAGGTGGGTTCAAATCCAGTTCAACATCGTCAATTTATTTACACATTTAACTGTGGCTACCTGTTATACATTCAAACGACTAGTCACTGGTATTTGGGTACCTTTGTAAATGGCAATACTGAAAACGGTCACCCATCACATGACTGCTTGTACAGAATATTGAGCTAGAATGGGCTCAAGTACATCAAAAACATAGGTGCCTAGATTTTACATAATATGGTAAGTAGTTAAGTATATTTTGCAACAGTGAAATCAATTCATTTTTAGTTCAATGACATTTAAGTTTAGTCCGATCAATGTGGGGCGATGACTTTCTTGATAAAGTATTGTAACTTGTTAAAGTGTCGATACTGTATTGGCAATTGTCAGGACAGTTCAGTTATACCGGGCAGAAACCATAATAGTATTATCGCACATTCTAATCTATAGAAAAGTCTGAAGCTATAGTTACTTTATAATTATTTTATTTGCCGGACCTTTTTTTTATACTTTGTATTTATAGTTATACATATATACGAAAGCATATATAAATACTTGGCAGCGCGAGTGCTGCACCTCTGATGTTGCAAACGTTCATAGGCTACGGTGACCACTTTCCATCAGGTGGGCCGTATACTTGTCTGCCACCTCAGTGGTATAAAATAAACGAAAACTTCCAAAGCACTCTACCTACACAATTTACATTGCAAAGTACAAACTGAATCTGAGAACAGGCCACTGCTGTTCACTTGATTGTATTTCATGCCTTATATTAAAAAAAAGAAAAACTAAGAAAACTATCTGAACTGTATATCAGGTTCGGTATCGGTTTCGAGAAATGAGAGAAATCGCCTTCTGCAAGCAATAGAACGATCTATAATAGTATAACACACCTTACAATAAACACAACAACAAGTACAATCAAAACAAGCAGTCCAAGCCGTAGTCGAGTCTACATTTTATTAACAATTAAAAAAAAAAATATAACAAAACTTTTTACTTTACTGGCCAAGAGCGAGTCGGACTTGCGCACTAAGGGTTTCGTACCATCACCCATACACACGCCAAAAAAATCATGTCTTTTTGTATTGAAGGAGAATTAAATTTATTCAGCTTTTCTGTTGTTCAACTGTCACGTTGAATGAGATGTGGTCATGAGATACAGCATGGTGACAGACAGACAGACGGACAGTGGAGTCTTAGTAATAGGATTTTCTAGATAGAGGACGATAGAGGTTTTATTCTGCGTACGCTTAGATTGTGGAATGAATTCCCTGCCTGGGTTTTCTCGAACGTGTACAGTATAGGGTCCCTCAAAAGGGGTCTTAGAAGGTTTTGTAAAGGGTCGGCAGCTCGAGTGCTGCACCTCTGGTGTTGCAAACGACCATATGCTACGGAGACCACTTTCCATCAGGTGGTCCGCACGCTTGTCTGCCACCTCAGTGATATAAAAAAAGTATCTTGCTTTTCCCTTCAGTACGGAACCCGAAACATTAAGCTCCTAAATTAATTTATAAAAAGATAATAATAAGTATTGCAGTACTTACTTTTTGCCGTAAATTTCGCTAAACATTTTATAAATATGTAGTCTTATTTGAAATAATTTTGTGAATATATTCCATTTTTGTACGTTCTCCTAGTATCGCACCAAAATGAGTTATTCAGTCGTATTGTAGTATGTGCTGACACATTACCAACTATTAGTGAGATAAGAAACCATCATACTATCTTTATATCTAGCTTCTAAACATTACCAACATAAGTATTACTGGATTCAAGTTATGCCACTTTATCAACGCATATAATATATATATCCCATTCAATCAACACATTTTATATACAAGGCCCTAAACTCCATTCCGATCGGGCTTCGACAGAATCTCATTATCCAACTGTAGTTGTACTAAACTAGCAATCTCTTCGCGGTTTCACCTGCGTGGTGCCGTTTCCGTGGGAATAGGAGTTAATTAAGATTTAGCTTAGGTTACTCCTTATAACATCAGCTATCTGCCAGTGTAAGTCGCGTTATAATTATTCCGGCGATTTTAGAGATTAGCAATAGACAGATACAAAGACAAAGAAATTATAAATGTTTTTAAAGTGAAATTGAGAAGATGAGAAAAATTTGTAACTGTAAAATAATCATCACCTTTTTCGGTTACGCGCCATGTTGTTTCGAAGTGAAACTTCTTATCGACGTATGAGAGAAATGTTATAGCTGTAAAAAAAATGTTATAAAGAAGTTCCAATTCTTACCCAAGGGTACCTACTTTGGTACACAGACTTTTTTTTAGTAGGTACGTGCCGTACCTATATAGTTTACTATCTGACCCTGACGGGGGTATAAATTATGTCACAAGTAAAAACGCAGCTTCACTCGCGACATAAATGCTGTCGTTTATTCATTTTACAATTATGTACGAAAGATTGCCCAATTTGTTGACATTTATACCTAATATAATATATAAAAATAAAAAACTGCTCCGCTCTCCTGCGTAGTAGCGGGATGATATGTAGCCTACCTCTGGATAAATGGTCTATCCAACAAAAATATATATTTTTAATTCGAATCTTGTACCTGAGATTAGCACGTTAAACACACAAACTCTTGATCTGTTAATTTCGAATTGAAAACAGATACTTTAGTTTTATTTATCTGAATGGATAATAAAGGTACATATAGTTATAGGTACCCATGTCTGTGTAGTAGCCAGGCAGTCTGCCGCGCCTACAGTGATTACTTGTTGGAGCTTGGTAGCCAGGGGCGAGCCCTTCAATTACGGACCTACAACATCAATTATGCGCATACCGTATTGCGGTCGATGTCTCCACAACTGCATGAATATTTATATTAAGGAGAAAATTTAACTAAAATTGTTAACAAAACGTATTCCTTGTTTTTTATCTTAAATCAAATGTGACAAAGGCAATGTTTAATATTTTAGCATACTATTTATCCTCGTCTTAACCAAGTATAATACCCGGATAAACAGTTCACCGCCGAAACCTTCCTTTTCTTGTTAAATGACATTAATGTTGTGTAAAACACTTGTTGATACCCACGGCTCCACCCGCGTAATGAAGCTTCCCAGTTTCTCAAAGGAAATTAAGTTTGGCCCGACAGACAGAGTTAATTTCGCATTTATAATATTAATAAGGATTTTAAATTGTTCCGAAATAAATAAATGTAATCAAACCACGCACTGGCTTGTATCAGGATACCTATCGTGAGAAATTCTTATCTGTACATCTACTAGTATAAATTACTATTAGTATAAGATAGGAATGTTATATTTTAAGCTTCGATTCATGCTGGTTATGAGGCCTGTCGGGAGCTCTGGGGTTATCCTTACGATAACTCATCCGGGACTCCCGGCTATGGGCAAATGGAAGGACACCGTGAGGGTTTTGTCGGTAAGAATCCGGCATAAATTCCATGAGGATTTCCACTCGAAAAAATAAGTGGTTATGAGGTTAAGTGTAAACAGCCAACACTTTCCGTTTTTGTTGACAAGGATTCTGGTTTTAATATTACATTTTATGATATTTAAGCTGATAGTATAGCTTACTTTACTGTATATAATAATTAAATACTTAACTTATGAAAATTTAACATATTTACAGAAGCCAGTACAAAAAATAGAGGTGGTGGGGATTATTACAAGACTGACAATAATGCCCCGACTAGGTGTCATTACATTAGATAACAGCGGTCCAAGAAGCCTTTTAATTCCTACATTATTCCCAATATAATTTTTACTCGCAATTTTGTCACCCAGGATTTTAGGATGGATTTTTTCTTCCAAGTTTAGCATTATTGAAAAGAGGCTGTAAGTTTTTCGTTTGAAGTATTATTTCCATAAACCAAAACTTGCTTTATTTTAATATATTGGTGACAGTAACCTAATAAATGATCTTCATTTAACTTAGCGTCTAGTAGCAGTAGTCTGTCGGTATAGCAGGTGAAAGCTACTCACTTAAAGAGCACATGGCTTGACGTGCATGTGCAATGCTCAAGCAGAAACACTGCATAGACGTTAACTGGTTCGGTATCTTTACTGACTCTTCGTGTAATCGAGTCTATGGTTAATGAAAAAAAAACAAATACTGAGGAAGTATTCGTTTTATTTCAATTATGAACGAATTGTTGTACAAAAATCTAATATTATTATCAATTTTTAAGCAAAACCTAAAATTTAATATATTACCTTTCAACCCTTTATGCGTCTGAAAAATTATAAGTTTAAAGTATTTAAGTATGTAACACTTCTGAGTGTCGGTTACATATTCATGGGATTTGATTTACTAACCTTATTTTTATATACATCCCTTTTGTGGAAACAAACTCACTTTTCACAATACTTTAGTTATAACTCTAAAGTCATTTGTCTAATTATTTAAAAGTTTAATATTTCACATTGTTTGTGTTTGTTCGGAACGACATGAGTTTGACGTTGTCAAAACTGTCACGAACGTTTCGACTCTTATGGCGCGTTCTAAAATTAACGCGTGTCTATGGTGTCTTTCAGTTTGGTGCTGGACATTGAACTTAGATAGATTGGCTGTCCTGACTCACATCCACCCATAATGTATTGCGTGAGGTGTGACAAACAGGAATAGTAAGGTTTTCATGTTGGTTTTGTTTATTTATTTTTTGATTATTTGTCAAGGTTGTATAGGCCGTATGACTTTAGCCTGCTGTAATCGAGCGGGAGAAAAGAAAAGAAAGCTGCTTTTTTGCTACGACATGGCGTGCTGAGAATATGCCTGTCATGGTGATTTAATTCGGATTAATATCCGAAGTCTTTTTAGCAAATATGTAGACATAATAATTATTGCTATGAGGTGAGAATATTTGTTTATATTTGTTTCTTCGTAATTGGTAAGATTACTTGGCATGGTAAGTTAAAACTATATAATCTCTTAGACTGCATTCCTTAACAGAATGTTGAGGGTGGAAGTGATTTTTATTACAAAGTACTAATGTCTGTAACTTTTCTGTTGTTACAGGGTTTTTCGTTTTTGTTCTTTTTCGTTTTGGTTTTTTATTTTATATCTACATAATAATTGAGTTTAACGTGTTTCACGTTCTCTGCATTCTACATTTTATACTCCTGAATGTCTGTAAGAAGACTTAAAGTAAGCTGAGACAATATGCAAAGAGGATATTTTTCTTTACTCTGGTTACCTATAACCTGGACTTCTAGAATAGGAAGAGATGGGAAGGATTTATATCCAGAGAAGTAGTAATCTTTAATTAGTTTCTATGTATAATAACACGGTAAAGGCCGACTGATGTTGATAGTTAGTTTAAAAGGAATAACTTTTAACCTTGAATATTCATTTTTCTATTACATATGTAGCTTTCAACTACTTTAATATACTGGACTACCGATGTGACGTTCCAGATTACACATATTTTATAATCTTTTTATTATCACAAAGGAATATTAATGTGAAACTTTATTTTTACCTTGTTATGTTGTAGTGTATGATGATGATGATAGGAAGCGGTGTTGTGTGATAACAAAATTCAGAGATAGTTTAAATGTATGGCTGTATATAATTTAGATATTTTAAGGCATCTGACAACTGCTTTAATATTTGTCATTTTAGGCCACGCCCCTTTATAACCAAAGTATGGACTTTGGTTTAAATTCTTATTTATACTAAATATAAACTTATTTGTGTATAGTGACCATATATGTATTGATCCCACTATGCATGACTAAGCCATTTCTTTTTACTTTCATATATGTATATTCATGTCTACATATGTATATAGTTTGGATAAATATAATTAATAAGTAGATACTTGAGATTTTTAATTGCATCATTCGTTTGATGGAGAGATACCTGGCGCCCTCTCTTTATAAATTCTGGTATTTCTCTGCTCCAGGTTGGTCCATACTCACTCCCTATACACATGCTCTGCTAGCTGGTGCACCGGTGATTCCTTGAGATAGTGTTACTTACACATCTCCAGGGATTACCAACCGAACCTGATGGGTGTATGTAGGTGTGTTGTTGCTACCTAGTGCGCACCACCCCTACCAAGCCCGTCTACCGTTATAAGTATTATTACTAAAACAAACGCAAAGCTAGCAGTTGAATCATAATGCAAGACGGAATACTACTAAGGAATAATTTATGAGAGACCCATGTAAATCCCCGGGTACTTTCTGCGTCTTAGTTCGTAATATGAGGTAAAATGCTCTGGTAAGATAATTTTTTTAACCAAAAATGATAGCATTATTTGACGTAGTGACGAATATGTGTTTTGTACAACAGACAGACTTAATTTCCCCTTATTTTAAAATATAAACAGAAAGGGACATTCATCGTGTATAGATTCTCGGATCACTTATAGTCGTGAAATAGTAGTATGTCACGACTATAAGTGATCCGAGAATCTCGGACGGTAAAAAGAACGATGGGGGACTTTTTCAAGATCTCGAGTAGTCGATATCTTGAAAAAATCCCCCATCGTTGTAAAGCATAAGGGTCTAGTAGACGCGTGGTACTCGTGGTAGAGCTTTGTGAGAATTCAAACGCATAAACCTAAAATTTCCAAATGGAGTTACAATACAAAACGAATGTTTTTGTCAGAGCATTAGCGTGCAAAAGTGTGTGTGTACCTACTTATGTACACGCGTTGGAAGTTAGACTTCTTTGGCGTAACACGACAAAATACTTTTTTTATATTTTATCTTTCGCGCTTTACATATATATATTTCGCGAATTTTAGTTAACTTCAGGGTGTTTGAAAACTACTTTCAATGTAGTTATAAGTTGTCACGGAAACACTTATCAGCTAACTTTAGGGTGTCAGTTTTTCGTGACAGTCTGTGCGTGCATCGAAAAAATTTACTCTCATCATTTTTCCCTAACGCCCAAAAGAAATATAACTTCAAAACAATGCTGGCATTATTCTTTAGTAGTAGCTAAACTTAACCACTACCAAATGCTATGTCAAAAATATTCCCATTAAATGTTTAAAATACCATTAATACGATTAATGGCAGAAACCACTTAAGAATGGGTCTATTAATTTACCTTAAATGATTGATCTGTTAATAATACAAATACCTAAAACATTGTAACGGAATTGTTTTATGATGACACTGTACTCATTTTGAACTAACTGAGGCGCACAGTTCTACACGATTGATGAAGTTTCCGATAAAATATAGCTAATCTAAGGGCCATATTCCAGAACGTTTCTCAATACTCAATCGACGCTTGAGGCTAGTTTTTGCCCTATAAATACTACTCTCAAGTGTTTATTGAGTATTGATAAATGTTCTGGAATACGGCTCTAAGTGTTAATCCACGGAATTTGATGCCATGTTTTTATAAACACTTACTTAAAATGCATTATATTGTTACAAATTTAATAAATCATAAAAGATAGATAGTACTTAGTAGAACTGTTTAAGAGATACATTTCTGTCATCTATAGGTAATAATATTTTAACCCCCGATGCAACAAGAGAGGTGTAAAAAGTGCCTCTCTCAAAAAAAAAAAAAAAAATCTTTATTTTGCATAGACCATTTTAACGGCGCTTACAAAATGTCATACACTATTTAAAATATTTAAAGCGACCACCGGTTCGGAACGCGGCCCACCTGAGAAGAACCGGCAAGAAACTTAGGAAGGCTTTTTTTTTTAACGGCCTATTTACAATTTAATATTATTTCACTTTGCCAGCAGATCATTTCCAGGCGTCCCTGTCCTGCAAATAGTCTGTAACGGAGTAAAAACCTTTTTCACAAAGCTTGTTTTTAATAAACTTTTTAAATTTATCAGTCTGTCATCATAGCTCCCGAACGGATGAAGCGACTTCAATTTAGTTTATATTTTGTATTAAAGATGACTAACGTGCGAGAGTCCTTAGACATGTTCAATGAAAATCGGTTGAGCCGTCTAAAAGTTATGCGGGTGAAAGTGAGGAGGGGTAACCGAATGTATGCAAAATATACTCGAGTGGGGTCTCAAATAAAACAACGTGCACATTACAAAATAATATGTTTATTTTTACTTTTTAAAAAGATCTTTGGTTTTTGAGTCGGGGTTTCTTTTAATTTTTAATTTAATTTAATATTATAACTAAGATGAAAGTTTGTGAGTAAATGATATTATAAGATTGTGCGGTTATAGGTGTAATCTCGGGATCTACTGAACCCGATTAAAAATTCTTTCGCTGTTAGAAAGGATACTTTTTATTCCAGGAACATGGTTCTGTGGGAAATAGGAACAGGAACTCTTCGCCACGCGGGCGGAACAGCGTGCAAAATTATAATTACATTCGAGGATTGGTCAAATATTTTGCTTATCTCTTATATGAATAATCTATCTTATCTTATTGTGAATTTTATTACTTTTAGGCTTTGCCCGCATGCTGAAGTTTCTCAGACCCGTTACCCACAGGAAACTGTTTCCGGGATAAAAATTAGTCTATATGTTAATCCAGAGTGTCAGCTACCTCCACAGCAAATTTTATCCAAATTGACCCAGCCGTTTAAGCGTGAAGAACACACATACACACACCACAAAAACTTAGGTACGCTGATGTACTGAGCGGTGAAAATTCCGTATCCGTTTCCCATAGGCACCTATTCCTGGAATAACAAATAGTTTATGTTTACATGCATGATTACTCGCAGAATAAAATGTTTTCTTTCTCTCTACTTTCTATTACGTGTAAATCGAAGATGTCAGCTACGACCACAGTAAATTTTATCCAAGTTATTTAAGCCGTTTGAGCCTGAAGAAGTTACAAGACACTCAGAAATTTTCGGCATTATTATAATATTATTACTAATGGAGTCCTGTAGCGCTGTAGGTAACTATCCTGGTGAGGTATCGTGCAGGAATTCACAGGCCATTAATCTCAGCGTCACAATCGACCTCGCCTTAGGCCAACATGGTCATAGACCTATGTATTTTGAAATTTACTTACATTAAGATAATTAAAATTTCATGGCCTTGAATATAACAGCTACCTTCGTTGTGAGCGTTATGACTAATTAGTAACGAAATGATAATGTAAACAAGAACTTAAACTAAGTAATTAAGTGTATGATATTTGTGTTTTCTGTGATTTGTAACGGTGTATGTAGATTATGAATATCTCTTTTCTTCATCACAAATTATTCCCAATAGCTTTCAAACTCTACCTGGTTCTTGCGGGCCCACATCCAAACAAACTTCGTATTTATATTATTTGCGTGATACTTAGGTGTCACGAGCCTAAGTTCCTATAATTTAGGTATCAATAAGTATATATTTTTCCAAGAGTGATTCATGAACATTTGAATTTACAGCGAAAATCCACAAAACATCAGCCGAGTTTAGTCACAATAATTGAATCATGTTTTACAATAAACACCTGATCGAAATAGATGTTTATTTACCAATAATCTTTATATCATGACGGAAATAAAACCGACACAATTTTACGCACACAACAGATTTTTAGCAAATTTAGAATATAATGACTAATGTCAAAACATGTTTCTCCAAAAAGTTTGTCAATATAGGAACGGACGTTATTGCTAAAATTACACCATGCAGTAAACACCATTGGTAATTTATCAACAATACGCACATTCAAATTTATTATAAACATATTTACCGTTGTGACGCGTTTTGGGGCGACGACGAATTACCATTGATAGTGAGGTATTTGAAACGATGTGATAACAGGGAAAGGACTAAATATCAGTAATATTGATGGACCAGAAGCTCTCAGTACTGACAGTGCCCGGTCCGCTTACAGAAAGACCAAACTAAAATATAGAAGTAGGTCTGAGTAAACTCGCATGAACAACATTGGTATATTGACTTCAAATAGAATTATCGGATGATTTACACATAGGAGATACTACATACCTACTCTTGTGATTTTTCTGAGTAATCACTTAGTCTGAGAAATTATTTTTTTCTGTCATGACTTCAGCCGCTACAGAGACAGGCATAAGATTTTTTTTTCTCCTGTGGCATTTTTTGTGGCGTGGTGTCAATATGAAGGTAAACATATTTAAATTTTGTGAAACGTGTATTGTACTAAAAAAGAATAGAAGGTAATGTACCTGTTTGTTAGCTGAGTTTGCAATAAATCTTATTTACTTTCTTTCTTTTCTTTTCTTACATACTCGTAAAATAAAAAAATAAAAAATGTCTGTATTACCATTTTAACGGCGCTTACAAAATGTCATCCACCAAAACTAGAGATAAATTTACTATATTTAAAGTGATGACCTCCTACCTCCTACCACCTCATAGAACTATCAGATGACGTTTGTACCAGACTAGGTTGCACCAGCCATGGTTACAAAGAGATTCTGTGCATTCAAAGAGAAGTAGAATTCGGTACCTCATTAAAATTCCTAAAGTAATTAAACCACCAGTTAGGAGATAACCAGCCCGGTTATCTTCTAACTAGGATTACAGCACTACGAACAATACAGGTGACGAAACAGACAAAGCTAACTATAAATCAACTAAATGAACTTAAGGTTGCAAAATGTTGGAGAACCTAATCAGATATAAATCTGTAAATTGCTATTTGCATATCTGACGCACTACTTGTACTGGCATCATGTCAATTGAAAGTGCGTTTTTGACGTTATAATATACGATTAACATTTAAGATAAATCCAACATTGAAGATTCAACATTGAAGATGAACCCGGTAACGGTCTTGAAAAAGTGCAGACTTAACCATTAGCACATTTTCCTGTTTTGATCCTGCCGTGCATCGTCAGTTCACAGGCCATTAATCTCAGCGTCACAGGCGACCTCGCCTTCGATTAAGATTTGGCATAACCATATCTCACATCTCATCAGAATTTAGAAATTTACTTGCTATAAGTTAGTTAAAATTTCAAGACCTTGAATTTAACAGCTACCTACGTTATAACTGAAATGACTAATTAGTAACAAATTAATACCTAATGTAAAAACATTAACAACTCATTAAGTCTAAATGTTGTGGGATTTTTTTTACACAACGCCGTTTAACCCAAAATAAGGTAATTAAACTTGTGGTATGGGATCTAGACAGCTGATAAACATACTTATATATTTCTAAATACACACATATCATGCATAGGAAACAGATAAACTCCGAAACAAACATATGCAGAGTACACAAATATTTTGATCGACCCGGGAATTAAATCTGGGGTATCCGCGCGGCAGTCGCGTACTCTACCACTTACGCCAACGTAACCTTCAAATGACGTCATCGTTGACATAACGGCAGTAACGCCTTTCCCCAGGAACGGAAATAAAGCACAAAAATAATCAATAAATACAATATCAAAAAAAAAACAATAAATATTATTTTAAGGCCCAAACATATCATGAAACTGATGACGTCATTGAGAATGAACTAGTTTCAATTGCAAATATTTCATTAAAATTAAATACAATGAACATAGCAAAAATCTTCTCTTTACTTTTTTAGAATTCTTTACATATCCAAAATTTAATAAAAAAAATAAGTTTTTTTTTGTCAATCCCCTTGCAACCACTTCATCACAGCAACATAAAACCTAACGTACCGTGACTCTTAAAGCATCTGCTATATGGTTGTAATCCACTGCCCCAAACAGCGTGACCTTACTGGTTGCCATGTCGTACTCTAAGGGCCGTATTCCAGAACGTTTCTCAATACTCAATCGACGCTTGAGAGTAGATTTTATAAGGCAAAATCTAGCCTCAAGCGTTGATTGTGTCTTGAGAAATGTTCTGGAATACGGACCTAAGTCCGTTACACACGTACACGTCACACACATAGCTATAATATATATTAATGTAAATAAAAACGAGGCATATAACGATATATTTTCTATACAAATATTCAAGTGACCGCACACGCAGCTATAATATATATATTTGTATGACGACACCACCATATACCGTAATTTATATTATCGCATATTAATTTTTAATTAACTATTACAAACCCTTGGCCGACCATCAATGAATGAAGGCAAAATTTATATTATAGCATCATCTCTGTGTGTGGTAACTTACTATAATATATATTATAGCACGGCATATTAATATATACTATAGCTACGTGTTTAAAGTAGTCAAAGATTCTATGCATGCTATTATTTACATCTAATACTTCGGAGTCCGAGGTAATAATGAAGTAATTATGTTTTCGTGGAGCTGGAAAACGTACTTAATATAATAAAATACTAATACTAATAGATTTTTTATATACCTATATTTAAAAAGGTACGCCAAATATAAACTACTGAAATTTTCCGCTGTCGTGACGTTACGTCAGGTCAAGGCCCGATAATAATTTTGTGAAAACGTGTGTTTTTGCTAATCGTGTTTTATTAGTTTTGTCCTTTACAAAACCGCTTCATTTATTGTAAACCGATTTCTCTAAATTATTCACAGTGGTTTAGAAGTTTATATTCGAATAAGGTGACACGTTGAAGTGATCTAGCTTCCCTACGGTACGAGTATCAATATCTTGTTCACTTATTTATTTTTTAAGCGAACCGGATTTGCTAAGGCCCACAAAGACTCAGACACAGAGTTCTGGTAAATTGCAATAGATGAATTTTGTTTTAAAATATAATTTCTACTGAGTTTTCTTGGCAGTAGTATCAGTGGTTGCGACAATCATGCACTGATGGTAGGGCGAAAAAAAAAATGACGAAAAAATTGACAAGTATTATACTCGTACATTATAACGGAATAAATGAAAATGTATTTTCTTTTTCTATAAAATATGGACAACCCATTGAGATGTGTACCTAAGTGTAACACATCTCAATGGGTTGTCCATATTATGTACGATCAGCAACGTTTAACTGTGTTCAACTATTTAACTTGATGGTGTAGTCAGAGAGGACAGATCGCCAGGCTTCGCGATCCATGCATACTTCTTTCGCTTCCTGTAGATTCATTACGTTTGGGTATCCGAGTACTTATAACTTTTCTGAATTTGAGCAATTTGCTCACGTGGTCTTCATTATGTAAGTCTTGGCCTACCCTGCATCCTTCTACAATATATATTCTACAATATATATTCTACAATGTAATTATATTCTACAATATATATTCTTTCGCACAATACATATTAATTGTCAATCGTTCCTAATTCATTCGTTGGACGTGTCCAAACTAACGGTGCACGCCCTCAGCTATTTACATAGTTCAAATTATGACAAATCAATATATGTATAATTTTCTTTGACCAATCTTAGGTATTCCCAATTGCTTCCAAACCCTATCTGGATTTGGAACCCGGGCTGTACTATCGTTTGGTATTATTTCATTTTCAGCATTGTTGGGAGCGATTAGTCTGACATCCCATCTAAGGCCGTAAGGGCCTTAGATGGGATGTCAGTCCGTTACCTTATTCGTTGGACAGCAAGTGCACCGCTAGTAAGGTCGCTTGAGCCCTGCAGATATTTGAGGAACCTTTTACACCTAAATTACCTTGATCAATAACAATTTATGCTTTGAATGTTTTGGAAATAAATTATGTTCAAGGAGTTTGTTGATGACTGTATTTACAGTTCATATACCGAATGCTTGTGCAGCAACCAAAATATTAGGAGCTGGATGGAAATTACCTTTACCATTTGAGGAAATAATAACAAATTAAACACTTTAATAAAGTACTAAAATAACTTGAGACTTATTTTAAATATTATTACAGTTTTGAATGAACTGTATAGAATGCGACAAGGAAGTCTCTATGTCTGTAGAAAGAATAGTTTCTAAAGACTTTCTATTTATTTAATGCAACTTTCAGTAAATTTATAATACAATGGTCCAAACAATACGCAAATAAAAAAGTACACATTAATATCCATAATCATTAAGATCCATTAAAATGTTCACTGTGGGAGATGAGATGGAGCGATCTTTTATTCGTGTGATGAGCTATAAAGAGGAAGGGGAAAGAAAAACGGTAAAGTTGATTAACCTTCTTTCCTAATTTTCTAAAATGATTGATAACCAGCTAATGCGAGATACACAATTAAAGGTTTTGGTAGGTTATATAGAAATTTGCTCTATATTCTGTAGAACTTGATACTCCCCTCTCATTATTTGCGAAGTACTTATATAAAAGGACGATATTTTCCACTTGACATAGATTGGAAGTACCCAATTGATATAGTTAGTGAGAAACACTTGTCAACAATTAGTGTTAGACACCAATCTACAATTACTATGTAAATTTCTGGAAAATCCCAAAAACGTCAGTTTTCGACATATTTTTGAGGTGAAACATCTATAGGCGAGGGTAAATTTGTTTTTTGGCGTGCCGGGAATGACTGTGGCGACACAATAATTTTTAAACCTTTTTTTTGATTATCTTTTCGATGTTTCACAATTTTTTTCATAAATCAGCTTTAGTGAGTCACTTTCAGCCTTTTAATGATTTCAATTTCGAACTAAAATGGTAATCAAAATTCCCAAAGTCGTATTGTGATTTTGTACCGTGTTATTATTTTGCCGATATTTTTAAAACATCCAGGATATAATTGCCTTGGAAATTTAAGTTATTATTTTTTTTAAAATGAGTTCGACATGTAAGTTAAATATTATAATTAAAACTTATTTGTTAAACTAACTACTTGAACTTACTAACTACTTACTACTAAACTTACTGGCGACCCTCTTACAGGTAGCTTTCTCGTGCAAAGGCTTTCCATAGCTATTTAGCGTGAGAATGCTGCCTGCATCATGGATACCCTACCGAGGGGACCCAGTCAACATTTTGATAAATAGGTTAGGTAGTTTTTATTGGGTTCGTATTGGGTTGCATAAATTTTAGAGGCATAAATTAAAACTGCATAAAGTTTTTTGGCATACTCTTCGTTTCGCATAACGTTCAAACAGAATAAATAATTTGGCATACTTTATTTTCCCATAACTTCTTTATAATAATGATATATCCGCATAAAATGTTAACGCATATTTTTTTTACAATAACGATTACTAATAACATTTATTGGCATCTCACTCACTTTCGCATAAAGATTACAAGTCATACATATAGAATACCATAATGTTAACGAGTACATATTTTTATTTTTATATCTAAGCTTGAACTGTCTAAGATTGAAATGCCCACTGATTAAAAATGTCGAAAGTCACTATACTGAAGTTCAAAATGTCAACACTTATATATAGAATATATAAATAAAATACAAAAAGAAGTAGGTAGATTAAAACGAGCGATTCAGTTCTGGCGCGTTGTGGTCACAAGTGACCTAACACTCCTCCTCTCTTCGCTCGTCGTCGTACCTATTTACTTAGCCTATATTCTATGCTACCTACTGACTTTGCTCAAGACTAGTCCAAAAGTAAATAACACTTAAAATATCGTTTCATATGTTACAGTTTACAAACTTGACTTTGAGTGAGATGATTATTTACAATGGTGTCTTATCATTTCTTAAATATTCTTAGTTAAATTTAGTATTCATTTATAATTTAAACGGTTATACATACCTCCATTATGCGTTTTGTATTTTATGATAAATTATCTTTAGGCGTATAATAATTATACCCTTTACATGTATGCTAATTAAAATTATGATAAAAATATTAGAGTAAGTTAAAGTTATGCCAATAAAACTATTATGCGTTTAAGACACTCTGCTTATCATAATTTATGCGAGAAAACTTTATGCTGAAACTGTTATGCCAAACTACACTATGCTGAAAAAGATTATGCGATCGAAAGGGCTCCCGTTTTTATTTAGGTATAGTTTTAATTGTTTTTTTTTGCTAAGATTAATGTTAAATTGTATTATGTTATGTTTTCACTAAAACCAATAAATATACTACTTAGTTAGTTACTTTGTAATACAAAATCTAATTACCTCTGCACACCCTCCGGGAACCACGGCTGTGAGTTGTTTTTTATAAGTGTAATTTCATTACTAGCTACACTAGCGACACTGATATCGCTGTTGTGTATAATAAAATTTTGCAACTGCGGTGTCACAACGGTTTCTGGTATTAATGATTGTTTCTCGATTTCCTTTCAGTTACAAGGCTGTGAGTCGACCCTGGATTATCTATTAATACAGAGTTTAAATAGGGAAAAATGGTGCAGTATATGCACTTAATATTCTTTGAAACTCAGAATGTATGCGAACCTGGTAGGTCTTTGTATCTTTAGTTCCTGATACGTGAAGTGAAGGCGTTATGATTAGTCAAATTAAACGGACATATTGATTGTTTGAGATCGGAATATATCGATTTCATTATTGTATTATAATTACTCCATTTAAATTCAAGTCGACGAATACCTGGTCATTTTCATTCTGGAACAATTCATTTAGATTTTTAAACTTATGTTTGAGCTATGTCATACAGAATATGTGATAATAAGTACAATCAATGACTTATCAATAACGACAAAAGACCTATTACATATTTTATAAATACATATATACTTATTTTACCTCAAGTATCAGGTCACTAAGTTCAACTACCTCATCATCATCCGAGCGTCTGTCCCAGTTGCGTCTCGCGGCGCCCGGGGTCCGCTTTCCTCAGTAGTTACTAAGTTCAACTACCTACTTCATTTATATTCAATAAGCAACTTGATTTCATACAATTCAATTCTGTTATATGCCTATTTGGCGTTTCTTCGATATTTTTCCTCCGGAACTATTATGATTACCGATTGAGTCTATCAAAGGTTCTTTACCCTTTGGCCTTAGGAAAGTAATAAATAAAGATATTAGTATAAGTTATTTGACGTTATGAACACAGCTTATAAATTAAGTGAATTAGTAATTAGGTTAACCGTATAACAGATTGGATTTGGTTTGCTACTTGTTTTTGTTTCCTCTTCTTTCTCTTTCTATTTCCTTTTCTTTGTTTTTTGTTGCAATGTAATTTTACTTTGTTTTTTTTTTGATACTTTTGTTACTCTTAGAGTAAGTTTTTTTTTTAATTTTGATATAGCTACTGCCATTTTTTAGTTCATGTGCTTTTAAGAATGTCAAGAAACTCTGTAATTATATAGCTTAAGAATCTTATGTCACTGTTACTATACCTTGTCAAATGTAAAAATCCGTTAATTTTCTAAATAAGAAAATAGAAAATAAATAAATATCCATCAGCCCTTATCCCGGGGTGGCAGAGGCATATTAT
The DNA here is from genome assembly GCA_948477245.1 of Thumatha senex. NCBI lineage: Eukaryota > Metazoa > Arthropoda > Insecta > Lepidoptera > Erebidae > Thumatha > Thumatha senex. The sequence goes on along the minus strand of OX419732.1, from coordinate 12,076,146 downwards.
ATGCCCACTTTTCACCGTGTGGATTCCTATCCCACGGACAAAGTTGGTGAACCCATTGCCGTGTTGAAATAGACAGACGCCGGTTGTGGCTACCTGCTGTTGAAATTTTTCAAGCCGCCCATAAGGCCTTTAACCAGGCTTAACGACTCGCGGCCCCGCGGTCTGTGTTCTGTAAACGATCACTGAGTTACGCAACTTTCACTATGGCTGGTCCTCGGATGGGTGACCACTTTGTGGAATTTACATTTGCGAGCGTTTCCGTGCTTCAGACGGCACGTTAATCCGTTGTCCCGGCTGGTTAAATGCCAAGTCGGAAGACTTGAAAATTTTCATTAGCAGGTAGACACAAACGGTTGAACACGATAATGGGCTCACCACCTATTATTTGAGACACAATACAACTGGTTTGGAAGAGGAGCAACAGAGGTACGGATGCGAATAGTCCTATTTACACCTGATACGAAAATCTCTGTGCCACGTTGTATCATAAAATTGTATTTGCCTGATTTCTTGACATTTATGATTCTTGCTCCTATCTCCTCAGTATTTTTCAATTCGAACCAGTTGTTCATCTAAATAGCGCATTCAAGCAAACAAACTTTTCAGTTTTATAATATTAGTATAGATATTTTTATCAACTTTCAATACTTAATGTTGGTATTACGTATTATATCCTGCATTCTTGTGAAGTTATTTATATGTGCTAAGTACTTGACAAATGTGTTTTGAGGTATCGCTTGTTATTATAACCAATGAAGCGTGTATTTGCAGAGTGTTGGCAAATACTTCTAGTAATTTGAAACTAACGAACAAACTATTCCTTATAGAGCACTTACAAAATGTACCTAACTAGTTCGAAGAAGATTGCCCAAGTAAATCCTTGCGCAGATTTAAGTCATTAATAGCCAACGAATATCGTTAAGTATTTTTGAAGTGAAAACTTCTTTTAGCGCGGTACGTATATTTTTAGATGAGATAAAATCTCTGGACTCGCGACACCGTTACGATACTCAGCTATAGTGTGTGCATATATGCATGTACATATAGCAGACCGAGAACGCGTCTAGATAAATAAAAAAAATGTTAACGATGATTCATAAAAGAATATTAAATGTGTTTTACAGGTTCTAATAATAAATAAAATGCAATTCATAACCCAATAAACCTAGTACCCATCTAAAAAAAATCTATCGCGCCAAACTAAGTTTTCACTTTTGTCGTTTTCACAATATGTATTGAATAAAGATGTAGCGTTGATAGGATATAAATTGTGTATTTTCAATTGTAGAAATGTTCAAATTTTAAAAACAGTTTCCACGCTTGCAAGTAATTTCGAAATTTCAAATTATAAACACTCGTGGCGAAGCGCTCGTGGCCCCGCGGTCTCAGTGTTCGGTAAACGATCACTGAGGTACGCAACTTTCACTATGGCTGGTCGTCGGATGGGTGACCACTTTGTGGCATTTACATTTGCGAGCGTCTCCGTGCTTCGGAAGGCACGTTAAGCCGTTGGTCCCGGTTGCCAGTAAAATGGCAGTCGTTAAGCCTAGTTGAAGGCCTAATAGGCGGCTTAAAAAAAATTACAACAGCTGGTAGCCACAGCCTGCGTCTGTCTATTTCAACACGGCAATGGGCTCACCACCTATTACGTGGGACAGAAATCCACACGGTGAAAAGTGGGCATATAATATGCCTCTGCCACCCCTTCGGGGATAAGGCGTGATGGATATTTATTTTATTTATTATCAAATGATAAACAGATTCTTTCTGAGCAACTGAGGTCAATAAAGCTTTGTCTGTTGAGGGCAGTAAAACATATCTAGAAAAAAACACCTAAGATACATTTCCATCCGATTTTTATAAAGAACTAGCTGACTTGCCAGGCTTTGTCCGTGACATACTTCCAACCCCGTGGCACCCATTTAATCCCGTCGATTATTACGTTTCCAAAAATGTATGAAAGTTTCCCCGATATGTTGACATTTATGATTACTGCTCTGCTCTCCTGTATAGTGGCGTGATAATATATAGCTAATAAAGTTCCTCAATAAATGGTTTATCCAATACAACAATAATTTTTCAAATCGGTCCAGCCGTTCACGCGTGATAGCGTGACCAAGGGAAATAGGGATTTATTTTTATGTATATTCAGAGGAGTACAAAATCGCTACAACGTTCGGTCTGCTGCCCTAATCCATCCATTCCTCGACCTATCTTAGTGAGGTTGTTGAGCATTGTGCAGACCTCCTGCAGAGTCTCAGCCATGAGTACTACGTGGTGAGGTACCTACTTGCCGTTTATATTAATGGCGACTCCTTCCCAATCCAGAATCTTGAACAAATCTTCCTACACAGCGGTTAATACGAGAGTTTGTGAATCTAACATTAAAGTTACTGATACTTTTATGTTGTTGCGGTATGTTTTCATGTTGTGGTATCGCTATATGTTAGGCAGGCACTATAAAAATATGTAAAGGTTCGACCATAAAAAAGCTGTTGACTTCTTCAAATTCAAATTCTTTATTTGCTTCTTGGCATCATTAGTTGCTAGTAGGCAACTGTTTGTAATCGATTATTCTCTTTAAATTTTTAAAGTATCGGTACTAATATGAATCATATATATTTATATTTATACTAATATGTAAAGCTAAAGAATTAGTTTGTTTGTTTATTTGGTTGAATGTTTTTTTTTTACAATCTCAAACGTTGGGATCGTTTAAAGTAAGGGTAAAATAATAATATCTTTCATTATACTCCCACACGCTGTATGTATGTATATAAATATGTATATGTGTATGTATAAATATATGCATGTAAACGTGTATGTATGTATTTGTGTATAATTTGATGTATATTAACTTAACTTAACTTAACTATCTTCACGCTGTATCCCTGACGGGGTAGTCAGAGAGGACAGATCGCCAGGCTTCGCGATCCATGCATACTTCTTTCGCTTCTTCGAGATTCATCAATCGCTTCATACACGCACGTCTCGGTATCCGAGTACTTTTGACCTTTCCGTTTTTGAGCAATCTGCTCACGTGGTCTTCATATGTCAGTCTCGGCCTACCCTGACCTCTTCTACCCTCTGCTTTCGCACAATATATATTCTTCGTCAATCGTTCCTCACTCATTCGTTGGACGTGTCCAAACCAACGGAGCATGCCCTTTTCCAGCTTAACGCTCACACTTTCATTCAAACCTGCCATATTGCGTATCACTTCGTTACGTATTCGGTCGGCCAAGGTAACGCCGCACAATTTTCGAATTGATCGCATCTCCACAGCATTCAATTTACTTTCATGCATCTGCTGACATACCCAGGTTTCGCTACCGTAAAGCAAAGTTGGCACTAGCACTGCGTTATGAATCGCCAGTCGTGCTTCTTTTACGATGCTTTGTCGCTTTACTAATTGGGACAAAGCACCGTTAACTCTGTTTCCGGCAGCTACTCGCCGTTCTACATCCGAATCACATCTTCCATCCGCGCTAGACGTTCCTGGTTTACCCTAATCTCGCATTTAGTTCTTACGTCATCTCTTTCAAATACTAGAACCTTAGTCTTCCTTGCATTCAAGCGAAGACCCCTACTTTCACACTCCTCTTTCATATTAGTGACTAATGCCTGAAGGTCGGCTTCTGTTTACTGAAAAGTCACCCAAATTCACACCCATATCACAATCTTTCAACTTCTGCAGGCAACTGTCCAGATACACTATGAACAGCCAGGCGGACATGACACAACCCTGTTTGACGCCTGTACAAACATCAAAACGAGGTGACACATCCCCCCCTACTCGCACGCAAGCCTTACAGTCCTTATAAAGCGACTGTATTCGTCCACACCATATCCGGGCAGCAAATCCCACAGAGTTTCCCTCACAACGTTATCAAATGCTTTCTCCAGATCCACAAAAGCGCAGAAAACCCTCTGGCTAATAGCCAGAAACTTCTCCGCGATCATTCATCATCCGAGCGTCTGTCCCAGTTGCGTCTCGCGACGCCCGGGGTCCGCTTTCCTACATTTTCTCCTCCACTTCGCACGGTCGTCGGCATCCCCTGTGGTGAGACCATTGGCACGCATGTCATCCCTTACGACGTCAAGCCAGCACTTCTTGGGTCTTCCCCTCTTACCGGGACCCGGCGGGGCTGACATGGCCAGACATTTGTTACCTACGTAGCCCGGCGGTTGCCGCAAGACGTGACCATACCAACGAAGGCGACACTCTTGCAACTTGTCTGCAATGTCACGGACGTGAAGGCTGCCGCGGATGCGAGAGTTCCTCACGCGGTCCATCCGCGTGACTCCACACATCCACCGCAGCATCTTCATTTCCGTGACACGCAGCTCCTGCTTGTGTCGCTCCAATATCGGCCACGTCTCACTGCCATGTAAAAGGACAGGTCTAATAATGGTTTTGTAGACCTGTCCCTTCAACCAGATCGGCATTTTAGGGTCACAAATGACACCGGTCATCTCCCGCCATTTGGCCCACGCGGCAGCAATGCGTGACTTGACATCGCAATCGATGTCACGTAACTTCTCCGCGATCATGCGGAGAGAAAACACTTGATCCATGCAACCTCTTCCACGTCGGAATCCGCATTGAGCCTCCCATAAATACCTTTCAGACTTTTCTTGCATTCTTGCCGTTATAATCTTTGCATACACCTTACTAGCTAAGCTGACCAAGCTGATCGCCCTGATGTATATTATGATGTATATTATGTTAATTTAATTTACAAAGTATATTTTTTCACCAAACGTGAAACCCTAATTTAAGCTTTCACACAGTCCTTACCATCTAAAGGTTTCCTGGTAGAGATTGCTGCTTGCAATAAGGCCGCCCATTGTACTTGATATATATGATAATAACTTTTCTTTATGATTTTTTCTTGGTGTACAATAAAGCATATATTATTATTATGTTTCTTCTTTTCACGGGTATCTTCTTTTTTTTTATGAAGATACCCGGGCTTTTGGTAGGCGTACATGGGGACATACTGGTCCAACACGCAGAGGCCCTTTGAGAATTTTAATCTAAAAGGAAATGGGACCCCCACTGCAGACAGTCCACGCCCGCCTTATGTAGAAGAACGATAATGGACCACCTCCAATGGGAGTTAAACTATTGTAAAATATGCTAACTAAGAAATGGGCTATTGGGTTGGGGGTTTGATGAACTAGGTGATTATAACTATGGATGAAGGCGGCGTCTGCCATTTTAATATCTGATTATCAAAAATTTGGCAGACGGTGAATGACGGTTATTATTATTATTTGTTTCTTCTTCACGGGTATCTTCTTTTTTTTTCTTACGAAGATACCCGGTCTTTTGGGAGGCTTACATGGGGACATAGAAGTCCAACACGCAGAGGCCTAATGTAACAGGGAATGGGACTCCCACTGCAGACAATCCACGTCCGCCTTATGTAGAAGAACGGTAATGGACCATCTCCAATGGGAGTTAAACTATTGTACAATATGCTAACTACTATTGGGCTATTAAGTTGGGGGTTAAATGAACTGAGTGATTAGAACTATGGATGAAGACGGCGTCTGCCATTTTAATATATTATAATCAAAATACTGGCAGACGGTGACTTGCCAACTCACTAGATGGGCCCCCTATACAATCACCGTAGGCATGATAAGCCTGTAAGGCGACAGAGGGCAACACCGGTGTGAGCGGCTTGGGGTGTCGAGCGGTGCGGCGTCGGTTTCACCTTCGCGGGCCAGGCCCGGAGCGGGCTTCCCCGTAGTTATGCCCTTGAAAATGACACTTCCACCCCCGAGCATATAGCTCTGGCTCCCTCCCTCTGACCGGCAAATTAAGGCAAGCCAGAGTTGAGATTTGCTGCACTCCCGGGAGTAGCACTCTCACTGCTCTCCCGTTAGGCCATTAAATCCTTACCGGTGCAGAAGGGCAACAAAACTCTGAGGAATCGGGACCGATGTGTAGCCACACACATTCAGCTCGCCACAAGCTGCCCTGCGGATGTGAGCTTTTTAATAACTTTCTGATACATTTTTTTGTTGATATCAGAAAGTGGATGACTCAAAAAGCGAATCTACTATGCCCTCATAGGGTTGCGTTAATCCTATAAAAGATAACGACTGTCCTCGAGGGTTTTTTTTTTGTTATTATTATTATTATTGTTGAATGCGCTAATCTCAGTTTCTACTAGACGGATTTGAAAAAATATTTTTGTGTTGGATAGCCCATTTATCGAGAAAGGCTATATATGTCACGCTACTACCCTGAGGAGAGGAGCAGTAATCATAAATTTCGACTAATTGGGCAAGTTTTTATATTTTTTTGTAGAATTTATAAGCGACGGAATAAAACAGATACGACGAGAGTTCAAGGTATACCACGGGCGAAGCCGTGGGGGTCACCTAGTTTTCAATATACGATGTATGGTATAATTCTCAGTATTTTCATACCAAATATTTGCACAATTGGTTCAAATAAACTAAGAAACGGTACGATGTTCGCCACTGCTTGTCTATTATTTACTTTGTGTTATGTATTTTCTGAGAACATTAGACATAATATAAATATTTTTGGACACCAGTATTTAGCTAGTTCAAGTTATAAGGATATTCGATACCTACGATGTGGTTGCTAAGCAAAGAATCAATGTATTTTGAGTTCGATTCATGGTTGTCTAAGTCTGGAAATTACCTGTTTACTGTTGGGTTCAGTTCTGTAAATTCTACAGCTGTTCATGTATTAACTGAAATTCACGCGCATTGGAACATTGATGGTCGTATTTTATAACGTTACTCAATACTCAAGAAACGCTTAAGTTACTTAAAGCTTAACTACAACTCTCAAGTGTTTCTTGAGTATTGAGGAACGTTCTAAAATACGGCCCTGAGTATATTGAAGTGAGCTGTAACAAATCTTACTAATAAACTACCCAACAAAACCAATATCCTATCTTCAGTTAAACATAGATCGCTACCACAGATATACACTTGAATTTTTAACTTATTGTGACAGCTAGTTCAATGTAGTAGGTAAATATTTCTATCTATCTTTGGTTATTGAAACCGAAATTTTTGTACCGATGGTAACTATTTTGACTTTTTTTTTGACAACAGTAAAAGATATATAGGTTACTAGCTGACCCGCCCGGCTTCGCTCGATACTTCGAACTTCCCGTTCCTGTGGGAATATGGGAATAAATGCACACAAAATTTTAAGAGAATCGGTCAAGCCGTTTCGGAGGAGTTTAACCACAAACACCGCGACATGAGAAATATATTAGATTGAGACCGGCAGTAAGACAACTAGTCAAGGCCAAATAGTGTAACAAGGCATATTGTAAAATTTTAGACTAAAGTGATAAAAATTAATGGGAATAAATCGCTCTAAGCCAACACACATAAATATATAAATAGCAAAGATAATAATAAAGAAACATAATAAATATAATATAATAGACATTACTGTTTAAAAAAAAAGGTAAAAGGAGTCAGGGAAGGCCGAGACTGACATATGAAGACCACGTGAGCAGATTGCTCAAAAACGGAAAGGTCAAAAGTACTCGGATACCCAGACGTGCGTGTATGAAGCGATTGATGAATCTCGACGAAGCGAAAGAAGTATGCATGGATCGCGAAGCCTGGCGATCTGTCCTCTCTGACTACCCCGTCAGGGATACAGCGTGAAGATAGTTAGTTAGTTTAAAAAAAACATTTTCATTTTAAATATGTTAACAAAAACTAATGTAACTGCTGGCGATTTAAAAAGACTGGTCATGAGTTTTATTGCCAGTTTCTTCATTAGGCTCTACCTATTGCTTTGCGAATCTGGTAGTCAATGTAGAAGCAATAATCTTGACGTTCAGAAGTGTTACTTTGTGACCTACATGAATAAAGATATCTCATTTCACTTTTTCATTTTTTTATTGATTGTAAAACAATATTTATAATGAAAAATAATCTTGTTTGAAAAATTTGTAACAAAGAATAAGTATAGATACTAATTATCTAGTCTAAAATGGGTATAATGTGTCCCCCTAAGATATCCGGGGCCCAAGTTACTTCATCCGGCACACGACAGCTGCTCCAAGCATTAAAATAAAAATTTCCAAATGTAGGTAAGAGGACTTGGAAGCAGCAAGTGTATTCCCAATAATCTAAGTTAGTTCTATTGATGAACCTAAAAATGACAAATGGACCAAAAAGGTATTACGTAAAATGGCCATACCTGTTTTTTGAAGTGGTGCAAGTAAGAGCAGGGAATGGCTAAGACTAATAGCCCTAACACATGTTCGGATTTGATAATGAAGCAGACCATGTCCGGCTCTACAGACAGAAGATTTGGTCGGGAGGCAAACCAAATCCGTGGTCGGGTCGTACCAATTCCGAACGTGTGTTAGAGCTATAAGATATTACGTCGTACTGGATCATTATCATCATCCGAGCGTCTGTCCCAGTTGCGCTCGCGACTCCCGGGGTCCGCTTTCCTATATTAAATGTAGGAAGCGAACGACCGTGCGAAATGGAGGAGAAAATTTTCTCCTCCACTTCGCACGGTCGTCGGCATCCCCTGTAGTGAGACCATTGGCACGCATGTCATCCCTTACGATGTCAATCCAGCACTTCTTGGGTCTTCCCCTCTTACCGGGAAACGGCGGGGCTGACATGGCCAGACATTTGTTACTTACGTAGCCCGGTGGTTGCCGCAAGCCGTGACCATACCAACGAAGGCGACACTCTTGCAACTTTGTCTGCAATGTCACGGACGTGAAGGCTGCCGCGGATGCGAGAGCTCCTCACGCAGTCAATCCGCGTGACTCCACACATCCACCACAGCATCTTCATTTCCGTGACACGCAGCTCCTGCTTGTGTCGCTCCAATATCGGCCACGTCTCACTGCCATGTAAAAGGACAGGTCTAGTAAGGGTTTTGTAGACCTGTCCCTTCAACCGGATCGGCATTTTAGGGTCACAAATGACACCGGTCATCTCCCGCCATTTGGCCCACGCGGCAGCAATGCGTGACTTGACATCGCAAAACAGATCCCAGGTATTTAACCTGGTCCGTGCGCTCGACCAAATCACCGCCTATGCGGACGGATGTGGGATCTGTCGAGTTTAGTGCCAAGTACTCGGTCTTCACCACATTTAGTTTCAGACCGCCGTTCTCAAGCGTCTCCTTCCACGCCTTTACATGTCGCACCAATCTGCTCCTGTCCGCGTCTGACAGCGCAATATTGTCAGCATACATGAGCAACCATAGAGGCTGCTCATGGAGTCACAGTACATGACCCGGACAATATAGACCTCTGGAACCCCTTTGGACCGCAGTGCCCACCAGATCATCGCACGAGGAACGCAATCGAAGGCCTTCTGCATGTCTAGAAACAAACAGTGCAGAGGTGTGTTCTTCGACCTGTATTTCTCTGCGACAACCCTCAGGGCAAAAACAGGGTCCGTGGTCCCATGACCAGGGTGAAACCCATATTGACATTCCGAGAGTGTACACTCCTGCCGGATCCGAGAATCTATAATCCTCTCGAAGATTTTCATGGTGTGGGACATCACCTTTATACCGCGGTAACTCCCGCACTCCTGCACTGACCCCTTACCTTTGATGACTGGAGTAATAATACGCAGTCTCCATTGGTTTGGGATCTGCCCGCTGAGAAGTATGCGGTTAAAAAAGTTTACTAAGATGCCCACACCGCGAGGACCCATCGCCTTCCAGGCTAAGATGGGGACTCCATCGGGTCCGACAGCTTTCCGATTCTTCATACGGCGAAGCGCAGTTAGGACTTCTCCAGGTGTTACCGGTGGCACTAGTCCCTGATTTGGAGGGAGGTCCAGAGGCTGCACCTCTTTGTACTGTTTATTAAGCAGCTCGTGGAAATACGAGCGCCATCTCTTCTTTACCGCGAGGTCTTTGCTTAACAGGTTGCCCTCAGGGTCTTTTACATAGCGACACTTGGATATATCCTGTGCCACTTTGACCCTGGAGCGCGCCAGCTTATAGATGAGCTTCTGCCCCTCAGACGATTCCAGCTTATCATTCAGAGGTTGTAAGTGGTCTCGTCTGGCTCTGGCTACAGCTCTCTTTGTGGCGCGCTTGGCAGCCCTGTACGTGTCGCGGTCTTCGGGAGATCCGGTCGCTTGCCACTTTTTAAAGAGGGCTTTCTTCTCCAAGTCTCCCTCTGGACTGCGTCGTTCCATCACCAAGTTTCCTTGTCACATTTGCGTCCACCCTTAGACTCACCGAGCACTACCTTCGCCGCTCCAAGGATGGCCGCCTGATCTTTGTCCCAGTAATCTTGAACTGGTTCGCCTTCAGAGTCAGTGCACTTGTCACCGACAGCTGAGACAAACCCGTGGGACCTAGTTTCATCAAGCAACCACTATCTGATGCGGCGCTGGCACCGCTCGATGCGTTTGCCTTTGGGCTTCACGCAGAGGTCCGGGATAAGGAGACAGTGTTGTGCAGTAAGACTCTCTCCGGGTATGAACTTGCAGTTTGCCACCTTGCCGATGCTGTGTCGCCTAGTGAGTAGGAAATCGATCTGAGTTGTACGCCTCCCGCTCTTGTAGGTGATGAGATGTTCGAATTTATTTTTAAAATACGTGTTCCCAATGGCCAGATCGGCAGCCGCACACGTTCTGAGGATAGTTTCTCCTTCAGCGTTGCGGGTGTCGTATCCAAAACCTCACACCTGTCACCCACATGACCGTTTAGGTCGCCGCCCAAAACGTTTCCCTATGAAAACGGAATGCTCCGAAGCACACCCTCGAGTTGACCCCAAAACGACATCTTATCGGCGTCGCTACAACCAGCCTGTGGCGCGTAGGCACTTATCAGGTGGGTAATAATCCTATCGATAAGCACCCTCACGATCATAAGCCGGTCGCTACAGCGTTTCACCTCCAAGATGCCGCTCTGCAGACCCACGGAGAGCACCACGGCCACCCCGTTCTCCCCACTAGGCGCACCCGTGTAATGCAGCTTGTAGCCTTTCTGCAGAGGCCGGGCTCTGTTGCCCTTCCACCGAGTCTCCCGCAGGAATGCCACGTCCACCCTCCGCCTAGAGAGTACTTCGGCCAACTCTACCGCACGCCCAGTCAGCTTGCCAATGTTCCAAGATGCGAAGCGGATACGGGTTGGGGCTAACTTCTTTAGCGGTGCTGGCCCAAAATACGGCAGCCCTAGCCCACTTGCCACAGGGGTCGGGCGGGGCTCCTGCGCGCCGTTTTGCGGCGGCGCCCTATCCCTAGCAGCATTCCTATAGTCCTTTTCCATTTTTGTTTCGGCGGGTGGCTTTTATGGGAACGACGCCCTCAGACCTCCCAACCCCAGAGGGGAAAACAAGCGCCAGAGCCTCGTCCGTTATTCAGCAGGTGCACGCACTAGCACGGGAGGTTGACTTGGGCCCAGAAGATCTTGGTGGGGCCCCTTACACCCTTACGTCGTACTGGATATGGGATAGTAAAGCAAAACCATTTTATTTGTAAACCTGTTAGTACTGAAATCTTTTATAAGAAAAGCGTCACAATCTATTCAGTACTCTTTAATTGAAGAATTATTATTTCAACTTACATTCAAATTTGAAGTAATGTTTACATGTGAAAATTATTTATTATTATTGTATTATTTAGTATCTATATAACATCTTGTTAAAGCATAACATTCTTTCATTAGAGTCACATTATACAATCACAGTATGTACATACGTGCGATTCAAGTTCATCTAAAAAAATATAATTATATATATAGTTGTATTTCTGTATTTTATTATTAATTAATGTAAAGGAATTTTCGGCAGTAATTTTCACTTACTAATGAAGTTTTAAACAAACATGATTTACTTACTACTTTTACTCGTACTTTCACTTTTCATGATTGACCTTTTTGAAACTATTTAAAATCTCATCACCGGTTCATTTTGATGATGAGATAATCATATATAATAATCTTAATCCTATGAAAATGTTTGGTCGGTTTTTATCATACAGTTTCGTTTTTCTAGCACAAGCCATAGCTTTTAAAGCACAGTATAACGAACTTCGTTAAACTTATTTTTTGAAAATCTGTAAGGGCTTGTCTCTGTTTAGCCCAGTATTGGTTAATATGATTGTTTATATCACAAAAATAAATATACTTAAATAAATTATGAGTTTAATTTTTAACCCAGATGAATATACGTTACGTGTCCTTTTGTGTTTAACTACTAGCACAGCTTACTCTCTTTATTCTGTGCTACTAGTAAGATCGACTTTTGGTTGGTCAGGTATATATTTTGTTTATACTTGTTGTTGATAACGACTAAGTACCTGAAACAGAACAGAATTTAGGGCCCACACCTCTCCCGGAGAGTTACTGCACAGATTTTGAACACCTTTTCTCGAATTTTACTTATTCTTTTCTTTCTGTTTATATTCATAACTTTAAAAAGGGATTGCAGCGTTTTATTAAAAACTTATTCTATTTGAATCAACGAAGTCTATTTAAACTAAAGACATGACGAGAGGTAACAGTTGTGTCAAGGTTGCCTACAGCACTGAGCATCATCACACATTCACTTATTAGAATTAAAAATGATCACAATGTTCTTGGTTATATTAAGGCTAGAAAAATGATTGAAACAATTTTTGTCTAGCCCATGTGCTGCAACGCAATAGAGTTCATAGGAATATGTTACATTGTGGTTTGGCTATTTCATACTACTTCTTCTTTGAATCAATGGCTAATAATATTCTGGCTTTTTGTTAAATTTTATCGGTTTAATACTTAGCCACTGCCAGAGCGTTGTCTGTTGCCCTACACAGGTTCTCGGTAGTACAGATAGAACGGCACTGTGCGCAAGAGAGCAATTGCGACTTAGATTGAGATGGGGTTTCACAATTGCAAGCCACTGCGACTTGTCAATTTAGCCCCATTTCGCCATATTTTTCTTGTAACAGCTGTTTTGAGAACACAGGCGATTTAATGGCTTCCAGGATCCAGGAGATGATGTCCAGGAGACAGAACTGTATTAATATGGCAGACCAAATCGAAAGTGCTGCAGCCTATGGACGTTTGAAATAGGTATTAGAGGAGCTGTCATGTCAAACAGAAACTGCAATTTCATTAGTTGCAATTTTTTTTTAGAAATTGAAAATACACTGTGACATAAATATATATAATACATTATAATACTATACAAAGGCGCACTTTATTTAGAATTGAGTTCTCTTCCAGCAAACCGTGGAGTGATTGGGATAAAAGTGCAATGAAGGTGCTAAAAAGTGCACAATTTATTTTAAAGAAATAGATGAAATAAAGTACTTTTTAGACATTATAAGAACTTTCACTTATTCTATTTTCATTATATACCTAGTAATGCACGTCAGTTAGCAATCCTTCATATATTTAACTATGTAATATTTGTATGATAAGTATATTGTTAGATTGGATAATTTATTCTGTTGGTTGATGCCACTATATGCATATATATCCTCTGAGATTTCGTGAGGCGAAACCAGTCAGGAAAACAAAGTAAATGTTGTAGAGCAGAACAAGTATTATTTAAAAGTTAAATTCACATAAGTTAATATAATTATCTCAGTCCACGATCTTTCAAAGATACTATAATGCCCTCTTATCTTTTGGGCAACCTAAATTCATAGCCATTCATCGTAGCTGGTAGATTTGATTTAGTAAAATAATTTATTTATAGCAGCCTATAAGTACAAATAATTCAAATCGGACCAATTGTATTTTCTTTATTCCTTATCTTTCTTTTTTTATTTGTGTAAAGTTTATAGTAGCCATTAGTTGTAAATATGTAATTTTTTTGTCAATTTTATAATAAACATACTTTTGCTTTACAAAAAAGTGTGTATGTACTTATGTAACAGGTACTGTTACGGACAGTTGTGGTATATGTGATGAAATCTTATTAGACTAAAGAAGTATAACTTCTAACTAAATAAGTAAAACAAAAAATGCTAAATAAGTAAAAAATAAGTTGTCATGGAAACACTTATAAGCTAACTTCAGGGTGTTTATGCTCAAAATTCACTATCATCACTTTTGCCTTACGCGCTAAAAGAAGTGTAACTTCAAAAATTTTATAAACTTAAAGCCCTTTCTGTCGAAAAAACCACATCCTTAAAATGAGGTCGGTTAAGAAGTAATATTACACTCGTGTTCATATAGATACAGCTTTAGAAACTACTTATGCCTGTTTAATGGTGCAAATTGCCTTCTAAATTGATATGATTGTGAAGACACACCCCCAGTATGACTGTTAATGATACATTTCGCGAATTGACGTAACCAATCGATAAAACGATTGAGTTAATGATCTTGTTTGCTCACATAGATCAATTGAAATGCGACCCTTTGATAAGATGACGACGAACGTTTATAAACGTCAGCGACGGAACTGCGCGTGTGTTTTGGTGAAGAGAACGAAACACGTGAGGAAAATAATAACTTTCGTGAGTGTTCATTATTACAAAATAGACGGTTATACTCACGTGTGAATTTCGGTATAACTTGACTAGTTTCGGACCTAACGCAGGTCCTTTTTCAAGAGGAGCGCTAAGCTGGCTGGAGTGCCAGCGCAGCTTCCGATGTAGCTTGACGCTGAGAAACTAGTCAGGCTATCCTGAAATGCACTCGTGAGTATAACCGTTTAGTTTGTAATACGCGAGGAAAAGTTTATAGCCGATTGAGTGAAATTTAAATGTCTCAATTTCTATCTATATTCTTACATTTAACGTATTTACGTATATCCCTACAGTTAATAATATTATTGTATCTAGGTATAATGGCGTGACTATATGTATGTCTATACCTCAGTACTATAAAAAATACAGTATAAAATTATAGGTGACTCGCTGATCCCCGCGGCTTCGCACATGAATATTTTCCTGATTTATTCTGCTACACTCTCTTAGGTAGTAGCGTGATGATTTAGATGTAGCTTTGCTTTCTTTTTGTGGCCTTTAGCTTTCCTCGATAAATGGACTACCCAACTCAAAGAATTTTTCAATTCGGTCCAGTAGTTCCTAAGATAACTCTTCAGCTTTATCTATTAAAACTAGGTGATCCTCCGGCTTCACCCGTGACATACTTCTACTGCTCCGCTCTCTATTGATGATATATAGCCTCTCAATAAATGGGCTATCCAACACATTTTTTTTTTAAATCCGTACAGTATTTCCTGATACTCAACCAAACCAAACAAATAAACAAACTCTTCAGCTTTATAAATTGGTATAGAAGTATAGATACAAACATGCACTTTCAAGTTGTACTTAGAATTCTAGGAGCTGGCAACAATTTCGATCTTTAGCGGATGTCTTCATGACAGCTTGCTTTTTAGTCATACCTACTTCCATGCTTAGACAAAGTGTCTAAGCTTCGTCTAAGCTTCCATGACAGTGAACATGAAGGGTACTATTGTCAGTAATGAGTAATGACCTTAGAGTATACATGCAAGCCAGTAATGACTTAGTCAACGAACCACATGACAATACTAATCAGGTCGTAATATGTCCTTTCGAGAGTCAGGGAAACTCCTCTAACAAATTAGGTCACAGTATGACATATACCAATGCTAGCGGCACGCTATGATGGCCGTTTTGACATATTACAATAGTCATGATATTTAACTTGTTTCACATAAGTACTCTGGTTTCTACCGTAGTATAAATACCCTCTAATGTGGTTGACTATTGACATATTTCGACAAATAAAATGTAATTAAAATTAATACCGAACTTCATGATAGGACAATCGTCAAAACGGCCATCATAGCGTGCCGCTAGTGTCATGAAATCAGTGTATAAGGCATAACAAAAATTTCATGTAGAAAAAAAGAGTGTGCATCGCTCTTATACCAGCGTCTACGAGCGATGCACACTCTTTTTTTCTATCTAACTATCACATGAAAAGAATAAGGACAAATTAAGCAAATGAAAATGATTCGGTCACTGGGTTCAAGTTGAAAAATTGGAATTCAATCGGAGTTTGGCACCAACTTGAATCAGTGTGAAAGTGTACTACAGAAGAAATTATTGCCCATAGCCTTTCAACCGTTAGTGAGAACATTATTGTTCGTCTCAATTTCATACTAGACTTCTACGTATATATTGAACAATTTCACTTCTAGTAAGTACAAACATAAAAATTTCTATTAAAAAAACTACGTTCAAAGATACCATATTAAAATATCTTAGAAAATCTGTTTTCCATGTGCTATTTACCTCATTACACTGTAATGGAATTTCCCGAGTGACTTTTTCAACCATATAATTGCAACTGATAAATAAGCTATACAGTTTATTTTTTCACACAGATAAGATGTATTTAAAATATTTGTATAACGTTGCATTCATTAGCTTATATAATAAAATACTTTACATGTGCAATGTCGGCGCTCTTTTTAATATTGTGTAACGAGAATGTAAAAACGCATATAATGTGATTGATTGATGATTTACTGTGGCTCGGAGTTGCTACTGTTACATAACATTCTAGCACTTCAATGTTTTATTTATTTGTCATAAAGACTATGTTGGCATACTAAGATACCTGAATACCTAATCACACTAGGTTTTTCTTTGTTGACGCGGGGAATGCATTCACGTGCCGTTTTTCCTGCGATGTGTGCGGCACATTAAGGGCCGCCCTGCCCACTAAATCCTATGGTATTCCTCCTTCTTACCAACCGGATCGCAGAAAAGGTCAGAAAGCTATTTACGGCGACCCGGCTTAGGAAATGCTCCAATAGAATCCTCTTGGGGGTAATATTAGTAGAATATTATAAATGCACTTGTATTTTTTTCTTGGACATGGAAGGAAAATGATTTTTTCGATAAAAACCCCTCCAAATTCTTATGATATATCACCATGATTGTCCACTGCTAGGCAAAGGTAGTCAGGTCGCAGAAGCCTGTTGAATGGTGGCCTAAGTGGCGATCTTTGAGATAAGATCGCCACATAGGCCAGCTTGGAAGAAATTTTGAACCCGTTGTCTTTTTTAGTGAGGTGGTAACTAAAAGGCTAAAAGGTCTTATGTGCTAGACAATAATTAGCACGACCAATTAGAGTCCTGGTAGTCTCGGACTATAACACCAGCAGGGTTATAACGTTTTTTAATTAGGACCACAAGGCTACCATGACAGTGGAGCTCCCGTGAATGTTATTCTGATGTTACACACATTATTCGAAGACTCTGTTCTTAAAACATTGCGACATTTTCGACGAAAAAAGGTTCCGTAACTATCAGCAATGTCATCGAGCATTGTTTTAAGCTCCTTCAGGATCTCAGCCTAAGTTGAGTGAGGTACTCGACGAAGTTCTCTTCTCTTGAAATACTTAGAACCAACCGTAAGTACAGTTTCCACAAACCCATTGTTATTTACGCGTCCATTTCATAGCAGTTTACTAATCATTCGAAGCTGTTTTGAAAAACGAGCTGAAAGCCTTTCAAGTTTTGGAGGTGATTAGGTATATGAGAGTACGGAATGACAGCTTGATTGCTTTTCAGCTTGTAGTGCGCCTCTTACCACTTATTTGTTGTTTCCGGTCTTGACTATGTTTAGTACGCAGACATCACTGAAATTCAATGTCTTCGGCGTCATGATGAAATCGATATCGTCTATCGCTATCTGTAGGGCACTTTTTTCTAGAATACATTTTTCAAGAAACAGATACATACTTAATTCAAGAAGGGCACATACTTGTTTCAAGAAGCCTTGCAGTGCTCCGGCTTCTTGAGAAAAGACTATGGTTAGAAATCTCCTCGTTGAATATCGTAAACTACACCGGTCACTTGGGTAGGATATAGACGTTGGTAGAGACGCCTTTTTTTTTTCGTGTGGAAATCCTCATGGATGTTATGCCGGACTCCTACCACACACTAAAACCACACGTTTCCCTTCATCTGTCTATAGCCAGGAGTCCCGGGTGAGCCCTCGGAAGGATAGCCCCAGGGCTCCTGACAGACTTAGTCCACTACCGCAGGCTCGTTCAGGGGGGGTTCAGGTGTTATCCTGCCTCTTGGTGGGGTTCGAGTGTTATCTCGCTTCTTTGGGGGGTGTGGGTGTTTTACCACTATAGAGAGGGTGAAGGGCGTGCGTGTATCCCTCACGCTGCGCCACTTTCCATGGCCTGTTTCTGTAAGAACGGCGAGGAGCCCACTCGCCGTACTCAGGCCCCCGGTCACGGAGGCCGGTAGTCTTGGGCGAAGACAAGACGGCGCCCTCGCCGCAGACTGCGCGGTAGAGACGCCTTACACTAAATATTTAATACAACCATGTGTGTTACCTTTTTCTAAGATTACACTAATTATCACAGACAACTGCCAGGTCGGTAAGCGTTTTTTTGCATACAATTTGACGTAAACTTGGAACGCGGTATTATTATTATTTTCGTCTCTATTAGACGCGAGCTAGAAGGAGCAAGCAACATGGCTTGCTCTATGGTAATTTATGATAATCAACGATAGATAATTAAAAAATAATCCATTTTTTTAGTGATAACACTTTTACTATTGAAGCTTCGATCAGCTTTTTTATATTAAAAAATAAAAGATGTGGTGTCCCTTCGGCTAATGTAGAATCGACACAATTAGCAAAACAAACGACTGTCGCGCCTGCGCACGTCTCATTTAACGGTTTTATTCCACTGAGTTTTTCTTACGGTTTTACTATCACATTTTTTTGAGTTCGGTCGCGCAGCAAAATCCCTATCTCATCCAAGCATGCCGTAAGGAACTTCGTTCCAATAACATATGAAGTCTCCAGCTTAACGGTATACATACAAATATTTTGTTTAAGGGTGACCCAAAAAAATCAGGGAAGTGATGGGTAAAGTGAAAACTGTATTAGTAAATACTTTTAATTTAAGCACACACTTTTCAATTAGACTTCCGTTATAGTATGACGCAACGGTGAACATCATCCTTGCCAGCAGCAGTGGAGTGAGACATCTTGAGCATATTTTATCACAAATAGCTTTTTCCTTAATCGGGTTTTTCAGTAAATAGTATGTTATAATTATTTTGTTACGTTCGTTCTCATATACCTAAACTCACATTTTTTCAGTAAGTGACGTTTATAGTAAAACCAATAGCGTAAGAGCCGGTTATTAAGCTATCTAAAACTAGATTATATTTAAATCAGCTACTTTTTAAACATAAGTTTTCTGTGCCTATTGGATTTTTTAAGCAATTAGTATGCTAATTTTTTTATTACCGCATTGTCTTTATAAACTTAAAAAAATAAAAATAAACTAAAACTAATAAACAAATGTAAAGGTCTCCGAAGATCTCCGGGACGCAAAGCAGCCTCAGATGTTAGCGGTGCACTTTCTGACTAGCGGGTGGCAGTATTTGTCAGTGTGAGAGTGTAAAACCTCTGAAGCTTTAAAAACGGCAAAACATAAACATGTCAAAACGATAGCGGTCATAAAAAATAAATTGACCTACTTTCGATTCTTCGATTAACTTATTTATTGTTTACCACAATAGTATACGTAATCAAAATTTTGTCATACCTATACTGTCACTAGATTTATACCTACTTATAATATTATTTGTTAGTGAACTTGACCACATAATATGTTGTTTGGACTGGTTTGGTAGTTCTGATATATTATGCACTGTGTATATATATGTTGTTTATCATAACATAACATACTCTCACGCCTTTATCTCCGAAGGGGTAGGCAGAGGCGTACTATACGCCCACGTTTCACCGTATGCTTTGCTTTTTATCCCACGTAACAGGTGGTGAGCCCATTGCAGTGTTGAAATGGACAGGTGCACGTTGTGGCGACTTGCTGTTGAATTTTTTCAAACCGCCCATAAGGCATTCAACTTGGCTTAACGACTGCCATGTTACTGGCAAGCGGGACCAACGGCTTAACGTGCCTTCCGAAGCACGGAAACGCTCGCAAGTATAAATACCACTAAGTAGTCACCCATCCGAGGACCAGCCATAGTTATAGTTGCTTAACGCAGTGATCGTTTACAGAACACTACGTCCTCGGAGCGCTTTATCAATCTCACCTTATCCTCGAAGAAGTGGCAGAGGCATATTATACACCCCCTTTTTACAATTTCAGTCCCACGTAATAGGTGGTAAGCCCATTGCCGCGTTGAGATAGACAGACGCAGGTTGTGGCTACCTGCTGTTAAATTTTTTCAAGCCGCCCTTATGGTCTTCATCTTATATTATTGAAATAAATTGAAGTCTCCACAGTAGCGCGCCTAGCAGGTCAGGTTGCTTGGACACCGAGGATCTCAGTAGAATTATAGTGTCGGGATTGAATATTTTTCAGTTTTGAAAATGTATTAGGAGACTAAGGGCCGTATTCCAGACGTTTATCAACACTTAAGAAACACTTGACAGTAGATTTTATAAGGCAAAAACTAGCCTCAAGCGTTGATTGAGTATTAAGAAAAGTTCTGGTATACGGCCCTAAGGGATACTTTTCCCAATACTCAATCGACGCTTGAGAGTAGATTCTATAAGGCAAAATCTAGCCTCAAGCATTGATTGAGTATTGAGAAACGTTCTGTAAAACGGACCTAAAATGTAGTGAAAAAATCTATACTAGTTATTTTTCTGCCTGTGTGGCGTCGTGGTGGGAGTGTATCCGACTGCTACCCAAGAGGTCGTGGGTTCGATTCCCACCCAGGATAAAACTTTGTGTGATGAGCACGATGGTTTATTCTGTGTCTGGTTGTTATTTATCTATAATATGTATGTATTTAGAAATGTATAAGTATATTTATCAGTTATCTGGTTACCATAGTACAATTTTCATTTTCAATCACATGGCGTTGTGTGAGTTGTCCCAACGATATTTAAGTATTTAATTAGCGGACGCAACGTAGTTTCACCGGCATAGTGCCCGTTCCCGCGGAAATACGGGAATAAAATGTGGCATAAATTACTCCTTATAAAATCAACTATTTGCTAGTCCTGTTAAAATCGGTCTAGCCGTTTCAAAGATTAGTTGGAATTTGGAATTACAAACTTACGCTTAAATGTTATTTATCTGTGTAGATATCGTTGAGTTCATTTGTGCTGACATCTATTTGTTCTTCAATTATGTTTTACCGACTGTCACACCTGACTGCCACAATTCTGTAATCTGATTGAAATAATGAGTAATGACTGGACAGTTTCTATCCGATACACTTCACGTGTAATTAAAAATAAATTAGCTTAGGGTATCATTTCGTTTAGTTATTTTTATACCTAAACAACTCTTTTGAAATAAATTGAGTATGAATGAGTTTTTATACCTCCAAAACTATTGCGTAATATCTTAGATAAAAAAAATACAATTTACAAATTGAAGTAACCTATTTATACAAATCGACAAGTAACAGCTCAGTACTGGACTAAGGCCTCGTCTCAAGACTTTGGTGAGGAGTTCAGGTCATACCTATTTCACACACAAATCCAATGCGAATAAAAAAAGCAAATTGTGGCAAAACATTTCAGAATCACGTGAGCTGATTGCTCATGAACGGAAATGTCAAAAGTACTTGGATACATAGATGAGCATGTATGAAGCGATTAATAAATCTGCAGTAGGCGAAAGAAGTATGCATGACACGTGAAGTCTGGCGATCTGTTCTCTCTGACTACCCCGTCAGGGATACAGCGTAAAGACAGTGTTAAGTTGTAAGTCAGATTATAGTTGCTGTTGGATTTTTTTTGTGATATTTAATGGAATACCGCATTACATGACGGAACTCCATCGTAGAACGATAACAAAGGAGTTGAAGGAGGGGAGGAACGCACCACTCACCCTCGATTTTTCAACCCTGACGCTCACCAATCATGAATAACTTCTACTAATTTTAACGTAACTGCGTTAATTTCAGGACCAATTGATGAACCAAACTCCTCTAGAAAAGGGAAGTAGGACTTACATAATTGGTAACCTTACCCTCCAAGGGCCCGAGTCTGCTATTTCAATCGTATCGAAATCGTCGCTCAATAGAAAGCCACAGGTACATCTTGACAGTTTTTCGTAGTCTACTATTACAATCGTAGTCCAATAGACTTCTATCGGTCGTACGATAGAATTCTACTAACCAGTGGCCGCTAGTCAGTTGCATTTTTGATAGTCTACTAACATTTTGACATCTATAAACAGCGAATCTGGTTCTATTCTACGACTTGTCAATAGTAGACTCGGCCACCAGATTGTTAGCAATGTGCAATACTCTGCTTTACAATGTGACATTACGTCGACACGTGTTTACACACGAGGCATCCTCAAGACTGCTTGACATTTTTAGTGGTTTCGTGTTATTGACCTTTTACGGTTGTTCCATCGACGCTCAACTAGGATCTTCATAGATGGCTCTGTATATATGCTGGCTTCATACATATATATTTGTAAAAAGTGAAACTGTGTCCGGTAGTAGCAACAGTTTGGTCCACTACAGAAGTTTACAATAAAACCTAACCTAACCACTCCGGGAGTGCCGACAGAAGTGAAAACTCAATTTATTAATAATTTAATTATCTAGACGCGTTGGTACATGCATATATGCACACACTATAGCTGCGTATCGTAACGGGGTGTAGCGAGTCTAGAGATTTATCTCATCTAAAAAATTGCGTACCGCGCTTAAAGAAGTTTTTCCTTCAAAAATTGACCGGGATCGACGTTAATGATGATGATGATGAAAAATAAATCTACACTGAAAGACTCCTAATTGATTACACAGCATTATTTAATAAGACCTGTAGATGACCGGAATCAACGTTTGATGATGATGATGATTATGGTCGCGAGTCCAGAGATTTTATCTCATCTAAAAATATGCGTACCGCGCTAAAAGAAGTTTTTCCTTCAAAAATTGACCGGGATCGACGTAAAGATGATGATGATAAAAAATAATTCTACACTGAAAGAGTCCTAATTGATTACACAGCATTATTTAATAAGACCTGTAGATGACCGGAATCAACGTTAGATGATGATGATGATTATGGTCGCGAGTCCAGAGATTTTATCTCATCTAAAAATATGCGTACCGCGCTAAAAGAAGTTTTTCCTTCAAAAATTGACCGGGATCGACGTAAAGATGATGATGATAAAAAATAATTCTACACTGAAAGAGTCCTAATTGATTACACAGCATTATTTAATAAGACCTGTAGATGACCGGAATCAACGTTAGATGATGATGATGATTATGGTCGCGAGTCCAGAGATTTTATCTCATCTAAAAATATGCGTACCGCGCTAAAAGAAGTTTTTCCTTCAAAAATTGACCGGGATCGACGTAAAGATGATGATGATAAAAAATAATTCTACACTGAAAGAGTCCTAATTGATTACACAGCATTATTTAATAAGACCTGCAGATGACCGGAATCAACGTTAGATGATGATGATGATTATGGTCGCGAGTCCAGAGATTTTATCTCATCTAAAAATATGCGTACCGCGCTAAAAGAAGTTTTTCCTTCAAAAATTGACCGGGATCGACGTAAAGATGATGATGATAAAATCTTACGCTTTTTCGATCAGGACACGTGTCCTGACGCGAGTTTAAGATTTTATACCCAACGCCGCTAAAGAAGTTTTCACTTCAATAACTTGACATTATACACGCAGTGACAGTGTTCTGGTAAATAATACATGTTACGTCAAAGCGATCCTCCAACTCGAAGGTTTTAACTTTAAGCATAACTACTGAAATGTACACAAGTAAATCATTATCTTATATATCTATTTATGTAATACTGTTGTTTGCCTTTTTTTGACCAGCCCTAACCGTATGACCAAAAATCTAACTTTAATTTAACTGTCTAGATGTCCACCAATGAGGTCATTCAAGGGTAATGATTTACTTGTCTAAAAATGTTCATTGCATTATATTGATACGAAAGTACGGTATCATTTGGGACTGGGCTTCAAAAAAGAAGATCTAAGTTATAGGTACTGAAAATCAACTCTATAGTGAGATGAGCTTATTAGAAAAAATATTTAATCAATTTATTATATATTATATATTAATATTTTATATTAATATTTAAAATATTAAATACTTAATCGAATCTTATTATTTCAATACCTTTGATTAGAAACACAACACTAAGACATAAACAACATTTTAGAACTATACATTAGTTCTAAAGTATTGATATAGTTGCCAATCAAAATGATTTCCTCAGATCTACTTAGAAAAAATTAATTAGATTTACTAACAGGATAATTTATTACACCAAAGAATGACAAAGTTTTCCACATTCAGTGCCGATCGGTAGGCAATATAATATATAAAGTGAAGGAGTTTTGCGCGGGCTCGTATTAGCATGTTGTATTGTGCGCGGGCTGGTTGAGTGTATCCTCTGCGACTCTCGCGCATTTAAAAGACATCGCGTATGCTCTGACGCGTTCGTTCATAGTTTTATTTGTGATATTATATAGTTCCTATGGACTTTATTGGAAACAAAGTGAATTTTATTAAAACCAAGTGATTTTTCTGTGGTGTTATTTTATTAAACATCAAAATGTTGAACGGGTGGCAGCTGATTTTATCAAAATGTAAGTTGCTTTTCCGTTACTCTTTTAAAATAAGAAATTTCTCGAAATTTAAATATTAATAAATAGTTGTAGAAAGATTTCAATAATTTTTACAGCTTTCTGTAATAGTTGCATCTCGTATAGGTTCACCTAATATCCGCCAAGCTACCGCTGCCGTTCGCTGTCTACAAACGCCTAGTTTTTTTTTATCCATCACGCCTTATCCCCGAAGGGGTGGCAGAGGCATATTATATGCCCACTTTTCACCGTGTGGATTCCTGTCCCACGTAATAGGTGGTGAGCCCATTGCCGTGTAGAAAATAGACAGATGCAGGTTGTGGCTACCTGCTGTTGAAATTTTTAAGCCGCCCATAAGGCCTTCAACCAGGCTTAACGACTGCCATTTTCTGGCAACCGGGACCAACGGCTTAACGTGCCTTCCGAAACACGGAAACGCTCGCAAATGTAAATGCCACAAAGTGGTCACCCATCCGAGTACCAGCCATAGTGAAAGTTGCGTAACTCAGTGATCGTTTACAGAACACTGAGACCGCGGGGCCACGAGCGCACGAGTTTTTTTTTATATTTGAATTATATTTTCTTAATTTAAATTATAACTAAAAATTTTGAAAAACAATTATTATGCTAACTATTTACTATATTACGTCGCCTTAAGACGAAAAGGTGGATTTTATTTTTATTTTATTTTATTTTATTATTTTTCGGGAGCTTATGGCTAATATTACAGTACATTTACAAATTTGTATAATTATATTCCAATTACAAGCTTCCACATGTGGTTTTCGAGTAGGTATGTTATATATATAATTGGTAAACGCGTATGGTGAGTTAAACCCGAAGACAGAGATAGAAATAAATTTAAATATGGCAAAAAAATTATAAAATGGTAAGTTATGCCTATTCTATTACTGAAACCAAATAATTTTTAGAAATAATGTACTTTGTCGACTAATGAGGACAGATTACAGTCACTCTACGAGAATTAACCTCACTATAAGGATTCAAATCATTTTCCAATTCACAATCGTATTTTGTTAGAAGTATATTTCTTTGTTAGTACCATTTAGATTATTACATACATACATATTGTCACGCCTTTATCCCCGAAGGGGTAGGCAGAGGCATATATAGGCGTCCACATATTACCGCATGCATTTTTGTCCCACGTAACAGGTGGTGAGCCCATTGCCGTGATCAGATTATTGATGAATTCATAATATACGATTCTTATTGACTTTACTAGCTGACCCGCCCGGCTTCGCCCGTGACATACTTCGAACCCCGTGGCACCCATTTAATCCCGTTGTTTATTAATTTTACGATAATGTATGAACATTTTCCAAATTACTTGATTACTTCCCCGCTCTCCTACTACGCCCGCGACGCATGGCGCGGTCGAATTTTTGGTATACGAAATTAACAAAATTAAAATAAAAAAAATATTTATTGTGGATCTCAAAGGGTTTAGGCAGCGTTTTCGTTAAAAACTCCCAAACGGCTTATTTTTTCCGAAACCGCCAACATATATCGTTATAATTAAGTTAATGTATACAAAAACTTGACAAAATATACATAAAAACCTTCTATAAGAAACACTCTATTTAAAAAAAACTGCATCGAAATTCGTTGCGTAGTTTTAAAGATCTAAGCATACATAGGGACAGACAGCGAAAAACGACTTTATTTTATAATATGTAGTGATTAACTTAGGGATTGGAGACACCATAGTAGATGTTGACTTGAAGCCATCTCACTTTTACCTACCCTTACTAAAGCATAGAGTCGAGTTTTTCTTGCGCGCTTTCTTGTTCCTTCACCTGCATTTCTTATGAATATTTTCCACTGCATATTAAGACATATTATGTATACTCCCGTTGGAAAATAGTGGCTAAAAATAAAAAAAAATGTGATATTTTTTTACACAGCATCACCTAACCCAAAGTAAGCTAATATAGCAGATAAACATACTTATCTAGTTCTAAATACATACATATTATACAGAGAAAGCATCCAAACTCCGAAACAAACAATTGTGGATCACACAAATATTTTTTTCAAACCGGAAATCGAACCCGGGACCACAGCGCGGCAGTCGCATACACTACCACTGCACCTGCAGTCATATTATCAGTAGATGTCAGAAGGTTACATTTTCACGATCATTTAGACATCGTCTTATAAGAGTGACTCCGCAATTCCAACATATTCATATTTGTAACACGCAACGCTTGTTAATGTCTATTAAACCCTGGTTACGTTTACCTCCGGGGCCCAAGGCAATCTCAATAAATACTGGGTAACTCTGGAATTAGGTTTAGGTGGTAAGATGTACAGTCACTAAATGCTGTCTTATGGTTTTCCATGCCATACATTTCAAATTAAGTCGTGTTCGAAATATGCTCGAAAATCCCTGCCAGTTCAGGTCCGAGAGAGTTTGAACTTCTGGACCTAGAATGCGAATTAATATAAGTCAATATTTTGAGCGTTTTGTATGTAGACCTTTAGCTCTATCCGACTTCGGAACCACCTGGGAAACTACGTGGCCCGTGCTGTCGTGCCCGCTCCCTGTTTTAACTAGAACATTATTTATTAAATAGAAATATTTAAGTTACAACTCCAACCCATTTAATCGAGATAACTACTTTTAATCACGTACCATTGTATCCTACTAATATTATAAACGCAAAATCTACTTAATAGTTTTTGATGAAATTTTACAATACACATCAGAATAACACATACTACTTTTTATCCCGGGAAAAAGTTTCTGTGGGTAACGGGAACGGGTAAACTTCACCACGCGTGCATAGCCGCGGGCGTCAACTATTGTTAAATAAAATTTCCGTTTATGCACTCTAAATGCTTAGCTAATAAGATAGCAAAATATCTGCTTCCGATATTGATGACGAATGTTCAATCCACCTGTATACACTCACGATGACGGTGGTGTCTATATACACAATCAAAATAACGGAAGCTCTTGAAAGAAAAAAAAACATACTTATTTACTAAAGCGGCTAATCTGTTCCGGTGAGGCAAAAACAGAGAGGACTGTACAAAATTGATCACCGACCTTCATTAGTTGAAGCGACACTTTAAAAAGTTGGCAGATATCTCAGACAGTGACATTTGAAACTAAAGTGGCCATTCAAAAATGATTGCAGTTACTTAACATTCAACATCTAGACTGAGAAAAATAATCTAAAAAGAATCTAACAAAAACATTAACAAATTAGACCAAGTGCGTGTTCAGAATCATGATACGGTCGATACAAAGATAAGTGGCACAGGCGGAGAGCATTAAATTCAATCTGTATTACGTGTTCTATAATAAAAAATAGAATGTATATATTAGATAACGCGTAATAAATGCTGACTCAACTGTTACCTATTGTTAGAGCACGACCAAAACGACAAAAAGAAATATATATATATCTATATATATAAAAATGAAACCTGTTTTCCGTTGTCACGCCATCACGCGTGAACGGCTAGGCCGATTTGAAAAATTCTTTTTGTATTGGATAGCCCATTTATTGAGGAAGGTTCTTAGCTATATATGATCACGCCACTACACAGGAGAGCGGAGCAGTAATCATAAATGTCAACAAATCGGGGAACCTTTCATACATTTTTGGAAAGTAATAAGCTACGGTATTAAATGGGTGCCACGGGGTTGGAAGTATGTCACGGACGAAGCCGGGCAGGTCAGCTAGTATAGGTCGTCGGATGGGTGACCACTTTGTGGCATTTACATTTGCGAGCGTTTCCGTGCTTCGGAAGGCACGATAAGCCGTTGGTCCTGGTTGCCAGTAAAATGGCAGTCGTTAAGCCTGGTTGAAGGCCTTATAGGCGGCTTAAAAAATTTCAACAGCAGGTAGCCACAACCTGTGTCTGTCTATTTCAACACGGCAATGGGCTCACCACCTATTACGTGGGACAGGAATCCACACGGTGAAAAGTGGGCATATAATATGCTTCTGCCACCCCTTCGGGGATAAGGCGTGATGGATATATATATATAATATATGCAAAGTACCATTAAAACTATTGTTTTGGTCGGATGTAACTTTTCCATCCTCATGCAGTTTTATATTTAGAACAAAATAACAAAAAAAAAATTATGATATCGATGTGCAGAAAGTGCATCTATTCTAATTTGTAATTATAGCTTGGTTGTGCTAGCCTCTTTTGTCGTTCAGAAACTTAAGTTAGCAACGGAAGTTAAAAAATTGTACCATTTAAACTATTATACAACTAGTTATAACAGCAGTTCATTCTTCAAAAAGGTTTCGAGTCCCTTTAGAGGCTTTTATTTTTTTCGTGTCAAAATCCTCAAGGATACTATGCCGGACCCTACCGACCAAAACCACACGTATTCCTTTCATCTGTCTATGACCGGGAGTCCCGGGTGAGCTTTCGGAAGGATAGCCCCAGGTCTCCCGACAGACTTTGTCCGCTGCTGCGGCCTCGTCAAGGGGTGTTCGGGTGTTATCCTGTCTCTTTGGGGGGCTCCAGTGTTATCTCACTTTTTTGGGGCGATCGGGTTTTATAAAACTTTCTTGAGCGAGTGAAGGGCGTGCGTGTAGCTCTCACGCCGCGCCACCGACCGGGGCCTGCTTCTGTAGGAACGGCGAGCAACCCATCAGCCGTCCTCAGGACCCCGGTAATGGAGGACGGTAGTCTTGGGCAAAGACAAGTCTGCAGCGTCTTCGCCGCAGACTGCGGAACTTAGGAGGAAGAGTTCTCTCCCGCTCCCTCTCCGCCGCATCTTTTGCGAGCATGAGCTGCTCGTAAAAAGACGGCGTCCACTTGGTCCTGTTGGAGACCATAGCTCTCACCCTGTTCGATGCTGAATATTTTCTACCAAATTATTCATTTGTCTTGTAACTTGGTATCGACGCGACGTTTTTTTTAATTACATACATACATACATATTGCCACGCCTTTATCCCCGAAGGGGTAGGTAGAGGCATACTATACGCCCACATTTCACCGTATGCACTTTTGTCCCACGTATCAGGTGGTGAGCACATTGCCGTTTTTTTTATTAATTTTCAATATACATTCAACATAGTATACATAATACGAGTATAAGTCTTGCACTATGAAGACCTTACAGGGTCTGAGTACAAATGAGTCGTTAAAAAATATAGTTTATATAATATACGTACCAAACTACTAAATGACTTGTGACATAAACAAAATAAACATTTATTTTTGACTGCCTCTGTGGCGCGGTGGGAGTGCATCCGACTGCTACGCAAGAGGTCGTGGGTTCGATTCCCACCCAGGATAAAACTTTGTGTGATGAGTACGATGGTTTATTCTGTGTCTGGGTGTTATTTATATATACTATGTATGTATTTAGAAATATTTAAGTATGTTTATCAGTTATCTAGATCCCATAACACAAGCTAATATTAGCTTACTTTGGGCTAGATGGCGCTGTGTGAAAAGTGTCCCACAATATTTATTTATTTTTATTTATTGTTATCGAGTCTTATTTCATTTTATTTTATTTTAAGCAGTTCTAGCATGTAGTACCCCTTCAAAGTTTTTTTTTTGAATTGTTTTCATACAATTTTTTTATATCTTCAGGTAGATCACTAAAGATCTTCGGAACAAAATTTTAATATGTTAACTCTTTCTCCGTAAAAAATTGTACCGTTTGGAAGAACATACTTTATTTTACAACAATTGATGTATTCAGATCTCGTCCTCCTAATTAATCTTTCTGAAATATTTGTGTCATTAAGAATAATAACTTTATATAAATCACGCGACTTGATACGAAATAACTGTATTTCCAATTCCGGTTAGGACATTACCATATTAAATAATATTTTAACTGGCGGGTGCCCTGCGGTTTCACCCGCATAAAATGCAGCCTTATTTACTCCATATAACATCAGCTATCCAGTATCAGTTTCTGCAAGAGACGATTTAGCTGGAACACATACGAGTACAGACAGATCGACAGTCAGGCAGACAGAGAAGAATGTTTTTTTTTGGAAATTTCCTATATGTACCTTCATATACATTTAGTCATAAACTGTTAAGTTGTGGGTGTTAAGCTGTTAACTGTTTGTAATTACAGTCACTTCAATTTTATTTATCTTTAGATTAATCTGTCTTGAACCTTCTATTTTGTCAATTTGTTAAGGATTTTTTTTTTTAATCTCGATGGAACTAACCTCCTTGAAACAGAAGTGGTTCAGATTTAACACGGATATAGAAGAATAAGCAGATCAAACATTTGCAAAAAATGGCGTAGCCTATTTCACACATATAAACAGGTAGCTTAATTCAGCTATCATTTAATAAATAACCGTGTTGATAGGTTATTAGTAATGAAATGAGTCGGCAATAAAGGAATTTCAAATCGAACCAACAAGATGCTTTTTGACACATTATGTCATAGATTTCGGAACCTGATTTTGAACAGCATTTTAATAAATAAATATTGAGGGACACTTGTGCTATGGAATCTCGACAACTGATAAACATACTTATATATTTATAAATATTATACATAAGAACACCCAAACTCCAAAATAAATATTTGTGGATCACACAACTATTTGTTCTGACCCGGGTATCGATCCTGGGACCTCAGCACAGCAATCGCATACACCACCACTTACGCCACCGTGATAGACGATAATCGATGCAGTGAATCGCGGCATAGGTTTTAGTAGGTATATACAAAGTAGACCATTTGTAAAACTCCAGCAAAATGTCAAGACCAGGTAGCTAACAGCATAATCAATGACGATAAAGTTATTCCATTCTTTTAATTTTAGGGTTGATACCTACTGCTTGAATTATAATACTATGCACCTAGTGAAAATCACAGGTGATGGGGTAGGCCGGTGCTAGCTCCTTTGATCTTGACCTTTCCAACCGCATTAATGCGCACACCATTGAGACATGCTATACTTGAAGAAGAAGAGACCTAGGACTCTTTTGAAGCAAACCCATGGCGCAGCTCGTCAGTATAATGCTGACAGAACCTGCTCCGTAACAAATTGACAAAAATAAAAGACACGTCTTTTATTTATGTCAGGACCTTTAGGACCTTTTTAGGACCTTAGCTATCTACTCCTGGCTATTTCCTGGTGTATAAGACATACGCAGTATTCGTGAGTGATGGGATGCCAAACAATCCTGCAGTTATGGTTGATAACGATCGCAAATATATGACACCTGCATGCCCATATTTCTTATTATCTTCGCCAGGAAAAATACTGTCCTACAGTATCTAAAGATAAGGATTAAAATAAAAAACAGTAATTTAAAAAGTTATTTCTTTTTAATCAATACAATGAATATTTTACAGTTATTAATTAATTCTTAAGAGCTCTTAAAACTTAGCTGTAGATGACGACAGCAACCAAACGATTTATGGAACAGATACTATGAACAGTTAGCAATAACCTTTTCAAGTGTTCACCAAGAAATTTCATCGTTTTGGATACAAATCTTAGTGTAACAGTACGTAGTCGTAAGTGGTACATAAATTATCCATGAAAAGTTATTCCTGGTGATTTCTTGTTCACCACTCTATGTTTTGTTTGAAAATGTTTACATATTTTTTTACTACTTTTGTTACATTTTACAATAATTTTATGTAATATTTTCACTTCGATATATAAATCTTTGATTCAAAGACAGCGACGGTTGACATTAGTAGAAAAATTGGCTACACGCTGGTTGCTGTCAAGTGTCAGTGCGATGTAGCTACACAGAAATAATAAAGATAGCTTTATACAACAAATGGCAAGAGTGAAAAGAATAAAGTATTACACCATAAACAAAGGAATATGTTTGATCTGCTTACTCTTCTACATCTGTGAGATTTACAGAATTCTCGTAAGTAATTAGTCGTCAAGTTCACTTGATTATCACCGTATAAATGACGTATAAATGACACTTGACAACGAACCAATAAATATTTTTATTGTGATGATCAAAATATGACCTCTTATGATGGTAAAGTTGATGTTTATTTATAATTTAGTCCTGATTCAAAGACTAAAATTCAACATTAATATGGAAATAGTATACGATATGTGTAAATTATGTTAATATAATCATAACCCGTTGACGTCGAATATAATCGTGCGAATTCCCTGTGTTGCGTTGAATACGTCAATTATTTAGGCTATTTAGGATTATTTAAAAACATAGAAATCAAAATATTTTTGCTATGTCCACCGCTTATAGTCAGCTAAAAGACTACTTAATTTTAATATTTTGCAAATACAACACTTTATTATTGAAATTTTTGGAATTGAACTTTTAGAATTCAATATTTTGGAATTTAACATTATAGCAGCTTAAAATTTTGCAAATTCAAGATTACCGTCTGAAGGGTAAAATTTATGAGTAATAGTCCACCAAATCAGAAAATGAAATTTTCAACCTAAAAGAACATTACAGAATGAAAAAGAGCAGACCCGGGGTTCAAAAGTAAATAGCAAAATGTCAAGACAAGAAAGTGTTCGAAAATGTGCATGAGTTATGGAAAGTGAAATGTTGCAGAACAGCGGTGTTTTTTGTGTTAGTGCCAAATCTCCATAGAAAGCAAAGGGTCCACTGCTTTTCTAGGGAAACGACCAGGACCTTAGACTGAGGACTTGACATCTACAAAGGACTAGATATAACTAAATCTAATTAATAAGAAAATACAAATATATGGTATAGTATATGCGACTGCCATTGCAGATGTCTCATGTTCAAATCTCGAGTCGGAATAAATATTTGTTTTACCATCAAATTTAAGGTTCTGAATTTTGATGTTTTCCATTTATACCTCATATTTAGAAATATATAAATAGGGTTTATCAGTTGTTTAGATCACATAACAAAAGCTTATAGAAACTGTATTGGGCTAGAAAGCATTGTGTAAAAAAATCGACAAAAAAAATTACTATTCTCAGAATTTATTAAATTTAATAAAACATTTATGTACCTAATGTTCAATTGTTGAAGATTTGCACAATGAATTGTTAATCCTATAAACTTGTTAAATAAATTAAACATACTAAAAATTCCAGCTAAGATTATGGACCTAAATATAAACTCAGATACTATAATAATCTTATTCCGCAGTCTATATATAATTTTATCATTTACATTTATATATAGTATAGTTATACTTAGTGACTTGCACTTCACGCAAATTTTTAAATATGTAGAGAGAAACAAATATAATAAAAGCAAATAAAGTTATAGGAGCATCAAAAATCTCTGCCACATCACTATCAACCACATCCGTATCTATACTAATATTATAAAGCTGAAGAGTTTATTTGTTTGTTTAGTTGAACGGGCTAATTTAGGGAACTACTGGTCGGATTTGAAATGTCGACAAACCGGGAAAATTTTAATGCATTATTGTAGAATTTATATGCGACGGGATTAAATATGTGCGATGGGAGTTTGAATTATGTCACGGGCGAAGCCGAGGCGGTTCACCTAATCACAGTTTAAAGAGAGAAACCTACGATGAATGGCAGCATTGCCACATTGGCAATGGAACCAAGTACAAGTCAGTCGTCTGGCCACAAGAACTGTCGACAAAAAGGTTAGATCTCTGTAATGGAACTCCACAGACAAAGAAGTCAAGACTCACAGAAACAAGATTTGTATATTTGCATTGCAGTTTGAGGTCAACAAAAAATCTGCATTACAAAATCAAAGGACGAAATTCCGTCAAAATTGACATTGTGTATAATGGTTATCGTTCGACGTGGAAAACCATGTTATAAATAATATCATCATCATCCGAGCGTCTGTCCCAGTTGCGTCACGCGACGCCCGGGGTCCGCTTTCCTACATTTTCATTATAAATATTTTTTATATTATAAATAATATAATAAATACATATTTCTAAAATAAATTTATAGTCGACTTGGTGACCCCCACGGCTTCACCCGTGACATACTTCGAACTCCCGTCGCACCTATTTAACCCCGTCGCTTATAAAGTCTACAATAATGTAAACAAAATTGCCCGATTTGTCGACATATATGATTACTGCTCCGCTCTCAAGGGTAGTAGCATGATGATATATAACCTATAGCCTTTCTCGATAAATGGGCACTCCATCACAAAAATAATTTTTGGAATCAGTCCAGTAGTTCCTGAGATTAACGCGTTCAAACAAACAAACAAACAAAATCTTCAGTAATAAAAATTCTTTAGTAATACTCATACATAGATATGCAATCGGTTTTATTACTTATCGTAAAAACAATTTATAAATAGAAAGTATCTGTTTATTTCTAAAACAAATAACGAGGCTTTGGTCCGTGACAACAGTACGGCCTTCAGAAATGGCAATTATAAAATTGCAATAGTTTATTCTTTTATCAAATTGTGTTGTGTACACAATGAATAGCTCCGGTTCGGTTTTCTGTCGAAATAAGAACATCAATGTCTTCAACTAACCTTGTGCTTAGCCAATGACATTGCCCTCACAAAGGCATTGCGCAGTTCATACCTATTTCTCTTCCAAGACATTTATACTAGTAGTATCCATATTGCCATACTAAATGTATAAATCCGAAAGTGTATTTGTCCTTCAATTATGCTCTAATCACTAAACCGATCAAAATTGGTATGCCGGGCTGACATTCTTGAAAGAATTGTACGGAGAACATCACCACGCGCGGGAAAACCGTAAAAAAAATAATGAAATGTAAGGTAGTTACTAAATAATAATGAATATGAGCAAGTTGTTAAAATACATTTTAGATTTCTGCAGTAGCGGTTCAAGGCATTTTAAACAAACTAAAGTATATAAGTATCTTTACGCTGTATCCCTGCAAGAGTAGTCAGAGAAGAGAGATCGCCATGCAGGCTTCGCGACTCATGCATACTTCTTTCACTTCCTGTAGATTCGTAAATCGATTCACACCTGCACGTCTGGGTATCCGAGTACTTTGATCTTTCCGTGTTTAAGCACACATCTGCTCACGTGGTCTTCGTATGTATATCTCAGTCTACCCTGACTCCTTCTACCCTATTCTTTCGCAAAATAAATGTTCTTGGTCAATTGTTTTCACTCCTTTTTGAACGTATTCCAACGGAGTACGCCCTTTTCCAGCTTAATGCTGACACATTCGTTTAAACCTGCCATATTGTGTATCATATCGTATTCTTTTGATCTAGATTATTTTCCTCTCTTCTCCGAGGTAACAGAAACAAACAAAGCTAGCAGTTCAGACATCACAGATTTACTTCTTGCATTAACAAATTACGTGAAAAGAACATAAATTAAAATCACTTTAATTACTATCTTCCACTGGCAGTTGTTCAAATTTCAGGTCAACAAAATAAGTTTTATATATAATACATATAAAAAAAGTATTTTTATAATTACTGTAAATACACATTACAAAGAGAACGTAATTAATTTCCTTATAGTCACCAGATCTGTAATTATATTTTTAAAATATTGTGGGACATTTTTTTATAAATTGACACTACTGCATGCACTACGGTTTCACCCACGTGATTCCCATCTGTCCCATGTTCCCATCAATATGGGGATAAAGTATAGTCTAGGTTAACTCCTTATAACACCAGCTCTCTGCCAGTGAAAGTCCCGTTAATTTTTTTCTTCTCTATATATATCTCAACACGGCAATGTGCTCACTACCTGGGGGCCAAGTCTAAAATTGAGCACCCGTAAATAGAACCAGAATTGCTGTTATTAGCTGTCTAAATGTTACTAGACTACCAAAAATGCAACTGACTAGCCGCCACTAGCGCCTCTGGGACAACTTTCCGAGGAGTTACCAGGGGCGTCCGGCAATAGACAGTTAGGCGTGGACTGTGTGGTTTTAGCCGGTTCGAGTCCGGCATGACATCCGAGGGGATTTCCACACGTTATAAATAAAAAAAGCGACCACTAGCACGGCACAGGTTAGTAGAATTCGATCGGCCGACCGATAGAAGTCTATTGGAGTGCGAACGACAACGAAAACTGTCAGGATTGTACCTTTGGCTTTCTATTGAACGACGATTTCGATTCTATTCCGACACAATTGAAATTGCAGACTCGGTCCCCGGTTACGTTGACAATGCTCACGGTGAAATGTATGATGTTTCTACCACGCCTACTGGGATAAAGGAATAACTAACCGTATGCATTTTTGGGTTGTCTATGATCCCACGTAACAGGTGATGAGGCCATTGCCATGTTGAAATAGACAGGCACAGGCTGTGGCGACCTGCTCTTGAAATTTTTCTAGTTGCCCAATAAGGCCTTCAACTGGGCCTTACGAATACCATTTTACTGGCATCCGGGACCAATGGCTTAACGTGCCTTCCGAAGCACGAAAACGCTGGCAAGAGTAAATGCCACAAAGTAGTCACCCATCCAAGGTCCAGCTATAGCGAAAGTTACTTAACGCAGTGATCGTTTACAGAAGCGGGGCCACGAGCGCTTCAAATCAATTCATAGCAAGATATTGCGTAAGAGATTGCAAACACTAATAATTGTACGTCTTTGTTATTGCTGAATGAATAAACAAACCTATAATCATGGTAGGTAATATATAATTATCATGAAACTTTCATTTTAGTCATACAAAAGGATTACAAGGAACATATTGCAAAATAGTGAAGGTTGTTGATCTAAATTTACAACTAGCGGCCACTCTGCGGTTTCACCCGCGTAGTGATCGTTCCCGTGAGAATACGTGGATAAAACGTGGCCTAAGTTACTCCTTAAATGATTATATCATCATAAAGTTCTCTTAATATCGGTCCAGCCGTTCCAGATATTAGCTAGAACAAACATACAGACACAAACATTTATCTCTCTATTGAAAGATAGAGATTTTTTTTAAAAATAAGTTCACATGCATTTAGTAAAAGCTGTTAATTTGAACTTACAAACAGACATTTTAATTTTAAATATCTGTATAGATATAGACTAGTGTTTATATCGAATGACTGTCGGGCTATTTTTCTTTTGTAATCGGTAGTTTCAACACCTACGGATTACGGAAGTCTTGCAAACAATGCTTCTAGATAAGGGTATGACAAAATCAAAGCATAAATAATAAATACCTACAAGAAAATCTATTTGTATACAATATCACAATATCATTGAGTATATAACTAGTAGTATAGATATACTCTATAGGTACAACTCTTACTAATATCATACCCGAAAGGTCGTAGGTTTTCTCTCTTTATAATGTGCTAATATTATAAACGCGAAAGTTTGTAAGTATAGATGGATTTTTGTTAATTTTTCACTCAAGATCTACTAAATGGGTTATGATGAAACTTTACAATATATAGCTTACACATAAGAATAACACATTTTTTTAGGCCTTTTCTCTGATGCTCCGCTTCATTATATGGTGCTAGCGAAGCTTCATGCTTGGAAAATGCATCGACCTAGTAAAATATAATCTAACTATGAATCATATTTGAAACAAGTCTGATTTTTTTAAAGTATAAAAAAATATAAATAATACAAAATGTAATAGATTTAAATTAGTGATGACGTTAATTATATAATTGTTGAAACAAACGACGTGAATTTAAATAATCGTAAACAAACATCGTATTGTATGTCTATTTTGACGTAGTTAGCTAAAACAAAGCAAATATACACAGGTGATGTAGCACGCACACCCTTTCTTTTCATTTTTACGTTTGGTTATTCCGCGGGTATTATCGGCTTCCCGATTAAAGCCATACCGTCTCTATTAATGTGTCTGTTGCCAGGTGCCCCGGGTAACTCCTCGGAAAGATGTCCTAGTGCTCCCGGAAGACGAAAAGCGGACAACCAGACAGTAAAATTCATTGTAGTGCACAAACACCCATGGCTGCCTCCGGGGCCTCATTAAGAGTTCTTTTGACCATAGCGTATGAGGTTTAATGACACACAGTGATCGTTTACAGAATAAAAACAAGACTACGCCCGCTTCTAAAAAGTTAAAGAATGTATGAATAATGAATGTTAGATTATATTTTATATAATCTAACCATTTATCATATTTAAAACAATTATGAGTTAACTCTTCGTTAAAAAATATAAAAATAAAATATCAAACAAAATCAAATAGGTACATCATCACCGTTAAAATTGAGGATTACGTTAATTATATGACTGTTAAAGTAAATTGTGTGGTGAATTTTATGAAATTGTAAACAATCATCGTTTTTATATCTATTTTGACGTACATAGTGGAAATAAAGCAAATATGTGGTACAGGTGATGTAGTATACGCGCATTCCAAATTATCGTAACTCAGAATGGCCTTCTGGCGGCTGGCTCCCCTCGTGTTCCGGGGTAGGCACCCCGGCGGTGGAGTGGAGAGCGATCAAGTGGGTACTTGAAGGCTCAAGTACCCACTCGATCGCTCTCTACCGCCCTCTGTTCTCAGAGGGACGTTTGGGAATGGCTTGAAGCAGGCACAAGCTAATCTCCTCCGGGAGATCGTGGGGGGCAGCACATCTGGCCCCCCGAGGAGAGCCTCATCTTGGAGCATTCCCTTAGCCTGCGACCCTGTGAATAGCCCTCTGGCCTATCCTGCGAGCCGGTTGGGAAGAAGACGGAACACCGCGGGGTTTCGTGGGTAGGACGGCCCACAAAGTGCCGGGAGTCCCACACACCATCCTTGCTGCCCCCGCAGCAGATATGATGGTCCGAAACAACATTTCCTGCGACAAACAAAAAATTCCTAACCTAGAGTGTGACTCAAAGAATAGGTTTTAGTTTCTTTTTCACATTGTATGACGTCTTACAAAGTACTATAACTACTTATTTTAGGTTATTTTTTCTTATCGCTTCATTTCATGTTAATACTAATTATTCCAAAGGACAATAAAGTGAGGATAGAGTCCTTTATTATTGTTCTGTGATGAACTTACATTAAACATGATTATCGTTATGTGCTCCTAAAGAATCTATACTAATAATATAATGAAGAGTTTGTTTGTTTTCTTTGCCTTCGCTTATCTCAGGAACTCTTGGTTCGGATTGAAAAAATATTTTGGTTAGATATCCCATTTATTGAGGAAGGCTATAGGCTATATGTCATCAAGCTACTACCCTGGAGAGCGGAGCAGTAATCATAAATGTCAAGAAATCGGGCAAATTGTAACATTGTTGTGAAATTAAAAACGACGGGATTAAATGGGTGCGATGGGAGTTCTAAGTATGTCACGGGCAAAGCCGCGGTCAGCTAGTTCGACAATAAAGAAATATGTGTGGTAAGAAGAACAGGTAAGAAGTGAAACTTCTTTACAACATTTTTTACAGCTATAAAATTTCTCTTATACGTCGATAAAGAAGTTTCACTTATGATAAAGAAGTTTCACTTCAAAACAACACGGCGCGTAACTGCTAAACGTGTCGGTTTACAACTATAAACACAACTATAAAATTTCTTCAACCTCGATTTTTTTTATACCACTAAGATGGCAGACAAGCCCACCTGATGGAAAGTGGTCACCTTAGCCTATGGACGTTTGCAACACCAGAGGTGCAGCACTCGCGCTGCCGACCTTTTATAAACCTAACCTCGATAAAGAAGTTTCACTTCAAAAGTTTATATAAAATCAATTTTCAAATAATAAACGGCTTGAATTGTTAAAATTATCTTAAAATCCTACGATCCCATCTTAAGATAATCAGTATTTCAATCGTAGTAATATTTACGTTTTATAGTATTTTTTCAATAAACATTCCAGTTCACGTTTGGTCGGTGTCGTTGCCGAGCGAAACAACGTGATTCGGAATTCCGCGTAGTAGTCATGGTATGCGGTATTTAAATTTGAATGGAAAGAATACACCATTGTAGTTAGTTTCGTTTTATAGAACAATAAAATCGAATCTGAGACCTCAACACGGCTGTCTCATACACTACCACTACGCCACCGAGGTTATCATATTTATTATATATACTAGCTGACCCTGACTCCTTTGCCCGTGACATATTTTGAACCCCCGTCGCGTCCATTTGATACCATCGCTTTTACTTTTACAGAAATGTATGAAAATTTGCCCGATTTGTTGACATTTATGATTACTGCTTCGCTGTCCTGGGTAATGGCGTGATGATATGCCTATGCTTTCTCGAGAAATGGACTAAGTATCCTAACCAAAAAAAATTTTTCAATTCGGGTAGTTCCTGAGAATACCGCTAGATAAATAAACTCATCAGCTTTATATTATTAGTTAGATTCATTTTTACCTACTTATAGTACCTTTATTGGCCGCTCTCCTTCGTAAGCGGGTAGGCCTCCTGATGAAGGAAAGCGTAGTAGACAATAATTTAACGAAATACGAATTTTCTGTCCAAGTTTCGCATAAAACTTACCACGATTTCATTCGTTCCAGAGGGTCAAGTCTACTATTGACAAGCCGTAGAATAGAACTAGAATCGCTGTTTTAATCTGTCCAAATGTTAGGAGACTATCAAAAATGCAACTGATTAGCGGCCACTACGCGGTACGTGTTAGTAGAATTCTATCGGCCGACCGATAGAAGTCTATTGGAGTACGATTGTAATAGTAGACTACGAAAATCTGTCAAAATTGTACCGGTGGCTTTCTATAGAGCAACGATTTCTATTCTTTTCTGACACGATTGAATTAGTAGACTTGGCCCCCAGAACTTTCGTACGAACGAACTTGTTAGACTTTTATACTATTTTTTATATTATTTTATCCTAAACATACTCTCTAAGGGTACGAACGAAAATCCGACTTTGACAGATAATTATTCGGAATTTTAATCTCAAACTGATGAAACCAAAAGTGTTACCTTTTTATTATCGATAGTTTGTAAATTGTGTTGTAATTTTCATTAAAATGTCAGATCCCTCAAACGCGTGCTTCATTTTCATCTTGAAAATAAAAAGCTTATGCATTAACATGATTAAATACCATTTATTATTAACAATATCATTTACAACATACTTAATTATCTAGTAAGTAAGCAATTCTTTAATTACGTAAATTAACCTTCGCGGTTAATGTGAAAATGGGTGTCGTTCGACATAACTCCGGATCAGTGTGTCACTTAGCAAATGCTATACAATTATCTGTTGTAGCTTGGGTGTATTAATTACTATCACGTTTTTGCTACTCGGTGGCGATACACGTGATATTGATCAGACTAGCAGTTTCTGTCCTATATAACGTGTGCACGACTATCTACATAATACCTAATATCCGCATTGAGCTTGAACTTTATCGAATATTAGGAACTCTCAATCTGTTAATCAAATCAATCTGAACCGACCACAGGCTAGACGTAGGCTCTCCCAATTTAGGCCATATCCGGAGAGTTATTAGCCTTACACGTGGAACAAGCTGGTCAGATGGGTTGGTATAGGGTTTTGTTCCAAGTTTTCCTAAGCATCATGATCATGGTCTCATGATCATGATCAAACTGGTTAGTCAACAGAGCACTATTTGTAGGTGAGGTTGACTTAAATCTCTGATAATGTCAGTAGGACACCGTCACACACTAACTACATGAGCTCTGTTCCTTTTATTTTTTTCTTAATTCTAAATGTTCTTTTTATAAACCTCAAGAGGCCTGCAACAGCTTTCGTCTGGTGGACAATGTGTCTTATTTTCGATCTAATTAATAGAGTAATAATCAGTGAACTAAAAATATGTTAACAGACATCGAGATATCACTTCCGGGTGTACCATAAAATAAAAACTATGCACTGACTTATCACGCCTTTATCCTCGAAGAGGTAGGCAGAGATATACTATAAGTCCACATTTTCACTGTATGCCTTTTTGCCCCACGCAACATGCGGTGAGTTAGTTTGTCGCCATATTGAAATAGATAATTTCATTTAAATTATTATTAAAATTACCTAATTGATTGATTAGTTTTTGTATTTGTTTGTTGCGCTAATAAAATTTGATAATTTATTTATAATTCGGGCTACGCACGGTAACGCGATTGCCAGAAACAAAATTTATCAATCTACCTTAGGTTTTAAGTTTTTTCAAAGATGACTATTTTCAAGTAGATAATATGATTTTCTTCATTCAAAAGAAGTAAATTACTTTTGTAGATAGCAGCGTATTCATGTATAGGGTTTATTCAAAGTTGCCATTAACGTAGTAGAAGCGTTAATGAGGGTACTACTTTAAGTGAAGATACTGATAAACTTGGGCAGCTTGGCGTGTCTTGTTTTATGTACATATTTCAATCGTATAGCC
The DNA here is from genome assembly GCA_948477245.1 of Thumatha senex. Lineage (NCBI taxonomy): Eukaryota > Metazoa > Arthropoda > Insecta > Lepidoptera > Erebidae > Thumatha > Thumatha senex. The sequence goes on along the minus strand of OX419732.1, from coordinate 12,033,353 downwards.
TAGCCAGGTATACCAACACACCGGGAACTATAAAATCGTAAGTATAAATGTACCAAGTTAATAAAAATAACAATATTTACTTTCAAAATACTCTGTTAAATTTCCAAGATAGTATATATTCAAAAATCTAACATTGTATTTGTGCTACCACTAGTCGAGTATATCGTTGGTTGATTTACAGCAACGAGTGAAAGGAGCTCCAACTAGTCTAACTACTCTCTTTCGATGAATAAATACCAATTAGACTGAACCGAGATTTCTGTTTCAAGTTTTCAACCGCACATTAGGGCAAACACTTAGTATTTAAACACCTTCTTTTTGTCAAAGGTCATATTATTATTTTATTTTCAGTATTTTGTACATCTTCTATAGTCTGTGCAAATTTGCATTTCGTTTCTCCGAAGTATTGTTCACGCAGTAATAATATGCTTCGTGCTTACCTTGCAGTTGTTAAGAATTGGTAATTACAAAATAAATGCCAGTGATAATGCCATTATCGCAATGAATGAAACGAATAACATATTAGTGCTACAGTTTACGGCTCAATCTAAGACTAAGTATTATTAAACGACAGTAATGGTTGATAGGGCATCAATAAAACGCACCTCATCTTACGACGTTTCTTGGAAAGCTGTGAGTTTATGCGTTCAAATTACAATGTGACCTAAGAAATTACCGCCAGCATGTCTACCATAGCCGACTGGTTGGGCAGCCATTGGCCACTGGAATGCCACCGGAATGCAACGGAATGTTCCGATCGTCCACTTCAATAGAAATTTTTTCGCGGATCGATATAAGAACTGCCACTTCTAACGAGTTTCTCGATACCAATTCCAAATTGAGCAAGCAAGTGGACAGGAACGTGCATTTCAACTCCATATCGGAGTCACTTTAATGATGTACAGGTATTGGACGACAGATACGCGCACGTCACTGGAATTTCGGTGCTGGACATTAAACGGACATTTTATGGACCGCGTTTGATCTATATTCTGATGTGGTAGACGAACGGAAATAATAATTCTGTTTCTGGTCAACGACATGACTTTTTTGGCCACGGGTACCAACCAATAAGATTGTAGTATACCGGTTGCTTCTTTGGTGATGGAGTTTCAGTTACTTATTTAATGTTATCTGAGGATGTTTTAATTTGTAACGGCACTATAAGTAACAATAAAAATTCTTCAAATGTAAAATTACATTGAAATTTGTCTTCCATTTTCTACTTAACAATTCATAATAATAATTATCGTTAGAAACTTTATAATTAATTTTCATTAAAAACAGTGATTATCTCCAAATATTTGCACTGTTTTATTAAAATATTGTGGGACACTTTTTACACAGCGCCATCTAGCCCAAACTAAGTTATAAGCTTGTATAATGGGATCCATTTCCTTTTGAAATGGACATAGACAAGCTGCGGTGACCAAGTCGCCGGTAAGGCCTTCAACTTAGCATATCGATTACCTTGTTATTAGCACCTAGGAACATAGCATAGGTTGCTTACCGCAGAGAGAGAACACTGACTCAAGAATGGTAGGCTATGAATACCTACTATAAAAAAAAGAAGCGCCTGTGGCCCCGCGGTCTCAGTGTTCTGTAAACGATCACTGAGTTACGCAACTTTCACTATGGCTGGACCTCGGATGGGTGACCACTTTGTGGCATTTACATTTGCGAGCGTTTCCGTGCTTCGGAAGGCACGTTAAGCCGTTGGTCCCGGTTGCCAGTAAAATGGCAGTCGTAAAGCCTGGTTGAAGGCCATAATGGCGGCTTGAAAATTTTCAACAGCTGGTAGCCACAACCTGCGTCTGTCCATTTCAACATGGCAATGGGCTCACCACCTATTACGTGGGACAGGAATCCACACGGTGAAAAGTGAGCATATAATATGCCTCTGCCACCCCTTCGGGGATAAGGCGTGATGGATATTTATTTATTTTATTATTTTACTATAAAAAAAAGGTTACTCTTGGCTTTGAGAATCAAGTAGCGGAAGTGGAACGTCGAATAGCGCAGGCGTGGGCTGCATTCGGTGTCAACAAACAACTACTGTGTGGAAAAATACCCCTACGTCTTAAAATCAAAGTCTTCGAGCAGTGTGTCATGCCCGTATTAGCCTATGGTACGGAAACCATAACTCTTACGCAGAAGTCCGCCGAGAAGTTCCGAGTCGCGCAGAGGGGTATGGAGAGAGCTATGCTCGGGATCATCCTACGGGACCGGAAACGGAATGATTGGATTCGAAGTAAGACCAAAGTTAGAGACATTATGGCCGTAATAGCGCAAAGAAAGTGGACATGGGCGGGGCACATTGCGAGAATGGACAAGAGCCGCTGGACAAGACGAGTCCTAGAATGGAGACCCAGAGCGGACACCCGAGGGCGTGGAAGACCACCACAGCGCTGGGTGGACGACATCCGACGACACGGAGGTCGAGACTGGATGATTCGGGCACAGGATCGTCAGGAGTGGAAGAAGAGGGAAGAGGCCTACATCCAAGATTGGATAAATAAAAGGCCACCATGATGATGATGATGACTATAAAAAAAACAGCACTTGTTTTCAGTTGAGTTATTTACATGATATGATTCTTCGTTATTATCTTTAAACTGTTGTATATTTTACACAAAAAATATACACGTTGGTCCCGGTGGCCAGTAAAATGGCAGTCGTTACGCGTGGTTGAATGCCTTATGGGCAGTTTGAAAAATTCAACAGCAGGCCTGTCTTTTCAAAACGGCAATGGGTTTACCACCTGTTACGTGGGACTAAAATGCATACGGTGAAATGTGGGTGTATAGATTGTCTCTGCCTACCCCTTCGGGGATAAAGGCGTGACAATATTCACAGTATGTGTGATTAAAATTGACAACAGAATGGGACTTATTTAGTTAGGGATTAGATGCAGGTGGCCAATCTAAAAATGCAGTTTGTGTTTACAATTAGCTGATATAATATGTATTCTGTGGTGTCGGTTTGGGCCTTGAACACTGAAAACATTGACCTGCTTGTCTGTCTGCTCATATCCGCTGACAATTCCTACGCTCCCAGCTCCGTCATGGGCCACTGCATTGGTTCGCGATGACTAACGGAATTGCTATTTATTATCAACAATTTATTCTTCACTTCATGTCGCATCCCATTGTATGGCTTTAGCCTGCGATTATTTGTGACATAAATCATAATACAAAACTACTTTTAAAAGCATATGATGCATAGATTGTCATTCCCTTGTGCAATTCGGACGAAACTATTCCAAATACTTTCATTCCGGTTTATTTTGAATATTAAAGCCTTTGTGTTAATATGTGTGTGTACGAAATTTAATAGTTGAGGCAATAGAACGTACTCCCGCAACTGTCTTTATAAACTCTCGTCCTAAGAACGATTTAACATTCAACTGCAACCATGTTCACTTTCGTATTTCGACACAGACAATTTAGTTAATCGGAAATGTTTTCTGCTCATACAGTAACAGGAAAAAATTCCTTAAAACTCAGTTGTACTTATGTAAAATTGGAAATCTGTTAGATTGACAATAGTAGACGACAGATTCTTTGAAGAACCAACTTAAAATCTTCTTATGTTATTGGCACAGGTAAAAAAAAATACATTTCGATATTAATATTTTAGAAATCACGCTTCATGTAACCCAACTACAATATAACGATAACAGTAATGCGAAAGGCATAAAGTTATTATGACATTTATGACGACAAAAATTTAACCTGTGGTTGTGACAGTCTGCGGTTGATTTAATTTCTCTGCTTAGATTGGGTTCGTTCAAACCGTGACATTGATAATTCAATTCCGTTTTGTATTATATCTAGGTTAAATGGTGACGGAAAAAATGGAATTTACCAAAATCATGTTCTACATTAGGAAAATATTTTACAAAAAAATGTATGTACGCCATTTATTGGCCTGAATGGGTGACCGGCAATTGTATATTACGTGCGTTTCCGTGCCTTGGAAGGCACGTTAAAAAGATGGTCCTGGTTGCCAGTTACATTGCAGTCGTTTAACTACCATGTTGAAGGTCATAATATGAACAGCTTGAAAAAATTCAATAGCACGTCGCTATGGGCTCACAAGGATACTTGTGACAAAAGAGCAAGCTGGTGCCTTTGATGACAGTCAGAATAGATTTTGGGATAGGCTTAGGGGCTGAAATCACATGACTATAGTAGTAACATCAAGCTGTTCTATAAAAAGTCTTACGAAATCATTGTGTGGTCGCTGATTGATGTTACAAATCTAGCTACCACTTATATAAACACAAATATGAAAAGATGGTTGCACATATCCTAATGAGTATTAGTGGTTTGGAGTTGCGACTAGTAGGTAGGTCCTGGTATGTTTTTATACTCGTAGAAAAAAAGAAGACTTTGTATATCAACCTACTTTAAGCAATAGCCGTGTTAGAACAATTTAACTAACAGAATGTATCACACATCAAATCTGCCGTCAACGATTATTAGATTCTACTTACTCCCTTGGTAATGAAAACATTTTTTTTATTTACTAAACTGCCTACTGCTATGATATCTGAGGCCTACACTGACCTAGATTCTACTGGTATTTATTAAATTTCACATGACACAAGATTTATGTCATTTAATTTTAAAACGAGTCTTAAATAAGTTTCATACACATATTCTATTAATTTAAAAAGGACAACTTCGGTATAACACATTTTTTTAAACGCTACCGTCTAGCAAAAGTAAGCTAATATAAGCTTGTGTTATGGGATCTAGACGACTAATAAACATATTTCTAAATTTCTAAATACGTACATATTATACATAGGAAACACCCAAACTCCGAAACAAACATTTGTGCATTACACAAATATTTTTTCCGACCCGGGAATCGAAACCGGGACCTCGGTCGCGGCAGTCGCATACACTACCACTGCGCCACCGAGGCAGTCAAATATACTGGCATCACTTTCATTATTCCATGTATCTTAAACTGAACTGGGTATAATTAAAATTGAAAACTAGTATAATTCATCATATTAAAATCATTGTTATTAAACGTTATAGAAATGTACATACTCGTATATTTCCTTTTTACAGCTAATTTAGAATCATTAAATTCTTAGGTTGCCGACAATGTTCCGGAGGCTAATTGAACAAAGAGTCACCTTGCATGATAGTTCTCCTCAGCGTAATCGTGTCTTTATCAAAATCTATCTAATGTTTTTCAGAAAAAAAAATAAGGATATCATTTAATGTTAGTTTTAGAAGTGCTCGTAGCCCTGCTAACTTAGTATTCTGGTAAACGATCACTGCGTTAAGCAACTTTCGCCATGCCTAATCCTAAGTTCAGTGACCACTTTGTGGTAATTCTATCCTCCAGCGATTTTGTGCTTCGCAAGGCACGTTAAGCCGTTGGTCCCGTTTGCCAGTAACATGGCACTCGTTAAGCCAAGTTAAACGTCTTATGAAGGGCGGCTTGAAAATTTTCAACAGCAGGGCACCGCAACCTACGCTTGTCCATATCAACACAACAATGGGCTCACCACTTGCCAAATGCACACAGGAAAATGTGCGCGTATAATATGCCTCTGCCTCACTTTTGAGATAAAGACGTCAGTGATAAACATATTCTACGTTCACGACGAAATTGTTAGGTCGTTGTCCATAGGTAAGACGTCGGGTGACGATAAAATATCTAAAATCTACTATTGACGCAGCGATATCAGTGCGAAAGACTGTTACTTCATCGGTTTCTCAATATGTGCTGACCATCTTCCTAGATATTTCCGGGGCTTTCGATAACGCTTGCTGGCCAATGCTATTAATGAAATTAAAGTCTCGCGGTTGCTATAGAAATATTTACTTTCTTATTTATTCATATTTTTCTTTAAAATTATTATTTCTTTATTCCTCAGTCCTCAGGGGTCTGTGCTAGGCCCACATTTGTGGAACTTAGGATTTGATGACTTTTTAAGTGTACCATTACCGGAGGGCTGTTCAATGACAGGATACGCCGATGACGGTATGTTGCTCGTTCAGTCGAATACTCGTGCGGGACTCGAGAGCATGGCCCACACGTGCTTGCGCGTCGTTGCGGAGTGGGGCGTACGAAACAGGTTATTTTTTGCACCCAACAAAACATTTCAGTTGCTTTTGAAAGGAAGTTTAAAAGTACCACCGCGCATTAAATTCAATAACGTTTACATTAAAAATAAAACTTCGGTTTGCTATTTAGGATTGATTTTAGAGAGAAATTTTGCATTCGTTGAGCACATAAAAACTGTAGGTGAAAAGGCTAAAAATAGCTTTTATGCGTTGTCGAGAATATCTACTGCTACATGGGGACTTTCGTTCAAAACACTGAAGGTCGTTTACGGGGCCACTTATCCAGGCTGTATGTGTTACGGGGCGCCGGTATGGGCAGATAAGGCTACTATTGGTGCTGCACGTTTAAAGTTACTGCAAAGTCAACGCCTTGCATTGATATTTTTATGCAAGGCCTACAGGACGGTTAGCACGGAGGCTCTGCCGGTGATGGCAGGGGTCCTCCCGGTTGATCTCGAAATTCAGAGACGCGCGGCTTTATACTATTCGGCTAACGATGGCATGGATGATAGGTTTTTGTTAGAAAGAGATCGCCATAGAATTGCCAGTGAACGCCTGGGAATGTCCTGGCTGGAGGTTGATCACTGTGTTGCTCAATTTCTCACGGGACATGGTAACTTTAGGAGCAAATTACATTCGTTTAAGCTGGTTGAGTCACCGTTCTATCAGTATTCAACTGCTGACGCCAAATATTATTAGACCGCCCATCATATACTTTAGGAGTGTAGCATTTGGAAAATGAGCGATATCACAGTAAGGTCATTCTGTAATGAATCATACAAGTCCAGGAGCCTCATACTCTCAAATTATAGATTTTATATTGACTGGTACACACTGCATGCAGTCTACTGTAGTGGTGCTGGTTGGTAGAAGAGGCAATATTAATAGTGACAAACTTATAAAATTTTTGATAAGTTATCAAGTCTGCAAATAAAGCAAGTAATTTTGTCCACCTTGCCATACAGCACTGCTATGAGCCACAAGGAAAATCACTTAAGAAACAAATTAAATATGAAACTACATACCATGGTATCATATTCCAAAAAAATTGAATTGATCGATTGGAACATAATTTTCAATAATAATAGTTTGTTGACATTAGATAGATATTTTCTATCAAAATTTTTACAACGAACAACGACAACAGATAATAAATCTGGCCAGTTGACTTTGGCCCCTGAGAATAATCTTAGTATAAATATTGTTTTTATAAACCTGGTGCACCATAATGTTAGAGGTTTAATAAATGGTAAAGATTTAAAGTTAGAGCTATACATTAATGCAAATTCTATTAATATTTTTTGTGTTACAGAGCACTGGTTAAAAGATCATGAATTCACATTGTTGAACTTCGTAAATCACCAGGTTGCTAGCTCATTCAATAGAAAACATTCTAAACGTGGAGGCTCTTTAATATTCTTTAATAAAAACTTAAAATTTAAAGAACGTAAAGACTTAGTAGACTTCTCCATTGAGCGAGTTATTGAGATTGCCAGTATTGAGTTTGAGCATTTCATCTTGTTAAGCGTATACAGTCCCCCTGATGCTTCTTACATTAAATTTGAAGAAAAGCTTGAAGAAGCACTGTTCAAATGCCAATGTTCTAAGAAATCTATAATAGTTTGTGGAGATTTCAATGTTGATATATTGATACATAATTAACTCCACCAGAGAGAAATAAAATGAAAAATTTATTTAAATCCTTTAATCTGCATAGTACATTCTTAGAACCCACTCGTATTACAGCCACCAGTGCAAAATGTATTGATAATATTTTTACTGATATCAAACCTATAGATAAAGGTATTGTGGATCCTGTAGAGTCAGATCATCGTGGCCAATGGATAAAGTTTCCTAAAATTAGTAACAATGTCTGCAAAAAACAAATTATTGAAAATGAATAGAGAATATGAGAAAATGTATTAAAGAGATTACCAAATCTACCTAACTTCACTTGTGTAGACCAGTCATATAAACACTTATTTAATTTGATTAATGATGAGTTTGGCAAAGTTTTTACCTCAAAAACACTACAAATTGGTGGTCGTCCTGTTTTCAGTGACTGGGCAACACCAGGTATCTTTAAAAGTAGAAATAAATTATTTGAATTATATTCAGAAATATCATATAATTTTAGGCAAACCTTTCAGGAATATGTAAAAAAATATTCAAAGATATTTAAACAATTAAATGTATCGAAATTAAGCAAACCGCGGACCTTTGGGGATTATCGGTCAAAACTGCATCATGTATAATTGAGATCATTACGCCCCATCTAGCAACTGTGTTTCTAGTGGTACATTTCCTGATTTAATGAAACACAGCAAAGTCGTTCTCTTGTTCAAGGCTGGCAGCGCTACAGACCCGTCATATTTCCGACCAGTGTCGGTGCTGCCAACTTTGAGCAAAGTATTTGAAAAAATAATCTTGAATCAAATGCTATCCCATTTTAATAGTCATAAAATACTTCATGCGAATCAATTTGGGTTTACGAAAGGGCGCTCAACTTCCGATGCTGGTGTTGAGTTATTAAAATGTATTCATGAAGCCTGGGAAGACAAGCACGATGCATTAGGTATATTTTGCGATCTATCAAAGGCTTTTGATTGCGTTCAACATGAAACGCTGTGCAAAAAATTACACCACTATGGAATAAGAGGCAAAGCTCGCAACCTACGCTTGTCCATATCAACACAACAATGGGCTCACCACTTGCCAAATGCACACAGGAAAATGTGCGCGTATAATATGCCTCTGCCTCACTTTTGAGATAAAGACGTCAGTGATAAACATATTCTACGTTCACGACGAAATTGTTAGGTCGTTGTCCATAGGTAAGGCGTCGGGTGACGATAAAATATCTAAAATCTACTATTGACGCAGCGATATCAGTGCGAAAGACTGTTACTTCATCGGTTTCTCAATATGTGCTGGCCATCTTCCTAGATATTTCCGGGGCTTTCGATAACGCTTGCTGGCCAATGCTATTAATGAAATTAAAGTCTCGCGGTTGCTATAGAAATATTTACTTTCTTATTTATTCATATTTTTCTTTAAAATTATTATTTCTTTATTCCTCAGTCCTCAGGGGTCTGTGCTAGGCCCACATTTGTGGAACTTAGGATTTGATGACTTTTTAAGTGTACCATTACCGGAGGGCTGTTCAATGACAGGATACGCCGATGACGGTATGTTGCTCGTTCAGTCGAATACTCGTGCGGGACTCGAGAGCTTGGCCCACACGTGTTTGCGCGTCGATGCGGAGTGGGGCGTACGAAACAGGTTATTTTTTGCACCCAACAAAACATTTCAGTTGCTTTTGAAAGGAAGTTTAAAAGTACCACCGCGCATTAAATTCAATAACGTTTACATTAAAAATAAAACTTCGGTTTGCTATTTAGGATTGATTTTAGAGAGAAATTTTGCATTCGTTGAGCACATAAAAACTGTAGGTGAAAAGGCTAAAAATAGCTTTTATGCGTTGTCGAGAATATCTACTGCTACATGGGGACTTTCGTTCAAAACACTGAAGGTCGTTTACGGGGCCACTTATCTAGGCTGTATGTGTTACGGGGCGCCGGTATGGGCAGATAAGGCTACTATTGGTGCTGCACGTTTAAAGTTACTGCAAAGTCAACGCCTTGCATTGATATTTTTATGCAAGGCCTACAGGACGGTTAGCACGGAGGCTCTGCCGGTGATGGCAGGGGTCCTCCCGGTTGATCTCGAAATTCAGAGACGCGCGGCTTTATACTATTCGGCTAACGATGGCATGGATGATAGGTTTTTGTTAGAAAGAGATCGCCATAGAATTGCCAGTGAACGCCTGGGAATGTCCTGGCTGGAGGTTGATCACTGTGTTGCTCAATTTCTCACGGGACATGGTAACTTTAGGAGCAAAATACATTCGTTTAAGCTGGTTGAGTCACCGTTCTATCAGTATTCAACTGCTGACGCCAAATATTATTAGACCGCCCATCATATACTTTGGGAGTGTAGCATTTGGAAAATGAGCGATATAATATGCTTAATTGTTTACAAGTACTATGCTGATCTCGTGGCATCGAGGGTAAATTTTCGTGCTTTAAAATGTTTGTGCCATATATACTCGTATTACTGGAATCAAACATAGCTCACATAGGACCCGTAATATACTATTACCGTGGTGCTTAAATATTTCTATAAGATTTACACCTAGTTGCTTTCCAGGTCTCCCGCTTTGCAAAGGAGGGAAGAGGTATTACGTTCTTTTCTTACTTCCTCACATTATCTTCTGATTAATTTCGTTGCGGGTACCAAGACATGCTAACGTCTCCTGGGACATCACCGAGATCGAGCTCGGTGTAACTTTTCTGGTATTTTGGTCATTGCTGTAGATCCTGGTTTACAGGAGTCACAGTAATGGGAATATGGGTGGGATTAGTCCCAATAAAAACAAGTTCACGATGTATACTTCATATACTACTCGGGAGTCGGGACTTCAGTTGCCAGCCACTGCAGTCCAGTCGTGACCATGGGCGCTTAGCGTTCAAAACGTCAATGTAGGTAAATAAGGAAATATTATTTCGCGTGGAGTCTCGAAGTACACAAAGACAATGTTTCGCATTTCTTTGCTCTAAGTCTACTTTGCTAATAATTACTGATTCTGTAGCACGTAATTATAACAAAATGTCGAATACTATTAACATGATAATGACGCGTAAGGCCTTGGCTCATCAGCAAGAGACAAGGCTTTAATTAACGTTGAAAGAGTTACAGATATTGAGTGAGAAGTGCGATAAACTAAACAAGGAAAGAGACGAAAATGAGTTAGAACTGCTAGGTATTTTAAGTAAGAACGGACAACTCAAAAAAGAACTGGCACAGTTGCATTCACTGTATACAACTTATAGTTAACAGTTTTTTTACTCATGTAGGGATCATTATGAACAAACTCTGCACCATATTAGAATACTAAATGAGGAGCTACAATGATCGGAGATCAAAATATCGCAACTAGAACGCGAGAAACAGAGCACAGTGGTTAAATCTAATCAGAGTTTGTTCGATGAACTGATGGCTACAAGCTTAGATACTGCTACAGCTCACCCTTCCATTGTCATAGACCTCACTTCTGATGATGAAACCGGGGACTGTTCTAAATCATTAAAAATTATTAAGTGTAGTAAGAATAAGTTAAAGAAATATTTAAATATTAAAAAGGTTATACCTAAATCTAAAAAAATGATACATAAATACAAGTTTTTTTATAAATAGCATGTCACTTAATAGACAGAGATTGCAACTGATTGACCAGGTAAATATGAATATGTTAGAACTTAATACTGTTGCACAACAGTACAAAACTGATACACAGGCCCTTCAATGTCAGATTGACCAACTTCAAGACTCTTTGAAATCAATTTCATATAAATATGAAACAGCAGAGAAACAGAGTAGGGAACAGGTGTTAGCCATAGGCAAATTAGTAAATTCATGTCATTGTCAAAATGACCAATTGATATCCGCAGGCCATGTTCCCTCCTCACCCTTGAGTTGTGAAAGAATTAGATGCAATGATGAATTTTCACCAATTAAAAGTGTGTGCAGTTTGGATAATAGTATATTAAGTTCAAGTAGTAATTGCGAGGCATCTATAATAGAAAAGTTGCAAATAAAAAGTGATGCAAAGACCATAGTCTATTGCGATGAAATAGGTAAAAAATTTGGATATTATTTATCACAGTAAGGTCATTCTGTAATGAATCATACAAGTCCAGGAGCCTCATACTCTCAAATTATAGATTTTATATTGACTGGTACACACTGCATGCAGTCTACTGTAGTGGTGCTGGTTGGTAGAAGAGGCAATATTAATAGTGACAAACTTATAAAATTTTTGATAAGTTATCAAGTCTGCAAATAAAGCAAGTAATTTTGTCCACCTTGCCATACAGCACTGCTATGAGCCACAAGGAAAATCACTTAAGAAACAAATTAAATATGAAACTACATACCATGGTATCATATTCCAAAAAAATTGAATTGATCGATTGGAACATAATTTTCAATAATAATAGTTTGTTGACATTAGATAGATATTTTCTGATGTATATGCATTAGATACGGTTACATATCTACCTCGATTAAACGTTAGTCTATAACCGGCTACCAGCTGTTTCACTTGTTCGCCCGCTCCTATACATATCAGTGGCGACGAATCACACCTACCCGTGTTTTAAAAATAATATGAGTATGTTTAACGTGAATAAGTTTTGGCCAAATTTTGATCATTCGGTACAAGATTGGACAACATTTATCAAGAAATTAGAGCAAGGTTTTATCGCGAACGGAATAAATGATGAAACGGACAAAGCTGGAGTCAAACGCCGGGCTATACTACTCAGTTCTTTGTGCGATAATACCCACAAATTGGCCTGTAATCTAGCGCTTCCAGTTGCGTTGGAGTTGTTGGAGTTTACGAAGATTGTGGAAATTTTAGCGGATCATCTCACACCGAAACGATGTCAATTTGCTGAGCGTTATCATTTCTATGCAGCATCTCAGCGAATAGAAGAGAGTCCGTCACTGTGGGCTGCAAGATTACGTGACCTAGCAGCTCATTGTAAATTTCAACATCTCGAAGATACGTTACTTGACAAATTTGTAACGGGCATGGCACCGGGACGCGAGCGTGAGAAGCTGTTTGCTCATGATGGCAAAGGGCTAACGCTTGTAAAAGCTGTGGAGATGGCAGAGAGCATACGGTGTGCGCGCATGGGAGCCGCCGCCGGTCCGCTACCCGTGGCGGTGGCAGAGGCGTTTACCAGCGGGGGCACCGGCGTAGGCGGAGACTCAGCAATTTTCAAGCTTAGGAACGGTGTGGAGTCTAATGTTCGTGCTACAAAATGTTCAGTGTGCGGGCGAGTAGGCCATGTATCTGTAAAGTGTCGGTATGCGAAATTCAAGTGTTCCAAGTGCGGGGTAAAAGGTCACTTGCGTAAAATGTGTGGTGCTAGCATTAAGCATGTAATCGCGACAGAAGAGAGTGAAGGCGACGATGGTGAGTTATTTAATATCCGTTGCCGTAATGGGGCGCCGATGACAGAAATTATTGCAGTTAACGGCCTACGTTTAACTTTTGAAATAGATAGTGGTTCAGCGGTGACAGTTATTTCGGGTAATACTTACAATGCATATTTCCGAAATGTTCCATTAACGCCTACTGCAAAAAAATTGGTTAATTACTCAGGAGGGGCTATTAATTGTTTGGGTGTTGCACGCTTAGAAGTTACGTATGACGGTCGTTCAAATTATTTGGGAGTATATGTAGTCAGAGGTACCGGCCCACCCCTTTTGGGTCGCGATTTCATTTCAATGTTCGGGTTAGAGTTTGCCACCGTGAAATATTGTGATAATCAAATCAATCATGATAGTACAAAACTGCTACAGGGACTTCTCACAGAATTTTCGGATACTTTTAGCGACAGATTAGGCTGTTTCAATAAATATAAAGTTAAGTTGCCATTGAAGGAGAATGCTAAACCGGTTTTCTTGAAGGCGCGCCCTGTTGCGTTTGCTTTACGCGATAAAGTAGATAAGGAACTCGATCGACTGTTAGGTTTAGGTATACTAGTGCCTGTGGAACATTCCGAGTATGCGTCACCAATAGTCCCCGTGTTAAAGAAAAATGGTACTGTTCGGTTGTGTGCCGATTACTCCCAAACTATTAACAAACAGTTGTTAATCGAGACTTACCCGTTACCTACAGTAGAGGAATTGTTTTCAAAGTTACACGGGGGGGAGGAGTATACAAAACTAGACATGTCCATGGCGTATAATCAATTTCCCATCGATGACCCATTAAGTCTTACATGTATCAACACAAGGCGAGGCCTTCTAAAGTATACTAGACTGATCTTTGGTCTCGCTTCAGCACCAGCTATTTTCCAAAGGGCAATATCAGGTGTCCTCGCAGGAATAGAGGGCGTACTTGTTTTCTTAGATGATATTTTAATCACTGCTCCCAACAGAACCTTACACATGGAACGATTAAAACTGGTGTTGAGACGCCTAAAGGAGGCAGGGCTCACCTTGCAGAAGGATAAATGCTCCTTCTTTCAAAAGGAAGTAACTTACCTGGGGTATGTAATCCATAAAGATGGCGTTAAAAAGTCCCCTCAGAAGGTGGAGGCGATCCGAAAGATTACTGTACCAAAAAACGTTCGCGAATTACAGTCTTTCTTGGGTCTCGTTAATTACTACAGGAGCTTTGTACAGAACGCTTCTTCTGTCCTAAGTCCCCTGTACGACCTTCTAAAAAAAAAGGTTACATGGAGTTGGAATCGCGAGCATGACACTGCTTTTAAAAGAATAAAATCTCTATTAGTTTCAGATAATGTCTTAGCTCATTTTGACCCTTCTGCTAGGTTGATACTCACTGTTGACGCGTCTCCAGTAGGATTAGGAGCCGTTTTAAGTCAGGTCGGGGATGACGGGGTTGAAAGACCCATTTCATATGCGTCGCGAACCTTGAACACGGCTGAAAAAAAATACTCGCAGATTCAAAAAGAGGCCACAGCTATTATTTTTGGCGTACGGCGATTCCACCAATACTTATATGCCCGATCTGTACCTTTTATTTTACGTTCTGACCATAAGCCACTCATTTCAATATTTGGTAACAAACGCGGAGTACCGGAAGTATCGGCTAATCGCCTTCAACGGTATGCTTTATTTTTAGCAGCGTACAATTTTGAAATTCAATATATTCCAAGCGCTAGCAATTGTGCAGATTATTTATCTCGGGCACCCGCGGCAGCAGAGATGCGGGAGGTGCGTCAGGAAGCGGACGGGGAGCGCAGTTACGAGTGTTACGACGATAGTTCTATCAAAGCCGCACACGCGGGCGCAATAGGACAACTGCGGGCGACCCGTGGTTCACTGTCCGTGTCGCCTCGAAGACTGCGGTGTTCAAGCGGCAGTGACAATGAGTGTGCGGCTTATATTAATTTTGTCGTTGAAGGGAGTCTTCCCGTTACGCTCGACGAATTACGGGAGGCTACGAATAAAGATATAACTTTAAAAATAATTATACGTTTCGTTCAAAATGGGTGGCCCAAAAAGATTGTTAATGATGAGACATTAAAACCTTATTTTAACTGTCGAAATCAATTAAGTGTGGAACGGGGCGTACTTTTGAGGGGACATAAGGTGGTTATACCGGGCACTTTACGGCAAAAACTATTATCACAAATTCACGCATCCCATTTAGGAATCGTAAAAAGCAAAGCTGAGGTACGCTCAAGGTTTTGGTTCCCAGGGGTAGACAAGGAGTTGGAGATGCTAGTAAACAATTGCTCAGTATGTGGGGCGTTACGTCCCTCTCCCCCGCGCACCCGCCTCGCGCCGTGGAGATATCCACCTCAGCCGTTTTACAGAATACATTGTGATTTTTTAGGTCCAGTAAACAATAATATGTATTTAGTTATAGTGGACGCATACTCGAAATGGGTAGAATGCTACAACATGAAAAATAATATTACAACGACGGCGTTGATATCCCGTTTAATAGATTTTATGTCACGTTTTGGCACACCGCATACTGTGGTAAGTGATAATGGAACATCGTTCACTTCGCAGGAATTTAAGCAGTTTTGTGGTATGAATGGAATCTTACATGTCACTTCCCCACCATATTCTCCGATGAGCAATGGTGAAGGAGAGATTTTTGTTCGGATTGTAAAAAAAGGTCTTAAATCTGCACTACTTGTAGAATTGAATCAACAAAAGTTTAATAACCAATTAAGTAAATATTTGTTTGATTACCGAAATTCCGTTAATAGCACTACGGGCCGTAGTCCCGCAGAAATTGTTTTCGGTCGGCGCCTCAGGACGGTGTTAGATTTACTGAATCCGCGTTCTCCGTCGCCTTCACACTCGGACCTCGCACAATCAGTCAAACAAAAACAGTCCTTACAGAGTAAATATTACGGAGGAGTTTCTCGGAAGTGCTTCGCAGGAGGCGAGCCTGTTATGTACAAAAAAAATTTAAACAACAATAAATTTATATGGACTAAAGGCACTATTCTTAACAAACGTGGTAAAGTTGCTTACACTATTAAGGATGCTGCAACGAATGTAACGGTAAAAAGGCATGCAAATCAAATAATTGGAGTAAAGATTCAACGGAGTTCGGAGGCAGGAGGAAAATCAGTGGAGATAAAGAATCAGATTCAATGCCAACCTAGTCTATGTTGGCCTATGGAGGGCACTATAAGTATTACGGGAGAAAAGGAGTCAATGGGTTCCTCGAGTTCACAGAATATTGCCAACGAATCCCAAGTCGCGGTGCATGGCAGCAGAGATGAGGGAGGTGCCGTGTCACAGCTACGGCCTTCACCTTCACCGGTCACCATCGCCTCTGAGTCGGATACTCCCGCGCCGCCCCCAACTACGTGTGGAGGAGAAGCGGGCGCCCCGCTCGAGCCTTGTGACGTTATTGTGAGCGGATCCGGACCACAGGCCGCCATTGAGAGCGAGGCAATGCAGCCTTTATCCTGTTTAGATCCACAAGAACCGCGGAGTAGACGCGAGCGATCTAGAGTGGATTACTCCAAATATTTTTAATATTTTAAGTTGTTGTTCTAGTTAAAATATACATTACCTATGGTATTTTGTGTTAATGTATAGTAATTAGGAATAAGGGTGGAGGGATGATGTATATGCATTAGATACGGTTACATATCTACCTCGATTAAACGTTAGTCTATAACCGGCTACCAGCTGTTTCACTTGTTCGCCCGCTCCTATACATATCATTTTCTATCAAAATTTTTACAACGAACAACGACAACAGATAATAAATCTGGCCAGTTGACTTTGGCCCCTGAGAATAATCTTAGTATAAATATTGTTTTTATAAACCTGGTGCACCATAATGTTAGAGGTTTAATAAATGGTAAAGATTTAAAGTTAGAGCTATTCTATTAATATTTTTTGTGTTACAGAGCACTGGTTAAAAGATCATGAATTCACATTGTTGAACTTCGTAAATCACCAGGTTGCTAGCTCATTCAATAGAAAACATTCTAAACGTGGAGGCTCTTTAATATTCTTTAATAAAAACTTAAAATTTAAAGAACGTAAAGACTTAGTAGACTTCTCCATTGAGCGAGTTATTGAGATTGCCAGTATTAAGTTTTAGCATTTCATCTTGTTAAGCGTATACAGTCCCCCTGATGCTTCTTACATTAAATTTGAAGAAAAGCTTGAAGAAGCACTGTTCAAATGCCAATGTTCTAAGAAATCTATAATAGTTTGTGGAGATTTCAATGTTGATATATTGATACATAATTAACTCCACCAGAGAGAAATAAAATGAAAAATTTATTTAAATCCTTTAATCTGCATAGTACATTCTTAGAACCCACTCGTATTACAGCCACCAGTGCAAAATGTATTGATAATATTTTTACTGATATCAAACCTATAGATAAAGGTATTGTGGATCCTGTAGAGTCAGATCATCGTGGCCAATGGATAAAGTTTCCTAAAATTAGTAACAATGTCTGCAAAAAACAAATTATTGAAAATGAATAGAGAATATGAGAAAATGTATTAAAGAGATTACCAAATCTACCTAACTTCACTTGTGTAGACCAGTCATATAAACACTTATTTAATTTGATTAATGATGAGTTTGGCAAAGTTTTTACCTCAAAAACACTACAAATTGGTGGTCGTCCTGTTTTCAGTGACTGGGCAACACCAGGTATCTTTAAAAGTAGAAATAAATTATTTGAATTATATTCAGAAAAATCATATAATTTTAGGCAAACCTTTCGGGAATATGTAAAAAAATATTCAAAGATATTTAAACAAACGTGTTATCTTGCTAAGTCAAATTTCATTAAAAATAAAATTTCTAATTCTGTGAATAAAATAAAAATGACTTGGAACATCATTAACTCTGAATGCGGTAGATCTTTGGTGACTGAAAGGGATTTCCACTTAAAAGTAAATGGTTGCCATGTTACAAGGGACCTGGAAGTGGCGACAGAGTTTGAACATTTTTTCAAAAATGTAGGAATAGGATTGTTTTGTTGTCATTTAATGAAACACAGCAAAGTCGTTCTCTTGTTCAAGGCTGGCAGCGCTACAGACCCGTCATATTTCCGACCAGTGTCGGTGCTGCCAACTTTGAGCAAAGTATTTGAAAAAATAATCTTGAATCAAATGCTATCCCATTTTAATAGTCATAAAATACTTCATGCGAATCAATTTGGGTTTACGAAAGGGCGCTCAACTTCCGATGCTGGTGTTGAGTTATTAAAATGTATTCATGAAGCCTGGGAAGACAAGCACGATGCATTAGGTATATTTTGCGATCTATCAAAGGCTTTTGATTGCGTTCAACATGAAACGCTGTGCAAAAAATTACACCACTATGGAATAAGAGGCAAAGCTCTCGACCTTCTGTCTTCATATTTGAATAATAGAATATAGAGGGTCGATATTAATGGTACACGTTCTGTAGGACCCATGGTTACAATGGGTGTGCCGCAAGGCTCGATACTTGGGCCATTCTTGTTCCTCATTTATATCAATGATTTTCCATTTTATGTAGGGGACAGGAATAGGATTGTTTTGTTTGCAGATGATACCTCATTAATTTTTAAAATTAAAAGACAATTAGATAACTATGACGATGTAAACAATGCAATTGCAAGAGTAGTTCATTGGTTCAGCTCAAATAATCTTTGCCTTAATGAAAATAAAACTAAATGTATAAAATTTACTCTACCAAATGTAAAACAAGTTGCGGCCAATGTTTAACTGAATGGACAAGTGTTTGAGTTTGTAGAATCAACTGTGTTCCTCGGTATAACTATTGATGCCAATTTGCAGTGAGAGTGCAAAGACAGCCTCTAGTTCGGCTGCGTACGCTGTAAAAAAGATCAGGACTCTAACAGATGTGGATACGGCTAGAATGGTTTACTTCAGCTATTTTCATAGTATTATGTCTTACGGTATTCTCCTTTGGGGGAGTGCTGCAGATTTAAATTTTATTTTTGTTCTACAAAAGCGGGCTGTACGCGCTATTTATAATTTGGGCCCCAGAGTTTCTCTCCGAGAAAAATTCAAAGAAGTAAATATTCTAACCATACCATCACAATACATTTTTGCCAATCTTATGTATGTCCAGAAAAATCTATCACAGTTTTCTAAACTCTGTGATAAACATAATATAAACACTAGAAATAAAAATAATCTTTCAATCCACCACAGTCGACTACATAAGATTGGCGATTCTTTCCAGGGTAACTGTATACGCTTTTACAACAAGCTTCCCTGTGACCTGAGAATTTTACCATTAAATAAATTTAAAAAATTAATTAAAAACAAGCTTTGTGACAAAGGTTTTTACTCCATTAAAGACTATTTGCAGGACAGGGACGCCTAGAAATGATCTGCTGGCAAAGTGAAATAATATTAAATTGTAAATAGGCCATCAAAAAAAAAGCCTTCCTAAGTTTCTTGCCGGTTCTTCTCAGGTGGGCCGCGTTCCGAAGCGGTGGTCGCTTTAAATATTTTAAATAGTGTATGACATTTTGTAAGCGCCGTTAAAATGGTCTATGCAAAATAAAGATATTTTTACTTTTTTTACTTAAAATAAATAAAAACTAGAACAATTCATACAATAATAGGCGTGTTTAGATATGTGACGTAGTAGTAGGTATTATTACAATTTTTTATTATTTTTTTTATTTGTTCATTATGAAGTTTAGTTTTACCTATGTGTAGTTCACCGACATTCTTTTGCTAAGGTTAAAGAATCGACCTTGGTTAGAATGTAGGTAGACTTTGAAATTAAAAAAAAATAGTCTAGTCTTGGTGGAAACATGTTCTTCGTGAGCTAAGTTTTATCCAAGGGTCGTTGTTTTGTGTTGCTCGCCGTCCTTATATAAGCAGGCCCAAAATGGCTGCGTGACGTGAATGTTTCATGCATATCTCATGCACTAAAAAGAGGCATAACACCAGAACCTCAAAGAGGCTAGATAATACCCAACCCCTTAGAAAAGGCCTTGGTGGTAGTCAAAATCTGTCCGGAACCTTGTGATATCCTTACGAAGACTTATGGATTAATAGATATGAGATAGGTTTTATTCACTTCCAGTCGGTATCCTCCGCAGTCGATTTTTCTACTACGCCTTTGGGATTATAAAGAATGGTGATAAAATCTACTTTCTTAGAATTCAATATATAGAAATGTTATGGTAAATATCAATTATGTTAAAAAAATCTTAAGCGCAACAATGTTTCATGTTAAAAACTATGTCAAACGTATGCATATTAAAGCATGAAATATTTTAATCAACTATATGGAACAAATTTTGTGTCGGTTGGTATTCAGAGTCGAAAAATATTACGCGCTACTGGCATTCGACATGGAAATAAATCTGTAGGTGTTAAACTACCTAAGTAGACTTATATAAAAAAAAGTGTGTCTGTGTACACGCGTTAGAAGTTATACTTTTTTAGTCTACTTCACATATACCACAACTCTTTGTTTATAACAGGAATGATAAACTAGTAAGAAAATAAAACATCAAAAGAATAAAAACTACTTTGAATGTAGTTATTATAATTAGTGGTCATGGCAACACTGACTTAACTAACTAACTTTATGGTGACGGATACTCGTTGCGGTCTGCGCGCGCATCGTGAAAAATTACTCTCATCATTTTTCCATAACGCGCCAAAAGAAGTGTAACTTCAAAAATAATGGAAAGATGAAAGATCGGTCTTAGGGTGAGGCGAGATAGGTGTTATGAAGGCTTACACAGTTCCGTGAGCTCCTCACAGAGCGCAGTCCATCCACTATAGAATTTTAATTTATCTGCCATATAATGCCTGTGTAGCTTAAACACCTGCAATATTTCACAACCATAAAGAATACTTTTTATTTTTTACTTTACCATGCTTTTACTAACTTTAGCTTATTTCTTAGGATATTATATCTACTATGAGATCACAGACCATCTTTTCCACTAATCGATTTTCAAAACCTCGTTGCAGAACACGTTTAGCCTACACTGACTTCAATGAAATTGAATTAGGTTTAATATGGATAGTAAACATTTTAATACCTTTTTAATTTGAAGGTTAGGTTACACGCTTGAGAGATACCCTTGATATTGCAATGTTATAGTAATAATCCGTTTACTACATAAATCATACAAAATTGTAGAGTAAATAATATTAAAGCGCTCGTGGTCTGCTCGTGGACTCAGTGTTCTGTAAACGATCACTGCGTTAAGCAACTTTCGCTTTGGCTGGTCACGGAGGGGTGACCACTTTGTGGCATTTACATTTACGAGCGTTTCCGTGCTTCCAAAGGCACGTTAAGCCGTTAGTTCCGGTTGCATGTAACATGGCAGTGGTTAAGTCAAGTTGAAGGAGTTATGGTTATGTGAAATGTGTGAGGTATGGCTTGAAAATTTTGAACAGCAGGTAGCCACAACCAGCCTAGCTCTGTCTATTTTAACACGGCAATGGGCTATTCCGTGGGACAGGAATACACACACAATATGCCGCTGCCACCTCTTCGGTAATAAGTCGTGATAGATAAATAAAATTGTACAGAACAGTATATAAAAAAGTACTACTTAGTCGTATTTAACTTACCGATATAAAAAATCCGTCGAGGCGGCATGTCTCCTTTCCGGGACCCCTCCATGGGACCTGGAAGCGAGAGCCCTTGCGTCATTATTTAAATGGCGCAAGGAGGCGCGGGAGCAGGACCATAGGCCTACGCCCCAAGAAATCGAGGCTCAGCGGTCCCAGCTCCGACAGGAACTCATGGAGACATGGAAGGTACGAATTGAGCATCTAAGGTGGGGAAACGCCGCAATCGGGGCGGTCACTTCGGTCATGGATGAGTGGCTGGAGAGGAGCCATGGCAACCTCTCCTACCGGTTGTCACAGATACTTACCGGCACGGGTGCTTCGGTAAATATCTGTGGCGTATACACCGGGAGACCACAGCCGAGTGCCAGCACTGCGTAGAACGCAGCGAGGACACAGCGCTACACACATTGGTGGAGTGCTCAGCATGGGTGCAGCAGCGCCAAGACCTCGTGGCGAGTCTAGACGTGGACATTCTTTCGTTGGGAACCATGGTGCAAGCCATGGTCTCCAGCGGGAGCAAGTGGGACGCCGCTGCGTCGTTCTGCGAGCAGGTCATGCTCGCGAAAGAGGTGGCGGAGAGGGAACGTGAGAGGACTCTCCCGCCCGAGTTCCGCAGTCTGTGGCGACAACGCTGCAGACTTGTCTTCGCCTAAGACTACCGGCCTCCATGACCGGGGGCCTGAGGACGGCTGGTGGGCTGCTCGCCGTCCTTACAGAAGCAGGCCCAAGACGTCGGCATGACGTAAAAATGTCACGCACGCCTCATGCCCCAAGAAGCGGGATAGTACCCGAGCCAACCTCCAAAGAAGCGGGATAACACCCGAACCCTAGGTGAGGCCGTATATAAGTATACCTACTTATACAAAAGCTGGTAAAGTTCGGAAGTAGGCACAAACAAACCGTAACACTGTTTTTTCGTCCGTCGTACCGGATCTCCCGAAGACCGCGACGCTTAGGTACAGGGCTGCCAAGCGCGCCACAAAGAGCTGTAGCCAGAGCCAGAAAAAACCACTTACAACCTCTGTATGATAAGCTGGAATCATCTGAGGGGCAGAGGATATTATTAATAGCAATCTTTAATCCTTTATTATATACAATAATTTCACATTATAAAAACGTTGCCTGTTAGAAATTGCTACGAGTATAAACCGCCTATTATACATTTCAAAAACTATATTCTATATCTACATAAATGTTAATATGTGTACAATGAAGAATATATATATATATTCTGTTTATTTCTTTTTTCAGTTTTTATTATACCACAACGATGGGTGATGGCAATTATGGGGTTCCTGGCGGTCGCAAACGCATATACGATGAGAGTCTGTCTAAACATCGCGATCACTCAAATGGTTCACAAACGAGCCACGTCTGGCACGGGCAGTGACGGATCCTGTCCAGCTGGAGATGTTGCAGAGGTTACTGCGAACCCCACGGTATGACTTTTTTAATTTCCTTTACAATTTTCAAGGTTCTATCCAATGTGAACAAGGATCCGAAAACTGCTTATAGGTTTACCACGTCCTTCTGTTTGTCTGTCTGTCCAGTGTCAGCAGTATTTGTCAGATCTTTGGTACTAAAATGCTGTAATTTGGCATAAAATTCTTCTATAAAATAAAAAAAAAAATAAAACTAACTATCTTCACGCTGTATCCCTGACGGGGTAGTCAGAGTCTATAAAACAAAACCTTGAAAATGATATTAGTTTGTCTGTCGTCTACGCTTATTGTTGATCTCTACCGTCCCCGATTATTATGATAATATTGTTAAATTTATTGGATCTCTGCCTCCTTTTGAGACCATACCAATACCACCACCAACGTACTTGAAAAGACACAACTAATGATGATTTTATGCAACTGAGCGTTCACCCTCAACAGTATTTTGGATACTCAAGTGACACCCACCATCTCCCGCTACTTTAATTAGGCCTTAAAGTAGATAAAGAAAAGAAATGAAGTATGCATGGATCGCCAAGTCTACCGATCTGTCCTCTGTGACTACTCTATGAAGGATACAGCGTGAAGATAGAATAAAGTATAAACAAAAATAATGTTTTTTAGTTAGTGAAGTAGATATAGATCACCTGGTCTTTGTGTTCGATCCATTCATCGTCTAAGCGTACAGCTGCTCAACTTTTTTGTTACCGCTACCGCTCACTGAGTAAATATAAATACGTCTTGTGTATGTAATATGTTTTGTGGTTTACACAGTCCCAAATAATGGTCGAGCTCCAACTATAGCACTGAGTTTTATATTAGATGCAAGAGTGTCAGACTGACACTCTTTGTTTGATAGCAATCATATTTGATCAGATTTTCAGTACCCAGCTTTTATTGCTAACTGAAGCAGGTTTTTGTATTAATACATGGGTAATCAACGCGGTTAAGGAACCCCTCCAAGGTCTATGGGGACCAAGCGACCTCGCCTGCTAGTGTTACCTTGCTGACTAACGGATCAGGCAACGACACAGGCACCCTTAGAGCCACCGCACACTGGCTTCTTTTAGTATCCGCAACCGGCGACTTTGGGCCGTATTCCAGAATGTTTCTCAATACTCAATCGACACTTGAGGCTAGTTTTTGCCTTATAAATACTACTCTCAAGTGTTTCTTGAGTATTGATAAACGTTCTGGAATACGGCCCTAAGACTGTGTCGATACTGTGTCGCGCTCGGTCGCTGTATCTGGCTTCCACAAAGCTACTAAGTCGCTGGTTGCGGATACTAAACGAAGCTAGTGTACGCTTACGGGTTTGCGAGATTAAACGGCAGTTGCTTCCAACAATCCCAAATATATTATATATTGGCTCGGCAGCGCGAGTGCTGCACCTTTGGTGTTGCAAACGTCCATAGGCTACGGACCACTTTCCATCAGGTGGGCCGTATGCTTGTCTGCCACCTCAGTGGTATAAAAAAATAATATAAACAGCAAAGCCATAGCTGTTCTTAGTAGTCACAGACGAGACGTGTGAATACTTATATATTTTGTCACATCTGTTAGGAGGAGCATTATGTCAATCACGTCCAATGCAGTTGGAAGTGATGGTGTGAGCCGTAATATGATCCTACCCATCCTTGATGAGATCCTCCCAGTCATCTGTCACATCCTAAATTCATCATTATCCTCTGGTATCTTCCCCTCTTTCTGGAAAACCGCTGAAATCATTCCTATGCCTAAAAATAAAAATCCTTCTTGTTTCTCTGATTATCGACCAATTTCAATATTACCATTCCTCTCCAAAGTAATTGAACGCCTTGTACATAACCAACTCAATACATTTCTAATCAAAAACAATTTATTGAATCCCTATCAATCAGGCTCGACCTGGACACAGCACCGTCTCCGCTTTGGTGAATATTACGGACGACATCCGACATGCCATGGAGTGTGGGAATGTCACAGTTTTGGCTCTGTTGGATTTTTCCAACGCGTTTAACACAGTGGATTTTGACATATTGATTGATATATTGCGATCTCTTGGCATATCTCTAGTGGCGACTGATTGGTTTCGCAGTTACCTGTGTGGACGCCGACAGCGCATACGCATCAAAAATACTCTCTCCTCATGGTGCAATACTTCTGTTGGTGTGCCCCAGGGTGGCGTTCTATCTCCTCTACTTTTCGCATTATTCATTAACTCAATCTCGGATCAACTTCGTTCCTCCTATCACCTTTATGCAGATGATCTACAAATATACAGCCAAGCACCCCTGACATCCATTAAAGATGCTGTGGATGCTATTAATAATGATCTGGCCAGTGTAAGTGCCTGGAGCGAATCGTATGGACTCAAGGACCCCTTGAAGACCCAAGTCACAATAGTTGGCAGTCCTTGGATGGTTTCAAGGATTGATTGGCCACTACTCCCACCGGTTATTTTCAACGGTACCGTCATACCATTTAGTGACCGGGTTAAAAACCTGGGAATATACATTGACTCCAATCTCTCCTGGGTCACTCAAATGCAAGAGACCAGCAGAAGATTGTATGCAGCTGCGGGATCTATGAAACATTTGCGATCTTTCTTACCGACTGCCACCAAGATTGCGCTTGCAAAAACCCTCCTACTCCCAATTCTTGACTATGCAGACGTCAGCTATCCAAATCTCACCGAACGCCAGCTAGATAAACTCGAGCGTCTTCAGAATTTTTGTATCAGTTTTATATTTGGACTACGCAAATATTAACATTACTGTTTTTCGGAAAAGACTCGATTGGCTACCTATTCGACTTCGCCGGAATGCTCATATTCTTTTCTTGTTATACAGTATACTGTTCAACCCTTCTACGCCTACCTATCTCAAAGGACGTTTTGAGTTCCTTCATGATACTCATTCGAAGTGCTTAAGATCATCGGAGAACATGAGACTAAAAATACCGTCACATTCCACAACATTCTTAGGAAAATCCTATACTGTCTTGGCCGTACGATTGTGGAATGAGCTACCATTAGATATTCGTCGCGCGAAGTCACTCGCTATCTTTAAGGACAAGGTTAAAAACCACTTTCTGTCCTCTAACTAAGTACTTAACTTTACTTGTAGTATTTCTTTTCTTTTACTTCTTTATTGTGTACAACTTAACTATTATCCTCGTTATCATACTAATCTTTAGTTATATATTATGTAAGTACGCCATCAACTACCTCTTTCTTTGTTTTCCTGATCTTCTCTTTCCATACGTTGTCTGGAAGAGATCGCTTTTAGCGATAAGACCGCCCATTGTACTCTCACTTGTAGTTTTAAGTCTTGTAAATACTGTATTTAATGGTGTGCAATAAAGAATTATCTATCTATCTATCTGTATATACCATGTTTCTGCAAATAAATAAGAATTTATTCTATTCAATAAAAATGGACGCCAGGCTTCGAGAGAAACGTGACAGCAGACTTTGAAGTATCTTCCTGCAATGTACAGTGTGTGCGTAATTTGTGACGCAAATCGGATAAGCCAGCTCAACTTTAATGCATCTATGGCCAAACAAATGTATTATTGTATCAATTAAATTTAAAATTGGTGCCCAATTTATTTTGATTATTCATTATTCTATTATGCCATGAATCGAGACATTCGGATCGTAGGGTTTCTTCGCAGTACCTATTCAGTAAGCGTCAGAGTATAAAAGTCAGGGTAAACTATAGGTACCGGCTGATAGGAAAGGAAATGATAAATAGGCAGGAGCCTTGCAAAAAAACAGGATAGTGTAGAATTACAGTGTATGCTGACGACGACGTCAATGGCACAATGCTGATCATCATCCGAGCGTTTGTCCCAGTTGCATCTCGAGGCTTGGAGTCCTCTTTCCTACACCTTTTCCTCCATGTCGCACGACCTTCGGCGTCCTTTGCAGTGAGTCCATTGGCACGCATATCAACTCTACGACGTCTAGCCAGAAATTCTTGGGTCTTCCCCTTTTACCGGTATCTGGTAGAGGCGGCATGGCCAGACATTTGTTCCCCACTATTTCGGCGGTTGCCGCAAGCCATGACTATACCATCGAAGGCGATGACATAATGCTGTTGCACCTAACCAATGCAAATATGAGCTAATAGTTTAACTCGTGATTATATTTATGAAGACTGTGAATGAAGTCAATGCAATTATTGTGATCTAGCTTATTGAGCAGATCTGCATTCAGATCGAAATAACATACATTGTATTCTCATTTAACTAATGACAGGAAATATCAATGTTTGTACAAGCCTTACTTTAATCGCGAGGCGAAAAAAGTTTTGAAACGCCATAGTAACTTCAAAGACCCTGTAACCTTAGTTAAGTAGCCTGATCCAAATTATTTAGATACGTTTTCAAGACACGAAAAATACTTACTAGTTATTTTAATTGCAGGAGGTGACGGGATTCGACTGGGATGAAGCAACGCAAGGTATAATCCTAAGTGCCTTTTATTATGGGTACATAGTCACACACTTGCCTGGGGGTATGTTAGCGGAAAGATTCGGAGGAAAGTACTCCCTGGGCTTTGGAGTACTTAGTACCGCAGTTTTCACGTTATTGACACCATGGGCCGTCTCTGCAGGAGGGGCTACTGGACTTATTATTCTTCGAGTGTTGGAGGGACTTGGAGAGGTAAATATTGCAATCCTAGTTAATTTGATCTGGATAATTAAATTATATTATACAAAGCGAACTTATATAGCACATGGTAAACTTCTCTATCTTAGTAGTAGTATTACCATTAATATCCTTCCACGTCAACTAAATAATTATAGTATTCAGAAGCTGTAAAATTGGTTCTCTCTTAGCATTAAGGATGGGAACTATTAAAATAAATGTAGATAACAATGTCATGTCAACATGTTAACGTAAAAAATCAAATCAAAGGCTCCTAACTCAGGCATCATTAGTTTGCCTATGAAGAGTTTCTAATAACAGAATATTATTTGGGTCAATAAATTTTATTATTATTATTCTAAATCTATACTAATATATAAAGCAGAAGAGTTTGTTCATTTAAACGCTAATCTCATGAACTACTGGTTCGAAATAAAAAAAAATGTATTGGATCGTCCAATTATCGAGAAAGGCTATACAACATCACGCTACTACCCAGGAGAGCCGAGCAGTAAAATGTCAACAAATTGGGCCAATTTTCATACCTAAGTGCCGGTATTTAATGGGTGCGACGGGGTTAGAAGTATGTCACGGGCAAAGCCGCGGTAGTCAGCTAGTAATAATATAATTAGAGTACATTATGTACGTTCTTGAGCAATGAAATCTAACTTGAGATATTTTCAGGGTACAACGTTCCCCGCATTGAATGCAATGTTGGCGCGATGGGCACCAATATCTGAGAGAGGACGAATGGGATCCCTGGTCTTCGGTGGTGCACAGATCGGTAACATCGCCGGCACCTACTTCTCAGGATTAGTGATCAAAGAAACTGGAGAATGGCAGTCTGTCTTTTACCTGTTTGGTGCTGTTGGAATTCTATGGTTCATCCTATGGGTACGAAACTTTATTTTACTTTAAACTTACTGACTGCCTCGGTGGCGCAGTGGTAGTGTAGGATCTATCACGCCTTATCCCCGAAGGGGTGGCAGAGGCATATTATTTGCCCACTTTTCGCCATGTGTATTCCTGTCACACGTAACAAGTGGTGAGTCCATTGCATTGTCCAATGCCCAGAAATTTTAGTAAAAACAATTAACGAACTTTTCAGATTTTAAAGATGTGCTACTAAATTCTCAAAATCTTATTTGTACTTTTTAAGGCATGTTAAATATTTCGGTACATGCTACTTTTAATTTCTCATAATTTTTTACGTTTCCAAATTTGTGTTGAAACATGTAAAGGACCTTTAATGGTAGCGGCGATCAAGCCATCACCGCTGTTAAGAACCGTTACTTACTGTACGATTTTGCGTGTCAAGCCCTAAGGGTAATGACTAATAATAATCAGTACAGGGTGTCAGCATACCGAAGTAACGAGCGTATATGTTACAATATACTCTTATTCCATACATATGTCGCACTCTAAGTTACCTAGTTACTTAATACAATATAAATATAAATAAAAAAATATCGTTGGGACAACTCACACAACGCCACCTGATTCCAAACCACCAGATAACTGAAAACATACTTATATATTTCTAAATACATACATATTATAGATAATAATAACACCCAGACATAGACCAACCATCGTGCTCATCACACAAAGGTTTAACCTGGGTGGGAATCGAACCCACGACCTCTTGCGTAGCAGTCGGATACACACCCACCGCGCCACAGAGGCAGTCAGCTATATATTACCAGCAACTTTGTATGATTACTACATACTGCTTGTGAAAGAAAGAGGATACATAGGTACGCATTTTGTTGGACTGTTTTACAGAAAGAAAAATGAATGCCTCAAATAATTTAAACTTTTTAATGCTTACATTTCAATCTTAGCAGCTGTTCAACGTGGTTAATATTTTTGTGACTTATGAAAACACCTTATGAAATCTGATGTACCTACTTACTCGTACCTAGGTATAGATTTCATCGCATGTGATAGGATCAGTGCCGTAAGGGTACATAAATTAAAGATGGCTGCCGCAATATACAGAATTGCTTTTAGTTATTATTTTACCCAAGTGGAGCGTCGTTTTCAATATTAACTTATTTATCTTTTTATTTAACCGTTACGTTCAGTCTAAAATTCATTCTGTCTTCCCTAAAATTTAGGTACATATTCTCACACATCCTCCCTTAGTTTTGAAATTTCCTAAATTTAGTTGTAGACATAAGTTGTATCATTTACATAGTTATAAGTAAATAATAACGGTTCTATTTTATAACATTTTAGGCGCTGCTTTGTTACAACGACCCCGAATCACATCCGTTCATTTCGGACAAAGAGAAAAAGTATTTGGAAGAGGCACTAGGCAGTCACCGCAGCAGTCAACCTTCTGCTATTCCTTGGAAGGACATATTGATGTCTGTACCACTCTGGGCCTTAGTGTGTGCACAGGTAAGCTTTTACTTGCTCGCTCTCTTTTCTTCATCTTCGTGCATTCCTAGTTGTCACCAAGCCCTACCTGGATTTAAAGCCTGGTGTTTACTTTTTACTATCGTTTGGCTGTTGTATTTTTGGCCTTATTAGGAGCAACTGCAGTTTGACCTCCCATCTCCGTCCGTTAGATAGCAGGTGCACCGCTAGCTGGTGAGCTTGGGCTCCGGAGATTACCTTATCTGTGGTGAGCGATGTGATGGTAGAAACCAAGATTTAAACATTTACAACTATTATGTCGTTGGGACAACTCACATTTTCAACTTACATTTTGTTTTCGCCTATTTAAGTATAGGGAAACAAGTATAAACTGTACCCGCAGTCATTCGACATTCGCGGACATATATAAAATATACAATTCCTGTATATTATATTGAAAAGGTGAACCAATTTAGATGTTTTTTTGTATGAATGCTCCTCGTGTTATATACATTGACTGGTAGTTTTTAAATTATCCTCAATAATACGTATTTAATTTACTTCACCGGCAATAAAGTCGGTTCATGAACACAAAATCTATTACAGTGCGGTTTGGAAGAGCATTGTAATATTTTAAGGATCGCATATTAAATTGGTAAAGTTCTGATGTCTACGGAAGTATGCAGCGGATCTTTTCAATAACGAACAGTAAAATAATAGCGATTGCAGTGAACGTACCTGTATGTATTATATTCACAATTCCAAAACATAACCTCTGGTTTCAGGGGATGAAAAGACGTGTTTATTATAACCGGTTATACCCTCTAATTCACCTAAGGTATTTTGAACCGTATTACTTGTAGGTAGGTATTAATTAGGTAGGTAGTATAGAAGTAGGTTTTTGTGCTTTAAAGAAAAACACGTGTTAAATTATTTACTTTAGGCGTTCGTAGCCCCGCTTGCTCAGTTCTGTAAACGATCACTGCGTTTAGCATTTCATTTTACGGTTCGTCTTGACATAATTTCTGGCATTTCCATTTTCGAGCGTTTTCTTGTTTCGGAAGGGAAGTTTAAGTTGTGCTGTTGGTCACAGCTGCAAGAACATTGCAGACGTTAAACCAAATGAAATACGTTGCGTTGGAGGACCGCTCCAACAATAACCTAACCTAACTAAGCAACATAGTGTGCCGTCACTGCCCTAGCGGCGCCGTGGACGCGGCTGAGCATACGCTCACCGTGGGTACGGCTGGGGACAATTTTGGGACGTATTTGTCGCTGCCGGCCTTGGTGCGAGTCATGGCTGGAAGCCGACAATGCTGGGCCGCCACTGGTTCGCCAGTGAGGTGATGGCGGCTAAAAGAGAAGAGCTGCGGGTTCGAGAGCGAGGAGGACGCACGCTTCCGTCTCGAGGGTGTCGAGGGCGGCGCCCTCCGGCTATCTTGTGGCCGTGGGCGGAAGGTCGGGGGACCCCGCTCACAAAAGCCTTCTGGCGGCTGGCACCCCTTGTGTTCCGGGGTGCCTTCAAGTGCCCGCTCGATCAGTCTCCACTCCCCCCTGTTCTCAGAGGGATGATTGGGGACGGCTCGCAGCGGGCACAAGTTAACCTACTCCGGCAGCACATCTGGCCCCCGAAGAGAGCCTCGTCGTAGGGCATTGCAGTTAATAGCCTTCAGGCCTATCCTGCTGTTGGGAAGAAGGTGGAACACCGCGGGGTTTAGTGGGTAGGACGGGCCCCAAAGGGCCGGGAGTTCCACACACCGTCCCTGCTTTGGGGGGTATAAACGGATTCCCTGCGATAAAAAAAACTATGCAACATAGGCATGTGATACTTATGACAAAAAAATCTTGGATTTTAAATTTTTAGGAGCGGTCCCCCAACGCCACGTATTTTTTTTAGAATTATTTATACATACTTAGGTACTTTAAGATTGATTTCTTTTATTATTTTTTACTTTTTAAAGGGAACTAAGGTTTTGAGTCGGGGGTTTTTTTGATTTGTATTAATTGGTTTGCAACCGACATGACGACATCTCGCCGTTGGCTCCAGACTGGGCTTTTTATTACACTGACCTCCAGGTCAGGAATTCCAGGTATGCAGCAGTGCTTGGTTCCAACACAGCACTGCTGCATACCTCGAATTCCACACCTAAAAATGCAAAGTACCTACATAGGTATGCCTATCTTATTACAATCTAAGTAGCTACCTGCCTTTACGTAACTAATTTATTTTTAGATATTAAATGTATTAGTAGTGACCTAGAAAAAAATATACCTATGCAATAAAAAGACTAATAAATAGTAAGTATGCATACCTAACAACTAACTTCCTACCTCTTTGTATAATGATACCTACTTACCTAGGTAACAGAACAAATGTTAAAACTGGTTACTTAATTACCATAGTACTTCCTTACGTTAACACAAAAAAAAACTCAGGAACAACATTAGTTCGCCTACCTAGCTGTCAACAATGTTACAACTACATAAAAATATTTAAGTAGTTGCTGAACTGGCAAGGATTGTTATATTTTATCACAAAAAAAGAAAACTTAAAAGTACGTAAATTCAAACAGGGGACAATATACAAATGTATTTTTTAACGAAAGTACAGCCAGGCATATAACTAATGCCTGATTTAATTTTTATAATAATTATTAATAATTTTTAACCTTAAAAAATAAGTTTCTTGAAATACTATCAAAATTGGTAATGACTTTATATTATTACAAAGGAAGTTAGTTGTTATTCTGGCAATTGGCAACTCGTTCTGTGTCTGTGACCCTGACCACAAAGCTTAAATTTAATGTTTAAATTCTGTAATTTAAATAGTTAGATACATCTTTCAAACGGTCGTTCCACTTCTTGAATTATTCAGTCATTAACAGCACAGTTCACAGGCTGTTGATTTTTTTTAATCCTTAAATTAAATCCAACCAAAACATTGATATTTTATATTTAATATGAATAACTAATAAAACTTGGCTTATCAGTGGATTCCGACTTGACATCGATTTATGAGACATCCAGTACCCACAATTAAGTTTACTAAATAATAAGCAATCTCTGTAATCAGCAGCGAGTTAAACTTAAAATTTTCTATTTCTTTCTGCTTTTATTTTCGTCGTCTTAATACATTTTTTTTTCTTAGCTTATCAGACCCCATAATTTAATAGAAGAGTCCATTTTGATAAACATTAATTAGCTGCATCAATCGCTGTTGTTGCTCGTGATCTAATTGGTAGATTTGGTTTTGGATTGGATTATGTTTTCAATGTCTATAAGACTTAGTAAGTAGATATAAAAACAAGATTAGTTTCGAGCCACTGATTTCATACCAAATTCTAGTCCTATTTGAGACAGACCACAGACCATTGTACAGGCGATAGAACAGACATAAGGAGGCAGTCTCTCCTGTCGCGAAGGGGTTCGACACTGCCCGCTAGTAGAGGATCGTTGAAAATCCTCATAACACGCCCTTCTACCGAGTCGAAAGGTCGAAGCTGGTATTCAGATGCACAAGCCCAAATATTTTATTACAGTAAAGATTTTCCGACTCAAGCTATTTACTAAATTAAAACCCATCAAGAATAATATTATTACCATTGTACCTATATCTCCTTCAACTGTTATTACTGTAACTTAGTGTGTACATAAATAAATAAATAAATAAATATTGTTAACTTTTTAATAATAAATCATTTCAAAAGATAATTGATGCCTACGTCCCTTGTGACAAATTTAATGAAAAATTAATGTTAACACACAACTTCAACGTTAGCCAATGAAAGGTAATTATAGTAGAAACATACTCACCACCTAATACCACGTTGCAAAATAAGTACAATTTAAAGTTTAACTTTAAATTGTACTTATTTTGCGAAACTGGTCATTAGATTAGCGTTAAACCGTTGCAAATGTTAATAAATAGCTACTCAAAGTGAAGGTCTCTATACCGTAAGTAATTAATTACTTTATAATGTACCATGTGTCCAGCATGAGTTAGTCGTAGACTGTTCAACTACATTTATAGCTAGATAGTCGAAAACCAGAGTCAAATGCTATTTCTGTTATTTTTATGGTTTAATAATCAACAAGGATAATAATATATATGTATATCTATCACGCCTTATCCCCGAAGGGGTGGCAGAGGCATACATATTGTATGCTCACTTTTCACCATGCGTATTTCTGTCTCACATAATAGGTGGTGAGCCCATTGCCGTGTTTAAATAGACAGACGCAGGTTGTGGCTACGTGCTGTTGAAAACATTTATACCACTTTTATTTTTTGATAAGTCTGAATACGAATTACTTTTCAAAATATTTTTTTTCTTATATAGTTACTGGACTTATGGTTATGACAACGTATGCAATCCCAACTCATTTTCCTTGACATAATCATCCCTCAGTATATGCCGTTGAGCCAAACGCAACGATAGTAAACGCGATGATTAAACGCGAGATTTAAACGGGGACAAACAATGATAGTCGCCAAAACCAAAGATAATAATATAATGGTACTACATACCAAAACGCTACCTATGTATTATCTGTACAATGCTGAAACCTTATTATATACCTAGATTAGAACAACATTAGTTCGCCTACCTAGCTGTCAACAATGTTACAACTACATAAAAATATTTAAGTAGTTGCTGAACTGGCAAGGATTGTTATATTTTTACACAAAAAAAGAAAACTTAAAAGTACGTAAATTCAAACAGGGGACAATATACAAATGTATTTTTTAACGAAAGTACAGCCAGGCATATAACTAATGCCTGATTTAATTTTTATAATAATTATTAATAATTTAATAATTATTAAAAGCGCTCGTGGCCCCGCGGTCTCAGTGTTCTGTAAACGATCACTGAGTTACGCAACTTTCACTATGGCTGGTCCTCCGATGGGTGACCACTTTGTGGCATTTACATTTGCGAGCGTTTCCGTGCTTCGGAAGGCACGTTAAGCCGTTGGTCCCGGTTGCCAGTAAAATGGCAGTCGTTAAGCCTGGTTGAAGGCCTTATGGGCGGCTTGAAAAAATTCAACAGCAGGTAGCCACAACCTGCGTCTGTCTATTTCAACACGGCAATGGGCTCACCACCTATTACGTGGGACAGGAATCCATACGGTGAAAAGTGGGCATACAATATGCCTCTGCCACCCCTTCGGGGATAAGGCGTGATGGATATTTTTTTTTTTTTTTTTTATTAATAATTTTTAACCTTAAAAAATAAGTTTCTTGAAATACTATCAAAATTGGTAATGACTTTATATTATTACAAAGGAAGTTAGTTGTTATTCTGGCAATTGGCAACTCGTTCTGTGTCTGTGACCCTGACCACAAAGCTTAAATTTAATGTTTAAATTCTGTAATTTAAATAGTTAGATACATCTTTCAAACGGTCGTTCCACTTCTTGAATTATTCAGTCATTAACAGCACAGTTCACAGGCTGTTGAATTTTTTTTAATCCTTAAATTAAATCCAACCAAAACATTGATATTTTATATCTAATATGAATAACTAATAAAACTTGGCTTATCAGTGGATTCCGACTTGACATCGATTTATGAGACATCCAGTACCCACAATTAAGTTTACTAAATAATAAGCAATCACTGTAATCAGCAGCGAGTTAAACTTAAAATTTTCTATTTCTTTCTGCTTTTATTTTCGTCGTCTTAATACAATTTTTTTTCTTAGCATTATAAATTATAAACATTAATTCGCTGCATCAATCGCTGTTGTTGCTCGTGATCTAATTGGTAGATTTGGTTTTAGATTGGATTGTGTTTTCAATGTCTATAAGACTTAGTAAGTAGATATAAAAACAAGATTAGTTTCGAGCCACTGATTTCATACCAAATCCGAGTCCTATTTGAGACAGACCACAGACCATTGTACAGGCGATAGAACAGACATAAGGAGGCAGTCTCTCCTGTCGCGAAGGGGTTCGACACTGCCCGCTAGTAGAGGATCGTTGAAAATCCTCATAACACGCCCTTCTACCGAGTCGAAAGGTCGAAGCTGGTATTCAGATGCACAAGCCCAAATATTTTATTACAGTAAAGATTTTCCGACTCAAGCTATTTACTAAATTAAAACCCATCAAGAATAATATTATTACCATTGTACCTATATCTCCTTCAACTGTTATTACTGTAACTTAGTGTGTACATAAATAAACAAAATAAATAAATAAATATTGTTAACTTTTTAATAATAAATCATTTCAAGAGATAATTGATGCCTACGTCCCTTGTGACAAATTTAATAAAAAAAAAATGTTAACACAACTTCAACGTTAGCTAATGAAAGGTAATTATAGTAGAAACATATTCACCACCTAATACCACGTTGCAAAATAAGTACAATTTAAAGTTAAAGCGAAACTGGTCATTAAATTAGTGTTAAACCGTTGCAAATGTTAATAGATAGCTACTCAAAGTGAAGGTGTCTATACCGTAAGTAAGTAATTACTTTATAATGTACCATGTGTCCAGCATGAGTTAGTCGTAGAATGTTCAACTACATTTATAGCTAGATAGTCAAAAACAGAGTCAAATGCTATTTCTGTTATTTTTATGGTTTAATAATCAACAAGGATAACAATATATATGTATATCTATCACCCCTTATCCCCGAAGGGGTGGCATAGGTATACATATGGTATGCTTACTTTTCACCAAGTGTATTCCTGTCTCACGTAATAGGTGGTGAGCCCATTGCCGTGTTTAAATAGACAGACGCAGGTTGTGGCTACGTGCTGTTGAAAACATTTATACCGCTCTTATTTTTTGATAAGTCTGCATACGAATTACTTTTCAAAATATTTTGTTTTCTTATATAGTCACTGGACTTATGGTTATGACAACGTATGCAATCCAAACTCATTTTCCTTCACATAATCATCCCTCAGTATATGTCGTTGAGCCAAACGCAACGATAGTAAACGCGATGATTAAACGCGAGATTTAAACGGGGACAAACAATGATAGTCGCCAAAACCAAAGATAATAATATAATGGTACTACATACCAAAACGCTACCTATGTATTATCTGTACAATGCTGAAACCTTATTATATACCTAGATAAATAGATACTATAACCCAGATAACTGAGTATCAAGGTAGGTATAGGTCTCGCGGCGAATGATGAGCTCTGTAAAAAAGTGGAAGGGGCATGCGCAGAACTCATAAATTAGGTCTATTTGGCGGGGTGACAAGGGGTGAAGGGCGGGAGTGTAGGAGCGTGGACGCAGGAATAGTCGAAATCCTACACGAACACTAATGCTCAGCCGCACACTACTCCGCGATTTGTCGGCACGTGTTGTCACTAGTCTCGGTACTGTCACGCACATAAAATATTCTACTCTTTTTGGTAATTATATTAATAGCGTATTGAGGTTGTTATGCCCCGAGTAAATTGTCTGTCTAATCTAGACAAGAAAGCAAAAGTGGCCAAGTGCGAGTCGGACTCACCCTTGAAGGGTTCCGTGGCAGCATGTAATTGAATGAAAGGTAAATTGCAGTTTACGATTTATGACGTATTAAAAAAAACTACTGACTAGATCTCGTTCAAACCAATTTTCGGTGGAAGTTTGCATGGTAATGTACATCATATTATTTGTTTTTGTTTTTTCATTCTCTTACTTTAGAAGTTACAGGGGGACACACACATTTTACCACTTTGGAAGCGTCTCTCGCGCAAACTACTAATTTTAGAAAAAAATGAAATTAGAAACCTCAATACCATTTTTGAAGACCTATCCATAGACACGTATGGGATTAATGAATTTTTTTTTTAAATTTCAGTTCTAAGTATAGGGAACCCCCAAAATTTATTGTTATTTTTCCTTTTTTGTGTGAAAATCTTAATGCGGTTTACAGAATACATCTACTTACCCAGTTTCAATAGTATAGTTCTTATAGTTTCGGAGAAAAGTGGCTGTGACATACGGATGGACAGACAGACAGACATGACGAATCTATAAGAGTTCCGTTTTTTGCCATTTGGCTACGGAACCCTAAAAACGGTTTATTATTTAAATTGTTTGATCAAATATTTATACCAATTATAAATTTCCGACAATTTCATGTTTAATACAACAAAATTGGAATCACGCCTATCTTTCACCGGGGTAGGCAGAGACTTCTTCCACTTCTTTTACTTTAATAAGTGTTGTTAGTGTCACACACATTGCATACCTATTTCTATATTAAAATATTACCATAAAAATAGTTTTTCTTAATACGATCACTGAAAACGAAATAAAATACCTATCATGACTTAATAATATCACGCAAAACACTTTGAACTCACTTGTTGTAAATAATATATACCTACCTACTTACGTACCCACCCACCTACCTACGCTATAAAATAAAATAATGTTTAAAGGTTCAAAGCAGAGTCGTATTAAACTTGATACTTTGTGTAATAATATTGTGCGCGATTATACATGCGCAAACTATCCCCACTAATTTTCATCAGAGCTCATCATTTGCCGCGCGACCCGAGTAAACAATATCGACAAATACAGTACATTCAAGCAAATGTATCTAAAGGTAAAATAAACTTATAGAAACAATCAATGTCAAATTTCGATATATGAACACAAATATGCTTCAATCAGCACATTGTTTCATAATATGTAACTTCATTGACAACACAACACAATATGTATGTAACATTTAACACGGTGGTTATAACTTTGTTTATTACAAGCCGTTATATGACCGTAGTTCGTGGGATACCGAAAGTACTACATAATAATCAGGTAATATCTAGTCAACTTGAAAGCCTTATGGGCGGCTTGAAAAATTTCAACAGCAGGTAGCCACAACCTGCGTCTGTCTATTTCAACACGGCAATGGGCTCACCACCTATTACGTGGGACAGGAATACACATGGTGAAAAGTGGGTATATAATATGCCTCTGCCACCCCTTAGCGAATAAGGCGTGGTAGATAAATAAATAATATCTAGTATTTCCCCTAATTGGGTTTCCCCATCACTATTCGTTCGAACATCATTGCCTAATCGATATTTTTTGATAATGACACTTTATAGACCCATCTAATGTGAATTGAACGGGCTTATTGAAAGAACAACAATGAAATAAAAATACTACGAATTTTTACCCGAAGGAGTAGGCAGAGGCAAACTATACGTTCACATTTTACAAGTTGTATTTGTCCCACATAATAGGTAGTGAACCTATTACCGCATTGAAACGGACAGGTGCAGACTGTGGCTACATCTTGTAGAAATTTTACATCAGTAAGGCCTTCATCTTGGCCTAACGACTACCATGTTACTAGACCATGTGGTGGCACTACGGAGTAAAGAATAACAGATTCTGTCCTCCTTGGGGGTGCCATGTCGGTCCAGGACCAACGGCTATATTATTGTGCCCTCCGAAACACGGAAACGCTACATGTTAAATGAAAGTGCCA
Organism: Thumatha senex; assembly: GCA_948477245.1. Lineage (NCBI taxonomy): Eukaryota > Metazoa > Arthropoda > Insecta > Lepidoptera > Erebidae > Thumatha > Thumatha senex. Next base: position 11,993,683 of record OX419732.1, on the reverse strand, counting down.
AAACCTTCGTCCATTACAGAACTGATCGTGGTGGAATCTTTTGCAAAACTCTCTACTTATTTCATCTGAAAAAATAAAAAATAAAAGCGAAATAAAAGTCCCCAAAAGAAGCGAAACAAAACCCGAACCCTGATTCAAGGTTGAGAGTAGCAGAGTAGCCTTGCATCAGGTCGAAAGACCTGAGGTTATTCTTCCAAGGGCTGTCGACCATAGTCAGATAGAAGAGCACCGCGTGGTTTTAGGCGGCATGGCATCCATGATAAGTACATAACTTATATGCTGATAAAATAGCAAAAAAATTGACACTTGCACATGCACCTTGTTAAACAATGCTTTCAAACATGTTTGCTTCAGAATGTGTACGTTAATATGCCTAGCCTTAATAGGTACGTCATTAGGTTCATATTTTACATAATAGTTTATTGTGTGCTACCTAAATACAATAAAAATTCAAAGCACGCTTATTGTTAACTCGCGATGTAGCCCGAACGTGACTAACTAAAATATTCCTAGTAATTTAATTATCTTGATATGAAACATAATTAAAATTTTAATACTATAATAAGTTTCTTCAAGATGATCGGAAGAAACTTCTACGCATAAGTAAGTACCTAAGCCTACCTACTACAAGTGAGTTTAAATTTCGTGACGAAATAAAACGGGTTTCACAGTCCATCTTATCTTTCAGATCACATATAAAACGCCATAACAAAAAACTAAATAGGTATTAGTAAGAACAAAACTTTTTATTCGTATTTATGTTTTCCCTTAAAAAATCAAGTTTCTTTAAGTGGGATCTTTAACTGTAGCTATTAACCTAACACACCTCATCTCGGGGCATACCCTTAGCCGGGTCGCTGTGAATAGCCCTTAGGCCTATCCTGCGAACCGGTTGGGAATAAGGCAGAATATCGCAGGGTTACTCAACCCTGCGATATTCTGCCTTATTCCCAACCGGTACCGTCCTACCCACTCGGGTAGGACGTCCCTTAAACGGCCGGGGAGTACCACAAACCGTTCCTACTACCCCTGCAGTAGGTATTACGGCACGTAAACGCATTTCACGTGTCAACTAATAAAACTAGGGTGAAGCAAGAGTCCGTAGTTATGAATCAGAACGGATTATACCTACCTATTTACGGTATAAACCTGTGGTACCTATAAACATTAAAATGAATATAAGAACGTATGTTTAAATGAAGAGATCACGCGTTCATGGAATCAAGTGTAACAAGCTGATTGACATTAATAGTGATTTATCAATAAGAAAAAGTTAGCACTGAAGAATTCATATGAAAATATCCGTCAACGTTACATGAAAAATGTAACAACTTTAAACAAATTAACGCCTTTAATAGATGTTTCCACGATCAAGGTGTCGCTTCAACGAATATCCACAAATTAGCACATGTAGTAGGTACCTACTCGTAAAATTCACGGTTAAAGAATTTTTCTTGTTTACTTACTAATGTTCATAGTTTGATGAACAAACTTTAGAGAGACCAGGGTCAGATACATGTTCTGAATTATGTCGATATAGGTTTCTGGACAGGAATATCCACTATTTCAGGCATCGGGGACACAGTCATGAGTCCCTTCTGCATGTCTAGAAACAGACAATATAGAGGCGCATTCTCATTCCAAATACCTAATTATTTATCCACAGATCGGCCATGACTACGGTTACTTCACGATGGTAACGGATCTTCCGAAGTACATGACAGGGGTACTCAAGTTCGACATACACAGGACGGGCACACTTGCAGCATTACCTTACGCGGTCATGTGGCTGAGTTCTATCGCTTTCGGATGGATTTGTGACAAGATGGTTAAGAGAAACTGGCTGACAATCACTAATGCAAGAAAGACTTTCACCACCATAGGTATGTACTTATTATGCAAATGCTAATTGCACGTTGTGTCGAAGTGTTTGTTTTATTTAATGATGTAAAACGTTTACATAGTTCTGTTTACTATGTTGAGCAGAATTTTACATATTTTAACACTACATAACATCTTTTAAAATGAACTTACATGATTGTCAAGGTTCATTTTAACATATATAGTCGGAGCCTTAATTTCTGTTGTTTTCGAATCTTCTAATTCCATTCGATGGTCCACTTTAATAAATTTTCTCCTTTACTCCGTATGTACAATTTCTCGACTCTCTCGCTACCAGAGACGCTGTACCTACATTTCTTCCATTGTCAGGTTTTTATTCTCGACACATCAGCACCTACTACTTCTACCAAAATTTTTGTTATGCTGCACAGACGACTTAATTTCCCATTCCTTCTTTACCCAAAACAATACCGCTAAAACTAAACGAAATCTAGCCACTGAAAACTACTGGTCAGTAGGCATCATAACATCGCGGCTTGCAGCATCCGAAGTATGATCTATTATCAGCTGAAACCTGGAGGAATTATCACCTCTATAGCTGTATCAAGATGAATTTGATTCCACCAAATATAAACATTCGCAATGGATGTAGGTTACGCGTTTCCTCTAATCCCATATAAGTACTACAGATATGAGTGTTATGAGTTTATTCTCTCTTAAATGGTATAAATATATCAAAGAAGTCATTAAACTATTTTTCTTTTAACAGCTTCTGTGGGACCTGGCATCTGCATGATCTTGGCTTCATATTCCGGCTGCGACACATACACTGTTGTCATCCTGTTCACTGCTTCCATGGGTTTGATGGGAGCCTTTTACCCTGGCATGAAGGTCAACGCCCTTGACCTGAGTTGCAACTACGCTGGAACTATAATGGCTATTGTGAACGGTATAGGAGCCATTACCGGCATCATCGCACCATACCTGGTCGGCTTGCTAACCCCCGATGTAAGTACCGGAACTAATCGGTTATTGTATTGCAAAACCTTCTAATGAGTCCTTGAGTTCCATTCTGACATCTGTCTTTGACAAATATGGCTACCACTAATCCACCAAATTAGGATGATATAATCATCTTTATTGTGATTTCATATAGGCAACAGTTACGTATATTAGGAAGTCATTTGAGAAAAAATGTTATTTGAACTAGTTTGCAACTCAAACTCATCATGATTGTTTAAATTTTAATTCTCGAAATGTTATTTTCAGAGCACGCTGGTACAATGGCGATTGGTGTTCTGGATAGCCCTCGCAGTTTTTATCGTGACGAATTTGGTATACGTTGCATGGGCATCGGGTGAAGAACAATGGTGGAACAATGCACCGCAAGATCCAACAAAGCAGCGGGAGGCGGAGGCTGGAACTAACCACTCAGTTAATGCCGAGGTCAAATTGTAGAGCATGATCCAAAATTGTTTGGTTTAAAAAATGAAAATGAGGAAAAGATTCGACTAGGATTAAAGCTACACGCGTTTTCCTGTCGGAACGTGCCGCAATAAAAATGTAAATAGACACTATTAATATTTAAAATTGCCGAGCTTATACTAGGTTTGGTAGATTTATGCTTAAGGTAAGCAATAAAAAAGTACTTTGTAAGTTAATAAAAATATGTGCGTACATTGAGTCGCTGTTTGGCATGACAGCATGTGTGCGTATATTGACTCAGCGTAGATACTAAATTCTTTATAGTACAATTACTGGTAGAGTTGAGAGTAATATTTAACTCAAATTAAAAATAGATTAAATTGACAGCCAGTGTGATAGTAATAATAATTTCAAGAAAAACTTATTTTGTTACACCTATTGAGTAACATAGAGAGAACCTATACGTTATGCCAAGATACCTTAATTTAAATTCAATATTTATTTAAGTATTAAATGTTGCTGATGACTGTACTTTCGACTTAAGAATTAATTAGTCATACGCAAAGTATTATAATATTAAATATACCTATCTTATTTGCATACACGTATGAAATATTAGCATGTAGTTACTTAGTTAACTAACTAACTAACTAACTATCTTCACGCTGTATCCCTGACGGGGTAGTCAGAGAGGACAGATCGCCAGGCTTCGCGATCCATGCATACTTCTTTCGCTTCTTCGAGATTCATCAATCGCTTCATACACGCACGTCTGGGTATCCGAGTACTTTTGACCTTTCCGTTTTTGAGCAATCTGCTCACGTGGTCTTCATATGTAAGTCTCGGCCTTCCCTGACTCCTTCTACCCTCTACTTTTGAACAATATATATTCTTCGTCAATCGTTCCTCACTCATTCGTTGGACGTGTCCAAACCAACGGAGCACGCCCTTTTCCAGCTTAACGCTGACACTTTCATTCAAACCTGCCATATTGCGTATCACTTCGTTACGTATTCGGTCGGCCAAGGTAACGCCGCACAATTTTCGAAGTGATCGCATCTCCACAGCATTCAATTTACTTTCATGCATCTGCTGACATACCCAGGTTTCACTACCGTAAAGCAAAGTTGGCACTAGCACTGCGTTATAAATCGCCATTCGTGCTTCTTTTACGATGCTTTGTCGCTTTACTAACTGGGACAAAGCACCGTTAACTTTGTTTCCGGCAGCTACTCGCCGTTCTACATCCGAATCACATCTTCCATCCGCGCTAAACATACTTCCTAAATACACAATTTCATTCACTTGCTCTAGACGTTCCTGGTTTACCCTAATCTCGCATTTAGTTCTTACGTCACCTCTTTCAAATACTAGAACCTTAGTTTTACTTGCATTCATGCGGAGACCCTTACTTTCACACCCCTCTTTCATATTAGTGACTAATGCCTGTAGGTCGGCTTCTGATGAGGCCATGAGCACCGCATCATCAGCGTACAGCAGACAGTTTACTGTAAAGTCACCCAAATTCACACCCATATTAAAATCTTTCAACTTCTGCAGGCAACTGTCCAGATACACTATGAACAGCCAGGCGGACATGACACATCCCTGTTTGACGCCTGTACAGACATCAAAAAGAGGTGACACATCCCCCCCTACTCGCACGCAAGCCTTACAGTCCCTATAAAGCGACTGTATTGCCCGCAGTAGCGAGCCGTCCACACCATATCCTGGCAGCAAGTCCCACAGCGTTTCTCTCACAACGTTATCAAATGCTTTCTCTAGATCCACAAAAGCGCAGAAAACCTTCTGGCTAAGAGCCAGAAACTTTTCCGCGATCATGCGGAGAGAAAACACTTGATCCATGCAACCTCTTCCACGTCGGAATCCGCATTGAGCCTCCCATAAATACCTTTCAGACTTTTCTTGCATTCGTGCCGTTATAACCTTTGCATACACCTTACTAGCTAAGCTGACCAAGCTGATCGCCCTGTAGCTGGAGCAGTTTAGGCGCGAGCCTTTCCCTTTGTAAAGAGGTACTACAACTGCTACTCGCCAGTCATCTGGGACCTCACCCGTCCGCCAGCACAAGTTGCATAACAGACATAGTGTGTCCCAGACACGCGACCCACCGTACTTGATCATCTCAGCAGTAACTCTGTCTTTTCCCGCAGCCTTACCACATTTCATACTTCTTATCGCTTGTTCTATTTCTTTCATACTAATGACTTCAATGACATCGGGATCCGGAGCATCGAAGTGAGCTCCACTTCCCGATGTGGCATCTCTGTCTTTTCTTGCATACATCTTTCCATAATATTCACTCCATCTCTGCAGGACGTCACTTTGGTCTGTTAGGACGTCATTGTTAACACTAAGCACTTTATTCATACTGCAGATTGCCGAACAACTCCGGGTCTTGCCTACCTCTTTCCAGAAGAGCTTGGCATTATCCCGGAAATTGGACGACAACCTTTCATCCGCTTTCATTCTGCACCTTTCACGAGCTTCTTCTATCAGTGCCTTCGTGTTAACTTTCTGCAGCTTGTATCTCTCTTTCATATTAAAATCATTCCGCGAGGCTAAGTAGTCTAGCCATGCTTTCTTCTTCATTCGAACTGCTTCTTTCACTTCCTCATTCCACCATGCATCACGCTTATTACTACTGCCTCTTTTCGTTTCTCCACACACTTCCACAGCGGCATTTATCATACTGTCCCTAAGGTTCTGCCATACACTTTCCACATTCTCACTGCTTACATTGACGTCGCCAAGCTTTTCGGCTACCCTTTCATTATATTTATCCCTAATGGATGCATCCTGCAGCTTCCAGCTTTTGATGCTATAAGTCGGCCCAGGTTCAGGACACTCGGTACGATGACGCCAACCCGCGAACAGACCCCTAATCCTAGTTATGACTAGGTAGTGGTCTGATCCCAGCTCAGCGCCTCGATAAACCCTCGTGTCCATCACCTGTTTACGGAGCCGACTATCCATTAGGAATAGATCTATCATGCTTCTCTTTGACTTACATCTCCTCGTATACATATGAATTTGTTTGTGGTTGAACATTGTGTTCGCCACAAACAAATCCTTCTCCTTACAATATGCCAGTATTAGCTTGCCAGCGTCGTTCACCCTTTTATCCCCATACTTCCCGAGTACCGACTCAAAACCATTGCGAGCGGTACCCACCCATCCATTCAAGTCTCCACATACTATAAGTCTTTCATTTCCTTCTATCACATTTAGAGCTTCTCTCATACTCTCCCAGAAGTCCTCTAGCTCACTCGCGTTCGACGAAGATACTGGCGCGTAAGCAGCTACCAGGAAAATCTTCGTCAAACCAAGTTTTACACGGATCCAGAGGATTCTAGGACCTACCAGTTTGTACTCATACATACCGGAGGCCAATCGCGAGGACAGCAAAATTCCAACCCCCCGACTGCCATGCTCGCTCTCTGGTACTCCAGACCAAAGCGCGAGCATCCCACCCGGGAGCTCCAAGACTTCGCTGCCCTTGCGCTTGGTCTCTGTCAAGCTTTTTTAAAACCGCGTGGTAATCCTCAAGGACTTTACCTCGAGACGACTTGACGGGGTGGGCAATAGTGGGCATATCGGACTCTGACCTAATAAAACACGGCGCTTTAATGCCTTATTTTGGGGCACACTGGTGCCCTAGAGAGAATTTCCCGAGGCCCTGACAGGCTTGGCAGTCAGCTTTATTTGGTAACCACTTCCTGGAAGGTGGGTGTATTCACCCCCGCTTTGACAAGACACGCGCGAAGCACAATGCGTCGCCTTCTTGAACCTCCTTCTGTTAGGGCATATGGCAACGGTCAGTCGTACCTGTCACCCCGTAAGTACTGAAATATATTTAATAATCAATGTCCTAAAAGTTCGTTCACCTATGTTTCGTGTTCGCAAAAAACAAGGAAGGCTGTGAACATTATTATTTTGGTTGGTTGAAATTAAGAAAATATGGAAAATAATTTGCTTGAAGTTATGCTAAATATATGAATAAGTACGATTGTGGAGGTATCTAGAGAACCGGTTTGAATTGTTTCTATAATCTTCCAAAAATAAATATATTTTAGTTTAGTTCACAAGTATGTACTTGGGCTTATGACCCATTTACTGGGCTTATGACCTTACTCAAGTAGCGTATAGATTCACAAACACGTACCTAAATATACTACTTAAAATAACGGACAACCTATTTATTTAATTATCATTATTAAGTAGTACAGTTAGCAGTAATGAACAGGTTCATATTTTCCGTTTAACTTCAATTCTGTTTATCTTATAATAAAGAGAAATTTCTGTAATTTATGAGAATTTACTGTAAGTAAAAACTTACTGTAAGTTGTGTAAGAATCTGTACTTATATTATAATGGCGATATTTGTGAGTGTGTATATTTGTTAATTCTACACGCTCAAACGGCTGGACGAATTTCGAACGAAATTGGTGTGAAGCTAGCTGACACCCTGGATTATCAAATGGGCTACTTCTATCCCAAGATAAGTTCCCGTGAGACACGGGAAATTTGAGCTCTTTAGTTTAAATATAAGCTCTGAGAACTGACATATTACTCGTAGTTAGAACATATTGTTAATAGATGGCGCCTCACAATTAAAAAAGACGTTCAAACTTTACAAATTTAGATGTAATCTATTCTATATTGTACTTAAAGTCAAATCAATACTGTATCTTAATATAAAAATGGATTAAATACACCAACAATTACTGTTGACCTGTTGGACAGTTTTCTTATACCTTGGACAGTCGTCATTTTGGTAATTTTTTTAACGAAACTGTAGTACGTTGGACGAAGTACACATATTCGTTTAAAATAGATAATAGTTGTTGTGAAACCTGTTTTCGAACATTTCGTTAAAACTATATTTTAGCCTACGTATATTTGTTAAAATTAATACAGTATTATAAATAGGAAATTAGAATTGAATATTGAAATTATTTTTTTGTCTATAATTGATAACTTACTGTACTGTAATACAGTAATTTCAGAAACATCTGTTAATATTGCTTGGTATGTTATTTACACGGTGTTACATCCAGTGTAATTTTAGGTCCGTGTTATAAGTATGGCAGGAGCCTGTTTTGATGCCATTGAGTGCATTTTGTGCCATTTGAAAGATCTGTATACAGTTGGCTTTATATTAATGTAAATATGTTAGTGGAAAGTAGCATGATACTCTATGTACGCTTGTACGAAAACCTATTCATGTTAAGCTATCTGAGATAGTAGTTAGTAAGTTATTTTGTACAATTTTAATTGTAATGTATTTTGTTAAAATAAAACGATTACATTTCATATAAATTATTTTATTACCCGAACACATATTAAGATTGTTTTTTCTTCGGTATCACATAAAAATCTTATTTCTATCAGGGGGGCGTGTCTACTATTGACAAGCAGTAGAATAGAAACAGAATCGCTGTTTTTAGCTGTCAAAATCTTAGTAAACTATCAAAAATGCAACTGACTAGTGGCCACTGGAGTGGTTTGTGTTAGTAGAATTCTGTCGGCCGACCAAAAAGTTTGTTGGAGCACGATTGTAATAGCAGACTACGAAAATCTGTCAAAATTGTACCGGTGGCTTTTATTATATACAATATATATTATATATTTCGATACTATTTCGACAAGATTGAAATAGAAGACTCGGCCCCCAGTTATACATAAATAAATATAGATACATTATTTTAAAGTGTATTACACATTTCTTGCCAATCATACCGCGTTCCATAGTAACTACTTACATCTTCAATAGCTCCGCGTTAAATAGTAACTACTTACATCTTCAAAAGCTCCGCGTTTGATAGTAACTACCTATATTTTCAATAGCTCCGCGTTTGATAGTAACTACTTACATTCAATAGTTTCGCGTTTGATAGTAACTACTTACACATTCAATAGTTCCGCGTTTGATAGTACCTACTTACATTCAATAGTTTCGCGTTTGATAGTAACTACTTACACATTCAATAGCTCCGCGTTTGATAGTAACTACTTACACGATCAATAGCTCCGCGTTTTATAGTACCTACTTACATCTTTAATAGCTCCGCGTTTGATAGTAACTACTTACACATTCAATAGCTCCGCGTTTAATAGTAACTACTGACACGTTCAATAGCTCCGCGTTTGATAGTAACTACTTACACATTCAATAGCTCCGCGTTTGATAGTAACTACTTACACATTTAATAGCTCCGCGTTTGATAGTAACTACCTACACATTCAATAGCTCCGCGTTTGATAGTAACTACTTACACATTCAATAGCTCCGAGTTTGATAATAACTACTTACACATTCAATAGCTCCGCGTTTAATAAGCAACTACTTACTTATTTAATATCTCCGCTTTAAACCATAGCAACTACTCGATTCTTATAGTTCCACGTGCCATGGTTAATTCCTAGGCCATCCACAGATAGATAAGATGTACATACAAGGTACTTAAACCGAAGATTGCACATTTTCATACCATTAATTTACACGAAGATTTCTTGATTATCACGTTGAACAATAAAAGACACGACTGTCGCCTAGTAAAACTGAAATAATTATTATTAAGCATAATGTTTATTTATAGTCAGGCAATTAATATCAATAAATGCAAAAGCTTAATACTTGACCATGGTTATAATTTAGGACAAACAAAAAGGTTTTGAACGACAATAAAGTCTCGTTAAATTTTTATTTTGCTATTTCATTGCTATTTTTGGAAAGGATCATTTAGCCTATCTCATGCCAGTATGATAAATATTGATAAATCACATTTTGTTATATATAGGGGTGGATTAATTCGTCAGTTTCGAGAGGGTCTCGGTGGCCTATTTGGTTAAGCGTCTCACCCGGCAAGTGAGAAGACACTGGTTAGAGTCCATGTCGAGACTGAAAATGTATCCCCTTTAAATTCAAATTAACGTAGCCCTGGTCTATTTCACGCTGTTGACGATTTTTATATGAACTTTTGAAACTATAAGTACAATATAATATATTTATATAAAATTTGACACTATACGCCATTTTTTTCATATTTAAACAATACAAAAACATGTAAGTAATAAGTGTTTTTAACATGTGTTTTAAATAGAGTTGTCAGGATTTGCAAGTGCTGCCTATTTATACATTAAATATTTCTTATATTTTAAGTACTTTACATAAATACATAACATTATCTACAATATAAGCTATATAAGCTAAATCGTTTCGAAGGAGGAGTTCTAAATTTGCCAAAAGAACTCGCCGCTAATGTTTTTGCATCTATAAGCACAGTTTAAAAAAATCAATATTGCATGATTTTAATATGATAAACGAAATTTGTTTATAATAAAAACAGACAAGTCGACGAGGTTTTCTAAATCATCACAAAATATGCAATGGAACATAAAAAAATACAAAAAAAACTCTAGATTGACTTATCCTTTTAGTATGATTGACAAAATACTATATAATGACAGTAGTAAAAATTCGCAAATTAACTATTAAATACGGTTTTGCAAAACGTTGACGTGTAACCCTGCAGTAATGCAATATTTTTAAATCCGTTAAACACTTCGATAAACCATCACTGTATTTCTAAATAGTTCCAAACTCTTAATGGCTGTGTGCGTGGGTTTAAAACCCTTAAATTTAAAGGTATAATAAAGTATCATATACTATAAAACTACCCCCGTTATTGAAGTGAAAACTTCTTTAAGCGCGGTACGCATACTTTTAGATGAGATAATCTTGACTCGAGACACCGTTACCGAGATGCAGCTATAGTGTGTGCATATAAAGAGTTTTGAAGTATTAGATTGATAACTTCAAACTCCGTTATCAACCTTCGATAGCTCAGTTGCTAGAGCGCTGGACTGTAGATGGTTATAAATTGAAATCCATAGATCGATTCAATTCAATCAAATTATAAATAACTAGTGCTTTTTAACCCGATTAGTACTTTTATTCTTAAAGTAATTGGGTTTCTCCCTAGTACCCATCTAAAAATGTCTAATGTGCCGAAATAAGTTTTCACTTCAGTCTTATAGTATTTTTTTTTATCTTTAGCGTTCCGTACCTTAAAAGGTAAAAACGGAACCATTATATGACATAGGACGCCATCGTACAAATATTACTCTCATTATTCTTTCCAATGCGCCAAAAGAAGCCATAACTTCAATAAATTTGAAAATTAAAATGAAACTACAAATAGTCATAAATATTCAAAGTTACACGACAACGAACTGTACCTTATTACTGACATTTTTCTATTTTCTTTCGAGCAAATTAGATACTTCCTCCTTCGAAATCTCAGAATAACTCCATGACTGACGTCGGACTATTCGCGTCAGACAAGTCAGTCCTCTGATGCAGTATCTGTAACGCGTGGTTTGGCGGAATGTGGCTTATATCATGTGTCAGAAGAGTATCCACTGCTCCTTTTGGCTGTTTTCCTAGATATGTCCGTAGCCGCCGGGCATCATCGTAATCCATATTAAGAATCTTGCACGCTTCTAGTAACCTGATTGGAAAGAAAACGTAACATACATACATAGACATACATAACGTCACGCCTGTCTCCCATCGGGGTAGGCAGAGACTATGGCTTTCCACTTGTTACGATCCTGGCATACAACTTTCGCTCCATCCACTTTCATAAGTGTTTTCATACACACACGCCGGTTAAGGGTACTAAGAAAATGTAAGATTAGGTATTAAAGTCTTTAAAGATAAACCGGCCTGTAGGCAGTACCGTCCGTAAGGTGAGAATAAATAAATAAATATTGTGGGAAACTTTTCACACACACCATTTAGAGCAAACTAAACTATTTGCTTGAGGTATGTTTGGAGAGGAACCTTGTGGTAACCAACACCATGTTCAACCACAAGGATATCCATTTGTTTACGAGACAAGAAGGAAGCAAGAGAAGCATGATTGATTATGTGATTGTGGATGCAAGGATGAGAAAGAAAGTGTTAGACACTCGGGCATACCGCGGTGCCGAGATTGACACAGACCACTTCTTGGTTGTTAGTCGAGTAAGAGGTCTGTTTCAGCGGTGGCGGCATCGTGTGCATGCACCTCTTAGTGTACTAGAACGCATAAAAGTCGAGAATTTGCAAAGGATAGGCATAAAAGAGAAATTTAAGTGTAAGCTGAGCAAGAAATTTGAAAATTCTGATGACGTATGTGAAATCGAAGAAGTATGGAAGTCATTTAAGGAAGGTCTAGTGGAAGTTGCGGTGGAAGTGTGTGGGGTAAGCAAGAGAAACCAAGGGTGTAAGAGAAAGAGATTGTGTGCAGAAGTCCGAAAGGCGTTGTCCGATAAGAAGAAAGCATGGTTGGACTGGTTGACTACAAAAGTCAATCAAAGAATGCAGAAGGCAACGGATGTGGACCTAAAAATGGCAAAAGAGGAGTACAAAAGGTATAAGCGTATTGCAAAAGAGGTGATGAAAAGAAAGAAAGAGAATGACAGACATGAATTTGATAAAAGGTTATCTGATGACTTCCAACAGAATATGATATTCTTTTGAAAGTCCATAAGAACAGTGAGGGGTCAACAGACGACATCGCATCTCAACCATATCAGAAACCACGATGGTAGTCTTGTGAAAGGAGAAGAATGTGTGTTAAAAAGATGGATGCAATATTTTGAAAGCTTGTTTGAAAAAGAGGATATGCAAGTACAGACTAGTATCTGGGAAATGAATGGAATTGGTAAGGAAGAAGTCATAAGTATGGAAGAAATAGTGGAAGCATTGAATAGCATGAAAGTGGGAAAAGCTGCGGGACTTGATAGGATCTCTGTCGAGCTGCTGAAAGCGGGACAAGGCGTGGTAGCTTGCCAGCTGTACTGCCTTTTCATCCTTTGTTGGAGGAATGGCAGCGTACCAAGAGATTGGTGTAAGGCTGTCATTGTGCCGCTTTATAAGGGAAAAGGGTCACAGCAAGAGTGCAAAAACTACCGCGGCATAAGCTTGCTCAGCATCGTCGGCAAATTGTATGCAAAAGTTTTGATAAAAAGAGTGATGAATGAAACTGAAGGAAAAATGTGGGATGTACAAGCAGGATTTATGAATAATAAATATAAAATAAATATCCATCACGCTTTATCCCCGAAGGGGTGGCAGAGGCATATCATATGCCCACTTTTCTCCGTGTGGATTCCTGTCCCACGTAATAGGTGGTAAGCCCATTGCCGTGTTGAAATAGACAGACGCAGGTTGTGGCTACCTGCTGTTGAAATTTTTTAAGCCGCCTATAAGGCCTTCAACCAGGCTTAACGACCGCCATTTTACTGGCAACCGGGACCAACGGCTTAACGTGCCTTCCGAAGCACGGATACGCTCGCAAATGTAAATGCCACAAAGTGGTCACCCATCCGACGACTAGCCATAGTGAAAGTTGCGTACCTCAGTGATCGTTTACCGAACACTGAGACCGCGGGGCCACGAGCGCTTCTAGGATTTATGAAAGGAAGGGGATGCACGGATCAGGTCTTTTCCTTACGATGCGTAGTAGAAAAGCTTTTGGCGAAAAGTCAAAAAGTCTATTGCGTATTTGTAGACTTGGAAAAGGCCTATGATAGAGTGGTGAGGAATGAACTGTGGTCAACACTGGCCAGGTATGGAGTAAATAGCCACTTGATACGAGCACTGAAATCTCTCTATGAGGGCTCCAGTGCTTGTGTCAGGATCAACGGAGCTTGCACAGACTTTTTCACATTGAAAAAGGTGTGAGACAGAGACAGGGTTGTGTTGCGTCGCCGATGCTGTTTAACCTATACATGGACAGCTGCCTGAAAGAACTGCAAGAGAGTACGTATGGTATAAAAATGGATGAACTGACCGTCAAGTGCCTCCTATACGCCGATGATCAGGTAATACTAGCAACATCGGCGGAGGAGTTGCAGTTGATGGTAAACATTATGCATGATTCGTTAATAAACAAAGGAATGAAAGTGAATGTAAACAAGTAGAAAGTAATGGTTTTTGAAAGAGAGGTAAGTACGACGGATTGCTCAATTCTTGTGGAAGGACAAAGAGTAGAACAAGTGAAAGAGTTTGTATATCTGGGTACAAAATTTACGAGAGATGGAAAGTGTGGCTATGACATTGAGCGAAGAGTTTTGGCAGGAAATAAAGTGAATGGAGCCATGTACGCCTTTATGAGCAGTCAGAACGTGTCTAAGAAGGCATGACTGGCTGTACATAGAGGAGTGCTGGTCCCCACACTTATGTATGGGAGTGAAAGTTGGGTATGGCAGAAGACGCATAAAAGTAAAATTAATGCCGTGGAAATGAGAAGTCTGCGAAGTATAGCTGGAGTAAAGTTGATGGATAAAGAAAGGAACAGCGTGATAAGGGAACATTGCGGAATGACAGAAGATGTAGTGACTAAGATAGAAAAAGGGATGCTTATTGAAAATAGACTGACGAAGCAGATATATGTGGCGAGAGTGAATGGGCAAACTGGTAGGGGTCGACCTCGGCGCACGTATGTCAATCAAATCGACGATCTTTTGGAAAAAGGCCAGGTCAAGAGTACCCTTAACCGGCGAGCGTGTATGAAAATACTCATGAAAGTAGAAGAAGCGAAAGCTGTATGTCAGGATCGTAGCAAGTGGAAAGCCATAGTCTCTGCCTACCCCGATGGGAAACAGGCGTGATAAAATGTATGTATGTAAACTTTAAGCTTGTGCTGTGGGATCTAGACAACTGATAAACATATTTATTTATATATTTCAAAATACATTACATAGTAAACACCTAAATACCGAAATAAACATTAGTAGATCACACAAATATTTGGTACAACCTGGGAATCGAACCCGAGATCTCAACGTGGCAGTCGCATAGACCAGACCAGTTACGCCACCGAGGTAATCAAATAGTGTACTAGTGGAATGGGCCCCGATTTTCCCCCAATTCATAACGAAATTCTCAAGAGGTTACGTCCATAGGAAAATTATGACCACCATCTTTAGAACAACCTTTCATCAGTATGATGTGTAAAAATTTACGCATTTAAGCATTAAATTTTTCTTTATAGAATTATAGATTTTTCCATGAAACTATTCTCGAAACATATATTTAGCCTTATAAACTAGGATAAAATTAATTCAGATCTGATAAAGTGCATGGTAACAATAAGGTAATAAGGCTTTACCAAATACTTGCTCACGGCTGTTCAAATATCTAAAAGGATAATATCATTATATGGGACTATTTTAAGGACCACTTACTTCGGCAATTGGTTGACCTGCGATGCCAACTTGTTGGGTGGTGTGAACGCTGGAACTAAGTTCCGCTTGACATCGTGTGTAAACTGCATCGCACCACCCGTATTGAACCAGCATTCCAAAACTATTTCCTATAGAAGTGATACAATAGAATGAATTATACTTATATATACGAGTATATCGTGATGACTGATCGATATCGTTTTCGATGATGTAAATCGAAATCGATAACGATACTAAAATACACTATCTATTCACCGTTTCTATCGGTCTTATGTGTAATGGGAATGCTCCATATATGGTATCCTTTGTACAAAACGATAGGAGTCGGTGTGAGGAGTCAAAGTACTGGTTTTACATATCTCGGGCGCATGTAACTTTTATGATCCAAATACTCAATTAGGTACTTGATGTATCAGATTATTACGTTGTGTAAATATTCATTATTTTAAGAGATATAAATGTTGCTAGACTCGATATTTTTCCAAACTTTAATTTCATTCAATATCTCACATCTATACTGTACTGTTTTCTGTTTTGGTTCTAGGTAATTTAATTAGGATTACATAATTCTGACAGCTGTGCGCGGTTCAATGGACGTAGTTAAAGTTAAGTTATCAGGTAGTGTTGGGACGTACGTTTTTTAATACACTGTCGAAAAAATAAGGGTTTACTTAAATTTGTATAAAAATGACCATAACCTTGAATGAAACATTTCGGAATTGAGTCTGAGCATAGGCTCAAGTTATCAAACGTGTGTTGCGAGGGTTAATTATGACTACACCTTTCTGTAACACGCTGTATAAAGCTGAAGAATTTGTTTGTTTGAACTTGCTAATCTCAGGAACTACTTACTGGTCGGATTAGAAAAAAACTTTTGTGTTGGATAGACCATTTATCGAGGAAGGCTATGCTATATATATATCATCACGCTACTATCCTGGAGAGCGGAGCAGTAATAAATGTCGACAATTCAGATATTTTTTATAATTATTGTAGAATTTATAAACGACGGGATTAAATAGGTGCGACGAGAGTTCTTAGTATATCACGGGCGAATCCGCAGGGGACACCTAGTATTGAATAAAATGTACCCGGCGATAAGGCGGATAAAATAAGTTTGTCTACTGAACAGTACAGTAACGCCACTCTTATTTTCTCATCCATTCTGCCAAGTATGTAATGATATAGACATTATGTTTGACTATGTCAGAGTGTACTGATTGTGCTGAAATTACAGCTGAATCGGTACACTTCTTGTTACGTGATAATTTAATAGTAGAAGTGTTTTGTAAACGATCACTGCATTAATCATCTTTATAAATAAATATTGTGGAACATTTTTTTACACAACGGCGTCATGCCCAAAGTAAGGTAATATAAGCTTGTGTTATGGGATCTAGACGACTGATAAACATACTTATATATTTCTAAATACAACATATTAAACACTCAAACTTCGTCACACAAATATTTCTTCCGGCAAACAAACATTTGTCACACAAATATTTCTTCCGACCCGGGACTCGAACCCGGGATATCAGTGGCGGATATGACTGATCCCCAGAAGGTGGATCGCTTTGAGGCATATCTATTTACAAGCGTCTCAGAGGCATGTTAAGCCATTAGTCTCGGTTGCCAGTAATATGACAATACACATATTGGCCAAATTGAATGAACCAAATTAAATGAATGTGGGTGGAATGAAAAACCTCGAGAGCAAACACGGCAATGGGCTTACTATCTGTTGCGTGGGACAAAAAAGAGGGCGAATAGTATGCCTCTGCATCCCTACAGGGATAAAGGAGGGACCATATGAATGAATGAATGAACCAAATTCCGCTTACAGGGCACCATACCCGCGCAACTCATACTAGACTTGGTCGATACTGGTTGCGTGATCGCTAGCTGCTATTCTATAGATGTGTGTGTCTACAGAATATCAGCTAGCGATCACGCAACCAGTATCGACCAAGTCAATGACTCGTAGATACGTGCGAATATTACACCAATTTTAATAAAATTTTGCGCCCGAAGTACAAGTGAAATGACTTACTATTCAATTAAATAATGTAGCAAGTCTTATAAGACTTGTAAAAAAATCTATGAACAGGAACATATGACCATGAGAAGTAGAATAGAAAATAGAAGTAGGTTTAGTTTTATTCTTTTTAAATAAAAATAAATAAATATCCATCACGCCTTATCCCCGAAGGGGTGGCGGTGGCATATTATATGCCCACTTTTCACCGTGTGGATTCCTGTCCCACGTAATAGGTGGTGAGCCCCTTGCCGTGTTGAAATAGAGAGACGCAGGCTGTGGCTACCTGCTGTTGAAATTTTTTAAGCCGCCTAATCAGTTCTTCAGCCTTTTTTATTTTTTTATATGTGTGTAAATCCTCATAGGTGCTAAGCCGGACTCCTACTGACTAAAACCACATGGTGCCATTCATCTATCTATGGCCAGTAGTCCCTGAAGAACCCTCTGAAGGATAGCCCCAGGGCTCCAGACTTTATCCACCACCACAGCCTTATCTTCGGGAGGTCGTGTTTTATCCCGCTTCTTTGGGGAGTAGTAGATTTAGTAATAAAGAACTATAATTATTTTGTTTTTAAATGTTATTTAAGCAATATTCCGCTTCTTTAGAATGTCGTACGATGTCGACACGTGTTTCGCCTACACACGAGGCATTATCAAGACTGTTTGACTGTTTTGCTGCCAAACAGTCTTGATAATGCCTCGCGTGTAGGCGAAACACAAAATAATTATAGTTTTTTAAAATGGATTTCCGCCATGTAACGCCTGATTCAATTAGTTATTTCGTAATAAAGATTATATCCACAAATTGAATTGTCCTCACCTTAAAGATGTAAGTGTCGACGATGTCAGCGAGATGCGCCCGTAACCGAGTGGTGAGTGGAGGCGCCAGTAGTTGCGTACACACGCTAACACGGGCGCATAACGACGCTAAAGGTCCGCACAGAGTATTCGACACGCACTGAGCCTTTTCCTCTACGATAATTTGACTGTGCCAACTGAAAACAGAAATTGACAAAAGTATCTGTAGACCTGACCTGTGACCTCTATGACTCACAAGCATACACTCTTCGCCTTACGATTCTACGCGGGAAAATTGACCAGCTTGCTGTATATTTTTTTCTAAAACTAGTTAATTTATTTTGTTTTATGTGCTGGGGTGGTGGTTTCTTTGACATAAAAGTTGTGTTAACGTGCTAAAGTGAAAGACAGTGATATAAATGCAGTGAAATGCTATTTTCTATCTTGCCGCGTAAAATCCACTGAAAACCTCAGTATAACAACTGCTATTATGCTGGGGTGTGGCTGACCTTGACTTAAGACTAGATTTGACTAAGACGTAAATGTCCCCGTCCTCTACGGACGGGACATTTTATGTAGTAAGAAGATTCAAGAAATATGAATTAAGATAATGGCTAAAAGGTTAAGTCAAGCTAACCAGGCCTTAAAATAATTACAGGAATCCACACGGTGCATATAATCGAGCTCACGAGGTCTTCATATGTAAGTCTCGGCCTACCCTGACTTCTTCTACCCTCTACTTTCTCACAATATATATTCTTCGTCAATCGTCCCTCATTCATTCGTTGGAGGTGTCCAAACTAACGGAGCACGCCCTTTTCCAGCTTAACGCTGACACTTACATTCAAACCTGCCATATCACGTATCACTTTGTTACACTAAAACTCGAAATCTTGATAACTAGCATTCCGGTGAGCTAAATACCTGATATTTGGAGTTATGAGGATTTGGGGCTCAGAAGTAAATAAACTTAAAAACTTTTCTATTTTCACGCTGTATCCTTGACGGGGTCGTCAGAAATAAATAACAATGCATGAAAATATGAAATTGAATAAATAAATATCCATCACGCCTTATCCCCGAAGGGGTGGCAGAGGCATATTATATGCCCACTTTTCACCGTGTGGATTCCTGTCCCACGTAATAGGTGGTGAGCCTATTGCCGTGTTTAAATAGACAGACGCAGGTTGTGGCGACCTGCTGTTGAAGGTTTTCAAGCCGCCCATAAGGCCTTCAACCAGGCTTAACGACTGCCATTTTACTGGCAACCGGGACCAACGGTTTAACGTGCCTTCCGAAACACGGAAACGCTCGCAAATATAAATGCCACAAAGTGGTCACCAATCCAAGGACCAGCCATAGTGAAAGTTGCGTAACTCAGTGATCGTTTACAGAACACTGAGACCGCGGGGCCGCGAGCGCTTCTATGAAATTGACATTTTAGGTATTAATAAATAATTGGCGGTTTTGAATCTAGTCTAGAAGACTACTTTTTATTCGTTTTTTAGAAACCAGAAATACAAACGCTGGATCATAGACCGAGGTTATGGACAAGAGAAGGAAAAGTTAAAACAGAAACTAAATCATCTAGAAGCGAAAGAGGTATGCATGGATCGCGAAGCCAGGCGATTTGTCCTTTCTGACTACCCCGTCAGTGATACCACGTGAAGATAGTATAGTACATATAAATCATCTAGCCAGGGTGGTAAGGCCAAACAACCTCTCAAACTGAAATTCCAAGAGGTCTACCTCCAACTATGGACTGCGATATGTTGATTTAATAGATTGACTTACTTTTGTCGTTTGTAGTCTTTGAGTCCAGCCTTAAACTCCAACAATATATGGTTGGCTAACGACGTCAAACCCTGATCTCTTAGCCGCGCGAGTAAGGCAGGCGCTTCAGCGAAAACACCCGCTTCTTCTGTTTCCTCGTCGCCTTGTAAGGGCTCTGCTACTGCTAAGTTTACAATTGGCATGGTCTGGTGACAACAATAATATAAACTGTCACAGTTGCTTATTTTATTATATTTTAATTTATTATATACTGTATAGTACGCCGAGATAGTATTACAATTTAAACAATTTGATAAAAAATAGCAGCAATTGGGCGGCCTTATCGTTTAAAATGTAAAAAAAAACTTACAGTACGGTACAGTATAGATTAGAAAGATGTGTGTGTACCAGAGTACACAGGTAAGAAGTGAAACTTCTTTACGACATTTTTATACAGCAATAAAATTTCTCTCATACGTCGATAAAGAAGTTTCAGTTATGATAAAGAAGTTCAAAACATCTTCAACAACCGAAAAAAAGCCATGATTTGATTTTTCTTTAACAGCTATAAAATTTATCACAAAGTCAATAAATTTGCTTCAATAAATTTATATTCAATCGTTCCTATCTCATTCGAAGAAATAATAATAACGAACTTTTAGATCACAGGTCGCAATCACGGTAAGTTGATGACTGAGGAAAATATTTAATTCCATACATTTATTATTATACTAGTTGACGCTCGGCTTTGCCCGCGTAAAGAAGTTTTCCCGTTCCCGTTTCCACATCCATACAAACTTTCACGTTTATAATATTATAAAGATAAAGATTTTGGCTATTATACTTTATAAGCTAAGGGTACTTACGGGGTCAAATTGGTTCATATTCATGACCATAGAATTCGTTCTAGATAACTGGTCCATTGCAAGTTTCTGTGCTCGAAGTTCCACTTCTTGTAGTGATAGCACTTCTTCACCATCACCGTCTGTAAATAATTAAGCATTAAGTGTCGTTCGCGTAAATTGGGAATTTGGTATACACTGTGGAAGTCCACGGTTATTATTGACATAGGCTGATTGATTGTTAGATAGAGAGAAACAAGATACCTCCTATAGAAGACAATTTGACAGTCTAAGGTCCGTATTCCAGAACGTTTCTCTCAATCAACCCTTAAACCCTTAAGACTAGATTTTGCCTAATAAAATCTACTCTCAAGTGTTTCTTGAGTATTGATAAACTTTCTGGAATACGGCCCTAAGTCACCGTCGGTAGAGATATCGAACTCGATTGAGGATTCCAATCAGAGTGCTTGTTGTGCTGTTGATGAGTAAAGTATTGGAACCGATTCCTGTAAAATCTAGTTGAAAGGAGTGCTAAAAACATGGATGGTACCTTCTTTAGAAGACTTCTTTACATGTTCAGGGGAGTCTTCATAGTCAGACTCGTCATCAGGAGAGCTGGACGAGGAGCTTGATTCTTCTTCGTGGTGCTGTTGCTGCGTGAAATGTTGAAACTGACGCCTGTAGAAGTGAAGTTGTAGGTAATGCTGCAAAGAAGAAATCATAATTTTTACTTTATCCATAATGAAATTGAACTTTATTTCAATGGAATTAGGTTGAAATCAGAATAGCAGTTCTTTTTTATTTACTTACGAAACATTGTTTGTGCCATTTTATTATAATTTTATAATTGATTGGATTTTTTTTTAAAGTTTATTCATCTGCATATTATTCCATCAAAAGATGGGGCACTGTTTGGGTCATCTCTCAAACTTTATATTGTGTAGTATAGAAAGTGTGTAGTATAGAAAGTAATCCTAGGCAAGTGACGGCTTAATATTAGTTGCTCATAGGGCACTTACCACACCAAATAACATCATAGCAAGCCACAAAGACACTTATAACATAAAAGAAAAGTGTGTGTGTACACGCGTTAAAAGTTATAGTTCTTTAGTCTAATAACATTTTATGACATTTACCACAACTATGAGATTATTTTTTAAAGCAATTTTTTGCTAAATTTCTCATAAATTGATCATGGTTAGGCAAAGGTCACAGGTTCAATCCCTGTCTCGAGTCAAGTTGTATTTTTCCACTTTATTAAAAATTCACAACTATTTGTTTTTAATACAAATGATAAATTAGTAAGAAAAAAAGACATTAAAATAATGAAAACTACTTTGAATGTAGTTATAAGTTGTCATGGAGACACTTATCTGATAACTTCATGGTATCGGTTTTTCGTGACAGTCTGCGCGCGCATCGTAAATATTTACTTTGATAATTTTGCCCTAACGCGCCAATAGAAGTATTAACTTCAAAAATGAAATTTTACTCCTTTACAAAAAGTCTTGTTTAGTTTCCTTACCAAAGAATGCGCCCATTGGAGTAGAACAATCCCAGTGTGGTGTGCAGCATTGATCACAGCGGTTAGCGGGTGTGAACATGAGCCCGCCAATAAAAACGACTCCACGTTGAGAGATTCTAACGCAGCACTCATCAGCTGTGTCAGACGAACGCGCCATTCTTCTAACAATTCTAGTTGAAGCTCTAAGAATTGTAACCTAAAACAAAATAATAATACTTCAGACTGGTTTTATGGTGTCACAAACCGCCCCCGAGTGTAGCAAGGGCGACTTGTATGCGTAAAAAGAATTGCAATCAGTTTGGGCCTACACTATAAGAATGCAGCATGTTCATGCCCTATGCTGCCTAGCACCCATAGGCTATTGCTGTATAAAAAAAATATCTACTTGAGATAAAATGGCAACAGAAAAGAATTAAATAATCATGAAATAACTTTTAAATTTCTTAGCTGACATGTAATGCATGCTAACATCCAACAAAAAAGGTATGGAACACATAGCAAGGTATCAATGACACTCTCATGCTCTTCTAGAGACGCCTAACTGTATGAAAAAAAAAATGTTTATATATATTTCATACTAGTTGACGAACGCGGCTCCGCACGCGTAGGGAAGTTTTACCGTTCCCGTTCCCCACAGGAATAAAAATTAGCCTATGTGTTATTCTGATGTGTAAGCTATATTATTCTAAGGTTTCATCAAAATTCTGTAGATTATGCGTGAAAGCGTAACAAACATCCATTCTTACAAACTTTCGCGTTTATAATATTAGTAGGATAACCAAGCGTGTCAGAAAGCGGCACCCTTTACTCATAAGATTACACTTACTACTACAGACAATGGCGGCCAACTGACCGGCCGCGTATGAGATTTATTTTTTGAGAGATTTAGCACGCGATATTTTATTACTTTTGTCTCTTTAGGGACGCGAGTAAAAGCATATCCTATTTTTGGCCCAGCTTTGTGGTATGGAACTGTGTAGAGAGTCATAGCATTGAATGAACTGGACGTACCTATGTCCAGGTTGCGGAAGCAACGCGTATCTGTCCTCGATGGTCCGCAGTAACGATACGAACCAATCAGCGGCTCGAGGCACCCATACCGCGGCACCTGTCGCTGCGGCAGTACCGGCCCCTATACCTTCACACCATTGCGAACTTTCTAAGCTTTCATCCATTTTAGCTAAGGCGTCTGTAGAAAGATGAAATGCATTTTTTTTATACAGTAGGTGGTAGACAAACATACGGCTCACTGGATGGAAAGTGGTCACCGTAGCCTATGGTGTTTGCAACACCAAAGTACTCGCGCTGCCGACCGCGACGACGATCTTCGGAGACGGCTCTCAGGTTCCAGGACCCGTGATTATGGAAAGTGGAAGGATGCCGAATATAGGACTAATGCTTCTATTTGTGCATGCAGAAGCCTGGAAGGCGATGGGTCCTCGCGGTGTATGCGGTTAAAAAGGTTTACTAAGATGCCCATCTGATACTCCTCAGCGGGCAGATCCCAAACCAATGGAGACTGAGTATTATTACTCCAGTCTTCAAAGGTAAGGGGTCAGTGCAGGAGTGCGGGAGCTAC
This sequence comes from Thumatha senex, assembly GCA_948477245.1. Lineage (NCBI taxonomy): Eukaryota > Metazoa > Arthropoda > Insecta > Lepidoptera > Erebidae > Thumatha > Thumatha senex. Next base: position 11,969,597 of record OX419732.1, on the reverse strand, counting down.
CGCGGTATAAAGGTGATGTCCCACACCATGAAGATCTTCGAGAGGATTATAGACTCTCGGATCCGGCAGGAGTGTACTCTCTCGGGGTGTCAATATGGGTTTCGCCCTGGTCATGGGACCACGGACCCTGTTTTTGCCCTGAGGGTTGTCGCAGAGAAATACAGGTCGAAGAACACGCCTCTGCACTGTATGTTTCTAGACATGCAGAAGGCCTTCGACTGTGTTCCTCGCGCGATGATCTGGTGGGCACTGCGGTCCAAAGGGGGTCCAAAGGGTCTATATTGACACTATACTGTTACTCCGATTCCATGGTTCGGACTGCTGTTGGCGACACGAAATCCTTCCCCATCACCGTCGGTGTACACCAGGGTTCGGTCCTTAGTCCGCTTCTGTTCAGCGTAATATTAGACGAATTGTCGGACAGCATCAGGAACTCGCATGAGCAGCCTCCATGGTTGCTCATGTATGCTGACGATATTGCGCTGGCAGACGCGGACAGTAGCAGATTGGTGCGACGTGTGAAGGTGTGGAAGGAGACGCTTGAGAACGGCGGTCTGAAACTAAATGTGGCGAAGACCGAGTACTTGGCACTAAACTCGACAGATCCCACATCCATCCGCATTGGCGGTGATTTGGTCGAGCGGACGGACCAGGTTAAATACCTGGGATCTGTTTTTCACACGTCCAGTGACATCGATTGCGATGTCAAGTCACGCATTGCTGCCGCGTGGGCCAAATGGCGGGAGATGACCGGTGTCATTTGTGATCCTAAAATGCCGATCCGGTTGAAAGGACAGGTCTACAAAACCATCATTAGACCTGTCCTTTTATATGGCAGTGAGACGTGGCCAATATTGGAGCAACACAAGCAGGAGCAGCGTGTTACGGAAATGAAGATGCTGCGGTGGATGGGTGGAGTCACGCGGATGGATCGCGTGAGGAACTCTCGCATCCGTCGCAGCCTTCATGTCCGTGACATTGCAGACAAGTTACAAGAGTGTCGCCCTTGTTGGTATGGTCACGTCTTGCGGCAACCGCCGGGCTACGTAGGAAACAAATGTCTGGCCATGTCAGCCCCGCCGGGTCCCGGGGAAGAGGGGCAGACCCAAGAAGTGCTAGCTTGACGTCGTAAGGGATGACATGCGTGCCAATGGTCTCACTACAGGGGATGCCGACGACCGTGTGAAGTGGAGGAAAAAATGTAGGAAAGCGGACCCCGGGCGTCGCGAGACGCAACTGGGACAGACGCTCGGATGATGATGGGGGCTTCTATTTGTGCATAGGTTGTAAAAAAAAGGAAAGTATTATAAATAGGTATTGCAGGTATTACTAATGTAATTACATGAAAATTACTTGATGTGTTTGAGCAACATTTTTAAAACATGTTCGAAACGCAAAGAGAAGAAATCTCTAGTTTCTAATGGTAACAGATTCTTTTGCAATACAAGAATTCAATATATAAAGTGAGCGAATTTTTTTTGAAGTGCCTTAATACTTACATTTCTTTTCTACACTAAGCCATCGCACAAACGTTTCAGCCTTTGTCAATACAGATAGCACACCGTATGAGCTTCCAGTGACTGCAACCAATTCTCTATGAAAACCTAATGTTTCATCTACAGCGTGAGCGAATGCGGAATCAATATCAACAATTTCTCCCTTAATTCCATGAGTCCGGTATAATCCTAGTACAGTGTGTAGACGTTCAGCTGCAAATGCTATGAGGCCAGCATTGAATTCGTCCTATAACATGAAATATGTTTATTATTTTAAACTGCAAATTTCAAATAGCTTGCAATTCCAATACAACACATCAATAAATCCAATAATGTGTTACATAAAGAAAATACATTATCACATGTAACATTATTTTTTTAGACACTATTATTTGGCGGACTTTACACTGTGTAGTGTGTGTGTATCACAATCTCTAAGTCAATACTAATCTCTTAGTCAGTACTAATTTCTTAATAACACCTTGCCTATACTACTGTGTAAAGTAGCGAAACCAGATCTTGCTGGATTTGCTTACCATAAATAACACGCAACCACGCACACACACATCCACACACACACACACACACACAAACTGTAAAATTGTACTGTGTATTCATGATATAAAGTTATTAAAGTTATTTTATTGCGGATAAGTATGGTTTGGGCATTTCTACTAATTTATTATTTAGATTTCTATTGTTCATAATACATGCATAAATACTTACAACTGCGCTAACATTCCTGTGGCTAATTTTATCAGCTATTGGCTGGATGTTAACCTTCACAAATACTTGATGGTATTTAATCCATGTCAGTGTTTGTGTTAAGAACCATTCTGGTCGATCAATACGAGCAGTCTGACGCGAACCAGTGAAATGGAATTGAAACCTCTTTTTAAGAGGCCTTAATAGTAGTTTGATTGGTAAACAGGGAGGTTTTTCTGAAATGAAATATATATTTAGCTAAATAACTGTATTTTTGGCTAAAAATTTACACAAACAACTCTAATAGATCAGATTTTAAGGTTTGTATTATGCCTATATCAATGTCAGTAGTATAAAACTACACCTTGATATGACTTAAATATTAAAAATAGGCAGTGGCTCTGTATATTCTTGATGTTCTTACCTTGTCCAAATTCATCTGCAACATTATAACTGAATAAATCTTCCGGCTCTTCAATTAGGAAAAGATGTTTCGTCAGATTTGCAAACTTTACAATTATTTCCTTAGGAGCTGGGGAATGTTCTGCTCCACTTGTGAATGGCCATTTTAGTAACTTTAGTGTGTCCTCATAATGCCTATAAAACAGGAAGGAAATTTAGAATAAATAAATACTGCAGAATGACACTTCAAATTTTAAAGGATAATTTTAAGCTATTTCTCCTAATCTATATTTAGCCCTAATCCTTTTAACTGGTTGAGCGTAGCCCTAATAAACAAGTTAGTTAGGGCCAAAAATTATGGTAAGATGACTGTTTGAATATAATATCTAAAGTAGAAAGAATTGAAATGGTAATTATGTTCTGAACATTAAAATGATACAACTTGCCTCGTAAGTTTCTCCTTAAGCACACTGTGCCAATAATGCGTGCAGTCCTTCAAATAGGCAGATTGGTGTTCCTTTAAGGTCAGTGTATGCATATTACGAAGCTCTCCATAGAGTAATACCAATTGTTCATCATCGTTGGTCTGTTTCATTTGGCGGCTAAAATAGTTGTATTTATTCATTTAATTAAAATATTAATGCACACACAAATCTTTAATTTTAATTATATTACTTGAACCATTTATTTTATTAAATAGATTTCATTCTCCAAATCTCTATACATTTACTTAATGTCTAATTTAAATGAAATTTTCCATAGCCTCCTTAAAATCCTTGGATTGCAAGGCAAGGACGAGCTCTCAAGGGGTTCTAAAAAGCTTGATCATTGCTGTGTACAAATAGAAAAGTATATGCAGTAAAACAGAGTTTGAAAGCTGACTTGGCAGGCTTGATAAAAAGGACTTCCAATTAATAATAATATATAATAATATTGTTGGGACAATTCACACAACGCCATCTGATTCCAAACTAAGCAGAGCTTGTACTTTAGTAACCAGATAACTGATACACATACTTATATATTTCTAAATACATACATATTATAGATAAATTACACCCAGACACAGAATAAACCATCATGCTCATCACACAAAGTTTTATCCTGGAGAGAATCGAACCCACGACCTCTTGCGCAGCAGTCGGATGCACTCCCACAGCGCCACAGAGGCAGTCAGAATTTACAGTTACACAGCAATGTGAGGACGAATTAATCACTGAAATTCTCCTGTAAAGATTTTCAAAATCATACTGAAGATACATGGACAGAATAAAATGAGGACCCAGTGGACAAAGATGAATTCAACTCAGTATAATGATAAGGTGTTTGAATTAAATAAAATGCAAAACATGCTGTTGGATTAACCAAGTGGCTATTAGTAGCTAGTATCTTCATTATAAAATAACAATAAAAAGCCAAATATTTTTTTACAAAGCATTAAAATTGAATAGTCTTTCATTTTCAGTTTTGTTCTCTTAGGCGCGGGCCAGACAGAAGAGACGTAAGACGCAGAGGGGGCGCGGACAGGGCGGAGACAAGACACCGACGCGACTTTTCAAATTATACAGAAAAGGCGCGGACGCGACGCATGCAGGACTATTTTATCATTCTTCTGAAGTTGTATTAGCACTGGTGCATCTCGCTAATATACAGAGGATTAGACGATAATGGGTACATCCGGTATGGCTAAGCAATAAATAAAATCGTTTCTTTTAAATAATGGAGGACCTACACAATTACCCAGATCGTTTTGTAACAGTTTATAAAATGATGTGTTTTAATATTATCATGTCCAAAGTTAGAAATGCTTTACAGAAAAAGCACAAAAATTGGACGTCGGGGATGAAGAGTAGAAGCGTGCCCGTCGCCATCCCTGCCAGCTACGGCTACAATTCTACTCCAACAGGAGTGCTACCAGGGCGAATTATGTTAGGGCGTGCCCCCGAGGCGACGCGCACCAATTCGTCCCCGCTGGTGCGAAAAGTGTGTGCCAGAGCGGCGTAGGAGACCGCCACCTTACACGCGCGGCCTGACGCGGCGGGAAGTGGAGGACGGAGTGCAGGGTACCTGCGTGGAATGTTAGGGGACGAATGGCAGATAAGATGAATGAGTTGATGGATGTTATGAATGAGAGAAAGTTAGATGTAGTGTGCTTGACAGAGACCAAGCGCAAGGGCAGCGAAGTCTTGGAGCTTGGTCTGGAGTACCAGAGAGCGCGTATGGCAGTCGGGGGGGTTGGAATTTTCTTGTCCTCGCAATTGGCCTCCGGTATTTATTTATTTATTTTAAAACTTTATGCACAAATTTGTACAAAGGTGGACTTAATGCCTTTTGGCATTTTCTTCCAGTCAACCTTAGGGTGATGCAGAGATCGATAAGTAAAGGAGGGTATGTGAAGGTATGTAGGAGTACAAACTGGTAGGTCCTCTGGATCCGTTTAAAACTTGGTTTGACGAAGATTTTCCTGGTAGCTGCTTACGCGCCAGTATCTTCGTCGAACGCGAGTGAACTAGAGGACTTCTTTTTCTTTTTTATTCTAGCTATTGTTAGCTACATATATAGTTTATTACATTTAATCTCGCCAAACATAATCGTTTATCGTACGCGCTTCGCTTTTACATTCTGGGAGAGTATGAGAGAAGCTCTAAATGTGATAGAAGGAAATTAAAGACTTATAGTATGTAGAGACTTGAATGGATGGGTCGCGCGGGTTTTGAGTCGGTACTCGGGAAGTATGGGGATAAATGGGTGAATGACGCTGGCAAGCTTATACTGGCATTTTGTAAGGAAAAGGATTTGTTTGTGGCGAACACAATGTTCAACCACAATAAAAAATCATATGTATACAAGAAGATGTAAGTCAAAGAGAAGCATGATAGATCTATTCCTAATGGATAGTCGGCTCCGTGAACAGGAGATGGACACAAGGGTTTATCGAGGCACTGAGCTGGGATCAGGCACTGATAGAAGAAGCTCGTGAAAGGTGCAGAATGAAAGCGGATGAAAGTTTGTCGTCCAATTTCTCGTGCTAATGGTCTCACAGTTAGATCTCAAATTATGCGAAGTGGAGGAAATATAGAGTAGAAAAGCGGACAAAGTGTGTCGTGAGACACGTCTCGGATAATGGTGATGCAACCTGAAGGACAATTATAAGAATTTATGTTGTAATTGAGTAAGATTAATACGTATTAATTTACTAAAATTGGTTTAAATACCACTTTTCTTTTGATAATCCTAATTCCGATGGTATTAGTCGATTTTCAATTACGGTAGGTAAAAAGCAATTTTGTTCGGTGGCAATTGAAAATTTCAAATGCATATACCTAGTCAGGTCATAAATTCTGTCACTAGTTTAATATAAAATAATTGAAACAAGTTTATTCATTATGTAACCATTTATATACCAAAATGAACTTAACAAAACAGTTAATAGGCTTATGACAATAAAGTTTATTCAAAATGACCTCCATGATTTTGAATACAGGCCTTAAATCTGCGCGGCCAGTCGTCTATCGCAGCACGAAAGAGGTCCACGTCAATATCGGCGGCTGCCTTAATCAAGGATGTCTTGAGTGACTCCAAATTGGGATGAGGCTTTGAGCACGCCTTTTCCTCCAAGTGTTGCCATATCTTGTAATATAACTGACTCAAATCTGGACCTGTGTTGCCAGTCTTCGTGCCGGATGAAGTCGATTTCACGCGCCGCCAGCCAGTCTTGTGTGCTCTTCGCTCTATGAGCTGGCGCCGAATCTTGTTGGAATACCCAGTGCCTGTTATTGAACATGGTATGAGAAACAGGTTCCACAAGGTTCGTCAGGACTGTATTTTGATACACAACTGCATTCGTTTTTACACCTTTCTCACAAAAATGTACCTCTGTTATGCCCCTATAAGAAACTCCCAACCATACCATGGGCGAGGGTGGAAAATGACCTCGTTCGACACGCGGAATACGGTTGCTCCACCTTATCATTTTGTTTGTTGTAGCTCTCTTCTACGGTAAAAAAATTATCATCCGAAAAAAGAATTTTTCGATATTTTGTTCCCGCATACCGCTTCAACAATGCGCGGAATCTCTTCAGTCTCAGGTCCATTAGACGAGCATTTAAACGATGTCCTGTTTTTCTTCGATATGACCGAAGCCCTAAGTCTTCATTTAACACCCTTTTCACCGTGGTTCTGCTTAACCCCATCTGAAGGGCCAACAGTTTCTGCTTACGTTTGGGATTTCCTTGAATTCGCGCCTTTACAGCTTTTATCACTGCTGGAGTCCTAACAGACCGAGGGCGACCACTTCTTGACCTGTCATCTACGTCTTCATTGTATCGTTTGATGGTACGATAAACGAATCTTTTGGTTATATTCAAATTTTTCAGTATGTCAAAAATTTGAATTGGCGCGTTACCCCAACGATGCAACGCAATAACTGCAACACGGTCTTCTTAAAGCATCCACTCCATATTTAAAAATGAGTAAAATTCTAAAAAGTATACATTATTATTTTCATGAACAATTCGAAATTCGAATTCAATAAACTTTTTTGTGGCCAGCATTCTAAAAGAAAAGTTTTTACTGTGTGACAATACTTATGACCTGACTAGGCATTTCAATAACCAATGAATATTATTTAATCCTTACTATACCATGTAATAGTACATTAAATTAGCTATATTTTATATATCAAATGAATATTTAAATATTCATCTGTCCTCTCTGACTACCCCGTCAGGGATACAGCGTGAAGATAGTTAGTTAATATTAAAATATAAATAATAAAATTCGCTACTGTAATTAGGTAAAAATTGATTTTGGTGAAATTCACCCAACCATTCAACCTCACAAGAGCGATGCGAGTGAGCGAGACCCGCCCGGCCACCATGCCACTACGCGGCCAGTATCTCCTGTACGTCATGAACAAAAGATGCAGACGTAGAAGCGTTGCGCCCGCGCCCCGTCTCTTCTGTATGTTTTGCGTCGCGACGCTTCTATACTATTCCAGGCAACTAAAGGTATGGCTGCGTTTAGTCCCGGTAATAACTAATATACATAATTATATGTTATTTGACTTTGTTATTGTGTGAGCACTATGTAGACTTATTTATAATTTTGAAATTGACATGATAGTTGCTGTGTAGTTTTTGGGTATGTCATGCTCGCCTAAGTGTCCTGGCAGTGGTGGCGTATGTATTGGGTCGCCTTGTTCCCTACAATACGGTTGAATAGGGCGATGGCTGATATATGCGTCATACCCGTGAACGGGTGCCGTCTGTTGGGACTGGTCAGCTCATAGCTGTTATAGCAATTGTTACAAATAATATTATTTAAATTTAAGGCAAACTAAGTTTAGTCGACTGTTCTCACATAAATTCAAAGGAACTATGAAAGTGTAATTTTAATGAACACAACATTTATTTTGTTTTTTTTTTGTATAATTTCTTTACTGTATAATTGGTCAAATATCATGTTAATCAAACTGTGTCAAATGGCGGTTAGAAAAGAGTGGCCATGAGTTTTATTGCCAGGTTCTTCCTCTGGCTCTACCTATTGCTTTGCGAATCTGGCAGTAAATGTAAATGTAGAAGCAGTAATCTTGACGTTCATAAGTGTTACTTTGTGACCTACATGAATAAAGATTTTTGATTTTGATTGATTTTGATACATTTTGTATGAAAGGGACGCGGTAGAGACAAATGTCCGTGCCCCATCTGCGTCTTACGACTCTTCTGTCTGGCCTGCGCCTTAGAACTTGTGTGGTTTGTAATAAGGTGTATATGTAAGCATGTTATGCACTGATTACTATTACAAAACTGGATTTTATGTTCCAGTTAAATATAAATATATTAAATATATTGTGGGACACCTTTCACACAGCGCCATCTAGCCCAAAGTAAGCTAATATTATAAACATACTTATATATTTCTAAATACATACAAATTATACATACAAAACACCCAAACTCCGAAACACACATTTGTGGATCACACAAATATTTGTTCAGACCCGGGAATTGAACCCGGGTCCTCTTGCGTGGCAGTTAGATACACTCCCACCGCGCCACAGAGGCAGTCAAACATGATTCATGAAATGAAAACACTCTGCAAGTGTTGAATACAAACTATTTAGTAGCATTGATTTAAAATACAAACTATTTAGTAAATATCCAAAGCACTTTCTTTTAAAATTGAATATTTTGAAAATACTTTTTGTTCAGTAGTTAGTTTGTAAATATTATCAGAAACATTTAAATTCTAAAATTATGCTAAAAGTTAGTGAAAAGTTCAATAAATATTTCAACTATTGCCATACACACTATAGTTAACACCAAAATGACAAAATCCAAGTGGTTTCAGATTAATATCAATAATAAAAGGTAAATATAATGTAAATCAGTGATATTCTATCAAAAGTGTAACTAATGTAATTTGGTCACCATACTTACCACAAGTCATCAATCTTAACAAATATCTTCAAGTAATCTAAAACATGTTCTAATTTGTTGATGGCTGTAAACCTTTTATCAACCTCATTTCGCAAGGGCTCTATCTTGTTCAGAAAAGCATTCACTTTGGTTTTGAGCTCATCACTTCGAATTTTAAGACTGCCTATCTGTTTTGTGTTTGATTCTGCTTTGGCTAATGCTAATGTCAGTTTTGTGGGCACCTCATTGTTGGCAAGATTCAGCTGGAATATAAACATACCACACCGTTTAATCCGTACAGATGGATGAAATGCAAGTGTCCATTTTTAATTCCAAATTTACAGCATGAATTCCAAATTAACAGCATTTTACTAAATGCATATAAAAGTATTTATATACAGGACTTACAATAAAAAAAAACTATTTTTAAATATTTTTTGTCTGTTCAGCTAATCTCTGAAACGGCTGAATGTATTTATTGGGCCTGACACTGGCAGATGGCTGATGTTATAAGAACTTAGGCTACATATTATTCCAGTATTCTTACGAAAACAGCCACTATGCGAGTGAAACCGCGGGGCGTCCGCTTATGTCTGATATAAAAATTTGAAATAATTTAAAAATACATTGAAAATAATAATGTAATTTATAATACTCACGCTACTTTGCAGTTCATCTCGTTTAGCTGCTAATTCATTTTCTATATCATATGCATTTGTTAAATCATTGATATCAGAACCAATCTTCAAGTTAAGGCTCTGGATTATTAATTTTTTATCCTCTTCATTCATAGTTGTAAAGTGTAAGGACACTTATACTACAGGATATGCATTTAAGTACAACTGCAATGTGCAAACCTAATTCAAATAACCAATTCAATTTTTTTCGAGAAGTACATATATATAATATGTAATCAATAATCAATAACACTACAAACCTACAAACATCTAACTAATCTAAGGCCTTTTTTGTCGCCAACGACGATTTGATTGACGCTCTTGACGCTTGACGCGTGACTTAACACTTTGACTTGTTCTTATGGCCCCGTCAGTAGTTAACCGATGATTCCGCCAACGTCAAACCGCGTCAAACGTATCACCTAAAGCCGCGATGACACAATCAAAGTTAGATTTGACAACGTAGCTGCGTAGCTTTGATAGCTAGTTTGATACTACTTTGATCGTGTAAACCAGGACTGTCCAAACTTAAAAGGATCTAGGGCCAATAAAAATGACTAAATTCATTGGGGGCTGGAAATGAATAGAAAATAACAAAATGCAGGTTTATTAATTTAAAAAAAATATTATTGATTTTATAATAATTGACCCTGAGGACACAGTGAAATTAGCTTCGGCTTAAAGTCTCGGATGCTGTGGTCGTACCGGAGGAGGAGACCAGAGTGGACCCGGCCACTGCACTAGGGGGGACCGGGGGCCCTTCCGCCCACCGTGCCAGCCAGCCGCATCACCTTTGCCTGCCGATGGAGAGTTAGAGCCTCGCTTAGTCTCCTGGTACACAGGCACCCCTTCACATTTCCCTTCTTAACCCCCTTTATTAAAAACATGGCTCGTAGGAAGAATAAATTGGTTACCACAGCGGCATCTTCGTCCACACTACATGTGGACTTTTGCAACATTAGAGGAATGCACACCAACATCAACGCAGTCCACCACCACCTCGAAACTGCGCAGCCGACCCTTTTTTTCTTAACAGAGACGTAGATATCATGCCCGGCCGATACATCTTACTTGATGTACCCTGGCTACAAGCTGGAGTACAACTTCAGGCGACAAGCTGGGGTATGGATGTACGTCCGGGATGATATCTGCTGTTGTGTTCTTAAGAGCCTCGAAGACAGGGACCTGTTTACACTATGGGTATGCGTGGATCACGGGGGCCACACCCGGATCTACGCGTGCATTTACAGGTCTCACAGCGGTGACGCGGACACAGGGACACAGTTCGCCTCTTTGACCACCTGCAAAACACGACTGACAAAGTCATTGAGCAGTATCCCTCCGCGGAGATAGTGATGCTGGGGGACTTCAACGGTCACCATGTTGATTGGTTGGGTTCTCTGCGCACTGACACAAATTTGCCAGAAGGTTACCAGATAAGGAGAACGAGCGGAGTGCTTTGCTTGACCTCCTGCTGACTACGCGTCCGGACGGATACACCGTCTCAGTGGATGCGCCGCCTGGCACATCAGACCACTCCCTCGTCCGGGCGCAAGTTGAACCACTCCGGCAAAAGGAGTGGCGGCATGTATGGACCATAAGTCGGCAGACTGGGATGGACTGCGAGAATTCTTTGCGTCATTCAAGTGGAAACGGCTTTGCCTCACTTCAGATGATGTAAACTCCTGCGCTGCAGCAGTTGCTGAGGGGATCTTGGCGGGCATGGAATCTTATATTTCTCATCGCTGGATTCCCGCAGGGGCCAAAAAGCGGCTGTGGTTTAATCGGCTTTGCAGAGAAACCAAATTGCTGAAGGACTCTGCCTACAGAGCTTGGACCATGAAATAACGACAACAACATATCTGAAGTGAAACGCAAACTAAGTGACGTTTCGAGGGCCAGCAAAAGAGCGATTGCCAGGGCTAAATTCAATTTCGTCGGTAGAATTGGTGAACGATTAGCAGGCTACCCTTCTGGGAGTCGTGAATTCTGGTCGCTTGCCAAAGCTGCCGAGGTAAACTTTTGTCGGTCTGATTTACCACCTCTACTTAAACCTGACGGTAGTTTGGCTCAGAGTGCCAAGGAGAAATCCGACCTTCTGGGTTCTCTCTATGCCTCTAGCTTGACTATGGACGACGGGGGCGCTTTGCCGCCTGACGTCCCACTGTGTGTAACTACCATGCCGGAAATTAAATTCACACAGCGGGTGGTCCGGCGAGAGCTTCAGTCCCTCGACTCGACGTCGAGTGGGCCAGACGGTATACCTGCGGTGGAGTTGTTCTCCCGGTACTTACACGTCTTTTCACGCTTTCGTATTCCACGAAACAAGTCCCGGCTTCATGGAAGACCACGAATGTGCATCCTGTGCCTAAGAAGGGAGACAGGACCGATCCGTCCAATTATAGGCCGATAGCCGTTACCTCCCTTCTATCTAAATTGATGGAGTGTGTAATCAATACACAGCTCCTGAGGTACCTGGAAGAACACGACCTGCTCAGTGACCGGCAGTACGGTTTCCGTCACGGTCGCTCGACTGGCGATCTTCTTGTGTACCTCACACACCGCTGGGTGACGGCTATTAAGAGTAAGGGGGAGGCTCTAGCAGTGAGTCTTGATATCTCAAAGGCCTTTGATCGGGTCTGGCAGCGTGGTCTTCTATCGAAACTGCCCTCCTATGAACTGCCGGGAGACTTTGCGAATGGGTATCCAGCTTTTTGGCCGGTAGAACTATTAGAGCTGTTGTTGACGGCTGCTGTTCGGACCGCCACCCTGTTTTTGCTGCATATCAATGACATGCTGTCCATTGACGGCATTCATTGCTATGCAGATGATAGTTCGGGCTACACTTATTACACGGGTCGCTCCAATATTCCCCAGTCTGCAGTGGAAGAGAGTCGTGAACAACTTGGGTCTGAAATCGAAGCTACTCTAGCTAGAGTGTCCGATTGGGGTAGACAAAATCTTGTCCAATTTAACCCTACCAAGATTCAAGTTTGTGCATTTACCGGTAAAAAAAAGCCCCATTTACTGTAGTGCCGCAATTCCAGGGCACACCTCTCTCCGTCTCTACTAGTATTGGGATCCTTGGTGTTGAAATTTCTAGTGACGTCCAATACCGTAGTTATTTGGAGGACACGGTGAAGCTGGCGTCCAAAAAGCTCGGCGTGCTCAACAGAGCGTGGCGTACTTCACTGCGGAGCAAACACTGCTCCTCTATAAGTCGCAAGTACGGCCACACATGGAGTACTGCTGTCACCTGTGGGCTGGTGCACCTGAATACCAGCTTCGACCTTTTGACACGGTAGATGGGCGTGCTATGAGAATTGTCAACGATCCTCTACTAGCTGGCGGTGTTAAACTCCTTCGTGATAGGAGAGACTTCGCCTTCTAAAGTGCGTTCTATCGCCTGTACAACGGCCTGTGCTCTGAGGAATTGTTTGACATGATGCCCACGGCTACCTTCTATCATCGCACCACTCGCCATAGACAGGGTGTTCACCTTCACACTTTGCTTCCGGAGCGCTCACATCTGCTATCAACTACGACACAGTGAACACGCGTTATTGAATATTTTTAGATTTAAATAAATATCTTTAATCCATTAAGACCAAATCAATCGGAAAGTTCGTATGACATCGTTCGTATTCTAATCTATGGTTAGCACTGTTTTTGTAAAGCTAATTTATCATACAAGTGAATCACGATCTTACGGTGCAACTACTGCAACCAACTCCCGCGACAGAGGATATCAACGGGGCGCCCCTCACACCCGCAGTCTCGAAGAGACAGGTGATATTTTTGTCCTTATTTGCCGCTCAAACCGTGCGCTTGCGTTTATAAGTACCTAAGAAGCCTTGGACTTGTTCCGGTATCGTCGGACTGTTTAAGAACTGTTAAACATCTATCTGCAAATAATAATATATGTGAACAGATCTCTGCTAACTTGAGGTACGTCGATTGGACCGGTATTAATCGTATACCTACTATTCAATACAATGATGTCGGGATACCGCTCACCGCCTAATACTTCGGTAGAACATACACAGTCCGATTCGGACTTAAATAAGTTGCATGATAAATCTTTTGTCAATGTAAACAGAAACAAACGGCGAATCACAAAGCAACCTAGCCCCACAGAGCTTGAGAAAAATGTCAACCAAGATATAAAAGAACTATTAATTAACTGGAAAACCGAATTCCAGAGTAAAATAGACGAAATGTATAAGTCTCAAAACACTTTAATAACACAATTATCCTCAGAAATTAAAGAAATTAAGGTTCAAAACACAAAAATAAAAAAGTCAAATGATGAGATAGCTCAGTTTATGTCTTTTGTGAGTCAGCGGTATGACGACGTGAAAAGCAACCTAGACCTTTTACAAAAAGAACGATTAGAGCTTAGAAATAATATTGAAAATCAGGAATTAAAAATAAAAGATTTGCAACTAAAAACTAGAACTTCATGTGTCGAGATCAGGAACATTCCACTGTTTGAAAATGAAACTTCTAAAGATCTAACAAATACTGTCTGTAAAATTGGGAAAACCTTAGGAACAACGGTCACCCCTTCGGACCTAAGCGACATATTCCGACTTCCTGGAAAAACAGTCACAATGCGCCCAATAATTGCTGAATTCAAAACCGTAGGTTTGAAACTGGATATGATCTCTGCGGTTCGACAGTATAATAAACAGCAAAAAAATGAGGTAAAACTAAATACCGAGATAATAGGAATTCCCGGAAAAAGATTTGCTGTGTATGTATCAGACTACCTTTCCGCAAACTCCAAAAAGCTATTTCACCAAGCGCGTGAGTTTGCTAAACTTCACGCTATGAAATTTTGCTGGACGTCAAACGGAAACATTTTCCTCCGTAAGGCAGAGGGTGAAAAACAAATATTGGTTTCCTCCGAGAGGGTCCTTCAGGACTTGGGCAAAAATATGTGACTACCATTTCTAATGCCGCATATTAGACTAAGCATGAAATTATTATCAGTTTGTAAATACTCGTACATGTTATTAGTTTGTAATACGCCCTTGCCAAAAGCGGAATTATATTTTAATGTTAGTCAGAGTCATTAGTCAAATTTATAAAATCAATACACAGATCAATTATTACTTCTACACATCCTCACAGTACTTATCACTCACAATACTACGAGTATTTACCGACTTTTTTGTATACTTAAAATTCCACAAACACTTATATCCACTTACTCAGAGTTACAAACACGAGCACTCACATAATATATCTCTCCATACAATTGGATACCTACAATCATACTCAGGTCCACTCCAATACGTGCCGTTTTTCCACATTCGTTTTAAATTTATATTGCCTGCCGTCTACCCATTATCCCATTTATCTTCGCATTATTAAAGCAATGTATAGTGTTAATATTCTTTATTAACTATATTTGTTATACTACAAATGGCTAACATAGACATCATAAATAAAGAACTAGATACGAATACCATTGTGCAGTCGTATAAACTGTAACCCGGAGGATTGTCACCTCTACAGTAATAAACATTGTCTCAAAATAATTCACCATAATATTCGCAGTTTAAACAAAAATCTTGATCAATTTATCGTAATGCTGTCTGTGACTGGAATTACGTTCGATATCATTGTGTTCAGTGAGTGCTGGCTAAGTACAGCTGACCTGATACCTAGTTTGGATGGATACAATGTGCATAACTCTAAATTTCTGTTGAACCAAAACGACGGTATTGTAATATATACAAAAAAAGAACTTAAAAGCAGGGTTTCAGAGCCTTATTTCAAAGGGGCAAGTTGCTTAATATGTGACATAAACAATCAAGTTACTATCGTGGCAGTGTATCGCTCCCCGACCCTAAAAAGTATAGAAGATAGTAAAAATTTTATAGATAGCTTGAACAATGTCTTTGACGCCCTAACATCCAATCACTCTATTTAGGTAGGCGATCTTAACATTGACATACGACCTAATGGCACTGATCAAATAAGTGAGGAATATCTAACGCTTAATGCAATACATGGTTTATTTCCTACTCATACTTACCCTACTAGAATAAGTCAAAAATGCATAGACCACTTTTTTATTAATTCGCGCCTCCCCTCGGTGACCTTGGTATTGGAATCTCACACAACTGACCATAAACCCATAGCTTTTTGAACTTTGGACAAATCTAAGCCAGTTTCAAAGAACTGCGACACAAAAATGAGCACAAATATAATACAAATTAGCATCGAAATTGAAAAGTTTGACTTCTCCCACATCCTACAGTTGGATGACGCTAATACAGCGGTAAACTGCTTTATTTCTACTATAACATCAATTATTTCCAAGCAAACTAAAATAACAAAAACCCCGTGTAAACATAGAATCCTGAAACCTTGGATGACCGCAGGACTTGTTCGGTGCATCAGAAACCGAGATAGATTGCACATTAAATGTAGGAAATCACCTGACAACATGACCTTAAAAACAACCTATACTAGGTATCGCAACTACTGCAATAGGCTTCTTAGAGAACTTAAATTAAAATATAATAAAAACCTCATAGATGAAGCCGGTTCTAATATAAAAGCTCTCTGGAATGCATTTAAAAATATTAAAGGCACGAAAAAGAACCATGACTGCCCCTTGCAACTACTGAGAAACTCCGATTCAAAGCAGTCTGTAAATGACGTATGCTCATTCTTTTCATCTATTGGAACCAAACTAGCAGATAAAATTACACCCTTTATTGCTGATAACCACCCCTTACCTAGCATTTTGCCTGTAAATGCAGTTTCGTCAATGGTTTTACTGGAGGTGACTGAAGCTGAGGTTGAAACCATTTTATTACAGCTACGACAAGATTGTGCCGTTGGGTGGGATGGTGTACCAGCCCGCATTCTTAAGCTCTGCAGAGAAACACTAATCCCCCCAATAACCCATATCTGCAATCTTGCCATAAGCTCGGGTGTATTCCCTGATGCGTTGAAAAAAGCTATCACACACCCAATCCACAAGAGCGGTAACAGAGACTGTGTCAACAATTACAGGCCAATTTCGGTTCTCACTGCGCTATCGAAAATTCTGGAGAGGGTTCTTAATAATGCTCTCAAAAATTACCTTCAAAAACGATATACTTGCCAAAAATCAGTACGGGTTCCGTTCAGGTATGTCTACGGAAGATGCCGTGATTGATCTGACTAGTAAAGTTATTAAGAACTTAGATACTAATAATAGATGCTTGTGCATCTTTCTGGACCTTTCCAAAGCATTTGACACAGTCTCTGCGCCAATCTTGTTGGACAAAATGGAGAGGGTGGGTATACGTGGCATACCTCTCAATCTCTTTAAGGACTACCTTAAAAATAGAAAACAGATAGTCAAAATAGGTCATGTATTGAGTGACGAGGTTTCTGTTACTACTGGCGTCCCACAGGGGAGTATTCTAGGCCCCACACTGTTCCAGCTTTATGTAAACGATCTATGCACCATGTCTCTTCCTCATACTAGCATCTTCACCTACGCCGATGATACCGCAATTGTAGTGTAGGGTCCTAACTGGCAAACAATGAAAGAAAAATCAGAAAACTCCCTTAGACATATCATGATCTGGCTCTCAAATAATCTATTAACAATCAATCTCAATAAAACTGTCTTTGTCCCTTTCTCTTTATCCAAACTCTATACTCCACCTCACAGCTTCTGTATCAGGGCACACACATGCACCTCGGATATAGACTGTGACTGTCCGGGAGTAATTCGAGCGTCTAAATCGAAATATCTAGGTGTACAAATAGACAGTAGACTCTCGGGGGACTTTTAAATTGGCGCAGTTAAAACTAGAGTCAGAAGATTAATATACATGTTTAAGGCACTGCGTGATATAGCATCCCAACAAAAATTAAAAATGGTGTATATTGCACTCTGCCAATCAGTTATACAATATTGGATCCCTGTCTGGGGAGTGGCACCCAAAACACAACTTGAGCTTGAGAGAGCACAGAGAGCCGTACTCAAAGTATTAAATAAGAAACTAATTAGATATCCTACAGCTCTACTATATGCTGAAAACCAAGTACTAACTGTGAGATAGCTCTTTGTGCTCAGATCAATCTCTAAGATTCACCAAAGCGTAACTCCTCCTAAATCCGACAAAACCCGCAGTAAGAAGTCACTGTGTACCACTGTTCGCTGTAGAACTGCCTTCGCTAGGCGACAATTTAAAAGTTTGGGGTGTAAGGGTCTACAACTTACTCAACAAACATGAACCCATAGTAGGTCTAAATAGGCATGAGCTGATGAGCACGGCATCCGATTGGTTACTTGAACAGGACTATGAAAGTACTGAGGCACTACTTACGTTTCTGGAGTGATCGGTAATATACATAAACTCGCACACACATATGCACACCCTGAAACATACACACAAACACACAACAAGTACACTTCACTTACTCGTACAAACACGCATACATATCCCCATATAAACACGACAGGTACACATACACTCACACTTACAAACACACAATCATATTACAAATACCTTAGAGGTACATACTTAGTCTAAGACAAATACATAATATCTACCACTACATTCAATTTAAAAAAACAACGAATTACTTTAACTTTTATTACTTTTACTTTTATTTTAACTATTTATTAAGAAATTAAAAATAAATAAATATGTTTAGCTTATCTCTTAGAATAAACACTGTACATTTTCACTGTGTCCTAAATGTATCATACTTAGATATACTGTTTCCCAAAATACAGGTATTTTGCCTAGTTTGGGACCCAGTAGTACCAATAGTAAATTAAAAAAAAGACAGATATGTTTGTAAAAAAATATTGTAAACCGTTAGTGGCAAATAAACATTATTATTATTATTACATACGGTTGTGATAATGGGTGTGAAGAGTGTTAGTAATTCACCCTCATGTTTTAAAAAATCTGTGCTAATCATTGCTCAAATTCCACATTTATTGAAAAAGATTTGGCGGGCCGCGTCAAATCAAGCCGCGGGCCGCATGTGTGGCTCGCGGGCCATGGTTTGGACAGCTCTGTTGAAAGCCAATAATCAAAGCGCACTTTGATGTTGGTGTCCAATCCGCGTTCAACTTTACATGTGAACTTTGATGTGAGTAAACCTTAGACTAATAGTATTGTTAGTCTAAGGAGTAAACGAAACAAAATGGCGTCTAATGTAAAAACTATGGTACGTCGCAATTAAATAAAGTGCAGTAAGCGGGATACTCTCAAATTCGTAGAATTATACGAGTCAGAAGTAGTTCTTCGGGATATAAGGGTTAAAGATTATAAAAATTTAAATTATTTAATTATTAATTAATTAAAATATTTTTTTAATAAATATATATTTTTAATTTAATAAAATTTAATTATTTGAAAAAAATATTTATATTAATTTAATTTCTAACGAACAAACTGATCCAAGTGGAGTATGTTCGTTTCTACCGGTATCTAAGTGCCTTTTGATCAAAGCTACTTTGTCAAACCCAGTCAAACCTGGCTTTGATCGTGTCAACGCGGATTTAAGCAATAGCCATAGATTTCATTAGCTGTCAAAAATGTCAGTATGACATGCATTGATTTGTTTGCCTGTCTTGTCTGCAATGTTGTTCGTCGTTCGGGTCGCCGGGTAGTGTTTCTCATACCAACGTTTACTTTTTTACATACAAATAAAATTTGATATGTGGGGCTTTATTGCAAAAAATAAAAATGATATCATATATTTATCTTTACTTTTATTTAGTATTGTTATCGGACCTTACTATAGGAAGCTGAAGACAATCGAGGCGAAGAAATGGGCTGGAAGTATTCTCGGCATTATGCTTATTGTTATCGTTTCTGGATATGGCGCGGCACATCCCATATTGTCCGGTCTATTCGGCATAACAGCCATTAAATCAGCTACAGAAAAGTAAGTTTATACGTTTTCTTTCTTTATAGAAATTCAGGTATAGAAAAGAATTGTACATAAAAACTTAGAAATTATAAACATAATGATTTCAATCACTATGTTTTTTTATATAGGCTGTTTTAAATAAAATCAAAGTTCGATTCTGGATATTTATAATGCCCCCTAACTAACTCTAAAGAGGAAACAGGTGTGATTAAATTGTATATGTTTGCATGATTGCTGGTGGAAAATTGTTAAAGAAAGACAGTTATTAGCCATACTTTTAAGGTACATTCTGTCTATATGTAAATAAAAATTGTGGGACACTTCACACAGCGTCACATATTTAAATATACTTATATATTTCTAAATACATACATATTATACATAGCAAACACTCAAGCTCGACAACAAACATTTGTGGATCACACAAATATTTATTCTAACCTGGGACCTCATAGTGGCAGTAGCATACACTACCACTTACGCCACCTACGCATATAAAAAATAATAAATAACTGGTGGTAATTATTAAAGAGAGAAAATATCTTCATTAAACAATAATAGTTGTCTTATTGGAGTAGTTAACAGTCATATTTTGGAAAGATACATTGCTATTTTTGAGGCACGGTGGGAGTGTATCCGACTGCTACGCAAGAGGTTCTGATGAGCACGAAGGTTTATTCTGTGTCTGGGTGTTATTTATCTATAATATGTATCATTATGTTTATCAGTTATCTGGTTACCATAATACAAGCTCTGCTTAGTTTGAAATTAGATGGCGTTGTGTGAGATGTCTCAACAATATTTATATTTTTTTATTATTTATCAGCAAATTAGGAGTAGGGTAACTTCGCCTGTTCACGTCCGCTTAGTGGAGTTCTTATGTATGAGCAAGAAAATAAAAACGTTTGAGTAGTAATTTTAAATGAAAAATGGATTTCACATATTCTGTATACAGTCTTGTTAAATTTATTATACAGTTTCGGACAATCTGTTAGATATATTAATAAAGAAATAGACTAATAGCCAAAACATATGATTTTCCCATTTTGCGTCCATAAAATCCAGATTGCGACCACCTGTGGACCATTTTACGTCCACCAACTTAGAAGCGATAAATATAAGAGAAAACTATCTTAAACTTTAAAAAAAATGAGAAATTTTTGGTGTAGTATTGTTGACAGAGATTAAGCGCAAGAACGATGATGTCTTACAGCTCCCGGGTGGAGTAGAACAGATCCAAAAGAGCACAGTAAATCTGTGCTGTTGGGGATCTGGAGAAGACACTTTTTGTGTGTGACTAAAATGTGGACGCAATCTTTTTTTAGGTCTCACCTATAGGTACAGTTTGTGTCCAAGTATGATTTTCGACATCTGTATCTATTTCTATAGTCGTTATAGTGGACGCAAAGAGGCTATTACAATGTGTATGTTAATGATGACGGAACCAGTATAAAGCTCATAATGTTTGTCATGATTTGTCATATAATAAAAAGTTTTTGTTTTTTTTTATCTAATTCTAACTTGGATGGTTTTTATTAAAAACCATCCAAGTTAGAATTAGATAGACCAGATGGCGTCCATTGCGGACGCAATGTGGCTAATGTATAAATTTATTGGTGCTGTTCGCGTCCAGCGTTATTTTAACTGTTAATCAAATAAAATTTGAGCACAAACATCATTACTTTATTATATGGTTCATAATTAAGGTTTAGAAACAATAATGTATCCCGAATTTGAAATCAAGTCATTAAAACCTTCCCGTGAAACGCGCTGTTGCTCACTAATTTTTTTGCAAAATATACGATCGCAAGTATTTTTATCATACAAGATTTTAGTATAATTTTTACATAATTTTGATAACGCGCACAAAGCTTTTATTTATATGCATATACCTACCACGTATCTAAGCTTTAATAGAAATACCGTTCATTTTTGTTAGTGACTCCGTATGGTTATTTCCCACTGTTTTTCAGGAGTGCCCCATCTTTTAGACGCGAACTGGGCGGTGGACGCGAACAGTCGACATTACCCTAATTATATTTTATGTAAAAGAGTTTACAATAATATAATTATTGCTGTAAAGTCCTTGCCAGTGAAATGGGAGTACATCCATATTTAATTAAATATTAACAAACTAACTAACTGTTCACGCTGTATCCCTGACAGGGTAGTCAGACAGGACAGACCGCCAGGCTTCGCGATCCATGCATACTTCTTTTGCTTCTTGAATATTCATCAATCGCTTCATAATTAAATATTTATATTAATCACTACATATTATAAAACAAAGTCGCTTTTCGCTGTCTGTCCCTATGTATGCTTAGATCTTTAAAACCACGCAACTAATTACGATGCGGTTATTTTTAATAGTTAGAGTGATTGTTATAGAAGGTTTTTATGTATAATATGTTAAGTTTTTGTATATATTGACCAAATTATAACGGTATTTGTTGGGATGTCGGAAAAAATAGGCCGTCTGGGAGCTTTCAACGAAAACGCTGCCTAAACCCTTTGAGATATAACAAAATAATGTATTGTGCAATTGTGTATCTAATGTAGGTCTACAAAAAAGTCCGCGACGATATATATCTATCTCTTATGAATAACCTACTATATCCATTTTAATACTTTAAAGAACCACCAATTATAAAGCGGTAATTTGAGGGCTATTAATCCTTATAATTTTCACTAGTTAGTTGACTTCAGTGAAAAGTGAAAAGTGAAAAATCTTTATTCATGTAGGTCACAAAGTAACACTTATAAACGTCAAGATTATTGCTTCTACATTTACATTTACTGCCAGATTCGCAACGCAATAGGTAGAGCCTGAGGAAGAACCTGGCAATAAAACTCATGGCCACTCTTTTCTAACTGCCAGTAATTACATTAGTTTTATTTACATGATATTTGATCAAATTATATACTAATGAGTCTTTACAAAAAAAAAACAAATCAAATCAAAATGAGAGTGTTTCTAGTTGCCAGTTTTAAAGGTAGCCCACCCTTATGAGGAAGACTCCGGCAAGAAACTAAATGGCTGCTATTTTAAAATGCAGGTATGGCTTACAATATTAAAGTTACATTGCTCCTTTGGAGTTACGTGAGAACAGTCGACTAAACTTAATTTGCCTTAAATATAAATAGTTTTATTTGTAATAATTGCTATAACAGCTATGAGCTGACCAGTCCCAACAGACGGCACCCGTTCACGGGTATGACGCATATATCAGCCATCGCCCTACTCAACCGTATTATAGGGAATAAGGCGACCCGATACATGCACCACCACTGCCAGGACACTTAGGCGAGCATGACATACTCAAACTGCACAGCAACCATCATGTCAATTTCAAAATTAATAAAAAGCTATGTGGACGGTGCTCACACAATAACAAACTCAAATTACATATAATTATATTAGTTAACCTGACGTTTCAGATCACTTATGTTGAACAAATGTACATTATATTTATAATGTTTCTTTATTATTATTATTAATTATATTTGTATATTTATGTGTGTTTACCTTTTAAACAACCTCGAATGTTTTGATGCACCAGGTTGAGACACTTCTTCATACTGTTACAATTCACAGATATGTTTGATGGTTGCATATTTTTATTAGAAACCCTAGTTATACATTTTATTTCTTTAGCCCCAGAATAGGGAGGTACATATGTAGGTACTATGCAAGAAAAAATATCTGTTGTCTTATTACTCAGTTTAAATTAAATAAATTTGAATTGTCAGTAGTAAAATTACTGACATTGTGAATATCATAAAAACATTGCTCAGTAGGAACAACTTGTTTAGCCAAGTTCTTGGCTGATATATTTAATAAATATGATAGCGAAGTAGCTATTTGTCTTATAGAATAATTGGAAAGATAATAATAATTATCTTTTGTCAAATAAAATGATTTTCTAACATAGTTGTTAGTATCAATAAAATGAAACTTTTTATTATTCATGAAGCGCTCGCGGCCTCGCGGTCTCAGTGTTCTGCAAACGATCACTGAGTTACGCAACTTTCACTATGGCTGGTCCTTGGATGGGTGACCACTTTGTGGCATTTATATTTGCGAGCGTTTCCGTGCTTCGGAAGGCACGTTAAACCGTTGGTCCCGGTTGCCAGTAAAATGGCAGTCGTTAAGCCTGGTTGAAGGCCTTATGGGCGGCTTGAAAACCTTCAACAGCAGGTCGCCACAACCTGCGTCTGTCTATTTAAACACGGCAATGGGCTCACCACCTATTACGTGGGACAGGAATCCACAAGTTGAAAAGTGGGCATATAATATGCCTCTGCCACCCCTTCGGGGATAAGGCGTGATGGATATTTATTTATATTTATTATTTTATTATTCATACATAATGTATGCAAAGTCATATTTAACTTATATCTAGTAATATTTTCTTCCTGTAACAAACTGTTACTATAGGGGAGTGTGAACATTATAATTTTCTTTACATTTAATGAATCCAGTTTATTTATATAGTTTATCAAAGTGGACTTGTTCAAATTCCCCCTTTTTCCCAAAAATATCATTAAGGTTTTATTATTATTAAATACATACTCAGTAGCTGATTTTAATATGTACTGGTGGGAGGCACCAGGCATACAACAGTTGATTGGGCAATGTCCCATCTTAGTTAATAAATAACCTAAATTTTTTCCAATTTCATCACTAAATATTACTATATTATGCTTGCTTTTGAAATTTTCATTTTTTTTATATAATTAGTAGCAAGGTGCTTCATTTCTACAGACAGTGACACACTAAAGGAGTCTTTACTATTACTGGATTTATTTTGCAACATAGCCGGAGAATTCCGGAGAATTCAGTATTCCATGAACATTATTTTGACCCTTTATCTTGCAAATTAAATGAATATCTTACGAGTTATCGCAGATTCAAAATAAAGCGCAAAGAAATTAATTTCGTGTAACCATAAATCGACCAGCCCGTGCGGGCGTAGGTAGGTAGGTACTGGAGAGCGGTGAAGTAATCAATGAATTTGAAGATGTTCATACATGATTGTGAATGTAAAATTAACAAACAACGGAATTAAATGGGTGCCACGGGGTCCGAATTATATCACGGGCGAAGCCGGGCGGGACAGCTAGTAATATTATAAATGTGAAAGTTTGTATGGATGTTTGTTATTCTTTCACGTAAAAAAGTACTGAATGGATTTTAATGAAACTCTACAATAATAAAGCTTATTATCAGAATAACACATAGGTTACTTTTTATCCCGGGGTCAAGTTCCTGTGGGAAACGGGAATGGGAAAACTTCTCTGCGCGGGCGAAGCCGCGGGCGTCAACTAGTATTTATATATTATATTAATACATAATTCAATTAAACACAGGCTTGTTATCAGCAACACATAAGGAGTTGGTTTGGGAAGTGTCTTTAAGTGGTTGGTTCTATATAGGTATTATCAAATGGTTACATAATTAAGTAAGTTTTAATTATATTCATTTATTTTATTACGCTTTTTTAATTTCAGGCGATGTCATGTCATGGCATTCTTTTTCATGTTTGGGTATTTGCTTATGTTTCGGGTCTCAAACAGTTTTAATGTCTTACCTTCATCGGGACAGACCAATTTAATTGAGATGATAATAGTACTGAGAGTGGTTGGTGTCGCTTTTGAAATCAATGGATCCTGGTTGGCTACTGCTAAGGCAAAGAAAGAAGGAGATAAAACTGAGAAGAAAGATGCCAATGAGAGAGATGATGAATTTGTTGAATATATCAACCCTGAGTTCATTGATCTTTTTCATTATTGCTTCAACTATTGCGGACTTCTTACAGGTAAATAATTGTAAGATCTAATAGTGTAGAATTAATAGGAAAGGTAATAAATAATATTAAATATTTGGGACATTTTCATGCAGCACTATCTTGCCCAAATTAAGCTAATGTAAGCTATGTGATCTGGACTACTGATAAACATCTTATCCTGTGACTCTACAGAGTGGACACACAGGATAACACCATGATGGTATTTTGAGCATAGATTAGAAGATTATATTAGTTAAGTCAATAATTGTGTAATTTTGGGCACTAAAAACCT
This sequence comes from Thumatha senex, assembly GCA_948477245.1. NCBI lineage: Eukaryota > Metazoa > Arthropoda > Insecta > Lepidoptera > Erebidae > Thumatha > Thumatha senex. Next base: position 11,943,908 of record OX419732.1, on the reverse strand, counting down.
TGAATTTACGTAAATAATAGAAATGATGACTTTATTAAATCATCATTTTCATTCAGATTTTAACTTTAAATATATTCCTGGCAAGAATGATAGATTTTGACTGTAAATTGAAAGCACAACGAATTTGAGACTTGGGGCTCCTCGCTTCTGAGAGCCAAATTAGAAAAAAAAACAAACAGGTATAGCAGGGTTCAGTAAGTCCGCTAAATAAGAGTAATTTTTTTCAAATGAATTTATGTTTAAGGATGAAGGCAATCAAATCTATCACTATAATAATTACTTAATATTATAATTTTTACCATAAAAGAGAGCTAATATTTTCTGCCTACCCTGTTAAAAATCTCTGTTCGCCATGGCCTACAGCAGTTTCTTTCCTATCCATAATACTATTATAAATGCTGACACTTTTCAGGGCCATACTATAGATACAGGACATTTGATGACTATTTCCGCTTACCATACAGCAAGTATGTTAATTGTTTTGGATTCACTATCAACACACTGAAGTCTGTTCCACTGTACATCTCGCTTTATTTGGCTTTGGCTAATATCTGGCCCTTGGAGGTAAGTAGAAATTTTTACACTTTACTATAAGTTTCATATGTTCTAATCAACCATTTTTATCAAATCTATTTTGGTTCAATATTGTCTTTTGGTCGTATTCTGTGGACTGGAATACCTACCATACGATTTTTTTCATTCTTTATTCTAACTAACTAACTAAAACTAACTATCTTCACGCTGTATCCCTTACGGGGTAGTCAGGAGGACAGATCGCCAGGCTTCGCGATCCATGCATACTTCTTTCGCTTCTTCGAGATTCATCAATCGCTTCATACACGCACGTCTGGGTATCCGAGTACTTTTGACCTTTCCGTTTTTGAGCAATCTGCTCACGTGGTCTTCATATGTAAGTCTCGGCCTTCCCTGACTCCTTCTACCCTCTACTTTTGAACAATATATATTCTTCGTCAATCGTTCGTCACTCATTCGTTGGACGTGTCCAAACCAACGGAGCACGCCCTTTTCCAGCTTAACGCTGACACTTTCATTCAAACCTGCCATATTGCGTATCACTTCTTTACGTAATCGGTTGGCCAAGGTAACGCCGCACAATTTTCGAAGTGATCGCATCTCCACAGCATTCAATTTACTTTCATGCATCTGCTGACATACCCAGGTTTCACTACCGTAAAACCGTACCGTACGTATGTACCGTTTCTTTATTCTAATGATAAATAATTTAACTGAGCGGAATTTAGCACTTAATATTATTATTTTTGGTAAGTTGCTTGAACCATTTGGTTATTGGCGAAAATAACTTTGTATGAAAAAATATATACCTATGAGTAAAATATTGATTTTCGGGATTCACGCGCGAGCATCCGAAATTTCGGCACTGTTACAAGGAACGACACCACTACCATTGTTTTCTTTATTTCTCATTTATTTTTTATTTTTTTTCATTATTACTCACTGTATCAACACGCATATTAGGCTCGGTTTGTTTTTTTGTTTTTGCACAATTGAACCACTGTATGACAATGAAAATAATGATTTATATTTTAAATTTTAATATTTTCAGTACGTGTTAACTGAAGAGCATAACAACAGGCACTTTGTGTACCGAATGCTGTATCCGTGGGCTTTGTTTGCGGCGTTTAGACAGCGCATTTACTCTGGCATGACACTGGCTGAAAGTGTGTGTACATCCGCTGGTATCGGAGCATATCCAGTACAGGGAAGAAACAGAACAGGACATGGACCTACTGTTGGATATTTGAAATTAATACAAATGTAAGAAATTACCAATGAAGTATATGAAAGTTTACAGTAGTTTGATGTCCCGTTTCTGATCATCAACTGCTGGCTAAGTAAGTAGTGTTTTAATTTTGATTTCAGGTCTGAAGAAGATGCGAAGAAATCTCAGTATGATTTCAAGACTGTGGAATCTATGGATATTTGGGGATGTGAAACTGTAGTCACTCTACGAGACTCCATGAAAGTATGGAACAAAGCTGTGCAATACTGGGTTGCTATGGTGGTCTATAAAAGATTTCCTATCAAACCTTTGAAGTAAGTTGCTGTTTACTTGAACCTATTTAAAAAGTAAAGCAAATTGATAATAATAGCAGGACACTAGGTAAACGATCACTGCATTAAGCGACTTTCGCTATGGCTGGTTACGGATGGGTGACCGCTTTGTGACATTTACGAGTGTTTGCGTGCTTCGGAATGCACGGTCCCGGTTGCCAGTAACATGGCAGTCGTTAAGCCAAGTTGAAGGCCTTATGGCTTAAATTTCAAGAGCAGGTCGCCACAACCTACGCTTATTCATCTCAACACGGCAATGGGCTCACCACCTGTAACGTGGGACAAAAATGCACACGGTGAAGTGCGGGCGTATAATATGCCTCTGCTACCCGTTCTAAGATAAAGATGTGATTAATACATTAGGTCAATCTGTCTTTATTTACCAACCGTAATGAGAATATACTGTAATAGTATACATCACTAGAGGACGCCAGCGGCTCCACCCGCATTATGGTTTTCTCGTACCCGTTTCCCACAGGAAACGGTTCTATGCGCGGACTAAAAAGTAGCCTATTTATATTTCCAGGGTGTCAGCTTCCTTCACAACAATTTTATTCAAATTGTTTCTATATTTAAGCACCTCACTCAGGAATCACTAATTTTTAATGTTTCAGAATACATGCAGCCCTGTTTGTATCTGTAATATGGCACGGATACCACGCCGGGTATTTTTTCTGCATTTACGCTTGCCCCTTTTACGTGATGGCCGAAGATATTTACTACAAGCTGTACTACAAAGATGCAACGGGCATGGTAAGAATATCTTAACGAAATTCTTTTGCGGTAGCAATGTACCTTAGATTATATATAAACACCCAGATAACTAATGCGCGCGACGAAAATGCAGCCTAAAAATTACACTAGTTCGGGTATGTCGGTCAATCCGCCCGCCAATGACCGTATTGAGTCATCGCGACGCAATACGGTCATTGGCGCACACGTGACGCACCAAACGGTCATTGGCGCACACGTGACGCACACAAACGCAACGGCGTACGTAATATACTCGCGCTTACCCACACATGGTTAAAAAAGTGGTAGCAACTTTGACGACACGCGTTGTACTGGACGCGGTATCTGGGTGTTTATATAATCTAAGCAATGTACCTACTACGCTAAACCACAGTGAAATTATTTTTTGGCTCTCTGAACACAGCTATCATTTTCATCAGAAAATTGTATTTTTTTTTGAAAATGTCAATATTCGTAATGGCATATACGTAGCTACTTTGATGGCTACCCTGTAAAATTTGACGAAATTGATCAATCTATCGACTTGAAAGCCAGTCTACTTAGTACAGTATATAACTTAAATCTAAACTTTCTCACGCTGTATCCCTGACAGGGTATTCAGAGAGGACAGATCGCCAGGCTTCGCGATCCATGCATACTTCTTTCAATTCTTCAAGATTCATCAATCGCTTAAGACAGACACGTCTGGGTATCCGAGTACTTTTGACTTTTCCGTTCAGTAGATAAACCAGCCAATAATTTCACCAGATTTAACCCATAAAAGGTATTGAATCTGTATTTCTTTAGTTATCTTACCAAACAACGATCTCGCGTATTAAGTGATCTCACATATTAAGTGTAGATATTGGAATTTGGATGGTATCAATCTTTTTAAAGTATTTGATTTGCCATGGAAATACATTAATCTTCAAGGGTTTTCTAACTTACAAATTTTCTTTAAACAACAAACTTAGTAATCAATACAGGCGATACATATTGTGTTCAGTCGATATAAAATCATTTTAAATGAAAATAATGTAGTAATGTTCTTCATATTTTTATTTTCAGAAAAAGAAAATAATTGGCTTCATAATGTGGTTCCTGCGGTCCCATTCAGAATCTTACCAAGCTGCTGCGTTCCTCTTGCTTACATTTGATCGTATCTGGATATACTATTCGTCAGTTTACCATTACTGGTATGGCTGTTGGCTTGTATTTCTCATCGTAGGCCATGTATTGAAGAAAATTCATAAGATGAATCGACCGCGAAATGCAAATGAAAATAGGCAAGAAGTGGTAGCTAATTAGTTTAATGGAATATTATTTTTGTAATTAGAATGGGTATAGCTCAATTAGTAAGTGTTTATTGTAGGGTAAGAACCATAATACATACATAATTTAATTATGATGTAAGTTATAGCGACGAACAAATGTAAGAAATCAAATTACTGAGAATGCAACTTTATGCGAATTCAACTCAATGGTTCTAAAGGAAAATATATTATCAGTCTTATAATTTGCGTCCGAAAATCAAAGTACATAAACGTTTTAGTTCCAATGTAAGTCGTCAAAATCATAAATGTATTGATTGTAATTTCGCTTCAATGATTATGAAATACTGAATGAAATTATGTAGTATAAAGACTACTAGCTCATAATCTCTACTTTCAACTGACAAGAAAGTCTCACTCCAATGCATAATGTTCACTTTATTGTAAGCGACTTACTCAAGCTTAGAAAGTGATCTCAAATTCGCAACAGTCACAGTTCTATTGATCAATGAATTATTCTGCTAGTTTTATATCTTTAAAGTTACTACTATATTTTAAAGATAGAATGCGGGTAATTGTCTTAATTATTTATTAATGCAAGAAACTATTTATTTTAGTCAATTATCCATAAATTACAAGTATCGAAAGTATTTATGAGATTTGTAATCATGATTTTATATTTAATTGTACTGGTACATATAATCCACCAATTGAAAATCTATACAGTAGAATTTAACTGTCAATTTGAAATTAAAAAATATTATTTTACTAAAGTATATTTCTAAAGAGTTTATATATTATTTTATGAAAATGGTTAACACTGGGTGTAGATTTAGTCGTAATTATAAGTAAGTATCTTAGAAGTTTTTATAACAAACATTCCCTAGGTTCGATCCAGAGAAAATGGAAAAGTATTGGACAGATATTGTAATTTTGCTAATGCTATTAGGGAAGATTTATTTGTTGGTAATTCTGGATTAAGCCTGCCACAAGATCCAAGAGGTTTCGAAGCACTATAGCAAGTCATTGATAATTAATAAATCTTGACAATTTTAACCCAATTTTATATCAATAATTTATTATTATTACAGTATATTTTTCCAAGACATAGCAAAGTTGTTATCTTTTTAGTATTTTTTTGTTGTTGTTTATAAACGTATAAACAACAACAACAAAATGGCAAACCAATGGCAATGTGGCTAATAAATTTTTTCAACGAATATAATCAGTACAGATCTTTAAATGGTATGCAGTGATATACGCAACAAACAGGACGATATTCATTTCTTAAGACTAATTGGTGACACATTTTGCACTAGATTTTTTTTTATAGACATTATGTATAGGCAGGTCTTAACGTGACATACACAGATAGGCAGCTATCTTTGATTTCTGGTAATAGGAATGTATTTTATGTGATTAATGTTATTATTGTATTACAAAATGAGATTTGGACGGTACATTTAGGTGTAAGGTTTGATGTTGTGTATAAACGTGCAGTGTAATAAGCATGTAACAATAGTTTTGTAACCAAAATGTATGCACTACTTTTACAATGCAGTAAATAGACGTATGTTATAATACAAAACTGTATTTTGTAGCGAACTTGTATTTCTAGTCCACGTATTTCTCAAGTGACTGAATAAAACGAGATTTTACATATTTCAACTTTTATTTATTAGAATATCTAAACTGTTAACAATGGATCACATATTAAAAGCACTTTATTACACTTGGTAACTTATAGAGAGTATGGTTAATGTATGATTACTGTTACTCATATAATAACAAAAATGTCCTTAAAAAATATTCAGCACACATTGGCGTATCAGGTACATCATGACAACTGTCACGCTGAAACGAGAAATACAATATAACAGTATTAGATAAAACATTTGTATAGCGAGTATTTCATTGAGTACGTGTATTTACAAATCACACAGCAAAATAAAAAATGCTGTCAAAAAGTATTTTTAAGACTCCCCCACCAAAATACAACTGTAAAGCTCCGGTGAAATATTTACCTTACTGCATTGAACTAATATTACTAGTGCATAGAACTGACATCACAATCAGTCGTTGACCAACGCCAATACGGTGACAATTTCGATTTAAAATGCTGTATCTAGTGCTGTAGCAGATATCAAGTAAAACAAAGCTAACTTCCCGCTTGCTACGCAATTTACACATTTTTTTTTTTAACTTATATTACGTATAGGTCCCTGCCCTATATAATAGATAAAATTATGAATTAGACGTTCTGTCCCCACTAGTTTAATGCTCCCGAGGAGTCAAGCACAAGTACTTAACCAAAGTTCCCAAAGCACCCCACGGAGATCTTTCGGGGATCCGGCATTACGCAGTGATAATTATGTTTAAGCAATAGGTATCCAAAATTGGCACTGTCAAGAATTTTGAATTGAATTTAAAATGAAACTCCTTTCTCTTGTACATAAACTCACCTTTGGTCTTAAAATGACAAAAAAAAACCAATACAAATCAATTATGTCTCTGAAATAGACTAAACGGCTATAACTGAGAGATGACATCTTCGTTCGATTCAAACAACGGCCTCCTGTTAGCTACGGTACACGGACAGTTTCAACTCTTATATAAAAATACCGGTAAGGTAGAATAGAATAAACTTTACTTCACACAAATATAAAACAATAAAACACTCACATAAAGAGATTACAGTTTCATAAATATACAAAGGGCGGCCTTATCGCTACAGAGCACCTTTAAGATCAGTATTCGGTAGGGGTTATCGCCTTAATATAAAGCCTCAAACAGAGTAATATTGTACTGTCATAACTCATACCTGTATTATCCTGTCGATAATAAAACATGCATGTTATACATAAGTTAATTTGAGATTCTTCACAGTTCCTGTCAATAATATAAAATTAGATCCATTCATTTACTTATAAATTGAATAAAAAAAAAGACAACCTTATTCTGACGAGACTTGAGTAGTTGATTAGTCATCAGAAAAAGTTTTAACTAATTACTATAAATAAAAAAAAGGAATAAAAGGTTATCATAGTAGCTTGGCCTAAAAAAAATCTATGAAAATATTGCACCTTTAAATATTAGGCGGTTACGTCATGGAAAGAGTTTGTTCTGGTAATCCATGTTTTAGTACACAATTGAGACCTTATGTCTATGTTATGATGTATATCAGTAAAGTACTGTAAGTATAGATAATCAATCAGTTAGTGAATAAAGCAAAGCCCTTCCATTTTCCAGTAGCCAAGTTTTAAGTTCAATATATCATGAAATTTGCTTTTATTATTCTCAAAACTATCATTATTTAAACAAAATTAAAGTTCCACATGACATGACATAGTGTCACGCCTTTATCCCCGAAGGGGTAGGCAGAGGCATACCATACGCACATATTTCACCGTTCACAAACAAAATTGGTGAGAGAAAATAGGAATATTTGTTTCGTTATTCCATCTACATATAAATTATATATTCATCGAGAGGATCGACATATTGCGCGTAGTCTATTTGATTTATTCACATAAAACTTATGCTCATATGTATCAATCAAACAATAAGTAGTAATCATGTATCCATGATTTATACACTTTTCTATTGCGCACAGACGATACATTACTTTCATGATATAATATCAGGACATATATTTCTTAACCTAGTTCTGATCGATTAGCCTTTAACCAAATGTAAAAATAAGTTAATTAATAATGGCGATTATAATATTGCACTAGTATAAAAATGGCGATTATAATATTGCACTAGTATAAAAAAATAAAGTGTTAGCAAAGTGAACAAAAGGCAGAGGCTCGTGCTAAGCGAAAGAAGTACCAATCACAAAGCTCTACTACGAACACTGTTGAAGTAATTTACCTAAAATAGTAGGTGGGCCTGCTTGAAGAGGTACCGTTATGACGCGCATTAGTTTGCCCGTAATGCTTGTTCTGCTGAATCGGCTGATTCTGCTGATAGCCTGATGGATAAGATTGGGGGTTAGAATTCCTAGAATTGGAGGTGTACGACGAGTAATTTGGATTTTCCATTATAGGTCTAGTATTGAAAAAATTGCTTAAACCTCCATTCTTGTTGAAATTGCTGAGGATATTGCCAAATGCGTCGTATAGAGGGTTGCTTCCAGTGCCGCCACTAGTTCCCGTGGTACCGGCTCCGTTCTTGCCCAAACTTCCGAGAATATTGCCAAATGCGTTGGAGAAAGGGTTGCTTCCCGTGCCTCCAGTGGTTCCCGTACCACCTCCGTTGTTTTTGTTCAGATTGTTTAGTATACTGTCCAAAAATCCACCACCACTTCCTGAACCTCCAGAGTTCGAATGTGATCCGCCATAGGGAGAACTGCCGCCATAGGGAGAGTTGCCGCCATAAGAAGAACTGCCGCCGTACGGGTTACTACCGCCATTAGATGGAACACTGCCGCCATATGGGTTACTACCACCATTAGATGATCCACCATATGGTGAGTTACCTCCATAAGGAGAACTGCCTCCATACGGAGAAGATCCTCCGTGGTTATTGCTACTTCCGCCATATGGGGAACTGCCTCCGTACGGTGAACTACCACCGTAGGGTGAGTTTCCTCCATAAGGTGAGCTGCCTCCGTAAGGTGAGTTCCCACCACCCGTGTGAGAGTTACTGCCGTAAGGTGAATTGCTTCCATAGGGTGAGCTTCCACCACTGGATGGTGGGGCGGGTGGTTTATAGCTAGGTGGGTTATCAAAATTAGATGTTGGTGTTTGCGGTGGTTTAAACGCTGGTTTTTCAGGTTCACTATGGGAACCTGGAAAATGAAAAAAAAAAAATATTATCTTAAAGTACTTCTATCGGCTAAAATACTAGTTCTATAATATAAACTGCTTTGCTCATGTTTATATTCAATCAACTTTTAAATTTAAGTATTTTTGGAAAATCTCGAAGGTCACTTTTTATAAAATGTAATAACTTACCCTCAACTAGAGATTTTTTCTTACAGGTTGGGTAAGTGCCACAATTGGTGGAGTGGCCATAACTGCACGGATCTTCAGCGAGGACACAAACTTCACTGTTTAAACACCCAATGTCTCTACAAGTCCGTCCGTATTCTGAAACACGAGAAGCAATAGGTTCAATGAATTTATTTTACGAATGTTACAAAAGTTAGTAGAAGTAAAACTCCATCTCAAAGCTGAATATATCTGTGGAAACTTATGAGTAGATATGGCAGCACACACACCTTTCCCCGAATCTTAGCGCAAAGTACGGCTGCATGATACTGTCCTATAATAATGTCCCATCTCAATCAAGCTCTCGGTACGCTTTGTTTGACTGTGATACCACAGTCCGGCTGTGATTTTCACCGAACAATATAATTAAATAACACCGAAAATTATAAGATTCTAGTTGACGCCCGCGGCTCCGCACGCGTTGTCAAGATTTCCCGTTCACGTTTCCCACAAGAACTTGTTCCCGGAATAAAAAGTAGCCTGTGTTATTCTGATGTGTAAGAAAGTTTCATCAAAATCCATTCTGATGATTTTGCGTGAAAGAATAACAAACATCTATCCTTACAAACTTTTGCGTTTATAATATTAGTACGATGTATAATTTAAATAATATTATTATAGTAGTACGAGGGCTGCAGGTTTGCCACAGGTCGTTTCTAAACTCCGTAAAGAGGACTGCAACCGCCGCATCATCCTCCATCACGACAATGCGAGTTGCCACACCGCGCACAGAACAAAAGAGTTTTTAGAGCAAGAAAACATAGAATTATTAGACCATCCGTCGTGCAGCCCCGACCTAAGCCCTAATGATTTCTATACTTTCCCTAAAATAAAGAATAAATTGCGTGGTCAGAGATTTTCATCACCTGAAGAAGCTGTGGACGCCTACTAAACGGCCATTTTGGATACCCCAACTTCCGAATGGAATGTTTGCTTCAATGATTGGTTCCATCGTATGGAAAAATGTGTCAAATTTCGCGGAGAATACTTCGAAAAGCAATAAATACATTTTTAAATAGTAATGTTGTGTCACTTCCTTGATTCCCGAAATTTTCAGTGCCGCCCTCGTAAGTATGCGTGCCCCTCACGCCCCACAAAAATCTACTAGCCATGATAGTGGTTCATCTGTTAGCAGTGTACTGACTAACGACACAGGTGCCTTAAATGCAGTTAGTCTTTAACAGCGTAATAATCTTTTTCACAAGCTTTTTTTTCTTAACTTTTCTAAATTTATTTAATGGTAAATTTCTCAGGTCAAAGGGAAGCTTGTTGAAAAAGCATATACAGTTACCCTGGAAAGAATCCCCAATCTTATGTAGTCGACTGTGGTGGACTGAAAGATTGTTCTTACATCTAGTGTTTATTATTATGTTTATCACAGAGTTTAGAAAACTTTTATAGATTTTTCTGGACATACACAAGATTGGAAAAATGTACTGTGATTGTGTACTACGGTTAGAATATTTATTTCTTTGAATTTTTCTCAAAGAGAGACTCTGGGGTACATATAATAAATAGCGCTTTTGAAGAACAAAAATATTATTTAAATCTGCAGCACTTTCTCAGAGGAAATTACCGTAAGACATAATACTATGAAAATAGCTGAAGTAAACCATTCTAGCCGTATCCACATAATATTATTATTATTATTTTAACTTTCGGTGTATACTCATGTTTTATATACTGCTCAACCGCGACCACGGACGCTGCAACGCGTTCGAAACGTCGGTGAATGTAAGTAGAATTTTGTTTCGCGTGAAGTCCCGAGTAGTATATAAATCCACATATGTTAAAGCCCTGGTCTTTTTACAGCGTATAACCTAGAGGCCGTTTCTATGTGTGGGCCCCAATACAATCTGGCATCAATAGTTATACGGAGGAGCACAATTGATTCCACAAACTCTAACACATGTCCATTCAGTTGAACATTTGCCGCAACTTGTTTTAGATTTGGTAGAGTAAATTTAATACATTTAGTTTTATTTTTCATTCAGGCAAAGTATATTTGAGCTGAACCAATGAACAACTCTCGTGATTGCATTGTTTACATCGTTGTAGTTATCTAATTGTCTTTTATTTGAATTTTAAAAATCAATGAAGGAATAGGATTGTTTTGTTTGCAGATCATACTGCAAACAAAACAATCCTATTCCTATTCCTATCATAATGGCCCAAGTATCTACCTTGCGACACACGCATTGTTACTATGGATTCTACAGAACGTGTACCATTAATATCGACCCTCTGTATTCTATTGTTCAAATATGAAGACAGAAGGTCAAGAGCTTTGCTTCTTAGTCCATAGTGATGTAATTTTCTGCAGTGTTTTATGCGGAACGCAATGAAAAGCCTTGGATACATCGCAGAATACCTAATGCTTGTCTTCCCAGGCTTCATGAATTCATTTTAATAAGCTCAACACCAGCATCTGAAGTTGAGCGCCCTTTCGTAAACTCAAATTGATTCGCATGAAATATTTTATGACTATTAAAATGGGATAGCATTTGATTAAAGATTATTTTTTTCAAATACTTTGCTCAAAGGTAGAAGCACCGACACTGGTCAGAAATTATACGGATCTGTAGTGCTGCCAGCCTTGAACAAGGGTATGACTTTGCTGTGTGTGTACATTAAATCAGGAAATGTACCACTAGAAACACAGTTATTAAACACAGTTGCTAGATGGGATGTACCACTGCCTATATTTTTATTATTTAGGATAGGTAAAGAACTTATTTGCTCACCAATTGTATTTATTTGTCACTATCTATTTCTGTATTATTTCTTTAGATTGAGTTATAAACTTCTCATACATTTTTAATAAAGTGGAAAAAGACAATTCGATTCGAGACGGGGATTGAACCCGTGACCTTTGCCTAACCAAGGCAATGTTCTAGCCACCTGAACTACCCGAACCGTATCGAATCAAGCTGAAATTCTCCACCATATTATAACCGTCATTTTAAGAGTATGACCAGAGCCATCTATCGAGCTAATGAATAACTCGATACCAATGAACACTGTTACAACCATTTTTAAACATTGATGCAATGGACTCCACTCAGTCTATGAATAAAATTTTAAAGCAATTATTTTGCTAAATTTCTCATAAATTTTAAAAAAAGTGGAAAATGAAAATATGGTGGAGAATTTCAACTGCTTTTATAATATTATTAAGATGTAGTAACGATAGGGTTTATAGTAATCCTGGCTTTGGCGAGGCCCCTTTTATTACAGCACCATTTTGTTATTTTGGATATTTTCATTTGTTGATCGTCACTTCGCATTCGCACGTTTTCTAAACCTCGGTGATATCACACCAATTTTAATAATAAATAGTCTAATTATATACTAGTTTTGGTAAATATATGGCAACCATTGAGTTATAATGTGCGCTAGTAATATTAGTTCAATAACCGCCACCGCCCGCCATTATTCATGTTCGCACACAAACTCCTTTGTTAGGTTGATCACTTTGGAATGGACATGGATTATTTAAGCTAGCATGGGAAGGCAGGAATGGATGTATTATGCATTGCTTGTTATTTTTATAGGAAGGCTGGTAGATATCGGTAGTCAGTCAGATACACAAAATTTTTATATTAATACGAATATTCAGATAGAATTACAAGGTACCTACTATTTGTAATTATATTAAATTTACCTAAGTACCTATATAAATAAATAAATAAATATCCATCACGCCTTATCCCCGAAGGGGTGGCAGAGGCATATTATATGCCCACTTTTCACCGTGTGGATTCCTGTCCCACGTAATAGGTGGTGAGCCAATTGCCGTGTTGAAATAGACAAACGCAGGTTGTGGCTACCTGCTGTTGAAATTTTTTAAGCCGCCCATAAGACCTTCAACCAGGCTTAACGACTGCCATTTTACTGGCAACCGGGACCAACGGCTTAACGTGCCTTCCGAAGCACGGAAACGCTCGCAAATGTAAATGCCACAAAGTGGTCACCCATCCGAGGACCAGCCATAGTGAAAGTTGCGTAACTCAGTGATCGTTTAAAGAACACTGAGACCGCGGGGCCACGAGCGCTTCAAATACCTATATGGTACTTTTAAATATTATAGTACGATAGCAAGTAATACCATTGTATTTTATCCAGTACTATCCCACCGTAGTATTAATTAAAGCCAAAGAAAGGCGCCTCAACCTTTTTTTGGTGGTGGAATCCATTTATGGTACTGTGACTGTAGAGTCTATAGAGTCGCATTAGGATAGATGATAGTTAAGTCACTGTGATTTAACGTCACTTAGCTTACCAAGCACATTCAAACTAAACGTGTACTATGCAAAACTTCAGTTCCATAAGAGCCTATTGGACTACAAGATTTTAAATTCATTAAGATTATTTCAGGGTTTCTTATTTGAAGCCCTGACTTAATCGTAATCTTCTTTTTAAAGAATACCTACATTTATATATTAATATAGCTATACATTTATGAACTATGGTTTTAATGTAATCATAAGTAAAATTACCATCTATTCAAAAATAAGTACAAGTGCCTACTAAAATATATATTTGTAAATATTTGAGATGTAATCCGACTCTCCCTTGTGTACTTAGAAATGTTAACATAGGAAAATTTTGGCAACGCTATAAAACTCTTGGAAACCTCTACATAAAAAGGCTATCTAGGATAAAAATATACGGTAAAAGAGCAACGTAAATACCCGTAACATTTTCCTGTGTTACGAATCCACTTATTCCGAATTATCTTTACATTGTACACAAGCTCAAAATGGACGTCCATTTTCTTGTAATGTAATTTTCGACGCAAAAATTTTGAAGAACATAAATCATTTTCAGATACCTATCTAATATATATGCTGAGATATACTCGTTTAATTGAATAATAAAAATTATTTCAACAAGTAAAGCATGTTTGAAAATGAAAAAAATACACACCATGGCATATACTTAATACGGTACCTATGAATATATTTTATTCCGCTGTGTCTACGAAAAATTCACCCTTTTTATAACCCAAAGGGCGTGACCGGGTAAAGAATTTGGTTGTAAGGGAATATCGTTTGCATATACAAGATTATATACTTAGATTGGACTCGCTGTCGTCTTCGAGAGTCAATATCACACGCAATAAAAACTTGGTGAAGCGAAAAACCCCGACATCGATTTGTTTTCCACTACGTAAATTTTATGTGTTTTATAGTACCTATTACATTTTTGTAATGCAGGCACTTTTTTTCAAATCGCTCGAATATTGATGACTTTTCACAAAATATATAGTATAAAGTACTTAGATACTTAATTCCAAGCAGAACTTTAGTTTCTAAATACTTTATATGTTTTATAAATAGTCATCCGAGCGCTTATCTTGACCGCGTTCGAAGTCTTTACTCCGCAGTACGCTTTCCCTGTTCATCTGCTTCTACTTCGCAGTCAAATTCAACCTCCCATATAGTGAGATCAACAACGCGTATGTCATACTCCACCACATTAAGTCACGACCTTTTAGGTCATGAAGCGAAACACTTGTACTTCACGTATCCCAGTAAATTTGTCAAAACGTGACTGTATCCGTGAAGCCGACTATTGCAGCTTGGTTGACACTTGCTCAGCTTGCTCACATAATGGCTACACCGGATGGGAGTATTCTATAAAAAAATTAATGGCGAGGGGTTTAATGAGGTTTCTTTTTCGAGATGTCCATGTCTGCTGATCACCAAAATAATGTGTATAGTTAGTATAAAAACTCAACACTCGCTTTGGCAGCTTTGTAACTCTGGCAACAGAATGCACCTAGACACTCAAATCAAAATAAAAAAAAAAGTGGCAGGATTAAAAACAAACGGGATACCATTAAATTCATCGAACAGTTTCTTTAATGCCTAAAGTAAATCAGATACGGGATTCTAAAATAATGCCCAGGGTACACTTTGGACAGACCATCGGGGTCATCTGTTGAGATTTGTGCGAGTTGTAACTTGTACCTAAGATAATAAATCTACAGTTTTTCAAACAATCTTACTTGAATATCCATCAGCAAAACACGCGATAGCGAAAATACATATAGCAGTCCGCCAGTCCATATTAACCTGCAAACAATGAAAGACTTTAATTAATAACTTAGACAACCTAGATTCATGACGTAGCAAGCTGTAGGGTAAGTAGATGCAATTTTCCTTAACGTTTAAATTGAATTCAGAATGCTATAACAAAGTTGAAAGCAAGCAGATGAAACAGCTCGCCGACATGAGCACTTCGACAACCCCCACACGTCTGTCCGACAGCTATCCGGAAACTTTATGACACCTAGCTGCGTTCCCTGAGCAATTTCGTCTAAAACTGTTCCGTATATCCAACCTAGTTATAACAACTACTGCCAACACTATGTAAGTAAACGTTTTGAGGTTATGGTACAAGTTGTTTCTCTTTATTGAAAACAGGACGGATCTAGTTAGCGGAAGCGACGGCGAGAATGTTTGTGTACCTACTCTATACGTCGTCGACTTGTAATTCCTATCGTGTTCGATAACTCACGTCGTGAAGCTTGGTGAAAATAGCTTGGGAAAATTGTTTTCTTTCGAGTTGACAAAATATGACCCTAGGTTTATAGAAAATGCTATGAAACAAAGATAAATGCAATTATAATTACTTCACACGTATTTTGGCTGATTAATTTTTGGATCAGTTATGGAAGGAAACACATATGGCTTAACTGACCTACTTTGGTTCTAATAGGTAACAGGTTTTCTTTCAAGATCATGATCTTTATCTGTATCATTTATGCTTTACATAATTTATGCTACGTGATTCTTTAATATTATATAGAAGTATATTCGTGATTTCATATTATAAATGCGACGATAGCAAAAAAAAAAATTGACAACCTGGAGGGTAAGGTTTCCTTTTACCTATCCTACATCCCTTCCCTTGAGGAGTTCGGTTCCGGTTCTAGAGCCCGATAAAGGATATAAGCTATTTTTTGTCCCTGGAACAAGTTTTATGACATAATTCTGATAAACGAAAAACCTACTGACTGTAATTTATTAGTGTATTAAATTTCTATTCAAGCACAAAATAGAAAAAAGAATGGTCTGGGAGCGGTAGATAAATGTTAAAGTGATTTGGATTAAGGTGTGGACTACGGTTCAATGTCGTAGGTCAACGAAGGTTGCGGGTCAGAGCTCGGCGTAGTCACGTAAAGTTTAACCAACACGGAAAACACAATTTGAATACGGGAAATATTGAGATGGCTCCCATTTACTTATGTAGTAAAAGCATATAAGCATATTGCGAAGATTCTTATATTATATACTCATGTTAGTAATATATTTATTTCGTCTTGTCGCGAAATTTTGTAAGAATGGATGTTTGTTACTCTTTCACGCAAAATCTACTTAATGGATTTTGTTGAAACTTTACAATAATATAGCTTACACAAAAACAGAATAACGCATAGGCTACTTTTTATCCCGGACATGGAAAACTTCACCACGCGTGCGGAGACGCGGGCGTCAACTAGTAACTTATAAAGACGGATTTCTATGAATGAAATATTCTATTATATTCAGAATAATCATGTCACTATCTTGTAAATGAAGACCGGTCTATTTGGGATCCTAATAGCCAATTACAACGAGGTTAAAATAAATGATGTTGATTAAAAAGTACTTTTAAAAGTGAAAAGATCCCTAGAGAGATTACATGCCATAGAGCAGAAATCGGATTGCGATATGGGAGATATATTACCCAACATAAAACCATGCTTGGTAACTTTCTGCCCATTTCCTGCAGCCCACTTGTGAATCCTATTTCGGAATCCTTTTTATCTTTTTGCCAGCGCAGAGCACGGCGGAACGTGAAGTGACAGCGGCACCAAGCCACTTCGTAGCTCATATATCACTTGAGACTGTAACGGCCATGTTAACGGCCCGTCTGTCACCTCCGCATTTCAGTCGCACACTTGTGCTTCTCTCACTAGTTATTGCCTATTTAATGGCTTTCTAATTCTCTATACTATCCGCACTAGTGGCGCCATATAAGTTTCAGAATAGAAAATAAATATTCATTTAAAAATGTGGTGAGGCTTTTGGATATTAGACAAGCGTAGGATGTGACGACCTGCTGATGAAATATTTCAAGCCGCCCATAAGGTTTTCAACTTGGCTTAATGACTGCCATGTTACTGGCAAACGGGACCAACGGCTTAACATGCCATCCGAAGCACAGAAACGTTCGTTAATGTTAACGCTGAGGGAGAGCCATAGCGATGAATCAGGAAAACCAAATAACATAAGACAAAAAATATCGGAAACGTGACCAAACTGCGAGATGTGTCAAATCCAGTACACATCAAGGTCAGAGTTCAAAGTTGTTGGATGCAAAATTTCCCGTGTTCGAATTCTAGACGCGATTCATATTTCGCAAGTTTCCACTCTACAAATTCACATGCACTGAGGATGCGAATGGTTTAAAGTGAGGGTGTCACACACTGGGATTTATATCGGCGGAAATCTTTGGTGTTCACACTTCATGCCTGCGGCAAGGCAAAGCTGGATAAAAATGTTCCGACGAAGAAATCTCCTGTGGTTTGAGCAGATTTTCTCTCTTCCAAACTAAGCTTACACACGACACATCGATTTAGAGTCGTAGGTATTGCGAGTTTAAAAATTCTACAAGTTCGTTTCAAAATTCTATTTCAAAATAGTTTAAAGCAATCTTGAAACACATGATGCGATGAAAAAGTCAAGAGAGTATAAATTCATGTGAAAACAAGTCTCGCTGATATAATAGTTTAACCCAGAGGTTCCCAAACTTATTTTGTCTACTGCCCACTTTGAGAATAAATAAATTTTTAGCGCCACCATTTTTTCACCTACTTAAAAACCATTAAACATTCATTCTAAAATAGACTTTTACTATAATCTGCAAGAGTTAACTTGAGACCTGAGCACAGTAGGTAGTACATAACGACGGTCAGGTCTCAAGTTAACTCTTACGGGCTACACATGCCAATGAGAATGATTATTGAAACGCCACTTTATAGTATTCAGACAGAGTATCTTTTATTCAAAATAAAACAAACATAATCGATTCTTATATAAAAACTAATGTGAAGGATGAATCTGATGCTGTTTAATAAGTTTGTTGATATTAGGTTCAAATTTACTCAAGAACAGCCGCAAGTCGCCACGTTCGGTAACATACAAACGATTTCTCTTTTTAGTAAGCAGCGTTGCCACAGAACTAAATTCACGTTCACACAAATATGACATAAATGTTGTCTATGAATAACGCAATGTAGAGCAACTGCATCTGAAATTTTATTTTTTAAGTACGCTATGAAGCCTTTATGACACCCTGTCATAGCCGGAGCGCCATCCGTAGCAACTGATATAATATTTTTCAAGGGAATTTCTTTCTCATCACAAAACTTTTCCAATGTATTAAATATGGTTTCGCCTTTTGTATCGGTCTCTAAATTTCTAGCAAACAATAGTTCTTCACATATTTTCTCATGTTTAATAAACCTCACGTAAGACAGCAACAATGCTTCATTAGTAGGTAAAGTGGACTCATCATGCTGAATTGAGAATTGACTTGTCTTCAGATGATTGCACAATGATCCTTCAATGTTTTCAGCCATTTCATCAATTCGTCTTTGCATAGAATTCAAAGGAATTTTTTTGGATAATATCTGCGGCCGGTTTATGAAGCACAGTAGTTATTACTTCCTTTATTGCTGGCAAAATTAACTCTTCTCCGATGTTGTGTGGTTTGCCTTTTTGAGCAATTAACAAAGAGATATTGTACGAAGCTCGAAGTCCGTCGTCATCTTGCTTAGCAGCTGCCGAAAATAGTTTTGCTACATTTGGCTGAGTATTATGCTTAATCTCTAGGTCTTGAAAATATGCTACATTATTGTCTTTCTTATCTGGATGCAGGAAGGACATGAATCCACACGGTGAAAAGTGGGCATATAATATGCCTCTGCCACCCCTTCGGGGATAAGGCGTGATGGATATTTATTTATTTTATTTATCTGGATGCATTTTATTCAAATGATCTTGCAGTCTTGATGGCTTCATTGCTTCATTCGAAAATGTTTTTAGACATAGAAGGCACTGAGGCGACGATGGGTTTGTGGGATTTTCAATGAATCCTATTTTAATATATTCCACAGAGTATTGCCGTCACTTCTTTTTTACTTCCGACATTGTTTTGTTTTAAGAAATACGTAAGTGATGAACTTAAGTACTGCTTATCTATTACGCGCGCAACCGAAAATAAAATAAATATTCCGTTGTTTATATAGGATTCCATAAGCAGCACGCACCGACAGGAATAAGACAAACATGCATTAACTCGTTTATCTCATTCGACGCTCAATTGCACTCAACAAGTAAGAACAAGTATTCTATGAATCAGCCGATTGATACAGGAATGCACAAATCAGGTTATTTAACAAAAACTTGTTAAAACATGATTGCCCGCGGTCATCGACGCTCATTCTACGCTCAATTGTACTCAACAAGTAAGAACAAGTATTCTATGAATCAGCCGATTGATACAGGAATGCACAAATCAGGTTATTTAACAAAAACTTGTTAAAACATGATTGCCCGCGGTCATCGACGCTCATTCAACGCTCAATTGTACTCAACAAGTAAGAACAAGTATTCTATGAATCAGCCGATTGATACAGGAATGCACAAATCGGGTTATTTAACAAAAACTTGTTAAAACATGATTGCCCGCGGTCTATTATCTACGAAAATTACCTATCTAGGAATACTAATAACTATTAAAATGCGAAAGTGTGTCTATTGGCTTTTTATTTGTTTGTTTGTGTCTACTTTCATTTCGAACGGAGCGACCGATTGACATTATTTTTCTTCTATTTATTGAATAAAACAGGACAGATACATGAACTACGCGGAGAGAAATATCGAACCGAGTTAGAGCAATCTCTTAATTAATATTAGTTGATGTTCACAAGTTGTAGCCGAGAGTCGAGTGCTCTGTCGGTGTCTAAGAGTGAAATTAGCTAGATGAAATTACAAATCGCCCCCCGAAGCCTACACAACGCCCCCATTTTTTTTCTTACCGCCCCCCCTTTAGGCCTGCAGCGCCCACAAGGGGGCGTTATCGCCCACTTTGGGAAACGTTGGTAACCCAAATGATTAAATACCTACCCAGTGTTAGATCATTGCGCATATTTACTGATAAAATAAAAGTACTTTAACTAATTGAAATTTCTTGTACCAATGATAGGTGCGCAATTTTATGCGAAACAATTTTATACACATGTAAAACAGTGTCAAATTATTTACTACATGGTAACAATTTATAAATGACTAGATGACCCCCAACAACTTCGCCCGTGGAATATTTCGAACTCCCGTCGCACCTATTTAATCCCGTCGCTTATAAGTTCTACAATGATGCATAAAAATTTGCCCGATTTTTACTACTCTGCTCCCCAGTGTAGTAGCGTAATTAATATAGCCTATAGCCTACCTCGATAAATGGGCTATATAACACAAAAATAATTTTTGATATCCGACCAGTAGTTCCTGAGATTTGCGCGTTCAACCAAACAAACAAACTCTTCAGCTTTATAATATTAAGTTTAGATTCAATACTTATTTTCAGATATCAATTCCTATTCCGTCGACAATGTTATACAAAAATGTTTTTGTATCTTTATTATACATTTGTATAAAGAAGTATGGCGGCTTAGTGCTTTTGAGGTCAAATCTCAGCAAATTTAGATTTTTATTTCTGGCAAAACGTGAGAATATAGACCGGTTCGTATTTCTATAGTCAACATAGTAGTGATGATGCAGACGTCCTCGAGACAGGTCATTTATAGAACGATATGGCGTGAACGTCCAACATTAGGCGTATTTATAAGTTTTCCGTAATGAATTCTGAAGTTTGAATTCTGGTAAACACTCTTTCTTAAATTTAAACTGATCAAACCCATGTGTATGATGTACAGTTAACAAAAAAGCGCTTAAAAAATAACCGTTTTATTTGGTACCAGTACATGTATTTAATATAAAGTTATTGTTATACCTATCAAAAATCTAAACATAAAAATCCAACACAATAACATAGATGTTGTTTTTCATTTTGATTGTTCAGTATACTGCCAATAATTAATACTGTGGCGTGTATTGGCGGCACAGCTGACTCCAGCGTAAAATAAATCGTCGCCGATTTGTCGTAGCGGGGGCTGAGGAAGCGTTTCGAAGCCCACTACTTGGATAACATGCCCTTAACGCACCAGTCGCGTTACCATAGCTACACCATCGAGACTTCCTCGAAACTGACGAATTAATCTTTCGGTCATAAGGCGACATAATTATGTTAATAATTATGCTTGGAAGAAAAAAAAACCGCTTTAAATTGTAATTTAGGATATGGTTAGCATAATAATTGCCCTTCAAAAATGATTTCTAATGGTGCTCAATTAGTCAGTATTTTTGGGGTGTGGCCATTTTAACTGCTGCTGTTTATTTGATAAATAAAACATCTACTAATAAAGCAGTCAAATTTGCAATAACGTGGCACTACAGAAAAGCTAAATTGACGTATTTAAAGGTTTTTGGATCCATTGTTTATGTGCATAACAAAAAGACTGGAGCTAAATTTGACTAAATCATGGAAAGGTATTCTGGTGGATTGAGCCCATTGCCGTATATTCTCAGGCCTCCCACTTTGCTTTAACGACTGCCACTTTACTGGCAACCGGGAACAAATGTTTAACGTGCCTTGCGAAGCACGGAAAATCTCGCAAATAGAAAGTGGTCATCTGAATATGAAACAGCAAACCATCAATGCGGTAAGCCACTCTACTGTAAAAGTTGCTTGCCGCATTGATCGTTTACACAACACTTGAGTTAGAGGAGCTACAAGCGCTTCACTACATATTATAAAACAAAGTAGTTTTTAGCTGTCTGATGCTATGTATGCTGAGATCCTTAAAACTACGTAACTAATTTCGATTTATTCGTTGTTTATTAATTTCACATTCACAATAATGTATGAACATTTTCCAAATTCATTGATTACTTTACGGACAGACAGCGAAAAGCGACTTTGTTTTATAATATGTAGTGATTTGTTAAGTTTTTGTATGCATTAACTTAATTATAACAATATATGTTGGGGGTGTCGGAAAAATAAGCCGTCTGGGAGCTTTTATCGAAAACGCTGCCTAAACCCTTTGAGATATAACAAAATAATGTATCGTGGAATTGTGTATCTAATACACAAAAAGTCCGCGAAGGTATAATTATGTCTATCTCTTAAGGATAACATACTATATCCATTTAAATTCTTAAAAAAAAACAATTATAAAGCGGTAATTTGTAGGCCATTTACACAAATACATTATTAATAAATAAATAAATAAATAAATATCCATCACGCCTTATCCCCGAAGGGGTGGCAGAGGCATATTATATGCCCACTTTTCACCGTGTGGATTCCTGTCCCACGTAATAGGTGGTGAGCCCATTGCCGTGTTGAAATAGACAGACGCAGGCTGTGGCTACCTGCTGTTGAAATTTTTTAAGCCGCCATAAGGCCTTCAACCAGGCTTAACGACTGCCATTTTACTGGCAACCGGGACCAACGGCTTAACGTGCCTTCCGAAGCACGGAAACGCTCGCAAATGTAAATGCCACAAAGTGGTCACCCATCCGACGACCAGCCATAGTGAAAGATGCGTACCTCTGTGATCGTTTACCGAACACTGAGACCGCGGGGCCACGAGCGCTTCAACTCATTAATCCTCATTAATTCAACATTATTAATCCTTTTCATTTTTAATATGTTAGTTGGCTTCAGCATTTTATGAAGATTATTTTGTCCCTTTACACCTTGCAAATTAAATGAATGTCTTAAGAGATATGACAATATCAAAAAAATGCGCGTAACCATATTTCGACCGGGCCGTGCGGGCGTAGGTACTTGAGAGCGGAGAAGTAATCAAGTAATTTGGAAAAAGTTCATACATTATTGTGAAATTACTAAACGACGGAATTCGAAGTAGGTATGTCACGGGCGAAACCGGGCAAGCATTTGTAGATTAATAATTTATATCTCCTTTAACTTTGATACTTCCAAACCAACCTGTATTTGGAGCTGCCTTTATAGGCTTGGAGCAGTATTGGTTTGGATTTTTATTTTCGGCATTGTTGAGAGCGACGCTGTCTCATCTCCCAACCCCGTAAAGGCACCTGTGTCGTTGCCTCGTCCGTTGATTAAGGTCCGTATTCTCAATACTCAATCGACGCTTGAGAGTAGATTTTAAAAGGCAAAATCTAGCCTCAAGAGTTGATTAGGTATAGGGAAACATTTTTGAAATACGAATCTAAGAGGTGCACCGCTAGCAAGTGAGGTCGCTTGAGCTCTAGACATATTGGTGGGACTCCTTACAACACTTATTTAATAATTTAAATATTACATACATACATACATATTGTCACGCCTTTATCCCCGAAGGGGTAGGTAATTTAAATATTATTAATAATAATAAGAAGTAATAACTTAAAAGTACATAATTATAAGATAATTTATTGAGGACAATAACAACATGACACAATAAACAGTATGATTCACAAATACAGATGATAATAATAATGTAGTATTTTATAGTTAGGGTACTCAATTGGTTTCCACAAAACAACTTTAATAGTAAAATCATTCTCAGTCTAACATTACATAATATATTAATGAAAATATTTTGTTATTAATTATGCATGAAAAGCATTATAAACATTATAGCTAAAGTAGGTACAAAACAACCTAAAGAAAGTAATCAATCAGTAATTTTAAATAATGATTAATTCAGACAATACAAAAAACAGAACAGCGCCGCTTCTATATCGGTGTTAAAATTTACAAAAGCCAAAATGCCTTTGTTTGTACATGACTCAAAATGCCTTTGTTTTAAATGTTGCGTGGCAAAATTGTTATTATTATGTCATATTGTCTTTGTATACTTATTCTATGTGCATAAAGGTACATGACACAATAAACAGTATGATTCACAAATACAGATGATAATAATAATGTAGTATTTTATAGTTAGGGTACTCAATTGGTTTCCACAAAACAACTTTAATAGTAAAATCATTCTCAGTCTAACATTACATAATATATTAATGAAAATATTTTGTTATTAATTATGCATGAAAAGCATTATAAACATTATAGCTAAAGTAGGTACAAAACAACCTAAAGAAAGTAATCAATCAGTAATTTTAAATAATGATTAATTCAGACAATACAAAAAACAGAACAGCGCCGCTTCTATATCGGTGTTAAAATTTACAAAAGCCAAAATGCCTTTGTTTGTACATGACTCAAAATGCCTTTGTTTTTTGTTGCGTGGCAAAATTGTTATTATGTCATATTGTCTTTGTATGTGCATACTTATTCTATGTGCATAAAGGTACATAATCGCCTAATATTGACATATTTAGATGATACGTAACTATTATTTTCGTGGTGTCAGTCGCGATAAACAAATTTTAGCATTAAATATGACTTCGGACCGATTTTCCGCCACTTTAATGGCGTCATCTGTAGCAGCCCGAAAGACTTTGAGCGTGAATGTGTAGGGGCACTTTAGGCATACCAGCAAGTGCGGCATGGATTGTGACTTTGTACCGCATCTGCATTCGGTGTCTCCTACGTCCGTGTAACATAATTTGCTCGACATAACATTGGGCCCCCCAAATGGGCCGGTGTAAATAAATGACTTACAAGTCGGCCTCGAAAAAAAATTCGGCGGGCCTGATAGACATTGCAGGAGCCTAAAAATTTTGGAGTCAGATACACCAACACGTCCAAAGGCGACTGTTGAGGATATCTATGGCTTGGAGAAAACTCTTTAACGTTTAACATTGATAAATGTCGTTGGTGGCACAATTATGTCACAGAACTTCCGGCACAAATAGTTAATGTCTGAATGACAGATCACCCCCATTACGCGTTCGATGTTGTAATCAAAAGTACAAATTAGATTTCATGCTTATGTTCGAAGGAGTAATGATTTCTGACTTGAATTTTAGATGCATTTGCGGCACGGATACTTATTCATTCGTTTGAAAGACAACTACAAATTCTTGAAGGCCTCCTTTTCTCCGACTAAAAAAACCGGCCGGTGCTTCAAAGGCAAACTTTAGATCCCTCATGATTTGAAGTGTCCTTAACAACTTAATTTTATATTTATACCGATTTCCTTCAGTTACACTGATGTCGGCAAAGATAATATGGTCCAAGACAATATCAAATACAACAAACATTCAAGAATATGGCATTTTTACGGGATATTCAAGGTTGATTTGAGCTAGATAGGTATTTGGTAAAGTCAGAGTTCAGCAAAATTACGTCACAAGGAGCACGTCCTAAACCACTCTAAACTTACTTATAAGAGTCGCAATTGGCGATCTCCGGCTGAAATCCGTGATTTGTGTCTATCAATCATGCGATGGACCCGGCACCCGCACAGTGAATTTATAGAAGGCTTATTTGGATTAATTTGTTTGAGGTCATAGAAAAACTTGGTTCGGCATTTCTTTATTTTACTTTCGCATGTAGTAACGTTTTCGCTATAAAACATAACCTTCCTCAACTGTCCCACAGATATCGTTTGGTGGAATATTGCGGTGGATTTAGACCATTTTGGTAAAACGTGACATATCTATTCGACTACGCCAATATTAACAAGCTGACGTTGGCATAAAGCCATAATTGTACAGTCGGGACTTTGTGTTCTAGACCAAAAAGGAAACGTTCTCTCACAGAAACTAGACATTTTTATAGCCACCAATGTAATGTATTATGTATGTACGATACATATTTTCTGAGCAGAACTAGAAATAGAAATTCAAAATGTATAATTTCAGGTTAGGTTAGGTTAGTTTTTTTATATATATATAGTTAATTCAATTACATACATCGTAAATATAATGTAATCGAAAGAAGTATGCATGGATCGCGAAGCCTGGCGATCTGTCCTCTCTGACTACCCCGTCAGGGATACAGCGTGAAGATAGTTAGTTAGTTTTTTTTACATACATCGTAATTAAAACAATCGGATTTGGGGAAATTTGAGAAATGCAATCGTTAACTAAGGAATTAGCGATCATCTTCGATTTTCGATGATCGATTTTCAATCACATCAACTGATTTTCATAAATAGTTGCTAACAACGACAACGGAAAAATTTACATTAAACTAATAGAGCAAATTTCTCTGACAAATAGAAGCTACTCAATGCAGAAAGAAAGTATGTATATAGTTTTTTAGTAAGTTTTGATAAAACTATTTTTTACTGTTTATAACGTCCTGTTCTAGCCTCAAGTTATGACTAATTTCAAGCCTAGGTACCTAAGTTCCGGTCATCGCTAACTTAACAAGCTTAGCACAGACTTCGACGATGACGCGGTAATTACTTGATCAAAGCATTAAATCTCATCATTCTGTATTTATACTAGCAGCCCGTCCCGGCTTCTAACAGGTGGCAAGCTAGTAATATTATATAGATATTAAATTCGTGATATCACTTAAATGGAATATTCGATTTTTAAATTTCAATAAGCTATCCATACTTGAAAAATAAAGTAATTTATTTGGATAAGGATTAATACCAGATACCGTGGTCTGAAAATTTACTACCGATTTTAATAATTTTGTAACATGAAAAAGTAGTTTTAGTGAATAAACTATTATAGTTATAATATACTAGCTGACCCGCATGGCTTCGCCCGTGACATACTTTGAACCCCGTGGCAACCGTTTAATACCGTCGTTTATTAATTTGACAATAATGAATAAAAGTTTTTCAAATTCGTTGATTACTTCTCCGCTCTCCAATAGGTATAGGTTACCTACCTACGACCCCACGGCCCGGTCGAATTATGATTACACGAAATAAATTTCTTTGCGCATTATTTTGAATTTGCTAACTATATATATATATAACTCTTAAGATATTCATTTAATTTGCATGATGTAAAGGGACAACATAATTTTCATGAAAAGCTGAAGCCAACTAACGTAGTAAAAATGATAAGGATTAATAGCATATTTGTGTAAATAGCCTTCAAATTATCGCTTTTTAATTGCTGGTTTTTTAAAGTATAGAAATGGATATAGTATATTATTCTTAAGACTCGGACTTTTTTGTAGACCTACATTAGATACACAATTGCACTGCACATTATTTTATTATATATCAAACGGTTTAGGCAGCGTTTTCGTTTAAAGGTCCCAGACGGCTTATTATTTGCGACATCCTCAACAAATATCGTTATAATTTAGTCAATGTATACAAACACTTAACAAATTATACATAAAAACCTTCAATAAGAATCACTCTAACTAATAAATGAAACCGCATCGTAATTCGTTGCGTAGTTTTAAAGATCTAAGCATACATAGGGACAGACAGCGAAAAGCAACTTTGTTTTGTATTGATGATATGCTATCGCAGACTTTTTTGTAGACATAACTGTGTTCTTTAAAATTATAGAACATTATTTTATTCTATCGTCAATAGTTTTCGCAGCGTACGCGAAGTAAGAAATTTTATGAGTATTTTTATTATTACACCTTGGGTTACTTTATTTGTGATTTTGTACGGAACTTTTTGAAGATTCTAATATGCTACTCACGAGGAATGTAGCTTTCTAATGGTGAAAGAATGTTTTAAATCGGCCAGTATATCTGGGCCTATTCATTTCAAACAAACTTACAAATCTTTCCTTTTTATAATATTAGTATAGATATCAAATAATTGTATATTATTATTAACTAGATGACCCCCACAGCTTCGCCCGTGGAATATTTCGACCGCCCGTCGCACCTATTTAATCCCGTCGCTTATAAATTCTACAATGATGCATAAAAAATGGCCCGATTTGTCGACATTTATGACTACTGCTCTGCTCCTCAGTGTAGCAGCGTAATGATATATATAGCCTTCCTCGATAAATAGGCTATGTAACACAAAAAGAATTTTTCAAATACGACCAGTAGTTCCTGAGATTTGCGCGTTCAACGAAACAAACAAACAAACTCTTCAGCTTTATAATATTAGTATAGATTTGTTTAAAGAGACCAGATTCATCAAAACCAAATTAGTGCAGCAAAATTTTTTTTTTTGAGGGTGTTCATTTATATTTATTTTGAACACTTTATTACGGTAAGTTGAAACCTGGCATTTAAAGTAATTACGTAATATGTGTAGGTAATCAGTTCTCTACAAAACATCGTCATCTGACTTCGGTAAATTCATAAAGATAACAAAATGAATATTCCAAGTATTGTTTATCAATCCCGACTTGTAAATGTTTACTATTATAGATAGCTATGAGTCATAACTATCAAAATGAGCTAAACTGACGCAGAAACATAGAAGCAATGTGGGCGGTGTTTGCCATGGAAAAGATATTCGGTTCGGAACGAAATAAACATTAAAATTAACTCAATAATAATTTCATTTCTTTGTCTAGGTAAAAAAGACGCATGAGACAGCTATTCTCATGCGTCTTTTAAAGTAATTTTCAAACGATAATGATAAATTATAGATACCTATATTATATCACAGTGATAAACTCATTAGTATATACATTGAACAACGAAAAAGAAACTTACTGATATTACAAACGTGAAAGTTTGTAAAAATGGATGTTTGATACTCTTTTACGCTAAATCTACTGAATGGATCTTGATGAAACTTTACAATAATATATTTAGCTTATACATCAGAATAACACATAGGCTACTTTTATCCCGGGAACAAGTTCCTGTGGAAAACTTCACGCGTGCGGAGCCGCTTAAATTTGCCGACACTACTTATTATTAAAATAATAAGTAGTGTCGGGCCACACGCTAAGCAGAATTCTTTAGCTGAAAATTTGTACAAAATTTAACTGGTGTGTACTTATGTCCTATTACCTGCGAACCAACAAGCGAAGGACAGACGTACATGGCGGTCAATTTCTTTACCAAGGAACCTTAAAAGAGGCGAAGGAAATTTGGAATCTAATTATGTTTATTAATTCAATGTCTGAAGATCACCTCCAGTAAAACAGGTTACTATATGAGATTTTTTCCAGTCTCTGCTGCCTTATAGTGATATACACGAAGACCTGATCACTAAGTAGGCTGAGGTGGTAGATACAGTAGTACGCAACTCGTGAAAATCACAGGGGATAGGGGTGGGCCAATGTAATGATACGAGAGGCATGACCACGGTTTGGCACGGCCAAGACAATTGGCCGACAATTAAAGTAATGCATCTGAGATGTTATACCTATCGAGGCGAATATTCAGCAGATGGTCCAGTAGTGAATTTAGTAGACCATTGCCATTCTGTTAGGTTGAACTAGTCGGAAGAAAGGGCAAAGTGGGAAGGAATTTTCCTAGCAGTCAGTATCTAAGTAAGATACCTAGCCCACTCTACGTGGTGGAAATTGAGGTCTCCAGGCAGAGGTACAGGCTCAAGCAGCTGGTCGCATGACATCAGGAGGTGGTCTAAATACTGTGAATATTCAAAAAAATCTCAAGTTCTCTGATATTTAAAGGCCTTAGAGATTCCATCAGGCGCATTTTGTTTTTAGAACAGTACTCACTTAATTACAACAGTACAACGTTCTTACCAACTCTCATCGATAAATCATAGTTGTGACTCCGCTGTAATAAAGCAGAATTCTTTGTATGAACTAATATTAACGCTTCAAATATGTTGTTTGATGATTTCATCCCAACTAGGTTAAGCAACTTTTGGTCTTTTTGGCTTACCTATTATTATTATTAAATCTAAATCCTATGCTTGCTTATCTCATAAAGTCAATTTTTTATGAAAAATTACGGCCTGTTTCTGACATAGTGTTATAAAGCTGTTTGAACACCTAATTTTATGAAGAACATCCTGTGACTTTAGTTAGATTTGGCTGTAACTTCTGTTGCGGCAAAATAATTGCGAACCACGAAAAAAAATAAAAATGAAGCAGAAGCTGAGTAAAAACAATATACCAACAAAGATCCGCATTCATTACACAAGTGGTTGAAGTAATTCCAATAACATCAATACTTGTTTGCGTGTTTCCATTCTATGTGCAGCCACACTGTTAATCAGATTGTGGTGGAATGTGTCACTTTAAGGGTTGCACTTGAGCGAAGGATACCTATGCATAATACATACATAACGTATAAAATGGGCAAATGTTACTCTGGAAAATGTATTTGAATGTATTAAAATAAATAATTGTGATTTTTGAGTATGATCACACTTATTTTGTGCTCATCTGTTCTTCTTCTTCGTCGAGTCAATGGCTAATATTAATCTAACGTTATCAATCAATTACTATCCTGAGGTTTATAAGGCTTCTGATTCCCGATTTTGATGGAACCGCCTCAGAGTATTGGTACAGGTTTCAGCTATCCGCGATTCAATCTATTTGGTAAGTTACGATATTTTACTGCAATACATTGCCTGTCAAAGATCGCGACTGCTGAAATCAGAGCTAATTCAATACATTGGTTAAACTAGATTACGAATTCGAAATTACGAGGTTGGTTAATGACGGAGAGTTCAGCCCTGGAAATAATGTCTGTCAAAATATGGCGGTAGGAGGGGTAGACTCATTACGTCTTGATTAGAATGTGAACTATGGAAGTGGAATGCGTTGCGTGTTAATAGTTTCACTATTGGAGATTATAAACCGTTATAATTAGAGATGTTACAGTAGAAAACCACCTTTGAACACGAGACAACAAGGAATTCAGACGACAGTCGCTTCTAACAATCCTGAAAAGCAAAAGTCAAACGTCAGTTGCTCCTAGCAGCCAAATAAAAGTGGATCCCATACTCCAAATCCAGTTACAGTTTGGTAGTGTAAGTTGTAGTTTGGAATGAAGAAGAAGAAGTAGATATTCCTACACTGTGTAGTAAAAAGCATGAGTTCCAGGGTTGCCAGGTGGTCGGGATTCGTCGGGATTGTCCAGATATTCCAATGACGTTCCGACAAAACTAAAAAGGTCCCGACATAAAGCTTCACAAATTATCAGCGGTCAAAGTTCAAATAAGCGCGCAATAACCATAATCGCATTTGAATGACAGCGCGCGCGCCCCGTGCGGTATGTCGCAAACAATATGAAAAATTCAAAAATATTGTAAGTTTTGTTTTATCGATCCTGACCACATGACGCGATCCTGACCAGACTGTTGGTCCTTCTTGAGGAAGGCCTTCCTCTTGGGAGGATTTTTACTTGTCTCGACAAATAATCACCAAATCCCGATATTTTGTACCTTTGTCCCAGGTCATATGATGTATTGTTGGGTTCATATTATATTAAGCTGTTAGCATTTTTATATTATCATTGCTTCTTTATCTACATTATAAATTCTATTACATATACTATACAAGAAAAATAACAGGATGTTTCAATTTCAATTGTGCTTTGATAACTCTATATCCTTGTTAGACTTGAATAGTTGCAATTATATTATTGTAGTTGTAAGCATATCTTAAAGGTCAAATAATCTGACTTTAAATGAGATAAAGCATGGTTAAGTAGATATCTCTAATGTCTGAAATACAACCATTTCATTGCGAAGTTATTTTCATTACTAAGTACTTTAATTATTTTGTTAAGAGGTCCAACCAGAATTTTGGATGCTTAATTTATATATTAAGTATCCAAAATTCTGTATTTAGTATATATATTATACTACTTCTTATGTAAAGATACATAGATAATTACAGTTTCTTCAGAAATAGCTATTATGGTAACCTAGTTATCTATTTTTAAGAAATCAAGTAAAAAAAAAAGAAACTACAACTTGGCAATGCTGCCTGTCTTTTGGGAATGTTCCCACATGAGGACTGTGATGCAGAGAAATTTTATGATGCATGTTAGGTTATTGATTCTTAATAATTTTTAGTTAGCTTAGATTAGAATTTATTAACAAACTCTTATAATAATTTTATTGTGATTATATAGTAAATAAATAAATAAAACTAAATAAGTAATGTATTTATTTTATTTCAAAATCAAACTCAATCAATTATGATTGAGATTCCCGAATGAGATTCATTAATCATTTCATACATGTATGTCTGGGTATTCATGTTCCTTGTTAGTGGGTGTTAATGTTTAAATTTAGATTTATAACTATATTAGTCTGGCTGGGGAGTCACATTATAATGTAATATAATACCTACATGTAACAATGTTTACCAAAACTCCAAGAAATGATTGAGCATAGTTTAAAAACTAAACTAAACTATCTTCACCCTGTATCCCTGACGGGGTAGTCAGAGAGGGCAGATCGGCTTTGCGATCCATGCATACTTCTTTTGCTTCTTCAAGATTCATCAATCGCATACATGCACATCTGGGTATTCGAGTACTTTTGACCTTTCCGTTTTTGAGCAATCTGCTCACGTGGTCTTCATATGTAAGTCTTGGCCTACCCTGACTCCTTCTACCCTCTACTTTCGCAACCAACAGAGCATGCCTTTTTCCCGCTTAACGCTTACACTTTCATTCAAACCTGCCATATTTCGGATCACTTCATTAGAGCATAGTTATGTATAGGGAAAACTAATATCAAGTGTTTTTTGAGCACCTTTTTATAATATGGCCATCAGACAGTGATAAATGATGAGAATATTTTATGTTTACTATTTATGTTACCTATTAACATATATTATCCAAAATCCTTTCATAATAGATGCCTTACCCTATTAACATAAGTTATCCAAATGCCTTACTTAATAGATGCTTAACTCATTGTAACAATCTATATATTAAATTTGAGTTAAATCAATTCTGTGGTTTAGTTGAGCATTAATAGATCAGCCATTGATTTTTTTAATATGTATACATAGAGAAATCACACTAAAGATTAGATAAAGATTTACATTTATTTGAATAAGATAGCCCATTTCTTAATTTTATAATTAAGTGGAGATGCTCGGGGTTGAAAGTATAAATCTCTGAAAAACTTGGCCATATTTAAGAGTATTCTTAAAAAATAAGAGCGATTGAGGGGTAAGAATGTAAAAGTATCACATGTAGCTCAAAAGCTACATGGGAACAATTACATATGTATGCTAGATGTGACTTGCGACACATAATTTTTGGCTTTAAACGTAAGTCATTAGAAAAAAATATGATATTTGTATTAGTAATTAGTTCATTACAAGAGTTTAACTGTCACTAATATTTATAAAATATGACAATTCTAAAAATCCAATTATAGACCGATAAAACTGATCAATTACATGCCCTGACCCAAGGACTAGGCTATACATATCTAAGGTCAATATAATTAACATGATACACTTACAAATGCGTCATGAGTCTGAAGCCTGTTTTAGTTGAAATTCCGGAATTGATTCAGGAAAAACCATATATATGACAAACTATACATGTAAATAAAATTGCCTGTAATTTAATATTAACATACCTTGAATTCGACCCGGGAAGTCTTCAACACTAAAAAATAAATTAGGAACAATAGTAGATTAGCACCACACTTATTATAATATTAATTTACTACAAAGCTTTTCGCATATTTAGCGAGCAAGGTCAAATAATATTCGTTTAAACTACAGAAAACATATTTACGCACTGCTCACTGACGTAATGTAAAATTTGACAAATGTTTATTTATCAACATTCGCTGCATTAAAACCTGTCACATGTTTCGAAATTCGTACATTTTATTTGTGGTAAACAAAGATACATATAGAAAAAACATGCTTCACATATACATTAAATGTGAATATGGAGCGCACTCATTTAACAGATGTAAAATGTGTGATTACTTTGAGACTTTTGGCGCGAAGATGAGCACTGACGCACGTTTGTAGTATATTATTTTCAAAAACTAGTGTAAAACTCGAGTTTTTGTGTTTAATAATGGTGGAATATTATACATGAAGAGTTCGGAAGTGCATTAGTTAAAGAAAGTGATATATTGCAATGAATAGCGGTGTTGTTTGTGTTAGTGCCAAATTTCCATAGAGAGCTGCAATAAGGGATCCACTGCCTTATTGGGGCACGGACTAGGACCTAGGACTGAGGACTTGACATCGACAAACGACTAGACAGGACTGAAACATAATAACAAGAAAATAATAAATACTGAAGACTAGGCTGTATGGACTAAGTTTCCTTTGCCTGCCCAAGATGTGCAAAGACAACTAAAAAAAAAATTGATTACTTTGAATTTTGGCGGGAACGAACAAGTAGATAAATAGAGACGCGAGAACACTCTTATACCGCGTTGCAATGTTTTTCAAAACTAGTTTGAATGTTTATGTCGGTATTCTTTTGTTTGTATTTAAAAGTGGAGTAAATTTCTATCCCATCATTGGAGTAGAACTTTGATCAAACTCAGACACATTTAAGCTGCTACGTTTAAAATAGGTAGGTGAGAACATAGGTACCTAAGTACCTACTTCTTTCACATAAGAAAGAAATAAATAATAATTAAATATATGGAAATATATAATAATTAAATAATATTATAATATATAATAATTAATTGGCTATAGCTATTCAACGTGGAAACGCGGCTAGTATTATGGGCACCTTTGGGCCGGGAGCGGTCAGGGGCGGGTTATTTGAATTTGACATGTAAATATGTTTTGAGTTGACATTGTACTTATTATAATAGTTTTTTCACTCTATTATTTATAAACATTTCTTTTTTAAGGGTTAATTTTTTTTTAGTTTTAGTTACAATAATTATAAGTTATTAGTGTCATATATCGTTTTAATCGTTATAATTCCAGGAGTTTAATTATGTAAAAATAAATAGTGTTTTATATTAGTTACTTGTGTAAGTGGCTAATTTCTGAAAAAAAAAACATTTTTTTTTACCAACTTTTTCGTATTTATACCAATATGATTAAAATGCCAAATTATTATAGCTATAAGTAAAATAAATAGAAATATACGTATTATTTTATTACACGGCGGAGGAGGCCAGCGGCGGCCCAATTTTGTCCACTTGTGTCCACACACAATTGTTTCCACTACCGGCAGCGACAGATCCAGCGCAACGCTGCCCGTGAGGGCACTCCGGGGCCTGTCCCAAGCAGAAAAAAAGTTTGCGTCGATTTTTTAAATTCAACTTGTAGATACTACATACAACATTTGTGCCTAGTATCATTGGTGTATCACGAAACATAAGTTTTGTCAGGTTAGTATGGACTCGAAGGGTAGGTAAAGTTTACCACGGATCCTTGGAATAGGTTGAGTCAATTTCTCAAATCTACTGTCCCATACCATAATTATTTTTATCAACAATAAAACAATCGGTTCGTCCCCGCTGGTGCGAAAAGTATGTGCCAGAGCGGCGTAGGGGACCGCCACCCTACATGCGCGGCCTGACGCGGCGGGAAGTGGAGGATGGAGTGCAGGGTAGCTGCGTCGAATATTAGGGGAGGAATGGCAGATAAGATGAATGAGTTGATGGATGTTATGAATGAGAGAAAGTTAGATGTAGTGTGCTTGACAGAGACCAAGCGCAAGGGCAGCGAAGTCTTGGAGCTCCCGGGTGGGGTGCTCGCGCTATGGTCTGGAGTACCAGAGAGCGAACATGGCAGTCAGGGGGTTGGAATTTTGTTGTCCTCTCGATTGGCCTCCGGTATGTATGAGTACAAACTGGTAGGTCCTAGAATCCTCTGGATCCGTCTAAAACTTGGTTTGACGAAGATTTTCCTGGTAGCTGCCTACGCGCCAGTATCTTCGTCGAACGCGAGTGAGCTAGAGGACTTCTGGGAGAGTATGAGAGAAGCTCTAAATGTGATAGAAGGAAATGAAAGACTTATAGTATGTGGATACTTGAATGGAGGGGTGGGTACCGCTCGCGATGGTTTTGAGTTGGTACTCGCGAAGTATGGGGATAAAAGGGTGAACGACGCTGGCAAGCTTATACTGGCATTTTGTAAGGAAAAGGATTTGTTTGTGGCGAACAGAATGTTCAATCACAAACAAATTCAAATGTATACGAGGAGAAGTAAATCAAAGAGAAGCATGATAGATCTATTCCTAATGGCTAGTCGGCTCCATAAACAGGTGATGGACACAAGGGTTTATCGAGGCGCTGAGCTAGGATCAGACCACTACCTAGTAATAACTAGGATTAGGGGTCTGTTCGCGGGTTGGCGTCATCGTACCAAGTGTCCTGAACCTGAGCCGACTTATAGCATCAAAAGCTGGAAGCTGCAGGATGCATCCATTAGGGATAAATATAAAGAAAGGGTAGCCGAAAAGCTTGGCGACGTCAATGTTAGTAGTGAGAATGTGGAAAGTGTTTGGCAGAACCTTAGGGAAAGTATGGTAAATGCTGCTGTGGAAGAGTGTGGAGAAACGAGAAAAGGCAGTAGTAATAAGCGTGACGCATGGTGGAATGAGGAAGTGAAAGAAGCAGTTCGAATGAAGAAGAAAGCATGGCTAGACTACTTAGCCTCGCGGAATGATTTTAATATGAAAGAGAGATACAAGCTGCAAAAAGTTAACACGAATGCACTGATAGCAACAGCGGATGAAAAGTTGTCGTCCAATTTCCGGGATAATGCCAGGCTCCTCTGGAAAGAAGTAGGCAAGACCCGGAGTTGTTCGGCAATCTGCAGTATGAATAAAGTGCTTAGTGTTAACAATGACGTCCTAGCAGACAAAACTGACGTCCTGCAGAGATGGAGTGAATATTATGGAAAGATGTATGCAAGAAAAGACAGAGATGCCACATCGGGAAGTGGAGCTCACTTCGATGCTCCGGATCTCGATGTCATTGAAGTCATAGCATGAAAGAAATTGAACAAGCGATAAGAAGTATTAAATGTGGTAAGGCTGAGGGAAAAAAAAGAGTTACTGCTGAGATGATCAAGTACGGTGGGTCGGGCGTCTGGGACACTCTATGTCTGTTATGCAACTTGTGCTGGCGGATGGGTGAAGTCCCAGATGACTGGTGAATAGCAGTTGTAGTACCTATTTACAAAGGGAAAGGCTCGCGCCTAAACTGCTCCAGCTACAGGGCGATCAGCTTGGTCAGCTTAGCTAGTAAGGTGTATGCAAAGATTATAACGGCAAGAATGCAAGAAAAGTCTGAAAGGTATTTATGGGAGGCTCAATGCGGATTCCGACGTGGAAGGGGTTGCATGGATCAAGTGTTTATCTCCGCATGATCGCGGAGAAGTTTTTGGCTATTAACCAGAAGATTTTCTGCGCTTTTGTGGATCTGGAGAAAGCATTTGATAACGTTGTGAGGGAAACTCTGGGGGATTTGCTGCCCGGATATGGTGTGGACGGCTCGCTACTGCGGGCAATACAGTCGCTTTATAAGGACTGTAAGGCTTGCGTGCGAGTAGGGGGGGATGTGTCACCTCTTTTTGATGTCTGTACAGGCGTTAAACAGGGTTGTGTCATGTCCGCCTGTCTGTTCATAGTGTATCTGGACAGTTGCCTGCAGAAGTTGAAAGATTGTAATATGGGTGTGAATTTGGGTGACTTTTCAGTAAACTGTCTGCTGTACGCTAATGATGCGGTGCTCATGGCCTCATCAGAAGGCCGACCTTCAGGCAATAGTCACAATTATGAAAGAGGAGTGTGAAAGTAAGGGTCTTCGCTTGAATGCAAGTAAGACTAAGGTTCTCTCTATTTGTAAGAGATGACGTAAGAACTAAATGCAAGATTAGGGTAAACCAGGAACGACTAGAGCAAGTGAATGAAATTGTGTATTTAGAGAGTATGTTTAGCGCGGATGGAAGATGTGATTCGGATGTAGAACGGCGAGTAGCTGCCGGCAACAAAGTTATCGGTGCTTTGTCTTAGTAAAGCGACAAAGCATCGTAAAAGAAGCACGAATGGCGATTCATAACGCAGTGCTAGTGCCAACTTTGCTTTACGGTAGTGAAACCTGGGTATGTCAGCAGATGCATGAAAGTAAATTGAATGCTGTGGAGATACGATCACTTCGAAAATTCTGTGGCGTTACTTTGGCCGACCGAATACGTAACGAAGTGATACGCAATATGGCAGATTTGCCTAAAAGTGCCAGCGTTAAGCTGGAAAAGGGCGTGCTCCGTTGGTTTGGACACGTTCAACGAATGAGTGAGGAACGATTGACGAAGAATATAAATTATGCGAAAGTAGAGGGCAGAAGGAGCCAAGGTAGACCGAGACTTCCATATGAAAACTACGTGAGCAGATTGCTCAAAAACGGAAAGGTCAAAAGTACTCGGATACCAAGACGTGCGTGTATGAAGCGATTGATGAATCTTGAAGAAGCGAAAAAAGTATGCATGGATCGCGAAGCCTGGCGATCTGTCCTCTCTGACTACCCCGTCAGGGATACAGCGTGAAGATAGTTAGTAAAAATTACAAGCTTGAACCCCGTAGAGCCGAAATACACAAATAATGCTACATAAGTACATGCGTTGCATCCAACAAAATTACCACCGTAGAAAGTCTTCGATCGTTTAGAGTAAAGTAGACAAGCTAATTACCTATTATATTTTATACACCACAAAAACAAAATCACATGTAGGTACAATTTTTTTATAAAATTATCAAAATCTTCTTTAAAAAAGGAAACATGTGTCACAAACTCATGTCGTAATAAGTATTCAGTAGGACTAATATTATAAGGGCGAAAGGTACGGCGACGTATTTTCTTACTAATAACTACTGACGACATCGTCACCTACTAGTTAACGAGTAATTTTCTGTATACAATTAAACTCTTGACACACAGTAGCTTGTTAATTAAGCAGATTACGCTTAGTTGAGTTGTGCTAATGATTCGGAACACAATCTTGTCAACTAGGAGAACATTTATTTGCGATGGGTCACATTTAAAATGTAATATGTAAATAGTGCTTATAAAGTTCTAAGTGTTGCCAGTGACGATTTTTGACTTTTCGTTAGGATCGGCACTGAGAAGCTTAATGTCAGTCAGAACGGCAAACCTGTGTTAGGGGGTACCCCTTTTTAGCAAAATTGCACAAACGCATGAACGTTAAATTTGACACAGTTCCGTAAGGAACAGAAACGTGCATAAAGCAACTTTTTATATAACCAATAGGCACCATATAAATTGAGCACCTATCTATACTTTATACGCTTTACTGTATAGAGCTGAAGAGTTTGTTTGTTTGTTTGGTTGAACGCGCTAATCTCAGGAACTACTGGTCGGATTTGGAAAATTATTTTTGTGTTTGATAGCCCATTAATCGAGGAAGGCTATAGGCTATATATCATCACGCTACTATCCTGGAGGGCGGAGCAGTAATCATAAATGTCGAAAAATCGGGCAATTTATAAGCGACGAGATTAAATAGGTGCGAATGGAGTTCGAACTATGCCTTGTGCAAAGCCGTGGTGGTCCTCTAGTTTAATGATATATGTAACTATATAATTTACGAAAATCAATTCAGGTCTTTGAAAATTTTTGGGGTAGATAAGTATTCCTATGAGTACTCATTTTCATATAAAATTATTGTGCAACCAGACTATTTTGTGATAATTATGACACCACTCCTACGGGTAGACAATATTCTGACAATTTTAACTAAATTTCAAAAATCGTAGGAACTTTTACTTTGTTTTATCGCTGATTTTTAACTTCCAAGGACTTTTTTCGTAAATGGACACAAACTACACATAATTAATTAAGTTCACTAAGCAATAACTTATTAATTAGATTTAGTTACTGAAAGTTCTCTACCAAATGTAACAAGATTCCCCTTCGTATGTTTATTATTAAACAGCTTATTAAAAACAGCTGAACTATTTGATCCAATTTGCGAATACCTACTCATAACTTAATTTCTACTAACTATCAATATTGGTTTTCGGTATAACAGTATTAAATTATACAATATAAACTTGCCTTTGATAATATTTTGAACTAAACTACATTCACGCTGTATCCCCGACGGGCTAGTCAGAGGACGGATCGCCAGGCTTCGCGATCCATGCAAACTTACGGACGAACAACAACATCGTAAACATTTAGAAGCTTTATTCTCATATACCTAGCGCAGTTAAATCACAGTCTATCCTTTATAGTTATCTACATGGTTCAAAGAAGAAAGACAAAACAACCCTTAGCTGGACCCCATCTGCTGAGCAAGCTTTTGAGGAATGTAAGCTGAGTCTTTGCAAGGCGACCACACTCGCGCATCCGGTCAAGAATGCATCGCTTGCGCTGATGACCGATGCGTCCGATACGTGTGTAGGCGCTGTATTACAGCAACGTATTAATAATACATGGTATCCATTAGGTTATTATTCTAAAAGTATGTCGATTACGGAACGCAAATATAGTACCTATGACAGAGAACTTTTAGCTTTATACTTATCAATCAAACATTTTCGTTATATGATTGAAGGACGTCATTTAGCTGTATTTACAGATCACAAACCACCAACGTATGCTTTTTCGAAGACAAAGTACGAAAATGAACTTCCAAGACGTACTCGCCACTTAATGCTCATTAGTGAGTTCACTACCGATATTAGGCATTTGAGCGGACAGGATAATATAGTCGCAGACACATTATCGCGCGTCGCAACTATAATTTGTCCCACGGTCATTGATTACGAGGAACTCGCGCGGGAGCAGGATCGCGACGTCAGCATTTCGAACTTAGTAAACGATGAGAATTATAAACATAACTTTAAAAAGATAATTTTGCCAATGAGCACAATAGGAATTTACTGTAACGTTGATAAGGATAGAATTAGGCCATTTTTAACAGAAAAATTTAGACGCGTAGCTTTCGACTCTATACATAGCTTAAGCCATCCTGGTATAAGAACTTCGCGAAAATTAATACAGGATCGTTTTTTCTGGCCTGAGATGAATCGCGATGTAGGGCGATGGGCTAGGACGTGCATTCAATGTCAAAGGTCTAAGGTCAATCGTCACACTACGTCAGCCCTAGGAACGTTTCCACCTTGCGATAGGTTTGAACACGTTCACGTCGACTTAATAGGACCTCTGCCAACTTCGGCAGAAGGGTATAAATATTGCCTCACCGTCGTTGATAGAGCGACGCGTTGGCCTGAATGTTTTCCTATTAGAGATATGACGGCAGAAACCGTAGCGCGTACCTTATTTGAAGGGTGGATCTCTCGCTTTGGTTGTCCAAAGAAGCTAACCAGCGATCAAGGACGCCAATTTGAAAGTCAATTTCGACTGCCTCTGTGGCGCGGTGGGAGTGCATCCGACTGCTACGCAAGAGGTCGTGGGTTCGATTCCCACCCAGGATAAAACTTTGTGTGATGAGCACGATGGTTTATTCTGTGTCTGGGTGTTATTTATCTATAATATGTATGTAGTTAGAAATATATAAGTATGTTTATCAGTTATCTAGATCCCATAACACAAGCTAATATTAGCTTACTTTGGGCTAGATGGCGCTGTGTGAAAAGTGTCCCACAATATAAATAAAATAAATAAATAAAAATTATTTTGCTCGCTAATGACATTTTTAGGCATAGAAAAGCTAAGAACTACACCTTACCATCCTTGTAGCAATGGGAAAATAGAAATTTGGAACAAAGCCGTAAAAACGTCACTAACCGCTCGCCTATGCAAAACAACCGCATCCTCGTGGATTGACGAACTACCGATCGTTTTATTATTTCTTAGGTCAGCAATCAGAAGTGATGACGGCATAAGCGCTGCAGAAATTACATATGGTACTACACTTCGTTTACCAGCAGATTTTTATGATAGCCGATCGAATATCAGTTTAAACGACAGTTGCGAATATGTAAATCAATTGAGGGAAACAATAAAGAAATTTCAATCTTTAGCTACTAGGGAAAACATCTAAACAAATACATTTGTCCATCCTGAGTTAGAAAATTGCAATTATGTGTTTATACGACACGACGCCGTACGCAAACCGTTACAACCCACGTACGACGGACCTTATCGCGTATAACAGAGACGAGACAAAACATACGTAATATAAGTATTATTGTATTTAGACACCTACCTTTTTTACCTGTAAGTATAGTAGCAGTATACTACATGTATGTAACATACCTATTGTTCGATTCGTTAACAATAAACAGATAAAAACTTTACATTTGTGTGCGTAATATAATATATATATAATATAAAAATTGCAAAATCTAGTAAGTAACAGTATCTATTTATTAGGCAAAAATATTGGGAGCAAACAAATCAGCATTAAATGCATTTATATTCCCCCATATAAGAAGACCCCACATAATGTAACCCCTACATTGGTGACCCCAGACAAAGGACATGGAACCTTACTGTACAACGTGGTTTGAAAGCACGCGTCGCTATTGCAGCATCGTGACCGGCGGATGCGACGCGTGGCGACTAAGAATGTACCTGGAGGTGAGTCAATGGGAGGCGACTCGCCCCGTTCGTCGTGACTAACAGGGCCACCATCGGCCTAACCAGTAACCTAAACTAATATGTGAGAAGTTTTTCTTTGTGATTATCTGCCAACAAGAGTGAATATCAAGTGACTACTCATAATGGCTGCATTGTTAGCGAAATTCTTAAGCGACCAAAGCAGACCACAAGAGGCGAATACGAGTCACATGGAATTTCCGGGACGGCGCATAAGGTGTTACTACTTGGGAGCTTGATTTTTTCCACCCAAGACGAACATGGCAGCATACCCTAGGATGAACATGGATGACTGGAGGACACGACGGTAGCACTCTATAGTATAGTGTACGTGTTGTAATGGTGCATCACACGTGGACGCGACGGCATATACCGCTTCAGTGTTGGATGGCGCAACCTACAGCATCCAAAGAAATATAGTCCATTGCTCATTGATAACTATTGGTGAACTTCGCTGGCAGATACTCGATCGATACTAGAAAATATGTTTCTTCGTATATAACGCATCAACAGCGTCTTATGAAGAACAAACAGTGAAATTGTGAAACGAGTTTATTCACTTGTGTACCCTAATATAACTCCAGTGTTTTGTACCCTCAATTTAAGTAGCGTAATGATACAAGTAATCAGATTTCATTTAATGTTTTAAGTTTAACATAGTAACAGTCTGTTGGTATATCGTTTGTGTCGATTCAACAGTCTTGAAAC
This sequence comes from Thumatha senex, assembly GCA_948477245.1. Taxonomy (NCBI): domain Eukaryota; kingdom Metazoa; phylum Arthropoda; class Insecta; order Lepidoptera; family Erebidae; genus Thumatha; species Thumatha senex. Next base: position 11,900,667 of record OX419732.1, on the reverse strand, counting down.
CAGACAAGGAATATGATACTGAATGACTCTTTCTAAAGCGTTTTATTTTATTCCTTGTAATGTTTGTGAACTGTGAACCGAACTTGATTTTATTATGTATTCTTACTTGGTGTAATGTTTTTCTTTTTAAAGGGGGGAAATGATGTAGGGACACACTGCTGAGGCAGGAGTTTTATATTCCGAGGCGCAAGCACACGTTATGCGCAGCAGTCGTCTCCCCGTACACTATGGGTTAGGTCGTTTCATATTGAATCGTGTAGTTACTTATGTATTATGTGTTACTGGTACCAGAGAATTATTATATTTATCAAGAAGATGACGATGATAATTATTTCCTGCCAACATGAAGAAGAATCCCACTATGTAACCCCCACAGCTTCTTCAAGATTCATCAATCGCTTCATACACGCACGTCTGGGTATCCGAGTACTTTTGACTTAAGTACAAAATCGCTACTATAGTGAGCAGTTAGAAATTTAGCATCCTTGCACGTCTATACGTACACACATTAATACGTACACGTAGTGGTTCTGTGGACCCCACACCCCGAACATAGGTTCGGGGTGTGGGGTTGGGAACCACTACGTGGTGCGGTGCACCATTGTATTGATACTTTCGTGGAGACATTGCCACTTATGTACTAGTCTTACGAGCGAGATGATTACGGCGAAGAGAGAGCGATTCAAGCGCCCTTACAACTAGGTGAAGAGTAGAACAAGTGAAAGAGTTTGTATATCTGGGTACAAAATTTACGAGAGATGGAAAGTGTGAACATAACATTAAGCGAAGAGTTTTGGCAGGAAATAAAGTAAATCGAGCCATGTACACATTTATGAGCAGTCAGAACGTGTCTAAGAAGGCAAGACTGGCTGTACATAGAGGAGTGCTGATCCCCACACTTATGTGGTGGCAGGGAAAGTTGGGTATGGCAGAAGACGCATAAAAGTAAAATAAATGCTGTGGAAATGAGAAGTCTGCGAAGTATAGCTGGAGTGAAGTGGATGGATAAAACATTGTGGTATGACAGAAGATGTAGTGACTAAGATAGAAAAATGGATGCTTAGATGGTTCGGACACGTGGAGAGGATGGATGAAAATAGATTGACAAAGCAGATATATGTGGCGAGAGTGAATGGGCAAACTGGTAGGGGTCGATCTCGGCGTACCCATGTCAATCAAATCAACGATCTTTTGGAAAAAGGCCAGGTCAAGAGTACCCTTAACCGGCGAGCGTGTATGAAAACACTCATGAAAGTTGAAGAAGCGAAAGCTGTATGTCAGGATCGTAGCAAGTTGAAAGCCATAGTCTCTGCCTACCCCGATGGGAAACAGGCATGATAATATGTATGTATGTATGCATGTATATTATCGTTACCAATTGTTGTCCTTGCCTCAATTTTCACACAACAATTCGATTCTTTCAGATTGAGTATAATAAGTGTTTTTTTTCTTTGTATGGTTTGTCAATGACTACGTAATGGAGAAACACATGGAGTAGAAAATTTAATAAACTTTTAAAGTTTACAAAATTACAACAACAGACAACCATATAAAAAGATAACAGTTTGACAAAGATCGGCCCTTATTAATATAAATCATTTCTTTAAACTAAAAACTAAACTATCTTCACGCTGTATCCCTGACGGGGTAGTCAGAGAAGACAGATCGCCAGGCTTCGCGATCCATGCATACTTCTTTCGCTTCTTCGAGATTCATCAATCGCTTCATACACGCACGTCTGGGTATCCGAGTACTTTTGACCTTTCCGTTTTTGAGCAATCTGCTCACGTGGTCTTCATATGTAAGTCTCGGCCTTCCCTGACTCCTTCTACCCTCTACTTTTGAACAATATATATTCTTCGTCAATCGTTCCTCACTCATTCGTTGGACGTGTCTAAACCAACGGAGCACGCCCTTTTCCAGCTTAACGCTGACACTTTCATTCAAACCTGCCATATTGCGTATCACTTCGTTACGTATTCGGTCGGCCAAGGTAACGCCGCACAATTTTCGAAGTGATCGCATCTCCACAGCATTCAATTCACTTTCATGCATCTGCTGACATACCCAGGTTTCACTACCGTAAAGCAAAGTTGGCACTAGCACTGCGTTATGAATCGCCAGTCGTGCTTCTTTTACGATGCTTTGTCGCTTTACTAACTGGGACAAAGCACCGTTAACTTTGTTTCCGGCAGCTACTCGCCGTTCTACATCCGAATCACATCTTCCATCCGTGCTAAACATACTTCCTAAATACACAAATTCATTCACTTGCTCTAGACGTTCCTGGTTTACCCTAATCTCGCATTTAGTTCTTACGTCACCTCTTTCAAATACTAGAACCTTAGTTTTACTTGCATTCAAGCGGAGACCCTTACTTTCACACCCCTCTTTCATATTAGTGACTAATGCCTGTAGGTCGGCTTCTGATGAGGCCATGAGCACCGCATCATCAGCGTACAGCAGACAGTTTACTGTAAAGTCACCCAAATTCACACCCATATTAAAATCTTTCAACTTCTGCAGGCAACTGTCCAGATACACTATGAACAGCCAGGCGGACATGACACATCCATGTTTGACGCCTGTACAGACATCAAAAAGAGGTGACACATCCCCCCCTACTCGCACGCAAACCTTACAGTCCCTATAAAGCGACTGTATTGCCCGCAGTAGCGAGCCGTCCACACCAAATCCTGGCAGCAAGTCCCACAGCGTTTCTCTCACAACGTTATCAAATGCTTTCTCTAGATCCACAAAAGCGCAGAAAACCTTCTGGCTAAGAGCCAGAAACTTTTGCAACCTCTTCCACGTCGGAATCCGCATTGAGCGTCCCATAAATAGCTTTCAGACTTTTCTTGCATTCGTGCCGTTATAACCTTTGCATACACCTTACTAGCTAAGCTGACCAAGCTGATCGCCCTGTAGCTGGAGCAGTTTAGGCGCGAGCCTTTCCCTTTGTAAATAGGTACTACAACTGCTACTCGCCAGTCATCCGGGACCTCACCTGTCCGCCAGCACAAGTTGCATAACAGACATAGTGTGTCCCAGACACGCGACCCACCGTACTTGATCATCTCAGCAGTAACTCTGTCTTTTCCCGCAGCCTTACCACATTTCATACTTCTTATCGTTTGTTCTATTTCTTTCATACTAATGACTTCAATGACATCGGGATCCGGAGCATCGAAGTGAGCTCCACTTCGACGTGGCATCTCTGTCTTTTCTTGCATACATCTTTCCATAATATTCACTCCATCTCTGCAGGACGTCACTTTGGTCTGTTAGGACGTCATTGTTAACACTAAGCACTTTATTCATACTGCAGATTGCCGAACAACTCCGGGTCTTGCCTACCTCTTTCCAGAAGAGCTTGGCATTATCCCGGAAATTGGACGACAACCTTTCATCCGCTTTCATTCTGCACCTTTCACGAGCTTCTTCTATCAGTGCCTTCGTGTTAACTTTCTGCAGCTTGTATCTCTCTTTCATATTAAAATCATTCCGCGAGGCTAAGTAGTCTAGCCATGCTTTCTTCTTCATTCGAACTGCTTCTTTCACTTCTTCATTCCACCAAGCATCACGCTTATTACTACTGCCTCTTTTCGTTTTTACATGATAAAAATATCTTAAATATTGTAGAGTTGTGTAGTTGTACTAAAATGTAACTTATTTTGATGAACCAGTCATCCAATCCGCGTAATGATAACAAAACTATACCGATCAACAAGCTCAATCATAAGATTTTATTTTTCAAATAACATAGCAAGTTAATTAAAAGTAAATTTTTTTTATTGCTTTGTAACCCAAAAGGTTCTCCCGCACACATTCGAGCTATGTTCAAAAATAATATGTGAAGTAAGGTACAGGTTGAAAACTCAGAACAAAATAATAATAGGTATGGTAAGTATCTTATTATTTATCCTGAGTCGAAAACTAATCATTTCTACGTAGAGAGTTTCCTCAATCTGGTGGTGTGTTGATAACAAGTAGCCTATGTCCTATTCTAATGCATTGCTATTTTATATTAGTTTCATAAAAAATCCATTCAGTAAATTATGCTTCAAAGAGTAACTATCATACATCCATACATACAATCAAACTTTCACATTTATAATATTAAGTAGGATTTTAAAACTCATATCACATTCTAGTCACCTAATGGCGAGTGGGGCGATGATAGAAGGTAGCAATGGATATTATATCAAACAGTTGGTCGCCGTATTTAGTTTATTACATTAAACATTATTTAAATGACATTATCAAACTAGACAAAATTGTTTTTTTTTTTTAATATTTTAGTGAAATGAGGTCATATTTAACTGCTAATTTTGTTAAAAAAAAAATCATATATTTAGTGTTCCTTTTAAAACAATCCTACGAAACGAAAGGATTTTAAATACAATTTCTTTAAATGACATGATAATTATGTCGCATAGTATTCTGGCTACTATTATCCTAGTGTTCCGTATAACGTTTAATAGCAGTAACCTAAGTGACAGCGATGAAGTCCGAGCAAATGGCCATTAAGTTAAAACCGTTCGTCGTCGCCCATCCTCTTCCCTGTTAATGTAATTTCTCACAAACTTCCCCCTAACTCGATAAAAGCCACAAAATAAACAATGGGTGGCGTGGATAAGTGTTATACAGTTTAACATTGACAGCTCACTTTGAATTTATTTCGACTCGGCACCAGTTTACGAATATTTTATATCACTTGCAGACCCATTAGAGTCGAACTTCTGGATACCTACTTAATTCGTGTTTTTGTTGTCACTGAGACAATTATCAAGCTTAAAACACTACTCTTTTGCTTCTCTTGTGTGAGTGTTTGTGTGTGTGTGTATGGCATTAGGTGAACCAGTTTATTTATTTTTTTATATTACTTAGTTGGCAGACAAGCATACGGCCCACCTGATGGAAAGTGGTCACCGTAACCTATGTAGTTTAAATACATAACGTTTTATTAAAACAGCAGGTCTTCTTGTGGTCATCCTTATAAAAATTTTAAGTTCATCAGCGCCTTTTAAGCTGCAGTTACCTTAGACGCATACTTAATGTGTATTTACTTTACTTTCAAACACATTTTATAGGTATTTTGCTTCTTGGAAAAAGGGTGAGATGGACAGCCTCCCACGAACTACCTAAGAAGCTGAATACTGTTCGCCTCGCGACGCTCCCTGTCACCCCTCTAGAAACAGCGATGGTAAAAAACAAGAAGGATTTATTGACACTATGCGGTGCCAGTCGCATATGACATCGAGTAAATGGGTTCTGACGTTTAGCCACCTAGTTGTAAGGGCGATTGCAACCACGAGGCAGCACAAAACCGTATAGAGCGGGCAGGGAATCGCTCTCTCTTCGCCGTCATCATCTCGCTACGTAGGACTAGTACATAAGTGGCATTGTCTCCACGAAAGTATCATTACAAAGGTGCACCGCACCACGTAGTGGTACCCACCGAACCTATGTTCGGGGTGTGGGGTTATACGGGACACTAGGATAATAGTAGCCAGAATACTATGCGACATAATTATCATGTCATTTAAAGAAATTTAAAGAAATTTAAAGAAATTTTTTATAAAATCCTTTCGTTTCGTAGGATTGTTTTAAAAGGAACACTAAATATATGATGTTTTTTTAACAAAATTAGCAGTTGAATATGACCTCATTTCACTAAAATATTAAAAAAAAAACAATTTTGTCTAGTTTGATAATGTAAAAAATGTTAATGTTAATTTAAATAATGTTTAATGTAATAACTAAACACGGCGACCAACTGTTTGATATAATATCCATTGTTACCTTCTATCATCGCCCCACTCGCCATTAGGTGACTAAAATGTGATATGAGTTATAAAATCCTACTTAATATTATAAATGTGAAAGTTTGATTGTATGTATGGATGTATGATTGTTACTCTTTGAAGCATAATTTACTGACTGGATTTTTTATGAAAATAATATTAAATAGCAATCCATTAGAATAGGACATAGGCCACTTGTTATCCCGGCGGCGCGGCGGTGGCATCAATTAGTAGGTACTTACTTATTAAGTAGGTATTTCATACATTCTGTTATACCGACACCACATTGAGGAAACTCTCTATGTAGAAATGATTCGTTTTCGACTCAGAATAAATAATAAGATACTTATCATACCCATTATTATTTTGTTTTGAGTTTTCAACCTGTACCTTACTTCACATATTATTTTTGAACAAAGCTCGAATGTGTGCGGGAGAACTTTTTGGGTTACAAAGCAATAAAAAAATTTTACTTTTAATTAACTTGCTATGTTATTTGAAAAATAAAATCTTATGATTGAGCTTGTTGATCGGTATAGTTTTGTTATCATTACGCGGATTGGATGTCTGGTTCATCAAAATAAGTTATATTTTAGTACAACTACACAACTCTACAATATTTAAGATATTTTCATCATGTAAAAAAATGATTTTTATTAATAAGGCCGATCTTTGTCAAACTGTTTGTTGTTGTAATTTAGTAAACTTTAAAAGTTTATTAAATTTTCTACTCCATGTGTCGTAGTCATGGATAAACCATATAAAAAAAAAAAAACACTTCTTATACTCAATCTGAAAGAATCGAATTGTTGTGTGAAAATTGAGGCAAGGACAACAATTGGTAACGATAATATACATGCATACATACATACATATTATCATGCCTGTTTCCCATCGGGGTAGGCAGAGACTATGGCCTTTAACTTGCTACGATCCTGACATACAGCTTTCGCTTCTTCAACTTTCATGAGTGTTTTCATACACGCTCGCCGGTTAAGGGTACTCTTGACCTGGCCTTTTTCCAAAAGATCGTTGATTTGATTGACATCGGTACGCCGAGGTCGACCCCTACCATATGCCTATTCACTCTCGCCACATATATCTGCTTCGTCAGTCTATTTTCATCCATCCTCTCCACGTGTCCGAACCATCTAAGCATCCCTTTTTCTATCTTAGTCACTACATCTTCTGTCATACCGCAATGTTTTATCCATCAACTTCACTCCAGCTATACTTCGCAGACTTCTCATTTCCACAGAATTTATTTTACTTTTATGTGTCTTCTGCCATACCCAACTTTCACTGCCATACATAAGTGTGGGGACCAGCACTCCTCTATGTACAGCCAGTCTTGCCTTCTTAGACACGTTCTGACTGCTCATAAATGTGTACATAGCTCCATTTACTTTATTTCCTGCCAAAACTCTGCGCTCAATGTTATGTTCACACTTTCCATCTCTCGTAAATTTTGTACCCAGATATACAAACTCTTTCACTTGTTCTACTCTTTCTCCTTCCACAAGAATTGGGCAATCTGTCGTACATACCTCTCTTTCAAAAACCTTTGCTTTCGACTTGTTTTCATCACTTTCATTCCTTTGTTTTTTAACGTATCATGCACAATGTTTACCATCAACTGCAACTCCTCCGCCGATGATGCTAGTATTACCTGATCATCGGCGTATAGGAGGCACTTGATGGTCAGTTCATCCATTTTTATACCATATGTACTATCTTGCAGTTCTTTCAGGCAGCTGTCCATGTATAGGTTAAACAGCAACGGCGACGCTACACAACCCTGTCTCACACCTTTTTCAATGTGAAAAAAGTCTGTGCAAGCTCCGTTGATCCTGACACAAGCACTGGAGCCGTCATAGAGAGATTTCAGTGCTCGTATCAAATGGCTGTTTGCATACAATTTGCCGACGATGCTGAGCAAGCTTATGCCGCGGTAGTTTTTGCACTCTTGCTGTGACTCTTTTCCATTATAAAGCGGCACGATGACAGCCTTATACCAATCTCTTGGTACGCTGCCATTCCTCCAACAAAGGTTGAAAAGGCAGTACAGCTGGCAAGCTACCACGCCTTGTCCCGCTTTCAGTAACGATAACAACAGTGAGAATGTTTGAACAATCTAGAACACGCTTATTGAGAGTTTATGAATATTCATTTTTCAAAACGTTCATATCTGTTTGGCTGTGTACGGCAAAGTTCGGACACGAATGATCCGAATGCCTAACTACCCTATGAATCAATGTTGGATAAGATCCTCTGTATAATAGTGGCATACGTCAAGGTGATATGTGTGTTAGCTCGTATAAATTACCTACACGTATAGTTTAGCAATTTAGAATTTCAGACAAAATATGTGCCTTGGCATTTGTACGTAACTAGAGATAATCATTGAGGGGGCTATGGGTCTGAAATGATAATCGTGATATTTTAGAGATATTAGTAATTTCAAGTAAATGATAGGAGAATTTTGTAATTAATTTTCATGTCAGTTGGGCGAAAATATGTAGAAACTCAAATTTACCTTCAACACCTATTCCAATTACGATAGATATTTTTATACGCACAGCGTCAAATAAATCTCACTCCCTTTGAATGTAACAGTAAACTACTTTTAAAGTAAATATACTAAAACTCTACATTAAATAGTAACATTTGGTGCAGAAAACAGATTTTAGTTTCATGTGTCGAATACACTCATTACTACAGAGCACTACCACGCTGGAAAATAGGAAACTTCTCCCTGACCTTGTCATTTTACGTTCGGTAGACTTAATCTAATTGCCACTGCCATGCTATGTTTGTGGTGGCAAAAGTGGTCAATTTGGGAAAGTAGTCATTTATGTAAAGTGATAATTTTGGTTAAGTATTGCGAAAGCTGTATGTCAGGATCGTAGCAAGTGGAAAGACATAGTCTCTGCCTACCCCGAAGGGAAACAGGCGTGATAATTTGTATGTATGTAAATATTGATTTTGAGAAAGTATTAATTTTCGGAAAGTGATCCACATACATTGAAGGAATCACACGGTTTACAGAGTCTGGATGGCAGATCTCTATGTTACTGCTTTCACTGTATAAACACCACAGATAAAGATACATACGGACCAACTGCGTCTGTCTCCATAGTATATGCATCGCAACTTGTTTTTAATCACATAGACTATTTGTTGTCATATTACTTACCATTAATTTATTTGACTGCCTCTGTGGCGCGGTGGGAGTGCATCCGACTGCTACGCAAGAGGTCGTGGGTTCGATTCCCACCCAGGATAAAACTTTGTGTGATGAGCACGATGGTTTATTCTGTGTCTGGGTGTTATTTATCTATAATATGTATGTATTTAGAAATATATAAGTATGTTTATCAGTTATCTAGATCTCATAACACAAGCTAATATTAGCTTACTTTGGGCTAGATGGCGCTGTCTGAAAAGTGTCCCACAATATTATATATTAATTCGTCCTGTAGAAAGAAAAATAACAATTGGGGTTAAAAAGTGTTGTCTTGGTTGACAACACTTTTTAACCGCAATTGGTATTTTTCTAACTAAGGTAACTTGAAAGCTTTATAACATCTATTAGAAGAAAGCCAACCGATTTAACAAGTAAAGCTTCGCTTTACTGCAGTTCAAATTACGAGTAACAGGCTTGTACGTTCGCAGGTCGGATTTCTCAATCGTACTTAATAGCTTGGAAGTGCATTTCATGCGATAGAATAGGTGCCACAAAAAGATTTATTACCCCTGAGTTCATTTACGGAGGTTCCGGAGTGCCAGCGGAATAAATGTGTTCTAGCTAGATAGATTTTTGGTTGAATAAATTTTAGGATAATATTTTTGAACGATAAAATCAGAAATTATTCTATTGGAACCTGGGGTCCGCTTTTCTTCTGTTGAAAGCGGACTTCGGGTCTCAACGACTTGTCCTTCTACCTCCAATATGAAACCATTGCTTAGCAATTCATTGATATGATATTTTGGGTCTTTTGATACCCTATGCATTCTCCACCGGATCCTGAAAAAGGGAAAAGCAATTTTGCCTCACGTGCTACTGGTTGGTTACTGCAACCAGTTCACTGCCGTTTCTCTACCATACAACTCGAAAGCGTAGACAAAAATATACTGGTGAAATGTAAAAATGTTAACACACATGTAGGATATTTTACTAGTACCTATATTTCCGTTCACTTTCAAGTCCAGCATCAGTTGAGGCGACTGTCCTTTAGTTGTTCGTCGTTGCTCGATTCTGTCAGCGCTTAACCGCACGGATGTGAGAACTTTGGGCCATATGGGTACTTTGTATGAATACAAAGCTTAAATTATTCAAAAACTTTTACTCATCACAGATATATATAAACGGCGATAATAGAATATTAGGTCGCTATTTATTATGATTGTATTATACCACTGGTAAAATGCATTCAAATAATGAACGCCATATTATACTGTATCAATTGCGCCCCAAATCTTATTAATTGGAAACGTTTTTTTTTACTTCTGGAAATCCCCACCGATGTCATGCTGGACTCGAACTGATCATTATTATCACGCTTCAGATGCGAACGTTTTCATTTTCACAATATCTTTGGGTTATGAAATACCCTGGCCCTAAGTAGGCTGCTGAAATTGGCTCCATATTCAACCAAGCCTATGAGAATTGATGACGATAAACTATTACTTTGCTACTCGTTTACTTATTGTTTGTTATTCATTATCATGTTAGTAGGTACAGGTTGTGTATGAATTAAATACAACCTATAGCTACTCTTTTTTTCAAACGAAACATCACTATTTACGATTTACCTAAGTATTGCTTATATATATATATATATATATATATATATATATATATATATATATATAATTTACTTATTACAACAATATGCGTAATCCTGTAACAAATTACATCTCTTCTCACTAATTAATGGCAAGGCTCTACAAAAAAAAACTTTCATTAACGAGCGAAAGTTTCATAATTTCTGCAATTAGAAGCATTGCAGCGTTTTGTTCAAACGAGGATAGCGCAGACGTGTCGCGTATATAAATTTATCATTTTGTGGTCATTTGCAACCATGCGGAATTAATTACGTACCCACGCATAATGCCAAGAATGTTACGCCAACTCTGGCGTGCTCTATCGACACTTTAAGGAAACAACATTTATGATTTGAATACCATATTAACCACAAACATACAATTGCATAAAGAATTTGATAAATAGAACATGTAACGCGCCCTTCACTATCCTAGCGAAGGGATCAGACCACTTCTAAACCGAAACCAGTTCCTAACCGCAAGTAGTACTACCTTCAAAATCGCCCATGCACGTATTAATGGAATCCTGAAACGAATGTCGCAAACCGTTTGTCTCTATTTGTTATGGTTCCTAAGGAATAAATGGTTACAGACGGACGGACGGATAGACCGAGCCGTTCTATAAGACTTTTTAAATTTTTGTGTTTTGAAAGTCTATTTTTACCAATGGGGTGCGATGGGGTTCTACCGAGAGCATCGATACACAGGTCCCAGTCGGTATTACATGCAAGAGGTGCGGCGTGCCTATTGGGTACCTATTATTATTATGTAAGAGAGGCTGTGGCAGGCTAGAAAGTCCTGTAGCACTACCACCTAAATAGGTGTTTATGCTCGCCTAAATCTTAGAGTTCGCTGCTGATTTCTATGCCAGTAAATAATTTGAGGATGTCTTTGGCAGCGATGTGCTGTAACTCCTCTGGTTAAAGCAGGTGTTTGCCAAAGGAAGTGCATCGTCTGTGTATGAGAGGGCCGCAGTCGCAGAGAATGTGCTGAGGCGTTTCATCGTCTTCGTAACAGAATCTGCAGAGACTCGAGTCTTATACCAACTCTTCTGACCACTGTGGTACGTGGTATTCACCTTCTCAATATTCTTTGGGGGTGTCGAAAAAAATAAGCCGTCTAGGAGCTTTCAACGAAAACGCTGCCTAAACCTTTTGAGATATAACAAAATAATATATGCTGGAGTTGTGTATCTTATATAGGTCTACAAAAAGTTTGCAACGGTATGGTCTATCTCTTAAGGATATACTATATCTATTTTAACACTTAAAAAAACCGCAATTATGAAGCGGTAATATGAAGGCTATTACTACAAAATAAGTTACTACAAATTAAGTTCAGTACTACAAAATCCTTATCATTATTAATACGTTAGTTGTCTTTGGCATTATATGAAGACTATTTTGTCCTTTTATACCTTGCAAATTAACTGAATATCTTAAGAGATGGAGCAAAATCAAAATAATGCGCAAATAAATTTATTTCGTGTAACCATAATTCGACCGCGCCGTGCGGGCGTACTGGAGAGCGGAGAAGTAATTAACTAATTTGGAAAATGATCATACATTATAGTATCATAATTAATAAAATAAATCATAATTAATAAACGACGGGATTAAATGGGTGGCACTGGGTTCGAAGTATGTTTCGGGCAAAGCCGGGCGGGTCATCTAGTTACGAGTATATAATAATTAGAAGATGTTGCATGATTTATAATTTTAGATACTATTGGTGCTAATTCTGTTGTTGAGATCACTAAACTAAATTTCTCTAAAATTTTCTAATTTTTGTTAAGAGATTGCGAAATGCTATTCTGTTATTAAGTCGAACTAAAGTTGGTGATATCATAAAAAGCACTTAATTTGTATCTGATGTGAAACGGTTACTAAAATTAATAAACTCCCACTAAAATTATTCTTTTCACTAATATAAGACGTCACCTAAATAGGTGACGACTAATTTTAGTGAAAACGTCTAAATTTTGTGTGACGTTAAATTTGTATCTGACATCACTAAAATTCATTTTATGTGATCAAATTGAATAAAAAGTGAAAAATGTACATAGACAGTTCAATCACTAAGTTAGTCGGCATCTAAATACATGTTTTGTTGAATTTCATCACATAAAAGGAATTTTAGTGATGTCAGATACAAATTTAGTGTTGTTTATAATATCACCAAGCTTAGTTCGACGTAATAACAGAGTAGCATTTTGCAATATCTTAATAAAAATAAGAAAATTTTAGACAGCAGATAGCCACAACCTGCGTCTGTCTATTTCAACACGGCAATGGGCTCACCACCTATTACGTGGGACAGGAATCCACACGGTGAAAAGTGGGCATATAATATGCCTCTGCCACCCCTTCGGGGATAAGGCGTGATGGATATTTTTTATATTTTTATTTTAGCGAAATTTAGTTTAGTGATTTCAACAACAGAAATAGCACCAGTATTTGTTAAAAATATCAAATATTTTTAAAATTTATATGTAGTGGTTTATTTATTTATTTATCCATCACGCCTTATCCCCGAAGGGGTGGCAGAGGCTTATTATATGCCAAATTTTCACCATTTGTATTCCTGTCCCACGTACTGGGTGGTGAGCCCATTGCCGTGTTGAAACACCTGCTGTTGAATTTTTTCTAACCGCCGATAAGGCCTTTAACCAGGCTTAACTTATTTGTTTTAAACATTTTCCATTTCTGGTTATTATTTTTACATAGCGGAAACAAAATAAACATTGATTTATTTCAAACAAGCTTATGATTCAATGTATCAACGTGGTATAGCACTTACAATCATCGGGATACCTCTCGACAGTTATCATAAAGCCTTTGTGTGGAAAAATCACAATCCATAGTCGCCTGGGAAAACTACTACGGGGATTTTATTTCACAGTCAGCGTACGCGATAGGAAGTTCCTTTCGAATCTTTCCGTAGAGCTACGGTTGTAATATATGAGCGTGGTGGACGTTTGCAAACGTCCCTGTAGAATGAACATCACATTCTGATCACGTGCAAATTTTCATAATGCGAATGACATGATATAATATACATAGACGTTAAAACTGTAATGCAATCTAAATCAAACGAAAGCAATCTATTAATGTATTTAGTATTATAGTATATCAGTGCATGGCTAACAAGATTCGGCGAGCTTTTGAATATTTTATTAACCAATTCATTGCTCAGCTTTTTACTTGATATTTATGCTTGCGGTAAAATGTGGGCGTGTAGTATTGCTTCTGCCATCCCTTCAGGGATAAGGCACGATGGATAAATATAAATGACGATTAGAAATTGGTGAAGAATTTCAACATGTTTCGATACAATACGGGTAGTTCAGTGGCTAGAACATGGCCCTGGTTAGGCAAAGGTCACGGGTTCAATCCCCGTCTAGAAATCAGATTGTCTTCTTTTACTTTCTTAATAATATAATAATGGCTTTAAAAATTTATCAATTTTAATAATATATGTGAAATTAATCGGTTTTTAAAAATACATAATTTAGATACGTTTTCAAAAACTCTGTAAGGCATGTTTCCATAATGCGAATTACATGATACAATAAACATAGAGGATAAAACTGAACATCATTATATTCGTCATCATCTTCAGTAAGCTCGCTTTGGATATCGTAAAACTCAAATTTTACCGAATTTCTAAGAGTTTATCACAATTACAAACTGCTCCACATAGAAGCAGCTATGAACCGTATTCGCACCAAGATCTGCACTGCGTATTAATCATATTGCTCATATTAATCTCAATAGAGAATTTACTAACAAGTTCTTGTGCTGAATGCACCAAAAGTATCAACGTAACCAAGTTCTGAATGATACACTGGTTATTCTAACTTTGGACCCTAGATAATATTAGATTGAATATTACTTTAGCATTACTGGGTTATGGCGGTATGGTATGTAAGTACCTACCATATATACTTTAATAATACGCATTTTTTGAAAGAGCTGTTAATATTAAATTACAAACAGAAACTTATATTTTATTTAAATAAATAATAATAAATATCGTTGGAACAACTCACAGAACGCTATCTGATCAAACCAAGCAGAGCTTGTACTATGGTAACCAGATAACTGATAAACATACTTATATATTTCTAAATACATACATATATTAAAGATAAATAACACCCAGACACACAATAAACCAACGTGCTCATCCCACAAAGTTTTATCCTAGGTGGCAATCAAAACCACGACCTCTTGCGTAGCAGTCGCATACACTCCCACCGCGCCACAGAGGCGCGTTTACATAGTTTTTTTATCTATACCTACTAATATTATAAAGCTGAAGAGTTTGTTTGGTGAATTCGCTAATTTCAGGAACTACTAGTCAGATTTGAAAAATTCTTGCAGCTGGGCTGGGCAGTAGTCATAAATGTCGACAAATCGGGCTAATTTTTATGCATCATTGTGGAATTTATAAGCGACGGGACGTCGAAATATTCCACGGGCGAAGCTGTGGGGCCTGTGGGGGTCATGTAGTACATTTATATGTATAAAAAACTATGTATACCGAATTTGAATACGATAGGTAAGTCAATAAACTAAATAAAAATGAATAGTATTTATTCAACATAATATTACATAAAACATACATTTACAACAAATTATTAAATAACCTTAAAAATATGATAATTTAAAATATATTAATATAAGGAGTCCCTTTAGGCAAGGTTCCGAAGATACTGGCAGCGTTCCCCCTTTGAATAGCTAGACTAATTCTTTGTCCGAGGTAGCTGCCAGCTCTTCGGTCTCCTGTGATGTCGACTAACCTTATTGTTATTTCTTTAAAAAGCCTTGTAGCCCTAAGACCCCACGGACCAAGGGTCTCGACACCGAATGGGACAAAATCATATTCGGAGCCTAGACCCTTGTATTTGCTTCACAAGCAGCACCAGCTGTTGTTGGTTCCATGTAGATGGGAAGGGGCCAGCGTGTCTGAACAGGTTGCATCCCATACCAGCACCCGGCCCATCTTCCATGGAATTAAACTCATACCGTCCGGTCTCTTGCCATCGTCTCTTGCAATACCAGTCGGCTCAAGTAGACTTGGCATGTTGACAGTGGCAAGAGACCGGCGAATGATATCGTTTAGTGCGGCATGTCTCGAGAAGCGGCCTGCACATTTTTGGCATGACAGTCCGTGATGTCCTAGCTTGTCGACATCACTGCCACAGGGTCAAATAAACTAAATAACTTTTTAATCTCCTATACATAATTTGCCGCCTTGCTTGACCTTCTCAGGAAATCATTTCGAAAAAATCTTTTTTTTTTGTCAGTGAATTTATCTATACGTCACATAAAACCTAATGTTCAGTTTTCTATCTACAATAGTTTCGGCTAGGCGTTGATGAGTAAGTTGACCAAGTTTTTTATATATAGATAGATAACTTTGTCTCATCGAAGTCCAACACAGAAACGGTTTTCTCATATATGACCAAAGATTCCAACTTCATTTGACTTTATAAAGTCAACAAATTTATCAACCATATTGTGGATCCCTGTCATCATTCGCTCGTTTTAAGTTGTGAACATTTTGAATTATGACAAGTTATTATGAATACGTCCTATATTGGGTAACTTTTTGTCATCTTTAATATCTTCAGTACTTAAAGTCGGATAGGTGGTAACTTAGTGGCTAAGGATTCGGATTTGCGTTCTCGTTACATTTTTATACATACATAGATTTGTGTTTGGCCATGTCGAGTTGGTCTAGAATAAAGCATGCTCATCTAAGATGGTATATCTTAGATGAGCATGCTTACTATATTTGAAAATTTTCAAAACAACAAGCATCAAGGGTATGTCGCACGTGGATTTGAAGCGATCTGAGCGAATTTGCCTAAGTCCTACTACCAACGTAAGCCCAGTCCTAAAACAAGCTCATTAGATTAGCTGAAAGGACTTAAGGGGAATTTCCATTGATATTATTTAAAAAAGTCGACACTTGTTTTGAATCTTATTTCACAGCAATATTTCTTAATGCTCTCCATACTTCCGAATGATCGATTTACCTTTTATAGATATTGCTCTGGGAATTCGAGACTTGATAATACTATAAAATACGTGCTTACCTTATTTATAAAAGAAACAGAGTCTATTTTCATAATCTAAAAAGCGCTATCGATTACAGGAAAAGTCACTTTGAAGGTTAAAGTGTATTTTGTTTTTAATAAATATTAACTGATTTTGTTGCTTGTATGGTTTACAATACGAATAAGTACGGACCGATGATTTGATGTATGTTGATGCCAAATATCATCAATAATCGATGGGTACTCTAATATACAGGCACTTTTTATTGTGATAGTATTAATTACTTACAGTTAATACTTATTCATAAGCTTGTTCTTACTACTGAGACTACATACAAGTTATGAAAGAAAGGCATAATGTTTTAAAGAATGCTTTAAAATTAAAGAAAAAAATGAATACGTAATTCTATAAGCTCTAAACTGATAACATTTCAACAAAACCACTTTTGGCACAGGAACTAAAAACATTCAAAGCAACGAGTTTTCCATGAAAATTTTCCCGGTTCGGAACATTTTCGTGAGTTTTCCATAGTGAAGATAACATGCAAATGGATTGGTGGCTTTTAACTCGACCGCGTACTGACAACACAACATAATATGTTACAGGAAATATTATAATTATTATACTTGTAGTCTATATTATACGTATAGGCTTGGAATCAGAAAATGTAGGTAGGGCTCCTATTACACCCTTTGTGATTTATATTTGGGTTCCAGATAAGTTTTTATCTATCTATCTTTACGCTGTATTCCTGACGGGGTAGTCAGCGAGCACAGTTAGCAAGACTTCGCGATCCATGCATACTTCTTTGGCTTCTAGCAGATTCATTAATCGCTTCATACATGCGCGTCTGTGTATTTGAGGACTTTTGACCATTCCGTTTTTGAGCAATCACCTGATAAGCAAAGTATTTGTTTAGACATTACAGTAACTTCATGATGTGTCAATGAATAGACTACAAGTAATATCTACTAATCAGACTCTTCGTGATATCTCTAAGTGGTTGAAAATTAACATAGCTATACAAATATCAATGTCTATTTTACCGAGCAATTTTGGACTTAAAGTTTTGTTTTAACGTGAATTTTTTGATATCAGTAAACTTTTTATTATATAAGGGTATTTAACAATTTCAGAGTTTCACTCTATTCATTCAATACCACTACCTGAACTGCAACTGCATTTGAAGCGCTCGTGGGCCCGCGGACTCAGTGTTAAGCAATTTTCACTATGGCTGGTCCTAGGATGGGTGACCACTTTGTGGTATTTACGTGTGCGGGAATTTCCGTGCTTCGGAAGACACGTTAAGCCGTTGGTCCCGGTTGCCAGTAACATGACAGTCGTTAAGCCCAGTTGAAGGCCAAAAATTTCAACAGCAGGTCGCCACTGCCTGCCCCTGTCCATTTCAACGCGGCAATGGACTGTTACGTGGGACAAACGTGCATACGGTGAAATGTGGGCGTATAGCCTCTGCCTGCCCCTTCGGGGATAAAGGTGTGAAAATATGTCTATGAATTTACTGTAATATATGAAAAATTAACCCAATCAACTTGCTAGTTACAGTTATTATAAAAGTTGCTTGATATTAAGAGAAATGACTACGGACTAAAGGACACTGCGGGACCAACTCTGCCTGCCCCTTCGGGGATAAAGGTGTGAAAATATGTCTATGAATTTACTGTAATATATGAAAAATTAACCCAATCAACTTGCTAGTTAAAGTTATTATAAAAGTTGCTTGATATTAAGAGAAATGACTACGGACTAAAGGACACTGCGGGACCAACTCTAATGAAAACTAAACTAACTTTAGTTGAACCTAAATATAACCTAAACGAGGCAGCTATATCACCAAGGGAACTATGCGATGTAAATTCTTTCATAACTCTATTACAACTATGAAGCGCAATGTTGCGACTATGCAGTTTCGTTTCCTGTTGATTTTAAAATATAAATACTAGTTGATGCCGCGACTCTTCCCACATAAAATTTTATTCCACAGGAATACGGGTTCCTATCTCGGTGTCAGTCTACAGTCTCGGTGGCGCAGTGGTAGTGTATGCGACTGCCGCGATTGAGGTCCGGGTTCAATTATCCCGACCGATTACCGGGTCGGAAAAAATATTTGAGTGATCCACATATGTTTGTTTCGGAATATGGGTGTTTTCTATGTATAATAGTATGTATTTAGAAATATATAAGTATGTTTATCAGTCGTCTAGATCCCATAACACAAGCTTACTTTGAGATAGACGGCGGTGTGTAAAAAATATGTCCTACAATATTTATTATTATTATTAGAGCAATCCCAAGCTTTTAGGATACTAGAAATAATGTCAAAACAAATATAGTTATGAACTTTTTTGTTTATTTTTACGTGGTCTATGTTCTCCGCCACTATATGTGTGTTTTGTCTTATTATGGAGTTTGTTTGGGACGGCTTTGACAGCTCAATTGACTTGAGCAAAGTGAAAAATTAAAGATTTCATTCCAATCTAATATTGCTAATCATTGGTGATATGCAACATCGAACGTGTGGACGGATCGTAAGAAGTTCACCTAGTCTGTGTGCTCAACCAAGTCATCGACCAATCAACAATCTTTAGATTAAAGTCTAAAGTCTTAACGACGCTTTTATAATGTTTTTTAAAATAAGAATACGTAAAAAGAGGTATAAGTTTGAAATAACTAGAATTTATAAAAAAAATCTAATATTGCTAAGTGCGTACAATATAGAAATGTACCTACTAACGACCTCTTGTCAGATATTGTTATTCTTATACTCACTTAGGTCGCACAATTTTGTCCAAAACTACGTTTAATACCCTGCAAAGCAGGAACAAATTCAGAGCAACAGAGAAATTTTAGGGAGAGAGTTTTTAGGTTATCTTTTTTGAAGGTTTTAAGGTAATAATTTTAAAAGGTTTTTATGTTATATTTCAGTTTAATAAAAGTTACTATTGTATAGTAGTTTCCAAGAGAGATCTACGTTCTAGTTTCTAGTTCTAATTATGTTTGAAACATTTAATGTTCTCTTCATTGAAAATGCTATTTCATAGTTATGATAGAGATGAATTTTCATATTCGTATCGATTCAGAATGCGCATTTATGCATTTTGACTGTGTATAAATGCTACGACTTCATTTGCATAGTAAACGATGCGTTATACAGCTGTCAACGTGTGCGAAAAAAATGTGTTTACAGTTGGGCCATCCACACAATAAATATGTTGAGGAATAACATACCACCATATTTAAAAGCGGTTTCCTATAATAATTTTTTAAAGTATCAAGTTAGTCAGACCGATTGATAAATAAGAATGTCTACAAAGATGACTAGACGCATTCTTTCAGCGATCGAACAGTATCGAGAGCTTAAGAAGTTATATTTAAATGTGTTACTACTATTTAGAGTAAAGTATCTTCACGCTGTACCCCTAACGGAGTAGTAAGTGAGGACAGGTCGTCAGTCTTCGCGATCCATGCAAACTTCTTCCGCTTCCAGCAGATTTTTTAATCGTTTAATACATACATGTCTGGATATCCGGGTACTTTTGACCACCCGTTTTTGAGTAATCTGCTTACGAGGAATTGAAATATAAGCGTCGGTTTATATGAATATATATTTTTCGTCAATCATTCCTGACTCATTCGTTGGACGTGTTTATACCAGCGGACACGCTCTTATCCAGCTTAATGCTGACACTTTTATTCAAATTACGTATCACTTCGTTAGGTTAGGTTAGGTGCGGTGTAACGTTGGCCGACCGAATGGCCTACGTTACACCGCACAATTTTCGAAGTGATCTCATCTCCACAGCATACAATTTCCTTTCATGCGTGCTTCTGACATACCCATGTAGAATAACATATTATTTTACTAGCTGAATGTACCTATAATGTATTTACATTTTTAATTAAGTAGAGAGTAAGAATTTCGTAGGTCAGATATAATTAGTAATAATGACTTACATTTAAGTATTGTCAAACCATAGAAATTTGAAACGTTTTGCAAGCACACGTATTACCCTCCTTAATTAGTGTATTAATTACAGTATTCAACACCAATAGATAAAGATAAAGATTTGCTGCAATTAATAAGAAAAAATAAGTACACTTTTGCATCTCTATACGAGTACATCCATGTATGTACAGGTAAATGTATCGTGTTGTAACAGTATTAAATTCCTATTTAATACTGTTACAACACGCATTATACTAAAGCAGTTTAGTTGTGCTTCCGGTTTGTGACTCCGTGTACATTCCTTCAAAACATGAGAACATGTATTATGGCTTCATAAGTTTTCAAAAGCTGGAATTTAATATTGTTACAACACGATACATTAACCTGTACGTATCCCAGTAGGTATAAAGAACATACCAATGCTACAGTATACTCTGTAAAAATAAAAACAACAAGAGTGTTGCAAAACCTCAAAAAATAAAAGCTGTAGTGCCGAAACGTGTCGTTGGGTGCTATGACGATGAGTATCACTGGCTGTGGAGTAGTGCGGGCGCTTGGTTTGTGGTTTTATGAAACTTTGTAGAGTAGGGAATGCAGGCACGTATTTGTTTTGTTTATACCTATTTATCTTCAAAATGACCAGCGTTTTGCAGCTACTTGTACCTATTAAAATACCAAAATTCGGAAACTCTTGTCTTAATGGCACTTCGCTAAACTGATTAAGCATTCTATTAAGGTCTAAAGTAATGCTATTCCGTATGTTTTCAGACACTACACATTCCACTTCTGTGATCTTAAATATATAATCATCTTTTCTGCAAAGGAGTAGGTAGAGTGCATACTGTACGCCCACATTTCACATCACTTGTATTTGGTGTGACATAATATGAGGTGAGCACATTATCATGTAGGTATAATATCAAACACCAACTCGGAAAAACCAACCTGGTCAAGGAAATTGCAAGAAGGATCCGCTTGGTCTGGGCAGCGTTGAGCAAGCTGCGTCGGGTTTTCTATTCGCCTATTTCACAATGCCTGAAAACGATGGTGTACCAGTGCGTTCTACCGGTTATGACCTACGGTGCTGAGACGTGGACACTAATGGTGGGGCAAATTATGATAAGCAGAGTGTTAGTCCATGCTCTCAATGTTGCATAGCGAGCTATGGAGCGTGTTATGCTTTGAGTGTCTTTGTGGGATAAACTCCGAAATGACGCTATCAGTCAGAGAAGTCGACATAGCTCGCAGGGTAAGCACATTGAAGTGGCAGTGAGCTGGTCACATCTATAGAAGAACCGATGGCCGATGCAGCAAACGAGTTTTGGAGTGGAGACCGCGACTCGGTAAACGTAGTGTAGGACGACCATCCGCCCACCAAATGGACCGACGACCTGGAAAAGGTCGCAGGGAGGGACTGGATGCGGTAGGCGTAGGATAGTGTGTAGTGGCGTGAATTGGGAGAGGCCTACATCCAGCAGTGGACTGCCATGCTGATTTGAATGATTGATTGACATTACCATGATGAAAAGGATAGGGTTGTGGTTATTATTGGAAATTTCAAAACCACCTAGAAAGCCTTCAATTTGACTTAACGACTACCATGTTGTTGACAATCTGAATGCCGCGGCGTGCTTTCGGAAGCAAATGCGAAAGAAAATTATCGTAAATGTAAATTACACAAGCAGTTACTATTCTCTGTCACCCATGTTGTAAAATGCTCAAAAAGCGAGCAAATGGGGCTACGCGTGCTTCAGAGTTCTTGAAAAAACTAAAGTGGAAAATAACAGACATGATGATATAATATCAGCATCACCCACTTCAGTATGGTGTGCTTATAATTAAAATGAAGTAAGAATTTACATTAATTCATCCCGTGGGTTTCGTAAAAGGCGATTAAGGGAACACTTTCGCAACAGTATCTGTTCTAACAGTATCGCGTAAAAAAGGCAATCTCGAAATAAAACTTTTCTGGCTAGCGTGGTAGGTATGTAATGTCAAAAATATATACCAAAAAGCTTTGTCTAGTCTTTGATGTAAGTAAAATTGATTATTCTATATACCCATGTAATGAAGTATTTAAACTATAATAGTTTATTTATGTTCATTAACTTGCCTATTTAACTTTATACCTCTTTAACATCTCTTATCTCAGACCTATTGAAAGAGATTTTTGTAGAAATAAGTAATTTTTGTGTCTGTTACTATCAAATAATGTCGAAAATCATCATCATCATCCGAGCGTCTGTCACGTAAGAACGTTGGTTTGGGGAAGCTTTGAATGTAAGTAAAATATATTATTATATGTACCCATGTATTCGAGTATGTATAAATATAAATATTGTTTGGACAACTCACATAACGCCATTTGATTCCGCACTAAGCAGAGCTTGTACTATGGTAACCTGATAACTGATAAACATACTTAAATATTTCTAAAAACATACACATTATAGATAAATAACACCCAGACACAGAATAAACTATCGTGCTCATCACACAATCGTTTTATCCTGGGTGGGAATCGAACCCACGACCTCTTGCGTAGCAGTCGGATGCAGTCTCACCGCGCCGCAGAAGCAGTCATGTAAATTATCTTTATATATATATTTCTTGTGTGCCTGTGTATGTCACTGAACTCCTCCTAGACGGCTGGACCGATTTGAATGATTATTTTTATATGCGTTTGGGTGGCGCCCTGGATGGTTTAGATTCACAAATAATAGAAATAAAAAGGTTCGATGTAAGTCACGGGCGAAGCCGGGCGGGACAGCTAGTTATAGTATAATTATGTTCAATAACTTGCGTATTTAACCTTTTTTTAAACATCTCTGTAGAAGTAGATTTTTTTTATCTTTTACTCTCATTTGTGTTTACGATAACCAATAAATTAAAATACTCTGAATAATCTGTAAGTTAAGAAATACATTAAGAATTCAATATGTATGAAATATTAGCAATTTTGACTGAGTAAAGCACGTGACGGTACGTCGATCATAAAAATCTCAAAGCAATCTATCACACACTTCAATCCATCAAAATCGATCAATTTGTAAGATGGATGACATATCATATTGCGTTCGATATAGGTACCTACAAATTACAAACTCCTGCCTATAACAGTCATTATTATCTTAGTGTTAATCCTACTTGCTTCCATAATGGGGCCGTTTGACCACGCATATTACGAATATTATATACATAACAGTCGTAGCGCTCGTGGCCCAGCGGACTAACGTCCGTATTCCAGAACGTTTCTCAATACTCAATCAACGCTACGTTGATTGCGTCTTAAGAAACGTTCTGGAATACGGGCCTCAGTGTTATGTAAACGATTACTGCGTTAAGCAACTTTCGCTATAGCTGATCACGAATTGGTGACATCTTTGTGGCATTTACATTTGCAAGCGTTTCCGTGCTTCGGAAGGCATGTTAAGACGTTGGACCCGGTTGGCAGCAACGGGTGCCCTTTCGATCGCATAATTTTTTTCAGCATAATGTAGTTTGGCATAACAGTTTCAGCATAAAGATTTCTCGCACAAATTATGATAAGCAGAGTGTTATAAACGCATAATGGTTTTATTGGCATAACATTAACTTACTCTAATTTTTTATCATAATTTTAATCAGCATAAATGTAAAGGGGATAATTGTTATACGCCTAAAGATATTTTATCATAAAATATATTATAATAAACGCATAATGGAGGTATTTAAATCATAAATGAATAATAATTTGACTAAGAATATTTAAGAAATGATAACCACCACCATTGTAAATAATCATCTTACTCATAGCCAAGTTTTTAAGCTGTAACATATAAAACGATATTTTAAGTGTTATTTTTTTTTAGACTAGTCTTGAGCAAAGTCGTAAATAGGTACGACGACGAGCGAAGCGAGGAGGAGTGTTAGGTCACTTGTGGCCATAACGCGCGAGCAGGCCGCGGCAGCGGCCTGCGATGTGCCCGAATAGAATCGCTTGTTTTAATCTAACTACTTTCTTTTTGTATTTTATTTATATATTCTGTATATAAGTGTTGAAATTTTGAACTTCAGTATAGTGACTATCGACATTTTTAATCAGTGGGCATTTCAATCTTAGATTTAGATATAAAAATAAAAAAATGTACTCGTTAACATTATGGTATTCTATATGTATGACTTGTAATCTTTATGCGAGTGTGAGTGAGATGCCAATAAATGTTATGGTTAGTTATCGTTATTGTAAAATGCGTAAACATTTTATGCGGGTATATCATTATTATAAAAAAGTTATGGGACAATAAAATATGCCTAATGATTTATTCTGTTTGAACGTTATGCGAAACGAAGAGTATGCCAAAAAACGTTATGCAGTTTTAAGTTATGCCTCTAAAATTTATACAATCCAATACGGACCCGTTTAAAATACGTTCATGTCGTACCTAGACATCACAGGTTCAGTGCTGTTAGGTAGCAAAACTTATTCTCTATAACGAATGTTCATTGCTCCAGGTTTCGCGGACGTATCTGAGGCCTTGCTAGATGTCACACGTAGCATCTTTGTGTGAGAATCTATAGATTCTCGCAAGAATAATTCTTAAGTCTGCGTTATTTTTAAATATGAGGTCATCGCCATTACAAATCATTATAACGCTGAGAATGTCATTATTAATCATCATTACGCTGGGGGCCTTTTGATTTGAAGTTCCTGTGATTTACTTTCATGGGCTTACCAGGCTCTCTTAGACAAATATGAAGATGCACACCATGTGGTTTAAGTCAGTTTAATGCTGCAGTAAAAGCTTGGGTCTTCACATAAACAAAAAGGGGTTTTGAATACAGATTTTACATAGGCAAAGCCGGAGCTGGTCGTTAGTAGACTCTAAACCATAATTTTCATTCTATTCCGTAATAGATATAAAGTTTGGCAAGTATAATCCTCCGAGGTCTCAAATTTCCTTAGAAATAATGAGAAAATGAGCTTAAAACAAGCACCTAATACAAGCTAAGCTAACTTAGCATAGATAATAGCAAAATTGTTACTGCTATTGGTTCTCCGTCGACAAAGGGCTCCATAATGTAAGGGCGCATGCAGATCGATCAATACTTGAAGCCAATCTACCAAAGCGTCGTTGTTACCAAATACATTTGTCTCCCATATCTTATAGAGTAAGTACGTGACCCATTACTATTAACTAAATTGACTCTGAGTAACAACATAGATATCCTAATACCCAGGAAGATATATAGCAGCTATTTGTGCGATCCTATCTCTGCTTTCAATTAACATTCATACCCATTCATATTAGAACGCTATGATCTGACCGTATGTTGTTTATTATAGAAACTATTCAACATTGCTTTGCAGATATGCATATTGCTGGAGATCCGCGCCCGGGGGTAAGTTCTATAAACATTTGCAATCAGTCTGGGAGCGTGCATTTCGCTACAATTTGCGTGGCGGTGGGTGCATAAAAGCCACTTCTATAACCTCCCTCGCCATTCTGAAGGCGACGTAGACAAGTTTCCATTGCGAACAAGAAGCTAACTAGTACGAGAATGTTACTGAAGATAATGTACTCAATTCGTCTTGTATTCTAGTGTCGTATTCGGAATGAAGCGAACTTTATTCTGGAAGCATCAAATGAACTCCGTATACGTACCTAGCTACACTAGGGCCTTTGATTTGTTGTGTTCTAATTTCTATATTAAAATAACTTACATTTGTTTAAAAAAATATCGTCAATTTAAAGAAATATATCTGCAAGGTCATGCAAACTATCGCGCAAGTCTTAAAACCGGACAAGTTGAGTAAAAGAAACTGTAGTTATCAAAGCCTGCCTATACCTATGAAGCCTTCGTCATTCGATAGATATTTCTTATTTCCTCCTCCACTCGGTGGAAAGACCTAGTGACTGCCGAGTACAGCGATCGGCGGGAGCAAACTGAATTAGAAACGTTTTTCCCCATTTTATATCTTTCACCTCCATAGAGCGATGAAGTGGTGAATTATTGAGTTTACTTTATTTTATAAAATGATATTGCCTGCAGGAAATCTTTGTTTGTCTCGATATTTTATTTTACGTTTCGCTATTGATGGAAAATGTATCGTGTTATAGGTACCTACTTTACACCTATACATTAATGTGTTTAGATAAAGTTATCAGTGTAGATGTGTGTAAAAAAGTTGTTGGTGAATTGTAAGTGTTCCGAACTAAATCTCTGAGCTTGTAAATAATCGAATGGCAGGAATATTTAGGTAATAATTGACTATGAACAATGCAACATTTTAAAATTAAACAATTAGTAGGTAATATATATTTGTATTAAGATTATAGACTAGAATTGTATCATTTACATAGCTTTTTATTATTATTTATCTATAGACTTTTCTACATAAATGACAGTAAAAGAAAAATAACAAGGAAGACAACCTTTCACAAAGGCGTACTTATTTCTACAGATATAAATTGATGGGGATGAAGAGTAGAAGCGTGCACGTCGCCATCCCTGCCAGCTACGGCTACAATTCTACTCCAACACGAGTGCCTCCAGGAGGAATGATGCAAGGGCGTGCCCCCGAGGCGACGCGCACCAGTTCGTCCCCGCTGGTGCGAAAAGTGTGTGCCAGAGCGGCGTAGGGGACCGCCACCCTACACGCGCGGCCCGAAACGGCGGGAAATGGAGGATGGAGTGCAGGGTAGCTGCGTGGAATGTTAGGGGAGGAATGACAGATAAGATGAATGAGTTGATAGATGTTATGAATGAGAGAAAGTTAGATGCAGTGTGCTTGACAGAGACCAAGCGCAAGGGCAGTGAAGTCTTGGAGCTCCCGGGTGGGATGCTCGCGCTTTGGTCTGGAGTACCAGAGAGCGAGCATGGCAGTCGGGGGGTTGGAATTTTGCTGTCCTCGCGATTGGCCTCCGGTATGTATGAGTACAAACTGGTAGGTCCTAGAATCCTCTGGATCCGTGTAAAACTTTGTTTGACGAAGATTTTCCTGGTAGCTGCTTACGCGCCAGTATCTTCGTCGAACGCGAGTGAGCTAGAGGACTTCTGGGAGAGTATGAGAGAAGCTCTAAATGTGATAGAAGGAAATGAAAGACTTATAGTATGTGGAGACTTGAATGGATGGGTGGGTACCGCTCGCGATGGTTTTGAGTCGGTATTCGGGAAGTATGGGGATAAAAGGGTGAACGACGCTGGCAAGCTAATATTGGCATTTTGTAAGGAAAAGGATTTGTTTGTGGCGAACACAATGTTCAACCACAAACAAATTCATATGTATACGATGAGATGTAAGTCAAAGAGAAGCATGATAGATCTATTCCTAATGGATAGTCGGCTTCGTAAACAGGTGATGGACACAAGGGTTTATCGAGGCGCTGAGCTGGGATCAGACCACTACCTAGTCATAACTAGGATTAGGGGTCTGTTCGCGGGTTGGCGTCATCGTACCGAGTGTCCTGAACCTGAGCCGACTTATAGCATCAAAAGCTGGAAGCTGCAGGATGCATCCATTAGGGATAAATATAATGAAAGGGTAGCTTGCAAAAAGCTTGGCGACGTCAATGTAAGCAGTGAGAATGTGGAAAGTGTATGGCAGAACCTTAGGGACAGTATGATAAATGCCGCTGTGGAAGTGTGTGGAGAAACGAAAAGAGGCAGTAGTAATAAGCGTGATGCATGGTGGAATGAGGAAGTGAAAGAAACAGTTCGAATGAAGAAGAAAGCATGGCTAGACTACTTAGCCTCGCGGAATGATTTTAATATGAAAGAGAGATACAAGCTGCAGAAAGTTAACACGAAGGCACTGATAGAAGAAGCTCGTGAAAGGTGCAGAATGAAAGCGGATGAAAGGTTGTCATCCAATTTCCGGGATAATGCCAAGCTCTTCTGGAAAGAGGTAGGCAAGACCCGGAGTTGTTCGGCAATCTGCAGTATGAATAAAGTGCTTAGTGTTAACAATGACGTCCTAACAGACCAAAGTGACGTCCTGCATTGATGG
The DNA here is from genome assembly GCA_948477245.1 of Thumatha senex. Lineage (NCBI taxonomy): Eukaryota > Metazoa > Arthropoda > Insecta > Lepidoptera > Erebidae > Thumatha > Thumatha senex. The sequence continues at coordinate 11,872,011 of OX419732.1, read as the reverse complement.
AGAGAATATTATGGAAAGATGTATGCAAGAAAAGACAGAGATGCCACATCGGGAAGTGGAGCTCACTTCGATGCTCCGGATCCCGATGTCATTGAAGTCATTAGTATGAAAGAAATAGAACAAGCGATAAGAAGTATGAAATGTGGTAAGGCTGCGGGAAAAGACAGAGTTACTGCTGAGATGATCAAGTACGGTGGATCGCGTGTCTGGGACACACTATGTCTGTTATGCAACTTGTGCTTGCGGACGGGTGAGGTCCCAGATGACTGGTGAGTAGCAGTTGTAGTACCTATTTACAAAGGGAAAGGCTCGCGCCTAAACTGCTCCAGCTACAGGGCGATCAGCTTGGTCAGCTTAGCTAGTAAGGTGTATGCAAAGGTTATAACGGCACGAATGCAAGAAAAGTCTGAAAGGTATTTATGGGAGGCTCAATGCGGATTCCGACGTGGAAGAGGTTGCATGGATCAAGTGTTTTCTCTCCGCATGATCGCGGAAAAGTTTCTGGCTCTTAGCCAGAAGGTTTTCTGCGCTTTTGTGGATCTAGAGAAAGCAATTGATAACGTTGTGAGAGAAACGCTGTGGGACTTGCTGCCAGGATATGGTGTGGACGGCTCGCTACTGCGGGCAATACAGTCGCTTTATAGGGACTGTAAGGCTTGCGTGCGAGTAGGGGGGGATGTGTCACCTCTTTTTGATGTCTGTACAGGCGTCGAACAGGGATGTGTCATGTCCGTCTGGCTGTTCATAGTGTATCTGGACAGTTGCCTGCAGAAATTGAAAGATTTTAATATGGGTGTGAATTTGGGTGACTTTACAGTAAACTGTCTGCTGTACGCTGATGATGCGGTGCTCATGGCCTCATCAGAAGCCGACCTACAGGCGTTAGTCACTAATATGAAAGAGGGGTGTGAAAGTAAGGGTCTCCGCTTGAATGCAAGTAAAACTAAGGTTCTAGTATTTGAAAGAGGTGACGTAAGAACTAAATGCGAGATTAGGGTAAACCAGGAACGTCTAGAGCAAGTGAATGAAATTGTGTATTTAGGAAGTATGTTTAGCGCGGATGGAAGATGTGATTCGGATGTAGAACGGCGAGTAGCTGCCGGAAACAAAGTTAACGGTGCTTTGTCCCAGTTAGTAAAACGACAAAGCATCGTAAAAGAAGCACGAATGGCGATTCATAACGCAGTGCTAGTACCAACTTTGCTTTACGGTAGTGAAACCTGGGTATGTCAGCAGATGCATGAAAGTAAATTGAATGCTGTGGAGATGCGATCACTTCGAAAATTGTGCGGCGTTACCTTGGCCGACCGAATACGTAACGAAGTGATACGCATTATGGCACGTTTGAATGAAGGTGTCAGCGTTAAGCTGGAAAAGGGCGTGCTCCGTTGGTTTGGACACGTCCAACGAATGAGTGAGGAACGATTGACGAAGAATATATATTGTTCAAAAGTAGAGGGTAGAAGGAGTCAGGGAAGGCCGAGACTTACATATGAAGACCACGTGAGCAGATTGCTCAAAAACGGATAGGTCAAAAGTACTCGGATACCCAGACGTGCGTGTATGAAGCGATTGATGAATCTCGAAGAAGCGAAAGAAGTATGCATGGATCGCGAAGCCTGGCGATCTGTCCTCTCTGACTACCCCGTCAGGGATACAGCGTGAAGATAGTTAGTTAGTTAGTTAGTATATAAATTTATATATAAAAGAAAGTCGTGTTGGTTACACTATTTATAACTCAACAACGGCTGTACCGATTTGGCTGAAAATTGGTGGGAAGGTAGCTTAGAGCCAGGAGACGCACATAGGCAAAGAGAGAACAATTTTATAAATGTACAGAGGGCGGCCTCATCGTTAAAAAGCAATCTCTAACAAGCAAACCTTGGAAAAAGAAAATTGTTAAGAGACAGTAAGAAAATATGTAACATGTCTAGATAGTTTTACAAGTATAGTTTTATATTAAAATAGCGGATGTCTCAAGGCTTCCCATTCCCATAGGAATATAGGGATAAAATGTCTAAGTTCAGATAGCTGTCAGTGAAATTTCCGTTAAAATCAGTACCGCCGTTTCAAAGATTTCAAAGATCGGCACAGACAGAAAAAAAAAGATTTTAATGTTAAAACCAAATATACTTTAATATGTATTTAGTGAAACACTGTTAATTTGGAATTACAAACAGTTTTGTACATTATATGACTCCAATACTTTGAGAATTTTAATGTGATAGTAAACAGCACCCCCACCGTAAATAATCCACACCCGCCTTATGTACAAGAACGTTAATGGCTGTAACATTAAAACCTGCAAAGGTAATTAACTATGGTACTTTATACTAACTACGAATGAGCTATTAGGATGGGGGTTAAACGGACTGTGTGATTTGACCTATGGATGTAGATGGCGTCTATATTTAAATATCATATTATCAATTGATTTTAATAATATTATGAATAAATAATAGGAATTTAATTAATAATAGGTACATTCAAACAATATTATTTCATTACCTGATTTCTAAAAAACTATTCGTAATGGCATAAAAATAGTCAAAAGAAAACATATTTTGAAACATTATGTCTAGCATACACATTTTTAACGTTTTCATCATATTACGTATTCATTAAGTAGAAGGGACCTTATTGGCGTTCTAATTGTCTTTTGCTGCGGCGATGCTTCCTTCAGACACCCACAGTGTTCATGTATATTTTCATTCCCAGCTCGTTAAAGCGTCTCCACTTGGCTTAAAGTTGAGCTACGACTAGAGTTCAGGAAATTAAACCCACTATCACTAATGCAAAGCCATAACTTTATATTCTGTACTTGATAAAAAATACGTGTTGAAAGAACTATGTAATTCATTTTTTTTATTGCTTATTGACTGCCTGCTACTTTACCTTGCAAAATTTTGATAATATTTACTTCCACAAACATTTTCTTATGGAGGTTAAATGTACCCTTTATACTACTGAGGTGCCAGACTTTCGGTCCGTCTAATTCCTAATCTGAAAATAATTCTTACCTTATCATTTACGCTTTTTTCCCCGAATCGGTGGCAGAGGCATATTATACGCCCACATTTCACCGTGTGCATTTTTATCCCACGTAACAGGTGGTAGATAAGCTCAGGTTGCGGCGGCATACTGTTGAAAATTATCAAGCAGCCCACAAAGCCTTCAACTAGGCTCAATAATTGCCGTGTTATGGCAACCTATTTCATACTACTGAAATGGCAGACAAGCATACAGCCCACCGAATGGAAAGTGGTTTTTGTAGTCTACGTTAGTAATACTAAAGGTTAGTGCTGCACTCTCGTTGCTAGCTTCATATAAACCTTCTACGACCTCTTTTGAAAAGGTCCATACTGCAGACGTTCGGTAAAACTATAGATATCTTAGCTAAAACACATCCAGGGAATTTATTCTAGAATCTAAGCGTATGCGGAAGAAAGCCTTACCTTTTGCGAGCGGTTCGGACGCAAAGTGTGAGGGTGAGGGTGGCCGTGTTATTTAAAACTTTCAACCTATGGCATTACATCCTACCGAATAGGCCTAATAACTAGTTAAAAAGTAGTGTATTTCTCATATAATATAATCTAAAAGAGATCTCAATCAAAGAGGATAAATTTGATAATAATTTTAAATTTCTTAAAAATATTTACGTATTTGTTTCTTCTGTAAAGCTATAAAACAATATTTAACCTTTTGAACAGACGCTCCTCAAATTTAAGCTAACAAGAACATATTACAAATTACCCTTAGAAAATTAAGCTCCAAAATTTAACACGAATCAAATTAATGTAAATACCTATTTGGATAAAAGTTGAAAGTTTAGGCGTATATACTCAGAACAAAAAACAAACATTACAAAATCACATGCCTAGGTAATTTATTTTACTTAATACGTATAATTTATTTTACTGACATGGAATATAACACTGCCGTACATTTAGTCTCCTTTTTATAGGGCGAGAGTACGTAAAGCTTCAAAGGTTTAGGGTTTCTTCCGTGGGGCCAATACTAGTGGTGTTTCCTTTTCATTAAGTTTCTTACGCACAATATTGCAGGGGTCGTAAACCCGTGGCGAGGTGGTCGGCTAGACCATGTTAACCGTTACATCCGTCCGGCGAAGTAATGAGCCTGAAGGAAAAATTATACATTTAATGAAACGAGAAACTCATTTGAGCATGTTTCGCATTAGACGCGGTGGTACCCAATTAAATGGATACGTTGAAGGCGAGGTTTATTTTTTACAGTAGCTGCTTATTTTATATGACACAGATGTTTGGAAATAATGTTGTAGTCTAATTGATGCCCCTGGGAATTGTCTTTCATATATGCGTAAGTGTAACCTTACGATATAGTAAAGAAAAGAGCACTTACGTTATTTATTTCCTCAAATTAAAAGGTATTATTTATAATATCATTACATCATTAATCTGTAACACAATAAGATTATATTGTAGTAAGCGGCCATGTACTAATGTAGTATAATTAAGGTGTAAGGGGTTTCTTTTAGATCTCCGGGACCCATGCGACTTCAACTGTTAGCGGTGCACATGCTGGCTAACGGAAGAAGGTACGTTCTCATTAAAATTTTTGATTTGTTTCTTTTGAACCAGCTTATTACAGGATTAGTTCAAATATCATGTAAATAAAACTAATGTAATTATTGGCGGTAGGAAAAGAATGTTCATGTATTAAATTGCCAGGTTCTTCCTCAGGCTCTACCTATTGCTTTGCGAATCTGGCAGTCTCTGCTAGAAGCAATAACCTTGACGTTCACAAGTGTTACTTTCTGACCTATATAAATGAAGATTTTTCATTACATTTTAACGACGCCGTCATCCTTACGGGTTAGGAAGATCAGACGTCACTCGCTCGCAAACCAGAAAAAAGAAAAATAGCAGTATCTAGCTGCAAAATAAATATATTGATATAGGTATTGACAGATCTTATAAAATCGAAAATCGGAAGTATCGGGTACCTACGAAATTATATTCGGAATGTGAATTGCTTTTCAAACTTTAATTATGTAAGTAGGTACTCGTAGTTTAAACCCATATTCCGGAATGTATAATTTCTACGTGTTCTAATGGAACTATGTATGGAGAAGCAATATATATTCCTCAGTAATAGAGGTTGAAATAGGTATATTGCGATAGCGTGTTGCACGTTCAGACTATAAACTATATTTTTCCAACGAGCTAGTTTGTATGTAGTAATAATACCAAGTTATCACGTGTATATTCTGAAAGCTTTATTATTATGTGTTATTTTAAGAACATTTTCCACTAAGGCGTGTTCTTGATTATTTTTAGAAATTTAGATTTAAAATAAGAATTAAAGACTCAAGAATACTTACCAGCTACGCCTTTATTTCCAACGGGGTAGGCAGAGGCATATTTATACGTCCACATTTTATCGTATGCATTTTTGTTCCATGCGGTGAGAGCCCATGGCCCACGTTGCCGCGACGTGCAATTGAATTTTTTCAAGCCTTCAACTTAGCTGAAAACTGGGACTAGCAGCTTAACATGCTTTACGAAGCATAGAATCTGATGACCAGCCTTGGCAAAAAACGTTTAACGCAGGGATCGTTTACAGAACACTGAGTTAACGGGGTTAGGAACGCTTCTAAGAGCTGACGGCTGACATAGATATTCTTACATAGGTACTTACATAATTTGGATTTTATAAATTTTAATATTATGTATTTGTAAGTTAAGCGTCTGCTACTCGATTGTAATCTAGCGCCTCAACCAGGGTGACCTTACTTATTACCATCTATGTAAACAACAGATGTAATTCAAATTATCTTCTTTGGTGGCTTTAGTACTGAATCATAATCATTGTTTACTCAGAGTTTTGTGGGACCTATTAAAGGTTACCTGTGTTGGGAGGCTGGAATACTACCGTGTAGCAGACGCTTTAAACTGAGAGAGATTACGCTATGAAAATTTGAAAAGTACCCGTCACCCAAGCATTTAGACTAAGTGCACAAAGTAAAAGTTAAGTAAGTATATTAACTTACACTGAAACTCGTTTAATATTTCGTACACCATGTAAAGAGTAGAGTTTTATTTACCAATCTCCTTCTTTTATTTTCGATTACAAGTTGAAAAATATATTTATTAACCAATACTACTAATATATCGAATATTGGGTGTAAAGTTCCAAGATCTCCGGGTCCAAAGCGACTTCACCTTTTCGCGGTGCACCTGCTGACCAACGGAGGACAACGGTGCAGACGTCTTTACGGGATTGGGGGGTCAGACTGAGAAAATACTTCAGATGAAGAAGAAGACTATTAATATAATTATTATCCCTGCCTGGGTTTTGCCGAACGTCTACAGCTTGGGGTTCTTCAAAAGGGATCTTAGAAGGTTTTAAAAGGGTCGGCAGCGCGAGTGCTGCACCTCCGGTGTTGCAAACATCCATATGCTACAGTGACCACTATCCACGTCGCAAAAATTCTGTAGTATAAAAAAATATATCGAGAAAGTTTGTGAGGATGTTTGTTACTCAATCACGCTCCAACTACTAAACCGATTTGGCAAAATTTGGTACTGTCACTCTACGAAAGAAGGAAGATTGCAGATGTAACATTTTTGGTGACGGTAGCGCAGGCAAAGATCGATTCAGAGTATCTTCTAGGTCAGTTGCACTTGCGAGTCCCTACTAGATCGGTTAGGTTTCAATATCCGCTTCATACTCCCCGAAGCACTGCTAATTATAGGAATGGTTCGTTTCTGGTAAGAGCAGCAGACTTTGCAAATAAGTTGGAAGGTATCTTCACGCTGTATCCCTGACGGGGTAGTCAAAGAGGACAGATCATCCCCATTTAGACCTATTTAATACAAGCCCATCGAAGTAGGGTCGTACATGGCCGACCAATGGTTTTAATCAGTTTCAATTTAATTTAGATTAATGGATTACTTTAATATACAAAAATTCACTTTAATATAAATCAAGTACTAAATATAAAATTGTGAAAACATATTAATGGTTTATTGTCGTCCAAGCTGTTGTTACATAGCATTAAGAGACTGTTTGTTTTCCGAATAAAATAAAATATCATCCGTAACCTCAAAAAGGGTGACAGTTTTTCTTACGTGACTAGATATCTACAGAATCGTGTGCTGTCATTTGAAGCCAATTAACTGATATACTACCTGAGTACATCACACAATTTCTGACACGTTGAACACAAACCGGCTTTGTTTTTTTTATTCTATCAAGTTTCCACTTCCCTAAAACAACTTGCCTCTTCGTCTCTCCGTTCAAGGAAAATATTATGAGATATTTATTACACAAATATTATCTACTCGTGGATACAATAATCCAGCCTGAACAATGCCATATTTCTCATAATATGTTTGAGGAAGTTGGCAAACCTCGTTTTAGTATAATTTATTACTAGTATACACCCCCACACGTACAAAAATATAACAGACCCAAGCTGCGCCATGTTGCAAAGGTTCTGTAGTCTCATAATTTATGTATTATATAACGTAAATTAATAAATATATAATAGATACAACTTACAGAACAGTTGTAGTTGATACAATTTATAGCAATGGGCAGTTCTATTGCTTACCTAAGTACCTACATATAGAAATTCCTATAAGGCAACTAAATAGTGAGAACATTTGTTCGCAACTGGATTAAAAAAGTACACACTACAATAAACAATTACTAGATGCATTTATAATCTTTTTGAAGAAGGAATTTTACACAGTATACTATAAAAATAGTACTTCATGTACCAGTCCCAGAAGAATAGTAACTAGTTACATATTGTGCATACTGAAACACCGCACTGAACACTCTGAACAGTTTTATTTTGTGTAGACACAAATACTATTGGGCTCATAACAATATTTAACTCACGTTCAATTACCGTAGCTTAGGGCAATGTTCGAAATGTTTAAAAATTTCAATCATCTTGTTCTATACATGAACAGTAAGTTATTTGGTTGTAGCAACATTATTAGATAATACATAATGTAACATTGTACATGACCACACATAATCGTCTCAATCTATATTATAAAATGTAACTCTTAGTTAATAAGTTAGGCATTAAGGACTTTTTATCCAGTTGCCAATAAAATTTATAAATAAATTACAATCTATATTTTTCGCTCCGAACGGTGAGTCAACTGCCATCGTTTTACGCTTGTAAAAGTATGTATTTATTTTATTATATATTTTCCATTAAAATGGTTGCATCCAAAATCATTACGCTTGCTTGATTCTAACACATCTATTTCACCACATTAGAGTAAAATTTCCATAAACGGTAAAACTATTTTTCTTAGATTGTAGCAAATTAGGTGTGCTTAATTAACATTTCATGTCCTTAGCTCAAACCGTTTCTAAAAAAAATATAAACTTCTAACCGCCATTGCATCACCTTAGAGGTCTAATTTCCAAAAACTGGTCAGACTACCTTGTCAGGGATACAGCGTTAAGACTGTTAGGTTATTTTTAATTTTTTTTTAAATTTCTAGCAAACAGCGCTTATTGTATTATTATGTCTCTTCCTTTTACACGGGTATCTTCTTTTTTTTCTCATGAAGATACCCGGACTTTTGGTAGGCTTACATGGAGACATAGGTCCAACACGCAGATGCCCTTTGAGAATTTTAATCTAATAGGGCATGGGACCCCCACTGCAGATAGTCCACGCCCGCCTTATGTAGAAGAACGGTAATGGACCACCTCCAATGGGAGTTAAACTATTGTACAATATGCTAACTACTAAATGGGCTATTGAGTTGAAGGTTAAATGGAGTATGTAACTAAAACTATGGTTGAAGACGGCGTCTGCCATTTTAATATTCAGTTGTCAGTTCTCTGACCGGCCAATTAAGGCAAGCCAGAGTTGAGATTTGCTGCACTCCCGGGAGTAGCACTCTCACTGCTCTCCCGTTAGGCCATTAAATCCTAACCGGTGCAGAAGGGCAACAAAACTCTGAGGAATCGGGACCGATGTGTAGCCACACACATTCAGCTCGCCACAAGCTGCCCTGCGGATGTAAGCTTTTCAATAACTTACTAATAATTTTTTTTGTTGGTATCAGAAAGTAGTTAACTCAAAAAGCGAATCTACTATGCCCTCATAGGGTTGCGTTAATCCTATAAAAGATAACGACTGTCCTCGAGGGGTGTATTATTATTATTATTAAAGCCTTTATTAATGCATCAAGTACATTCCCAAAAAAAATTACAAAGTGAAACTTAATTATTTTAATAGTATTTTTCCTCGAGGATCCCATTTTGAGTAAAGGCCTCCTCCATGGCTTTCCAGTTCTCTCTATCTGATGCATTACTTATCCAGTCTATACCTGCTATTTCTTTTACCTCATCTTCCCATCTTTCCATCGGCCTGCCTCTGCTCCTTTTTCCTATTGGACCTTTCCATACCGTGGTATTTTTCGACCACTTTGTGTCTGTCATTCTAGCTATGTGCCCTGCCCAATTCCATTTTAATTTTATGCAATGATGTAAAGCATCAATGACCTTGGTAATTTTCCTAATTTTTGTGTTCCTTATTCTATGTGTTCTTTTTATATTAAGTAAACTTCTTTCCATCGCTTTTTGAGTTGTTGCAATTCTGTTAATCGTATATTTATTATAAATCCATGTTTGATACCATACGACGGACAAGGTAGAATGCATGAATCCATTAGTTTCTTCTTCAAATGTATGCTCATTGTCCTATTCATGTATGCTATTCCATGTTAGCTGGATTCTCCTCTCAATTTCATCCCGATGTCTAGATTGTTTGAATGACATTTGTTTTCCTAGGTATATATAGTTTTTAACATATTCTATGCTAGTACCTTGTATTGTTATGGCTTTTTTTTAAAGTGGTTCGTCATGATTCTAGTTTTATCCGTGTTAAGTTCTTTACTGTTAAACTTTAATGTTAAGAGGTATTAAGAAATATACCTTTTTCGTTCCATTCTAGGTCTTTCATCATATATTGAAGTACCAGTATAAATATTCTCGGTGACAGAGGATCTCCGTGCCTGACACTACGGTTAATTTTAATTTATTTTCCGCATCGGTCTAGTTTGACTCTACTAACACTTTTAAACTTAAACTTACTTTTAAACTCCCAAAACGGGTGGTCCCCGTGGGAGTTCAAGACCAAAACCCTCCATGCAAAGAAAATAAACACTCAATACACTCAACATCATTGTACATCTGTACGTACAATGCAAGATCTCTCTCATCAGATGAAAAAATATTAAAGTTCAAACAGGCCATTAGTGATATCAGATATGACGTGATAGGGCTCTGCGAAGTAAGACAAATGAGATACAAAATTATAGAAGAATCTCAACACATATTCTGTTATTATGGAGAAACGAAAGGTAGACTAGGTGTTGGCTTTTTTATAAAAAGACATCTGAAAAAATACATTGAGAGTTTTATTGGGATTACAGAACGAATAGGAGTTCTAAACCTAAAGTTCGACGAGTCTAGTATATCAATAATACAGGTACATTTTCCAACTTGCGATGCTTCTAAACAAGAAATAGAAACCGTCTACAACCAGCTACAAAATGTCATAGACAACCAGGCTGAAAAATTTTTTATTGTAATGGGAGATTTCAACGCTCGTATCGGTCGACGCAAACAAAATGAAGATACAATAATGGGCCCTACTTGGTTTGGCAGAAGAGATGATAGAGGAGAAAGACTTATTCAAAATTGTCAAGAAAACAATCTCTCAATAATAAACAGCATGTTTAAAAAGAAAATAAAGAACTTGTGGACCTGGTTATCGCCGAATAAAAGTAAAAATCAAATAGACTACGTATTATCAAATATAAAAGATAAATTTACTAATATAGAGGTGCTAAACCAGTTTGTTTTTAACAGTGATCACAGATTTATACGAAGTACATTTCAAATAAAGAAGATTAAGCAAAGTAGATCAAAATATACAATGTCAGAACATCGATTTAAAACTAAACAAGACGAAATATTATTCTTAGAGAACCTAGAACAAAACTTCGATGAGATATGCCCATTAGATATAGACGACGTAGAGTCTAGCTACCAAAAAAAATTAAGTATGGAGTCCTTAATTGTATGCCACAAAATAAAGAAAGGCTTCGCAAAAATAACACTATTCTATTTGACACGATCAAAAATAAAATAAGGAGAAGAAATGAATTAAAAAACCAAGTATACTTGAATAAAGAAGAAAAATTGGAGCTGAAGACCTTATACAAATCAATCTACAAAGACATTAAAAAAGAACGCCAAGAATATAGAACAAAAACATTCGATAAACATTTATCATATAAAGGAAGCATTAAAAAAGCATATAAAGAGCTTAATACGTCAAAAAACTGGATCTCTTGTTTAACAAAAAGGAACAGACTTATATACTCTAGAACAGAAATAATACAAGGTGCAACAGAATTTTACAGAAAACTATACGAAAAAAGATCATTACCTAAACTATGTAACTCGTCCACGGTTAGGACTGAAAAGGTAGAGAGATTCACAGAAATAGAAATTTACAGAGAGTTCAAAAAATGTAAAGAAGACAAATGTAGCGGACCACACAAGATTACTAACCAAATATTAAAAGCCGGAAGGGCTCTTCTTACCGTGCCTTTAACAAGACTGTTTAACAAAATATTAGATGAAAAAAATATTCCTTTTGATCTGGCGGTATCGGATATAATTTTACTCTATAAGAAAGGAGACCCTAATAACGTAAGTAACTACAGGCCTATCAGTCTACAACCGTCTCTGTACAAAATACTAGCGACCTGCCTTGAACGACGGCTCTCGAAATTAACTGACTATTATCAAGCAGGCTTTAGAAAAGGGTTTTCTACGACTGATCACATACATGCACTTGATCTATTTATAGAAAAATATAATGAATATAATAGACCCTTATACTTAGCATTTATTTATTACGCGAAAGCGTTTGACTCTATTTCACATGACAGCATGTGGACAGCTCTACAAGAGTATGGAACACCATTAGAGTTGATACTACTAATACAAAATATATACTCTAAAAGCGCTTATTGCATACCGTTTCCAAAATCGCTAAATACGTCAACTCCCTATTTTACCCCTTTTGGTATGAAATTTTAAAAAATCCTAATTAGTGGATTTATTATAGCAGTAGTGGTAGTTTGTTCTAAAATTTCAAGTATTTAGGTTTAATTATTTTGGCTCCGCGGTGTTAAATGTGGAGTGGATCACCCAGTAATTTTTATTTCTATTTCAATATTTTTATGATTTAAATATAAATATATACCCAGTTTTCAGATTTTTTCTCATACATAAGACGGTATAAGCGCTCGTAGCCCAGCTAATTCAATGTTGTGTAAACTCTCACTGAATTAAGCAATGCTAAACGTCATGGCTGGTCCACGCATGGGTGAGAACGATGGTATTATTATATTAACGAGCGTTTCGTTAATCCCGGTTGCCAGTAACATGGCATTCGTTAAGTCAAGTTAAAGATTTTTAGGACAGCTTGAATAATTGTAACAGCAGGTCGCCACAACCTTCGCCTGTCTATTTTAACACGGCAACACGACTCTCCACCTGTTACGTGGGTCAAAAAAGTTTACGGTAGAATGTGGGTGTATTCGTATTGTTCGAGGACAAAGAAGTGATTTTTTAAAAAAAAGTGAAAATAGAAAAAAAAATGTGGAAGTTAGCATACTTATATTGCTTTAAAAATGTATTCAAGGTGTGATATAGTTTCCATTTTTTTTAATTATCTCAAATTTTGCCTAAACGTATACGATAGCGAAAGATATTGCATGCTGTATTTTGAATGGATACGTAAAAAAAAGTTTCTGGGCTTCCTAAAGAAATAATATTCAGTCCTACGAGTTTACTTATCCTAAAGAAACATTCTCCTACTTGACAAACCGTTTTCCGTTTGAAAGTATTTTCAGTGAAGTCCTATGTAGACCATTAACCACCACTAAGTATAAAAACATTCACTATGTAGGTCATTTTTTTTATTAATAATATACCTAGTCTCCGATCAGTGACGATGCAACATGATCAAAATGCCAGGCGAGAAAAGGCGCGGGATCTTGGTAAATGGCGGTCGCTTGCTGTATGTTATTTTCCAAAACTAGAGCATTAACCTTGTTTTATGTGTAAAAATGGTAGTGTCTTAGACATAAAAGTTGTGTAAACGTCCTATAGTGAAAGACAAATTCGTGCAAATTCCACTGTAAGCCCCAATAACGCTCTACCACGTTAATGGGGCAAGGACACAGGACCTATGACTGGACTTGACATCGACAAAGGACTGAACAGGACTAAATTAGAAGATAAGATTGAAGAAATATGATACTCGTATAAAAAATAAGATTTGGCTAAAAGGCCTTAGTAACCAAGCTATAAAATAAATACAAAAACAAATACCAGGTGAGAAAAAGAAATAAAATATAACCTTTATTCCTTGGTAAAAAATATTATGTAGGATTAAAAAAAATTTTCACGTAAATACGTATCTAATCTTTGACAATCTTCTTCATCTAAAGGTTGCCTGTAAGTTTGCTTTCAGTAATAAGGGCGCCCTCTGTACATTTGTAAAACTGAAATCTCTTCACGTGTATGTTTTACATTGGTGTGCAATAAAGTTTATTCTATTCTAATAAAATTATAAATCCATAGGTAAACCTACGGTTTTTGAAAGCACAAGGTACCTACACAATATTAAGATTTTGTACTAATCTATACAAATAAATAAAATAGAAGCGTCTGATTGTAATTTCAAATTATACAGCTTTTCACTAATTACATATTAAGTATATAAGTACTTAAAAATAAAATAGTTTTTTATGTCTCATTGTTCCAGATAATCTCAGAACCGGAGGGACCGATATAAATTTGTAGATATCTGATGTTATAAGTAGTAACTTGGGCTTCCTTCCCGTATTCCCACGGGAACGTGCACTACGCGGGTGAAACTGTCCGTTAGTACATAAATTAAATATAAAAAATATTAATCATTTCATCCCTAATCTTAGAAAAATTTAAGCAATTTATAAAGTAGACGAAATACGACATTTTATACTTTTATTGTGACAGAGTATGTTAATCTTAATACTTTGTTATTGTTTAATTTATAGTTCTTTGTCCGCCAATTTCTACTGTTCACGAGTGACTTCGCATAGTAGCATGTATAGTATAATAGTATTATGTCTGTGTCCAATCCTTGATTGTAGCGGCAAATAATTGGAATTGTAGGATGGTATTATTCTATTTCGTTATGTCGATCAGTACTATACTATTGTATTAGGGTCAGCCTGTAAAATAGTATATTGTGTGTATGTGTATAAGTGTGTAAAAAAAAAATGTCTATGTAAAGTACCTAACCTTGCAACTAAGTGTATAAAAACTGCTACATTATTCAAGTCAACATTGTATGTACGAAGTATCTAACGTTGATCTGGCGAAAAAATACCTCATACATATAATAAAACCATTCATTCGGATTGGGCATGATACTCTGGAGCGCGCCTAACGATATAAACCTGGGACCGGGACTATGGATATAGTCGACATCGTCCTGCACATCTAACTGTCAATGTGCGGCCATTAAACATGCAGTTTAAACAAAATGTCCAGAATCATCTTTACCTTTCATATAAAAATAATAATTTACTACTCATACTCAAAAGGCTAATCTGAAGCATACCACAGTGGGGATAAATTAAAAATAGTATTTTTAATTTTTGTTTATAAAGTCTAAAGACGAAACGTCTTTTTCCTACTAATATTATAAACGAGAAAGTTTATAAGTATGGATGTTTGTTACTCTTTCACGCGAAATTACTGAATGGATTTTGATAAAACTTTACAATAAAATAGCTTACATTTCAGAATAACACATAGGCTACATTTTATCCCGGGAAGAATTTCAGTAGGAAACGGTAACGGGAAAACTTCACCACGCGTTGAACTAGGTAATGAATAAGGACGTTTCGTGAAAATGGAATGATAGCGGCAATTTGTCGAGTAGAATGTTTGCATTACATTTGGAGTTCAAAAGAAATTAAAAATTATTACATATTTTTATTGTTTAATTATATAAAACTAAGAATAAGACAAATATACATACGGTGAAATCTGGGCGTATAGTATGTCTACCCCTTTAGGGTAAAGGTGTGACTGATAAATGAAGTATGTAAGATTAGGTATTTTATTTTCTCGCAATTGTAGCAATGAAAAGTGTAAAATACGGCTACTTGTTAAGAAATGTTAGGAAACTTGAAGTAGTTTCAGCAGTTTAAGTGGATTCACTTACTCCAAATTTCCCCAGAAAATATAATCTTCACCGTAATTCTTAATACTGTGAACATCGTATCATATATGTACTGAGTAAAATCTAAATTTTATTTTCCTTATACTTGATCGAGATCAAGACGTGAGTAAGCGATGCGGAAATAAGATTACAAAGACGCCGATTCTAAATTATAAGGCGTTTGACATAAAACACATGTCACGAGGTAGCTTTTAGCTGAGGGTGAGATTAAATCGTATCAAATTATTATCTAAGACTACTATACTCCTAGGTACAACCAGTGTCAATATCATAGGGATGAATAGATATAATCAATGTAATTATTAACACTGTCCAAAATCATCCTAGTAATAAAATAAATCAATGGCACAATGAATGTTTAAGAATGAACAAAGTAGGTATATGACCTGATATGATCTTTATTACAATAAGATACGGTTTGAATTTCTTATTTGCTAAAATCGTTTAAACAGGATAGACGCTTTATAATTCGTTTTTTTGTATGCTTAAAACTAAAAAAGCTTCAAACTCAAAACTATATTATTGACGATAACTATACATGTTTTTCGCTTGTATTGTAATAAAAATCGAGAGCCACTCAAATGTGTGGAGAGAAGTGACGATTTTAAGCAGGGTTTATTATTTGGAAGAGTAATGAAATTTTATTTTCATTATGTAAATGAACACTAATGTGACCACGAACACTAAACTGCCGATTAGAAAAGCGGCCATGAGTTTTATTTCTCAGGCTTTATATTCCTCTGCAAATTTGACTGTTAATATAAATATAGAAGCAATATCTTGACGTTCATAAGTGTTACTTTGTGACCTACATGAAAAAAGATATTTTCATTACATTTCATATCAGTTTTAAATCAGATATTGCTAATGTTTTTATCCGCTATGATACTCGTATAGATCGCTTCATAGCCACAAACGTGTAGGTACGAGTACGATATGCCACGGCTACGGCACCAGGTATTACCCATTTTATTACATCCAATTTTATTTTATGCCCCTCTCATAGTCGTAGTGATCGTTCAATAGATCTTTATGAACCTAAATCTTTATTTGACGTTACAAACGACATTTTAATGTTCTGCCCAATGTTTGGACTACTTTATTCAAATTCTAGCATTATGATAATCGGTACTCGGCGTCTTATTCTTTATTGGTATATATATATCGGTAAGTTCTTAGCCAGTTGTTCAAACTCTTTGAATGAGGAATATCTATCTATCTTGAGATACCGAGCTCAGGGCATGTAATGTGTGTGGCACTGTTACACTGTAGTATTATAATGAAGGGAAAAGTAAAGGTTTTCAGTGCTTTCAGTCTCTATCATAATCATCAGATTATGATAGAAATTGAAAGCTCTTTTGCATTACCTTCTTTATCTTAGCGTATTCTATTTGTTTCCAAAGTCTACATGAGTCTGGGATGCGCTTTTATTTGGTTATTAGGAGCAGTTATCGTTAGAATTTTTATTTTCGGCATTGTTGGAGTTGGAGTGACTATAGTTACCGTAATACTGATTATGGTACCGATTTTCAATCTCAGAACGTACGTCATTTAATCTAACCTTATATGAGTATACTAACAGACGGATGACGTCATTTTGGTTAAAGAAACAATTTTGAAAAGCAACTAGTATGCTAAATTTAAACTTTAAAGTTCTTCAGCGGCTTCTGGTTCAACACACCAGACGCGTTTACCAATACCACCGCGACCTGCTTGAAACTGACAATTACAGTTACTGACGAATTAATAACCTATAAAAATATTGAGTACCGTATTATCGTTGTTTATATAAAAGTTTCCTGGAATTCCACTGAATTCCAAAATACAGGTTCCTACCTAGTTTGGAATATTAGAGTACCTAAATCTTATGTAAACTCCTAATAAATAGCAAAAAGCTTATTGTTCATGCAAGTGTAAAATTTTTGAAAAATAAAATTATTATTTGTTTCTTCTTCACGGGTATCTTCTTTTTTTTTTCTTACGAAGATACCCGGTCTTTTGGGAGGTTTACATGGGGACATAGAGGTCCAACACGCAGAGGCCGTTTGAGAATTTTAATGTAACAGGGAATGGGACTCCCACTGCAGACAATCCACGTCCGCCTTATGTAGAAGAACGGTAATGGACCATCTCCAATGGGAGTTAAACTATTGTACAATATGCTAACTACTATTGGGCTATTAAGTTGGAGGTTAAATGAACTGAGTGATTAGAACTATGGATGAAGACGGCGTCTGCCATTTTAATATATTATAATCAAAATACTGGCAGACGGTGACTTGCCAACTCACTAGATGGGCCCCCTATACAATCACCGTAGGCATGATAAGCCTGTAAGGCGACAGAGGGCAACACCGGTGTGAGCGGCTTGGGGTGTCGAGCGGTGCGGCGCCGGTTTCACCTTCGCGGGCCAGGCCCGGAGCGGGCTTCCACGGGGAAGTCCGCTCCGGGCCTGGCCCGTAGTAAATAACTACGGAGTTATGCCCTTGAAAATGACACTTCCACCCCCGAGCATATAGCTCTGGCTCCCTCCCTCTGACCGGCCAATTAAGGCAAGCCAGAGTTGAGATTTGCTGCACTCCCGGGAGTAGCACTCTCACTGCTCTCCCGTTAGGCCATTAAATCCTAACCGGTGCAGAAGAGCAACAAAACTCTGAGGAATCGGGACCGATGTGTAGCCACACACATTCAGCTCGCCACAAGCTGCCCTGCGGATGTGAGCTTTTTAATAACTTTCTGATACATTTTTTTGTTGATATCAGAAAGTGGATGACTCAAAAAGTGAATCTACTATGCCCTCATAGGGTTGCGTTAATCCTATAAAAGATAACGACTGTCCTCGAGGGTTAAATTATTATTATTATTATTATAATTAATCCACCTCTTAACGTCTTAAGGCGATGTAAGGCGCCATCGACCGGCACCGGACTAGTATGGTTGAAAAGTTCGTTTGTTTGGTTGAACGCGATAATCTTAGGAACTACTGAATAAAAAAAATGTATTCGAAAGTACATTTATCGAGGAAAGTTATATATCATCACCGAGAACGGAGCAGTAATCATTAAAGTCAATAAATCGTGCAAATTATCATACATTTTGTAGATTTCATAGACAATGGAATTACCCGGGTGCCACGTGGGTTTGAAGTATGTCATGACATGAGGACAGCCGGGGCTCAGCTATTTTATTTTTTTATTTCTTTGTTTGTACACAAAAAAGGAAGATAACATTGTACAAATACCTACTTATTTCGACAGAAATCTCTTCTAGTACGCTAGAGAGAGGTAAAACTGTGAAAATTTAAAAAAAAAACCTTTATCTATGTTATACAGTATGAATGTAATCGCTTATCATTAAGAGAGTCACTAAGGCAAACAGTAACCAAAATAAAAATCAGCTCACAACATTTTCTTATTCCTGCAATAAAACCTTTGTAAACGAAATGTTTTTGTTACGTTCTTTAAATTTGCTACTAAAAAAGGACTTCACATTAGGTATTGCGGATAAACGCCTTTGTAGAATCTTGTCGTGCCCCGAAGTAACGATTGCAGCCCTATCTGCCAAACAAACTGTAATAACAAGCACACCTTAGCACGCCTGTGATAAATCCTTAATGTGTGGTGTGAGTGACAAACTTTCAAAATATTTCTTATTAGATTAGGTACAAAGTTTTGTGAGATTTGTGAGAAGATATTAGAACTTCCCGCTGACTCAGTGTTGTGTAAACGATCACTGAGTTAAGCAACTATCGCTATAGCTGGTCACGGATGGAAGACCACTTTGTGTGGAATCCGTGTTTCGGAAGGCACGCTAAGTCGTTGGTCTCGGTTGACAGTAACATGGCCGTCGTTAGGCTAAGCTGAGGGCCATATAGGCGGCTCGAAACATTTCAACAGCAGGCAGCCACAACCTGCGTCTGTCTATTTCAACACCATGGGGTCACCACCGTTTACGTGGGACAGGTTTAGGTTTTTCACACTATGAAAAGTGGGCATTAAATATGCCTCTGATTGATACAGATTTTGAAACTGAAACATATTGCAATTGATATTAGTTACTCGATAGCACGTTGAAGGCTTCATTAGGTCTTACTATCTTGTTTTCCAGATTCCAGCCTAACTTATAACTGTTTGAACTTCTAGATAATATGGTGATAAGGTGTAAACTTTAGCAATTAAAAAACTAAGATCAAGAACATTTCATCAGGATATTAACTCGTAGCTAAAAAAGTCAACAATAGGTTTTTTTTAGGGATATGTTTCACCACTAAAGTTATCTATTTGTACATTGTGAGTGACTTCTTACAGAACTCTACCCTAACAAAACCTAATAATGTACCTGCTTATCTCAATTTATGTCAATATTAACTGTCATAATATCAGCCATTTTGCCTCATTTCCGAGCACTCTCGAAGTTATTCAAGAACTTACATCTCAATTAAACAATAGGTAGTTCTGAAAGTAAACAACGAAAGGACCTAAACTAATACAAACTATCGGGCAATTGGTACAAGATTCAGTTTAACTATATCTTATCGAATCTCTAATGAGACTGACTATATTCATTGCTTACCTTAAAATTTCGTAGAGTTGTCCTAAGCAAATTGTAATATTAAATTTTATATTATTTGTTCCTTTAATCGATATTTCGAACATCCTTTAATCGATGTCAGCGATAAGCTTGGAAATGGCGTGTTCCGTTGGTTTTGGACACGTCCAACGAATGAGTGAGGAACGATTGAAGAAGAATATATATTATGCGAAAGTAGAGGGTAGAAGGCGTCAGGGTAGGCCGAGATTTACATAAGAAGATCACGTGAGCAAATTGCTCAAAATAGGAAAAGTCAAAAGTACTCGGATACCCAGACGGGCATGTATAAAACGATTGATGAATCTGCAGGGAGCAAAACAAGTATGCATGGATTGCGAAGCCTGGCGATCTGTCCTTTCTGACTACCTCGTCAGGGATACATTTTGAAGATAGTTAGTTATTTAGTAAGCTTGATCGATATTTGAAAATTTTCCAGTTGACGAATTCTCCTTCTTTATCTTAAGTGTTTTCTCAGTAGCTTTAAATCCGTGTCTGAATTTGCAATTAGCATTCGGCTTTTATTTTCGGTATTGTTGGGGGCACTGCCGTCTGATCTTTCAATCCCGTAAGGGCACCTGCGTCTTCTGTTAGTCAGCAGGTGCACCACTAGCAGGTCGCTTAGGCCCCGGAGATCATGGTGAGACGCGTTACACCTATTTCAATTGAGAAACTATAGCGGAGCAATTACAATCGTTTCTGATTTGATTATTTTGCCGTATATTTTATATGTTCAATAAAAAAAATAAAAAAAGTAATACGAGAATAAATAGTACAAGTAATCTAAGTTACTCTTTGTAAAAAAATATGTGTGTGTACCAGAGTATACAAGTTACGACATTTTGTTGTACAGCTATAAAATTTCTCTCAACGTCTATAAAGAAGTTTCACTTCAATAATATGTGTTATCCATATTGTATTCAGCGCTAAAATAACTGTATTGAAATATTAATGATATGATTAATTTTCTTGTAACTTAACACGGATTAGTGCCTGGTTTCTAAGCAATCGCAATCTTGTACAGAGTGTACGAAGTTCGTCTCAATAAAGAGCAATGAGTAAAAACGTTGATAAAGATAAGAATTGCTTTTGTGACTGTTATACAATGACTGTTTCGCTACCAGCATTACTGTTGAATAAAGTATGAGGTCAAACTGCATAAGATATTAGACATTTTATAAGTAAGACAAAGAATGAAGTTTATGACTTTTTTCACTTTACAAAAAAAAAAGAGTCTTAAAAAATGGTTTTACATGAAGCCGGAGGAATATTTTCAAGAAGTAAATATACCGTTATAATAGGTTTTCTCTCGTTATACTGTGGTTGTTTGTTGTGTGTCGTTGAAAAGCATTCTTCTATTTTCTTACTTTCTTGAAATGAAAATCTCAGTAAGTATATATATATAAAGAAGTTATTGAAAGTTTGTATTCCAACTAAACTTCGTAGTTTTACATAAAATTATGTAAGAAGAACAAACTCCTGTTAGTTATGCAAATTAAATATATATGTCTTGTTCCACGAAGGGGTAGGCAGAGGCATATTAGATGGCCCCATTTCACCGTATGTATTATTATCTCACGTAACAAGCAGTGAGCCCATTACCGTGTAATGTTTGGAATGGAAAGGCGCAGGTTAAATAAGAAGGAAAAACGAACGTTATGATAAAAAATGGCGAATTATCATTTTCTATGGAACCAGATGGAACCGAAACCGATACAAAGTTTTTAAGGAGTGGTTAATAAAATTAAAGTTAATTTCCACATAAAAGATGATTGTGGTTTTCATTCTACAAATTTAAATTTATTTCAATTTATTCCAAAAAGATCCAGAGTCGTGCATTACGGAACTGTATCCTTTTGAAAAAAAATCTATTACAGTTTGTTATACACTTTAAAATAGATTGGATCATAAAATATTTAAAAAACCATTGACACAAAAATAACATCACACACATAAGGGTGAAATATATAATACACCTCTTTTTAAAACCGTCGTTAAAAATTACCTACACCCAAGCTACTAGTATTCTCATAAATTGTTCAGTAAAGTTTAGTAGCGGTATATATGAGAGCCATATCTCACTGTCTACCTAAAGGATACATCAAAACAACCAACAGACAGTATAGAATAAGCTAGGTTGGTAAGGTGGTGAGGTTATGAACTTCACAAGAATAAGGGCCGTATTTTAGAACATTACTCAATACTCAAGAAACACTTACTTACGTTCTAAAATACGGCCCTTAGTCATGTGTGGTAGAATAAGAGACCATCAGTGAATTTTATAATACTTAAATTTATTTGAATGATTCTGATTGATGCGCAACTTTCGTTATGGCTGGTCACAGTAACACACATTTGGTGAAAAGTGGGCATGGGCATATAATATGCCTCGGCCACCCCTTCGGGGATAAGCCGTGATAAATAAATAAAATATAAAAGTAATTTTAGTCTCTTCATCTTATGTGTTTTCGCAGTTGCTTCCAAACCTTACTTGAATTTGGAGCGGGGAGAATATCTTTGGTGACTTATGTTACACGTTTAGTATCTACTTATATAGCTGCTCACCTGATGTGAATCAATAGCGATATTCAGAGATTGAGCGACATTAGCATTTGATGCCAAACGGGAGGAACAAAGCTGTATTCTTGAAGAATACAGGGTTATAGGAAGGGAGAACAATGCAAATTGATAGTAATAAGATTTTATAATAAGGTAACTTAAGAGATACTCCAGTGTTTCCTTGGAAATACTAAATTACATTTTAAAATTAATAAACTTTGAAAACAAATGTGTTGATTAACTGAGCGGAATGGTGCGAGTAGGTAAACGTGGAAGAAATCCGGCGCCACCTTAAGACCTAACACGAGCAACTGTAATACAGACTTTGTTAATTTTATGCTGTTCACGGCTACTTTAATTTCTCGCTTCGCTGATAATTCTGGTGTCGGCGGCCATGAAGAAAATCTGGGAAGATTTCAGTCTGCAGTATTATTTAAATGCAGACGCTGTACACTGTACGTCTTAAATAACATCTGTGTCTCTCGCAAACTACATAACAATTAGTATCTATATATATAAAAATGAATCCCTATTTCCCTTGGTCACGCCATCACTCGTGAACGGCTGGACCGATTTGAAAAAAATCGTTTTGTATTGGATAGCCCATTTATTGAGGAAGGTTCTAAGCTATATATCATCACGCCACTACACAGGAGAGCGGAGCAGTAATCATAAATGTCAACAAATCGGGGAAACTTTACTAAATTTTTGGAAAAGTAATAAGCGACCGGATTAAATGGGTGCCACGGGGTTGGACGTATGTCACAGGCGAGGCCGAGCGGGTCAGCTAGTATTTAATAAATATGGTCTGTAGAAGATTGATAATGACGTTAAAAGTCTGATAAAAATAATGTCGCCTTCTTATTGAAAAAAGTTATTGTTATGTCAATCAAAAATAAATGAAAATGGACTCCAGACACGAGCTTTCGCTTTTTAATATAACTGAAATAATATTATAATATATAATTATTCAAAGGGACCGTATAAGGTCTCCGGGGCCCAAGCGACATCACCTGCTGACTAACGTACGAGGCAATTTTTTATACCACTGAGGTGGCAGACAATCATACTGCCCACCTGAAGGAAAGTGGTCACCGTAGCTTATGGACTATTGCAACACAAATGGTGCGGCACTTGCTGCCGACCCTTTAAAAACCTTCTTAGGCCCCTTTTGAAGAACCCCATACTGAACATGTTACTTACGCAGTCTTACGTGGTTGGTAGGTAAATGGCAGTTGATCTTAACCATGCTGAAAATCAAAAACCAAACAATAGCTACTTATAGCAGCCAATAAAAATGGACTCCAGATTTCAAATCTAGATAGTGCTTGGAAGCAACTGGGACTACGGTACAATGAAGAGAAGAAGATTTCAGAGGGCATTGTCCAACCGTTAGACGTAGTATGCAGGTTTGGGAAACATTCATGTTATGTTCTAGAAAGTAGAGGAACATTGCAAGTTTGAGTTTACAGATTAAATCCAACATCAATAATTGACAACAACATATGTCTAATTATAAAAAAATCCTCCGAACTTACGAGTACATGTAGATTGTAGACGTAGATATAAATATAAATGTTGTTGGGATAACGCAGCAATATAAGCAGAGCTTGTAATATGATAACCAGATAACTGATAAACATACTTATATATTTTACTTATATCATACTTTAAATACATCCATATTATAGATAAATAACACCCAGTCACAGAATAAACCATCGTGCTCATCACACAAAGTTTTATCCTGAGTGGAAATTGAACCCACGACCTCTTGCGTAGCAGTCGGATACACTCCTACCGCGCCACAGAGGCAGGCAAAATGTATTATTACGAAGCGAACGAAGTATTTTTACTTCTTTATAAAACCGTTGGAACATTTTCCCTGCATCATAATGATGTTCATATATTATATTTAATGTATTCGGAGAAAACAACCGGCAAACGTTTTACGAGAACATATATATCCCTGTCTACTGTTTTCTTTGGAAATTATAAGAAAAGCAATGAGAAAGTTAATGTGTATTGATATTTTATAAAATATTACAGATGTTTGTGAGTATACCTACGCTACCCAAGCTTCGTATCCACCTACACTTTCCGGGCATATTGATTGGGGCTTTACAGATTTCCAAATGCTTGAGAGAAAAACGCCTGTCTTTGAAGCGCTTTAAGTTATAGCCTAATTTCGGTACCATAGACGATAGCAACTAATTTTACAGCAGTTGTAAGTGGTATCCTCTTGTTTAGACTATACCTCTCGTTTTGCAGTCCCGTATACGTCGGTACTTACTTTTTTATACCTGGATAATTTTCACATCATACGGCAAATAAACGCCTTTGAAGAGGTCATCGATTCTTGTCCGTCTTGTTCTTACAGGAGATGCATGAAGGAATTGTAAAGTGTGTTAGTAATGGCCAATACTTAGATAAATAAAATAGACGCCTTAAAAATTATTAGTTTTTTTTATTCTAAACTGCAGTTTTCTGTGTAATGAAGTTGAAGTTTAAAACTAAGCTAAACAAAAGCCCATCTTTCTATACTGGAAAGCATAAAACGGGACCCAGAGAGGAGAGAGGTTATTTTAATGAACGAAAATTGCACCAATGCAATTAGCTTTATAGAAGCTGTACAGTAAATGTTCATTATAGCTTATAACAATTAGGAGACGCAATAAACGGCATGTGTGGCCACAGTCCTATTTTGGAGTAGAAATGAGTTTTGGCATCTAGACTAGGTACTGTTTATTACGACAAACTCAAGCAAGAGAGGAAATAATAATATAACTGTACTTTGAATGAACTGGGTGTTATTATAAACAGGAATCTAAGCTTATTATTTTTTGGTATACATGATTACGGTACACCAGATTAAAAGGGGTCACCGTATAATAGTCACACAAAGCTCACAGAGGCAGGTGGTGGTTACCTGTATTTGAGAGTAAGAGGTCAACTTTAAAGTACGTTTCACTTTGTGATTTCTTGACCCCTCCTCATTCTGAATCAGTTGGTCACAACTCAACATTTATTAAAATAGAACAGAATTACTGACACAACTTTTGTTTTCATTAAACGTTTGCCCCCCACTCACAGCTGAAGACTTCATATATTGCCTACTGTTAGTCAATGTATGGTAGCAGGTTTGCTGGAATCCGACTTAGGTGAAATAATATATAATTAGGTGATGTTTTTAAACTGAATATCACTTAACCACACAAGAGATTTTTCAATAATTTACTGTTATTTTTTAAGAACTTAACGAAAACGGGTCCTTTCCTTTTATAAAAAGTTAGTAAAAACAAAGATATTCCGCATTTGAAATTTGAAAGATATATTAAGGTTATGTGTCTGCAATATCGTCATATAATTTCAGCTGATAATAAAATGAATAAGAACATTATAAATATAAGTACATTGAGTTATTTATAACGGACAGCGAACTAGGGGTGCGAAAGGGGTCAACACAGACGGACGACCATTATTTTTCATTTCATTAGCTTGAAAGGTGTCGATCCTATGTCCTGGATGAGCAGTGAGCCTCATTAGCTGTCCATTTTGTTCACCCTCTGGGGTTGTTGAAAGTATTTTACTCAGTGAGTTTAAAATATTAGAATAGTCAGACTGAGGGTTTATTAGGCTGTATTATAATACACTGTTACTTTATATTGACTTGAGAATAGCAGAAGCTTTTCTTATATTAAAATCGCTAGCTCGGTGACAGGTAAGCATTTGTGTCATGTCCATTGAAGACACGTTAATCTGTTGGTCCAGCGTACCAGTAGCTTTATAGTCGTTAAGCTAGGTTGAAGGCTTTACTTAGTTCGAAAAATTTCAACAAGTAGGTACATAAGTTCAACAGGATGTATGACAATAGGATTAGGTAGCGCTAGTATAACACCTCTGGTGTTGCAAAAAGTCCAAGACTACAATGACCACTTTCAATCAGCCGTATTTACCTGCTGCCTTAGTCATCATCAACCGAGCGTCTGCTCCAGTAGCTTCTCGCGACGCCCAGGGCCCGCTTTCCTTCCATTTCTCCTCCACATCGCACGGTCGTCGTCATGAATATTAGCACTGTGGTCATACCCAGAATCGTGCTGAGCCGAGGCCTTTTAAGCTTCTTTATATGTTTAAGTTTTTTTAATGTAGAGTGCCTAATTAATGTGTTGTTTCTTTCTTCTTTCTATCATCCCCTGTAGTGAGACCTGTCGCCTTAGTAGTATTAAAAAATAAATTACCAACGTAATGTTTTTTTTAAAAGGTATATGTAGTATAGAATTTCCTAATTCAAAGCAAATATTTTTACTTCGTTAACATTCATAAGCGTAAGCTTTCATACTCCAATAAAGATATTAAAAACAAACATTGAAAGCAGACTTTAAATAAAAGTTACATATTGTATTCATGAATGATAATATTTACCTGACTGTGGAACGAGCAATATAATCTCGCATTCTAAAATACACATACATTTTATTATTTTCATTAAACATTTTCAACGAACAACAAAATTCTGACCTACATTATTGCCTACTATTTGACAATTTATAGTAGGCAGTACGCTATTACGAGGTTTGTGATTCTTCTTTCCATAAACGCGAAGTGTACACAACATTTCTTCTAGTTGCAGCATCAGGTCGAAGTAATCAATTACTATTCATTTAACGATTTCACTGGCACGCGTTAAGCACTTACTCGAGTAATCATATGCCAAAAACGCCTTACATCATTTTGGAAAAGAGCTGGATTATCCTACACTGCTGGATCGATTTTAACCAAACATACAGCACAAGCACAATAGCTAAGAACTACCGTCAGGAAACTAGCTTTCAAATAAAAAAAACGCATAGAAATCGGTCCTTCCGTTTGAGATATACAATGCCACAGACTGACCCACACAGACACATACACACCGACGTCAAACAAAGTTTCATGCAATTACAGTTTTAACAACCAGCGCCACAAGCTGATTGATATAGATCAATATAATATAAGTATAATATTGATATACCGATACTAAGTATCCTGCATCGCGTTATAAGACTTCTTGCGTTGAAGAATGATGTATAGGTACAGCAGTCCGACATCATCCAGTTGAACCTTGCCTGGTTGGAGGTTCCCTTCTTTGAGTAGACATCTCTACTTGTTCCTCCATACAATACTATCAAATAAAATAACCACATTATAAACATCAGGAACTGAAACTTGTAATTTCAACATTATTTCCATGCAATAAAGTCTGTTACTCTTAAGAACAACAATAACAAAATATATTGGAAACAAACGCGTCACACTTGTTATTTCAATAAAGGTCTATTTCATTTCCGAAAACGGAAATAAGCTGATGCACGAATACGAACATCATTACTGTACATAAAAAAGATGTCATAATGTAAAAACAAGCAAGGTCTTCTGAGCACCTTTTGAAGTATATGAAATTATATAATCTCTTTTATCCTTGGCGGCTTTATATTATTATGATCAGGTAGAATTTTGAACGAGATTCTTAATTTAATTTATGAAGGAGGCATTCTGTACAAGTTTCAAATTCAGTTTCAAACTTTCATAAGGCGTTATGAATACTAATGAAGTACGCTACTATTCGATATCTTAATTTAAATTTGTTAATACTGTTTAATAATCTACCATCGTCAACCATTTTTTATGCAAACAACAACAGAAGTAGATGAACATTCAAGTAATTCATTTAATTAATTAAAATACTAAGTACTCAACTCTTTTCAACTGTGTAATGATCTGTGTGTTCAATAATTCAGGTTTCAAAATTAAAATAATGATTCCATCCTGTTACCATTTTTGTATTCGTTTCCGTGCTTCAGAAGGCACGTTAAGTCTATGGTCCAGGTTGCCAGTAACTAACAAAGTTCAGCAGGTGGCCACGGCCTGCGCCTGTCCATTTTCAACAGGACAATGGGGTCACCACCTGTTACGAGGGACAAAATACTTACGGTAAATTGTGGGCGTATAGTATGTCTCTGCCATTCCATCGGGAATAAGTACGCTACTGACAAGTAATTAAAAAAATAATGTGAATCCCGTGCACCGAATAATAATGATTTCAAAAATAGTGTAAAGTCACTTGAGAACCGCTTGTACTTATTCAAAAAATATGGTAATATTATACTATAAATTATACTCAGAATTATAGTAATAAGCCTTCGGATATTGGTTTACAAATATTGATGACATAATAAAAGTATAGATTATAGCTGTGTGTGTGGTTCTTTAGAGATATTGTTCGAAATTACTATTTGGATAGGTAGGTACTATAAATATATTAACGCTCCGTGTGTAACGAGCTTAAGTTAATACAAAATTCTGTACAGAAAATAATTTAGATAGAGCTAAAAAGGCAATAAAAATATAGATATTCATACAAAACGTGTAAAGGGGTGTAAGGAGCCCCTACCAAGATCTCCGGGGCCCAAGCGCCTAGAAATGGTGCTGATTAACGGAGGAAGCAATGACGGAGGTGACGGGATTTCACGATCAGACGGCAGTATCTGCGAACTATGCTGAAAATTAAAATACAAATAAAAGTAACTTCACACATACAAATAAAAGGGAACCCCAGGCTCTAAATCCAGGTAGGGTCTGGAAGCAACTGGAAAAAAACTGAAGATAAAGAAAAGATACAGAAATAGTAATATTTAAAATGACGGTATTGTTATAATTGATAAACAATCAATGATTCAAATTAGAATATTGCAGTCCACTTTGAGAACGATAATAAAGGAGGGGAGGAGGATCCCACTACACACCCCTAATTCGTCAATCATAACGGTCAAGGATAACCTCTACAAATTGTAACGTAGCAATGACGAACCAAACTCCTCAAGGAAAAGGATGTATGATAGGCAAAAGAAAAGGTTGTCAAAAAGGTCAATACTCGACTTTTCAAGCTGACACTATTCAATTTTCACCGATTTACCATGACAACAAAGCAACTGTACAGAGTGGCACTTAAGTATGCATGATTTACAACTAACACTACCTGAAAGCAAGACGCTTAATCCTTTCGAACATAAACAAAACTTTAGAGTTTACCGGGAGCTATTAAATATGAAACCACTTCCAAAAGCTTTTATGACCTTTTGTGCTTAAAGCACACCGGTAATTAAACTCAGGGTTGGAGTAACCATACGATTTTACTTTAATATAAAGAGACTTACAAGTAACACTAACCTAGCACTAGGAAAACTATCTACGCAAGAATTTACGTTTCTTGAGCTAAAGGTCCTAATACTAAGGGAAATGGAGCGCGCAGGTGTATACGTTTCATGAACTAGAGACTAGAGGTCGTAGCAATATAGTGGCCCGGTATCGTGCACAGTACAGAACTATTTCACCCTTGTTATCTAACATTTAAATTCAGTTACCCTATATAGGGCAGTCGGGAAATAAATGAATGGTATAACGCCATGTATCGAATCAAAGTCAATTAATTACGATTGGGCCTACACACCTGTTTAAGTAAATATTTGTCTCATACTCATTATTATCTAAAAATTCTTCAAAAATCCTACGTGACTGTTACATATAATTGTAATTAGCTAATTGCAACAGTTATTCACAATGATTGCGTATATTACTTTAGTGTTGTGTACTTAAGGTGTAGGGGTTTAGGCGAAATAAAGTATTTGTTTTCCTCTGGGGTAACTAACCAGTAACTTTGTATGATTCTTCAATGTTAATATTCACGAAAGGAAATATTCCATTCGAATACCTAAAATTACCTAACCTAAATTCGTTTCTACACATTGCTGATGTCTTGATGCTACTGTGTACACATTCAACCACTTGAGTTACTCTAGGGATCAATTTAAGCTTTCCATTCCTATGTCAACATTTTCCAAAGGTAAGCATTTATGGTTCGTTGAAAGAAAAACGAATATCGCACTCTAACCATCATATGATTAGTTTGTATCTTTCTATTTAATTAAACAGATATCTATATACCTAATCCGTTTAATCTCGTCATTTTCCCCGAAGAAGTAGGCATAATCATTTTATACGCCTACACTTTAAGATTGAAGTTTTAGACACGCGTATTAAAAAAGTATCTATCTTATAGAAGTCACACGCTATACGTCAGAAAATGTAGAAACAAATCTACAAGTAGTTGGATACAAACCAGATGGTAAGCAGTCATTAAAGCTCAAAAGTAGAAGTACTTCCTACAGAGATGAGTAACATAGGTAAAGTGAAATAAATTCAAAAACCTTCTGGAATCTTTCATAACTAAAACCACTCTATAAATTGAGTATATTGACGAAAAAGGCTAAACATTTTTTTAGTTTATGTGTTAATTATTATTAGTAGAGAGCATGCATGGCTTTCCTGTTGCGCACCCATGAGGTACCATGTACATTTTGCTATAATTTTTTTCTCGTGGTTTAAAAAAAAACCCTTGGTCCAGCAGCACACTTCAAGCCTAACACGTGGTTCAATAAGTCCCGAGACTAAGTACTAAAACATGTTTTTTTTTATAATATTATTTTTTATTCGTCAACGTAGTCTTCTCCAAGAGCGATACTATCCCTCCAACGCTTTTCTAACTTTTCTATTCCATGCGTGTAGAATGATTTGTCTTTGGCTTCAAAATAAGTCTCCATTGCTGTGAAAACTTCACTATTTGAGTCAAATTTCTTACCCTGGAGCATTTTTTTGAGATCTGCAAACAGCCAGTAATCGCTGGGTGCCAAGTCTGGCGAATAAGGGGGATGAGGAAGCAATTCAAAGCCTAATTTATTAATTATGGCCATCGTTCTCACAGACTTGTGACAAGGCGCGTTGTACTGGTGAAACACCACTTTCTTTTTGTTCATTTGAGGCCGTTTATCCGCAATTTCGTACTTAAATCGCTCCAAATCGATTAAAAGTATTTCATGCGCATCCCAAAATTTAGACGCCAAAACCTTACCGGCCGATTTCTGATCTTTGGCCGCTTCGGGCGGCTTTTACTAGCCGTTCTGCACTCCGCTGACTGCCGATTGGATTCCGGAGTAAAATGGTGTATGTTTCATCCATTGTCACATACCGACGTAAAAAATCCTTTTTATTACGATTCATCAGCGCCAAACATCGCTTTGAATCTTTGATACGTTGTTCTTTTTGATCAGTTGTAAGCCAACGCGGCACCTTCTTGGATAAAAAGCTTTTTCACGGCCAAATTTTTATGTAAAACAGTAAAAACACTACCAGCTGAAATCTTCACTATCTCGGCTAACTCGCCCACTTTTATCTTCCGATCTTCCATTACGATTTTGAGGATTTGGTTAATATTTTGTTGAGTCACTGCTTCATTTGGACGACCTGAGCGTTCCCCATAATTTGTGTCCATGCGACCGTGTTTGAAGTCGGCATACCGATAATAGTTGCTTTAGAGGGAGCTGATCCCGCATAATATTTTATAAGCCATTGCTGTGCTTCAACGGTATTTTTTCCCATTAAAATACAATGTTTTATCAACACGCGAAACTCGTTTTTTTTCAATTGTATCGAAACTACAAGCGTAGCGTCACTTAAATGTCTGCAAAATCAATATTATAATGTTCCATTTTTCAATTGTCAATTTGACACATATCTTTTATTGAAGGCCAGTACTTTTTTTTAAATCAGAAGAGATTTTGATATATACGCCATTTCCAAGTTAGTCTCGGGACTTATTGAACGATTTAGTATATCACCCCATACCGTTTTGAGCGCACTTACTAACCACTACGGGACCATTTCCCCTCCCCTGCATCCATTCCCCCCCCGATCGAAAAACCCCCTCGCTAAAAGTTTTTGGCTATATTAAGGATTATCCATGCCAAGTTGCATGCAAATCTGATGAAAATGCAACCTGTAGACTGAATGGACTGACGAACGGTAGGACATCGATAGCATTTTAACCGTACCAGTAGACTTAATACTGAGACTTTCGTCGGCTCGTTTTGCGCACCTCCTCGTATTATAACGACAAATTAGGATAGTTCGTATGGCCATAATATGACGATCAATTAAAAAAACTCGTTAAAAGTTTACAGAAAATCGTGAGTTAATAAGAATTTCACAGACAGTGGTGATTCAATAGTACCTAAACAAATGAAAAAGCAAGATTAAGTCTGTCCCAGTCCCATACAACAGTGAAACAGGTCTCATTATGAAACTGCAGCTGCAAAAGGGGGTATCCTAATCTTCGTCAGTCTGCAAATTAAATTTAATTAGTAACACAGTTTTTGTAAAAATTAAATTATTTGCTGCAGCTAATAATATTTTTTTTTGGATTTTTTAAGTTATACTTCTTTTGGCTGCGCGACTTCCTTTTTTTACGATGCGCGCGCAGACCGTCACGAAAAACCGACATCATGAAGTTAGCGGAAAAGTGTAACCATGACAACTTATAAACACCCTGAAGTGAGCTGATAAGTGTTTCTAAGGCAACTTATAACTACATTCAAAGTAGTTTTCATTCCTTTGATGTTTTTTTTCTTACTAATTTAACATTCTTGTTACAAACAAAGAGATGTGGTATATGTGATGAAATCTTATTAGACTAAAGCAGCATAAGTTCTAACGCGTGTACATACACATTTTATTTTTCATAGCGCCACCGCTTGTACGCTAAATATTAGCTTGTGGTAAACATTATATATATTTCTAAATACATTATATCTTCTGATAAACATAGATATATATTTTTTCTAAATAAATACATAATTATTATATATAGGAAAAACGCAAACCCCGAAACGAATTTTTGTTTCCCGGCCCGGGAATCGCACCCAGAGCCTCAGTGCGGCAGTTGCACATGCTACCATTTACAAATTTATATTAATGCTTTTATTATTTTTATTAAGTTACGCCACTAAGGCAGTATTATGGGGTACCTATTGAAATGACGTAACTCGTAGCTAGAAGGTTCAGCTGAAAAGTTGATTTTATGTCAGTAATCAATGTCTCTGACTACCCCGTCAGGGATACAGCGTGAAGATAGTTAGTTAGTTTTTAGTTAATCAATGTCTTTATTGTGTGGGCCGATTGAGGTGGCATCAGTTTGAAAATTCTTAGTTATGGTAATAGCTTGGTCTCGAATTATATATTTAGAAATACTTACGTAAATGTTGTTTACTTATGTTGTTTACTACAACTGGAGGGACAATGTTAGGCCCATTTATGTCTTTCTTGTACATTACTTAACATTTAAATGTAATAGGCTCTGACCGTATGCTTTCTGCTAACAATATATCATCGGTTATGTCAAAGAACTATTTTTCTTTATTTAACAATTATAACGATGTAGAAAACACAGTCATCCAAAATATAATTAAATGGTTAGAAGAAAATTATAAAGAAATTACATTTTTAGTTTCAGACAGACGATTGACTTAGAGCCTGTGTGCTAAGATTAACAAATATTTTCTATGCTTTATGGTGACTGCAGAAATATTGAGTCAAAAAATAGCAATGTAGCCTATGGTGACTATCGTGGTGATGTAGGTACATTATCACGGAATCAAGTAACCAAATCTGACAAAGCTCAGAAACTTTTGTAAATTAAAATGTCCCAAACCTTACCCAATATCCAGTGTATGTTGCTTAACACAGTGTTCTTTTATAGAACACGCCCACATATACAAAGATGGTATACTAGTAAAATCTTTTGTAGTAGACCTAGTTCTTATAGCTATATATTTACTTTGGGGATGAAGAGTAGAAGCGTGCACGTCGCCATCCCTGCCAGCTACGGCTGCAATTCTACTCCAACACGAGTGCCACCAGGGCGAATACTGCTAGGGCGTGCCCCCGAGGCGACGCGCACCAGTTCGTCCCCGCTGGTGCGAAAAGTGTGTACCAGAGCGGCGTAGGGGACCGCCACCCTACACGCGCGGCCCGACACGGCGGGAAGTGGAGGATGGAGCGCAGGGTAGCTGCGTGGAATGTTAGGGGTAGGAATGACAGATAAGATGAATGAGTTGATGGATGTTATGAATGAGAGAAAGTTAGATGCAGTGTGCTTGACAGAGACCAAGCGCAAGGGCAGCGAAGTCTTGGAGCTCCCGGGTGGGATGCTCGCGTTTTGGTCTGGAGTACCAGAGAGCGAGCATGGCAGTCGGGTGGTAGGAATTTTGCTGTCCTCGCGATTGGCCTCCGGTATGTATGAGTACAAACTGGTAGGTCCTAGAATCCTCTGGATCCGTCTAAAACTTGGTTTGACGAAGATTTTCCTGGCAGCTGCTTACGCGCCAGTATCTTTGTCGAACGCGAGTGAGCTAGAGGACTTCTGGGAGAGTATGAGAGAAGCTCTAAATGTGATAGAAGGAAATGAAAGACTTATAGTATGTGGAGACTTGAATGGATGGGTACCACTCGCGATGGTTTTGACTCGGTACTCGGAAAGTATGCGGATAAAAGGGTAAACGACGCTGGCAAGCTAATACTGGCATTTTGTAAGGAAAAAGATTTGTTTGTGGCGAACACAATGTTCAACCACAGACAAATTCATATGTATACGAGGAGATGTAAGTCAAAGAGAAGCATGATAGATCTATTCCTAATGGATAGTCGGCTCCGTAAATAGGTGATGGACAAAAGATTTTATCGAGGCGTTGGGCTGGGATCAGACCACTACCTAGTCTTAACTAGGATTAGGGGTCTGTTCGCGGGTTGGCGTCATCGTACGGAGTGTACTGAACCTGAGCCGACTTATAGCATCAAAAGCTGGAAGCTGCAGGATGCATCCATTAGGGATTAATATAATGAAAGGGTAGCCGAAAAGCTTGGCGACGTCAATGTAAGTAGTGAGAATGTGGAAAGTGTTTGGCAGAACCTTAGGGATAGTATGATAAATGCCGCTGTGGAAGTGTGTGGAGAAACGAAAAGTAGTAGTAGTAGTAATAAGCGTGATGCATGGTGGAATGAGGAAGTGAAAGAAGCAGTTTGAATGAAGAAGAAAGCATGGCTAGACTTCTTAGCCTCGCGGAATGATTTTAATATGAAAGAGAGATACAAGCTGCAGAAAGGTAACACGAGGGCACTGATAGAAGAAGCTTGTGAAAGGTGCAGAATGAAAGCGGATGAAAGGTTGTCGTCCAATTTCCGGGATAATGTCTGGCTCTTCTGGAAAGAGGTAGGCAAGACCCGGAGTTGTTCGGCAATCTGCAGTATGAATAAAGTGTCACTTCGATGCTCCGGATCCCGATGTCATTGAAGTCATTAGTATGAAAGAAATAGAACAAGCGATAAGAAGTATGAAATGTGGTAAGGCTGCGGGAAAAGACAGAGTTACTGCTGAGATGATCAAGTACGGTGGGTCGCGTGTCTGGGACACACTATGTCTGTTATGCAACTTGTGCTGGCGGACGGGTGAGGTCTCGGATGACTGGCGAGTAGCAGTTGTAGTACCTATTTACAAAGGGAAAGGCTCGCGCCTAAACTGCTGCAGCTACAGGGCGATCAACTGGGTCAGCTTAGCTAGTAAGGTGTATGCAAAGGTTATAACGGCACGAATACAAGAAAAGTCTGAAAGGTATTTATGGGAGGCTCAATGCGGATTCCGACGTGGAAGAGGTTGCATGGATCAAGTGTTTTCTCTGCGCACTATCGCGGAAAAGTTTCTGGCTGTTAGCCAGAAGGTTTTCTGCACTTTTGTGGACCTAGAGAAAGCATTTGATAACGTTGTGAGAGAAACGCTGTGGGACTTGCTGCCCGGATATGGTGTGGACGCTCTCTACTGCGGGCAATACAGTCGCTTTATAGGGACTGTAAGGCTTGCGTGCGAGTAGGGGGGGGGATGTGTCACCTGTTTTTGATGTCTGTACAGGCATGTCCGCCTGGCTGTTCATAGTGTATCTGGAGAGTTGCCTGCAGAAGTTGAAAGATTTTAATATGGGTGTGAATTTGGGTGACTTTACAGTAAACTGTCTGTTGTACGCTGATGATGCAGTGCTCATGGCCTTATCAGAAGCCGACCTTCAGGCATTAATCACTAATATGAAAGAGGAGTGTGAAAGTAAGGGTCTTCGCTTGAATGCAAGTAAAACTAAGGTTCTAGTATTTGAAAGAGGTGACGTAAGAACTAAATGCGAGATTAGGGTAAACCAGGAACGTCTAGAGCAAGTGAATGAAATTGTGTATTTAGGAAGTATGTTTAGCGCGGATGGCAGATGTGATTCGGATGTCGAACGGCGAGTAGCTGCCGGAAACAAAGTTAACGGTGCTTTGTCACAGTTAGTAAAGCGACAAAGCATCGTAAAAGAAGCACGAATGGCGATTCATAACGCAGTGCTAGTGCCAACTTTGCTTTACAGTAGTGAAATCTGGATATGTCAGCAGATGCATGAAAGTAAATTGAATGCTGTGGAGATGCGATCACTTCGAAAAATGTGCGGCGTTACCTTGGCCGACCGAATACGTAACGAAGTGATACGCAATATGGCAGGTTTGAATGAAGGTGTCAGCGTTAAGCTAGAAAAGGGCGTGCTCCGTTGGTTTGGACACGTACAACGAATGAATGAGGATGAATGAAAAACGAATGAGGAACGATTGACGAAGAATATATATTGTTCAAAAGTAGAGGGTAGAAGGAGTCAGGGTAGGCCAAGACTTACATATGAAGACCACGTGAGCAGATTGCTCAAAAACGGAAAGGTCAAAAGTACTCGGATACGCAGACGTGCCTGTATGAAGCGATTGATGAATCTCGAAGAAGCGAAAGAAGTATGCATGGATCGCGAAGCCTGGCGATCTGTCCTCTCTGACTACCCCGTCAGGGATACAGCGTGAAGATAGTTTAGTTTTAGTTTAGTTTTTATATATTTACTTAAAGTTATATGTCTAACTTAATGGGCATAACTGACTACATGAAACTTATCTAACGAACACACTCATATACAACTATTTTATCGTATCCGTAGGATTTACTACACATCAACCTTTAGTATAAGCCTACTTAAAGATCGTAAACAAAAAATTCACTATACATTAAAGGCAGTGAGTAAAAAGAGTAATTTTCTCCTCCATAAAAACAGTTAGGCAGATATTTATGGTGATAGCACAATCTATAC
Organism: Thumatha senex; assembly: GCA_948477245.1. NCBI lineage: Eukaryota > Metazoa > Arthropoda > Insecta > Lepidoptera > Erebidae > Thumatha > Thumatha senex. The sequence goes on along the minus strand of OX419732.1, from coordinate 11,834,451 downwards.
AAAGGATTTTGCCTGAGGCAGACGAACGATTATCCAAGTTTTTCTTACAAAGAAATATCACTTGACAAATATATTGGCTCTGCGTAGATTCTTTTCCTGCCTATCTAATCACAATTGATTTTTGAAATCTGTCGTTTTAATGGAATAAGGTTCCTGACTCCTCATATTGACAGTTCGAACGTTTATAAACTGTAATATTTTTATGTACATAGGCTGCACTAAAAGTATCGGGAATGGAACATTTCCACTGTTCCTGTCATATTAAAATCATTTTAATTGAAAACTCCTTGGTTTTAAAAATCGAATACCATTTATTTATTTAAAAATAAGATACTCGGTCTTGTCACAAGGTTTTGTCAAACTTGTTTAGTCGTTGAGAAAATGGAATTGACTCGAGAAAATTCAAGAGCAATGATTTATTATGACTTTCGAAGTGGTTTAACACAAAAACAGTGTGTTGACCGAATGATTTCTGCATTTGATGATGAAGCCCCATCCAAAACACAATTTATCGCTGGTTTGCTGAATTTTAACGTGGACGTGTCAAGCTCAGTGATGATCCCCGTCAAGGTCGTCCAAAAACTGCAGTCACCCAAGAAAACGTTGATGCTGTGCGTAAGCTGATTGAGGAAGATCGACATGTGACATACCGTGAAATTCAGGCAACTTTAGATATTGGCATGAGTTAAATACAAATAATCTTGCATAAACAATTAGGTATAAAAAAGTTGTTTTCCCGATGGATACCGCATTCGCTTTGTGAAGAGCAAAAAGCGGCTTGCGTTACTTGGTGCGTCAGAACTCTCGAAAGATTCCACGCAGGATCCTCAAATGCTGTATACAACATCATATCAGGTGACGAATCCTGGATATATGCGTACGAACCCGAAACAAAAAACCAGTCACGAGTTTGGGTGTTCGAAAATGAGTTAAAGCCAACAAAAATTGTTCGTTCACGGAGTGTTGCAAAAAAAATGGTGGCCACGTTTGTCTCCAAAACCGGCCCTGTTGCGACTGTTCCTCTTGAGGAACAAAGAACGGTTAATGCAGAATGGTATGCTAGCATTTGTTTGCCACAGGTCGTTTCTGAACTCCGTAAAGAGAACTGCAACCGCCGCATCATCCTCCATCACGACAATGCGAGTTCTCACACCGCGCACAGAACAAGAGTTTTTAGAGCAAGAAAACATAGAATTATTAGATCATCCGCCGTACAGCCCCGACCTAAGCCCTAATTATTTTTATACTTTCCCTAAAAAAAGAATAAATTGCGTGGGTAGAGATTTTCATCACCTGAAGAAGCTGTAGACACCTACAAAACGGCCATTTTGGATACCCCAACTTCCGAATGGAATGGTTGCTTCAATGATTGGTTCCATCGTATGGAAAAATGTGTCAAATTTCGCGGAGAATACTTCGAAAAGCAATAAATACATTTTTAAATAGTAATGTTGTGTCACTTCCTTGATTCCCGAAATTTTCAGCTCGTATATTTCTCACCAACATCTTATACCAGTGTCCCGTGCACGTAGTGCACCTGCCAAGATAGAGAGAAGAGAGAGAAGGAACACCCCTTAAAAAGTATGAATTTTTGAAGAGTTGGGTTTTCTAGAGATCATCCTGGTTGTAGCACTAGCTTAACGTGACCGTATTGCAAGATCATAACCTGCGAGGTACCTACTTATTCAAACTAACCTATTGAACCCAAATACGATATGTCTGCTGTGAGTTTTCTAAGAGCGGGTTCCCTGGAGATCATTCTGGTTGCAACATCAGGTCGAAATTATCAATTAATTGTCAGTTAACGATTATACTGGCACGCGTTAAGCACTTAATAGATTAATCATACGCCAAAAATGCCTTACATTATTTTGGAAAAGAGAAGCGCTCGTGGCCCCGCGGTCTCAGTGTTCGGTAAAACGATCACTGAGGTACGCAACTTTCACTATGGCTGGTCGTCGGATGGGTGACACTTTGTGGCATTTACATTTGCGAGCGTTTCCGTGCTTCGGAAGGCACGTTAAGCCGTTGGTCCCGGTTGCCAGTAAAATGGCAGTCGTTAAGCCTGGTTGAAGGCCTTATAGGCGGCTTAAAAATTTTCAACAGCAGGTAGGCACAACCTGCGTCTGTCTATTTCAACACGGCAATGGGCTCACCACCTATTACGTGGGACAGGAATCCACACGGTGAAAAGTGGGCATATAATATGCCTCTGCCACCCCTTCGGGGATAAGGCGTGGTGGATATTTATTTGGAAAAGAGATGATACTCTTACACTGCTGGACCGATATTTACTAAACATAGCTAAGATACACCGCAAGAAAACTGGCAACAATACAAAAAAAACCCTCATCAAAATGGGTCCATCCGTTTGAGTGCTACGATGCTACAAATACTGACATTGACGTCAAACTTATACCCTCTTTTTGCGTCGGGGGTTGAAAAATGGAGTCTTTTGAGGTCTTTTTGCTATCCGTTCTGTTTCGCAGGCACACATAGAGCAACTGAGATTAAAATCAAATAATCGGGTTAATAAAAAGCGCTTTGCGAAATTTTATTTAAAATTAGTATTACTACATAAAACATTTCCAACATAAAGGTAAATCTATTTGTTGTATTTTAGATATATACTAATTAAATTACATATACTAAACATAACAGACATTAATGAGGAGTCTTGTTTCAATTTATTACAGACAATTTCAAGTTAATTAACCTCAACAGTTAGCTTCCTGTAACGTGAGCCGAGGGCTCTCAAATAGCTTAATCGATGTTCGTTAAACAATATAGTAAAAACGTTAGGATTTGTCCTGCTGATTAGGTAACAGTCTGTTCTTAGAGGAACTGTTTTCGTCACATGACTGGTTTCCATATTCATATCAATAATTAACAAGAGTTCTCAAATATAGACAAATTATAAAATAAAATGGAAACATGGAAAACTAAGATAAAGGTTGTCTCTTGTTAGTTATCGTATGTGAATTCAGTACGAGGATCCCTCAGGGGTTTGTGACTCTTATTCTAGTATGTTACCTCAATAATAAAAATACTACTACGGTACTATAGAAACGAATAAATAAATGAATGAATGAATGACGAATGAAATATCTTTATTCATGTAGGTCACAAAGTAACACTTATGAACGTCAAAATTATTACTTCTACATTTACATTTACTGCCAGATATGCAAAGCAATAGGTAGAGCCTGAGGAAGAACCTGGCAATAAAACTCATGGCCACTCTTTTCTAACCGCCATTAATTACATTAGTTTGATTTACATGATGTTTGACCAATAATATAGTAATGAATTTATACAAAAAAAAAAAATCAATGTTATGTTTAAAATCATATCAAAATTAGAGCTATTCTTGTTGCCAGTTCTAAGGGCAGCCTACACTTGAAGAAGAAGAATCTAGCAAGAAAGTTAATGGATGCTCTTTTAAAATGTAGGTATGGCTTATAACATTAAAATCTGCATTAAGGATCTTATGCTATGGTCAATCTTAAGATGTGGTGACTAGGTAACTCTGGTTTTAGGCCTACACAAAACATGCAGCGAATTCTTTTAAAATCATTGTCAGAAAATTTAAAATAGTTAATTTCCATCTTATGTTCTTTTATAACAAAGACCATAGTATTTATTATAAAGTTTATTATATAATTACATAAGTAAATAAAAAACTAGTCAATTATTTAACTGAAACTCGCGGCTCCACTCACGTGGCGAAGTTTTCAGTATCAGTGAACAATGACTATCACATCAAATTGTATCCAAAGATGAACGTGACCCACTGTTGAACGAGTTAAATCTAAATAGATTAGATGTAGGCCTGATACAACCAATTTTGTCAAAACTTAGTTCAGAAACGTTCAAAAAACTCTGTCGTTTACCGCGACCGTACGGTCATTCCACAGTAAATCACTATATTGTATCTACTAATTTGATTTAGTCTTAAGGGTAGCAATGTTAAAAGATACGATGGGGCTGACATGTCCATGTTGGATAAAAGTCTCTTTAAAAAAAACATCCAAATCGGTCCATCTGTTTGAGTTTGTCGAAGTAACAACTTTATAATATTAATACTGATTAGAAAAAAAAAATCAACAAGACTAAAAAAGATCATTTTTGCTAAGACCTTTATTAAGACCTTTAGCATTTTAATATTTGCTCATGTTTGAATACGTAGGCCACACTATAAGTTTTGCGTAACTTAAAAAAACAACATGCTATAACCAAAATATTATGTTTATTGCTTTTCAAAATACTCTCCTTTACATTTTAAAATTAATTTTTTTTTTTTAATTTTAGACGTTGGTCCCGGTTGAAGGCCTTATGGGCGGCTTGAAAACTTCAACAGCAGGTAGCCACAACTTGCGTCTGTCTATTTCAACACGGCAATGGGCTCACCACCTATTACGTGGGACAGGAATCCACACGGTGAAAAGTGGGCATATAATATGCCTCTGCCACCCCTTCGGGGATAAGGCGTGATGGATATTTATTTTTTTTATTCTATTTTTTACATTTTAAACATTTTTTCATGCGATCGAACCATTTTTTATTTCAGGAAGCCCACAGATCTGTAGGCATGTTTTCTATGATTGAACGCTATCACTGCCTCTTCGGAGTTGGTAAAAGTGAAACCTCTCATTAAATCTTTGATTTTGGGCAAAATACAGAAATCACAGGGTGCTAGGTCGGGGCTATGCGCAGGATGGGTGACGAGTTGTACTTTTTCGAAAGCTAAAATTGCCTTTTTTTGTTTTGTTTTGTTGGCCATGTGTGAAGAAGCGTTGTCATGATGTAGGAGGACGCGGCTTTTTGGTCGTCTTTCGCGAACTTTTTCTAACACCCTGGGTAAACAAATGGTAAAATACCACTTGGCATTAACACTCTTTTGAAGTGGAATTGTACAGATGGGACCCGTAGCTGAGAAAAAAACGCGATCATTTTTCACCAACGTTTCTGGCCTGCCTTACTTTTGTTGGCCTGTTCTCATTTTCAAACACCCATTCACAAGATTGCTGTTTTTTTTCTGGTTCAAAACAATAAATCTACGTTTCGTCTCCTGTGACAATGTCTTAAACAGCATTAGAATGTCAGTGGTCGTACCGTAGCACCATTCCACGCGAGCCCGCTTCTGCCCCAGTGTCAGTTCATGAGGGATCCAACGTCGACAAAGTTTCCGAACTTTCAATTCTTCGTGTAAAATTTTCTGAATTTGGCTCATACTAATTCCCAATAGTCCTCGAATTGTCTCATAGGTAATCCGCGGGTTTTCTTCAATTAGCCGCTTAACAGTAGCCACATTATTTTCGTTGACAGCAGTTGAAGGAGCCCTTCACGAAATTAGTCAAGTAAAGAAACTCGACCACTCTCAAATTCAGAAAACCATCGCATTTAGAAGACGAGCGGCACAATTTTGCGGAGAGAGAGAACTTTTAAAATCATAAAAAATCTTCGCTCTTAAATCTTTTCGACTTATTTCCATTTTCGTTGCGTACATAGAACTTCGATGTGTGATAAAAAACAATTGACAAATGATTTCCCGCCAATTGTTTTTTCTTATTACTAAGAAAGTTGCAACGTTTCAAAAAATTTAAAATTCGAAGTTTAAATAGTTCCGATTAGCTAGAAGTGCAAAATTTTTATGCCCCATGTAGATAAACAATATCGTATTATATTTTGGTATTTGATAAAAAATGGATAATTTTGTGATTGAATCTTTTCTAAAACAGTTAATTTTAGAAGATTTAATATTTAACCAAGCTAAGAACATCAGAATCGGTCAAGACTCGTTAGTTTTTCTCAAACAACAAATACGTGAACGGTAAAACTGAGAAACTACGGGGCGGAGGGTGGAGGATGGAAAAAGGGGTGGCATGCAACGACACGGCGTGTAATCTTAAGTTAGCGAGCAATTTAGTGTTTGCTTTCAGTAGTTCAGCTTCAAGTATTAGATTGTATGGGCTCCAGCGACTACTATCAACTTTTTCTACGTTTGCCCGTAACGATGTTTACTTTAATATAATAAAATATAAGTAAAATTTAACTCTTATCTACCAACTCTCAGCTACGTAATTCTGTTGGCTAGTTCAGTAGCCAGATCATTATATAGAATTAGCATAGGTACAACTAACCTGTCAATAAAGAACCGGCAAACAATCATGTGATAGGGATGATGATAATTACAGCCAACTTAAAACCACCATATACTTCCAATAGATATAATTTCTCCTTTTTACAGATATAACACGATCGGCTTATTCTACACAGATATAACTCAATTAAACAGAATAAGCTAATTCTTATATACTCTTATCAGTAGATACTAGGTTAATTCTTCACTCTGGAATTTTTTAGGAACGAATGGCATTGGAATTCGAAAATGGCCGGCTTTATAAGGTGACAGACAAATGACGTACTCTCAACAGGACTGGTCTAATCACAGACAAATGATAGTCAATACAGTGCCTTTTAATTATACAATATAACAGTTCGGCCATTCTGAACTCTTCGGGCCCACCCGAAACATGATGCACTAAATATCAGTATCTATCATACAACTAAACAATATCGTTTATCATAGTATCTGCAACAATTTTCGTTTTCATTTAGTTACAAATCCTTTTCAATTTCAATATATTTACAAACTAATACTTGGCTTCTCGGCCTCATGTGTTAAATTATATACATATGTATATATTCAATTTATCTGACATACTCCAGTTGTATAGCTTCTCGGCCTCCCGTGTATGCAGATATCGTACACAAGTAAATAAATGCTCTTGTTATTGGCTTCTCGGCCTCTTTCGCATAATTTACTTCACCTTTTACCTTTTACAAATTATTCTAATTTAATTATAATTAATCAAAACTATAGCAAAATAACCTTAATTATAAACATAGACCTACACAAGTAAATATATGCTCCTGCTATTGGCTTCTCGGCCTCACTTGCATAATTTACGCACTAATAATAACTAATTAGTATTTCATGTACTAAAATTTATTATTATTTAAGTAATTGTAATCTTGAACTCATGTAACTTAATCATACATCATTATTAACATAATCATACATCATTATACTCATAATCCAATAACTACATCACAATAATTCTAATTAGAAGTATTACATAATCCTTCAAATCCTCATTTTATTATACAGTGATATTTCAATTTTTGTTTTAAAAATTAAATTACGTGTGATTTTTCGTATACAATTATTACTTAGTCGTAATTAGTCCAATTCAGTGTCATTGCCTGGTGCGATTTTATCAGAAACAGATTGCCTATCATCATTCGCTACAATCTCGTCCGAATCAGATACCTCATTTGTATCATTTAAATATTCTTGTGTATATGTTAACCATGGATGTATCTTGTCTACGGAAATAACAGCCTCGTACCTTCTATTTTGTTTTCTTGTTAGTGGAGTGTCGTCTACAACATACCTATCATTATATAGTGCCTTGACTATCCTATACGGTCCTTGTACTTTTGGCAGAAGTTTCCGTGACTTCCCATTGTTACTAGCAATTTCTCTTTCTATCCTAACTAAATCACCGATTTTATATGTTTTTGCAATTTTTCTTTTTTTATCAATTTTTTCCTTTTGTTTCTTTTGTTCATTAGCTCTACAACATACTTATCATTATCTAGTGCCTTGACTATCCTATACGGTCCTTGAACTTTTGGCAGAAGTTTCCGTGACTTCCCATTGTTACTAGCAATTTCTCTTTCTATCCTAACTAAATCACCGATTTTATATGTTTTTGCAATTTTTCTTTTTTTATCAAACCTTTCCTTATGTTCATTAACTCTCAAGTTGACGTCATGTCTTACCGCATACAATGATTTTGAATTATTTTCATCGCAATCTAATAAAGAAGTTAGACTACTATCACCCTTAGTTCGCAATCTCAACCCAAATAGTACTTCTGATGGACTTTTGCCCGTGGTTTTATTTATAGTCGTATTGAAACCTAGTTGTATTTCTTCTAAGTGTTTGTCCCATTCGTTTTCTGGGTAATTATGATTTTTAGTGGCAAGTAAAGCTAATATAGTGCGATTAAATCGCTCTACCTGCCCGTTTGCTCTTGGGGTTGCTACTGCATTTAGCACATGGCGTATGCCTAATTTAATAATATAATCTTTAAATCCCTTGCTAGTAAATGATGAACCTCTATCGCTTATTAACCTTTTTGGTACTCCAAATAAACTAACATAATTATTTAAAACTTTCAGAGTACTTTTTGTTTTTGTATTCTTTACGCCATATAAATTTATATACTTGGTGTAAGCATCAATTAGAACTAAGATATAGGTATTTTTAGATTTACTTTTTACAAATGGACCCAGATGGTCTAGATGAACCGTATGAAAGGGAATATCAATTTTTGGTATATGATGAAGCATTCCTTGCTTCTTCCCACCAGACAAGACTGTACATACTTTGTAACAAATCTGCGCATTTTGAGAAACCAATAATAACTCCTCAATTTGTCGAGAGTTTTCTCTATACCAAAATTAACTAACTCGTCATGATTTTTCTTGAGTAATTGCCACCGAACCCCTTTTGGAACCACCCACTTCAATTGATCATTTACTAAACGGTAAACTTTGCCATTTTTAATTTTATAATTTTGATAGACGTCTACTACATATTTAGAGGTCGGATCTTCTAAGATCGGTTTTATTCTAGAAATTTCATCATCGTAATTTTGCATAGTAACTAACCAATCCTCAGACTCGATTGTTAAAATTTCAAAAATGGATTCCGAGTCAAAGTTTTTATCGAGAGCATTTCTACTGAGAGCATCAACGTGTGTCATTCGAGACCCTGGGAGGTAACCACCATCTAGCTATTCGTGGTATTATGTCTCGTTTGGATAATGTAGTTCTTAACGCATTACAATCAGTGACGATTGTAAACTTTATACCTAACAGATAAACGCGAAACCTATTTAAAGAGGCAACAACAGCCAAGGTCTCAAGCTCGAAAGATTGATATTTTTGTTCCTCAATATTCGTCTGACGACTATAGTACGCGACTGCTCGCATGTTGCCCGATTCATCTTCTTGCAAAAGTATACCTGCTATACCCGTTTTGCAAGCATCGGTATGTAATTGGGTTTTAAGTGAAGGGTTATAAATAGCTAGGATGGGTCGGTTAACTAATTTAGATTTCAGTATTGAGAAAGATTGATTTTGCTCGGGACCCCATTCCCATTTGTTATCCTTTTTTAGAAGTTTCGTAAGTGGTGCGACAAGCACGGCAAAGCTTTTGACAAATCGTCGAAAGAAACAAATGAGCCCTATAAATTGGCGTAATTCATGTTGGTTTTAGGTGCTTTGTACGACTCTACTGCCTCAGTTTTTCTTAAACCTGGCCTAACTCCTTGCTCGGAAATTTCAAAACCTAAGTAATCAATGGTACTATAGAAAAACTTACATTTCATTAATTTTAGAGTTAACCTTGCTTCCCTAATTAACTTGAGCACTGTTTCTAATCTTTCCATGCCTTGTTCCACGGTTTTAGCTGGTATTATTATATCGTCCATGAATGCAAAAGCTTCTTTATTCCTAACACCTTTCAACATTGTATTTATAGTTTTTTGAAAAACCGACGGTGCATTGGCTAGACCAAAGGGCATACGCGTGAATTGGTACTGCGCGTCGGCAGTTTTATCCTGAGAGGAGGGAGCGATTGGATTTGGTAATACCCAGATGCCAAGTCTAATGTAATGAAATATTTATATCCTCCTAAATTGTCAATTTGGTCTTCTATTCTGGGCAGAGGGCTCTTTGACTGTTTTCGAGTTTAGCGCACGATAATCAACGCATAAGCGTTGATCACCAGTTTTCTTTTTAACAAGTAATATGGGACTAGCATAAGACGAGGTGGACTCTATAATTATTCCGCTATCTAACATTTCTTGAATCATAGTTTTAACCTTCGCCCTTTCAACGTGTGCTAGACGGTATGGTCTGTAGACCACTGGTGTTGAGTCATTTAGTGTTATAGTCATCTCTGTTAAGTTTGTTAGACCCAGATCTGATAAACAAAAGGAAAAACAATCTCTATACTTTTGTAACAAATTATGTATATTTACGGTTTCTTTGCTATTTAAAGTATCCCCTACAGATATCTGGTCTGTCATCAGTGCATTATCTTCGATGTCTACTTTATTAACTTCTATTGGTTCTTTGTTACTAATGACTTGGGCTCTAGTTAGTAGTGTATTATTTTTTAGGGTGAATAATTGAGACTAAGTTTATTAACATTACACATCCGAATCCTGCCACAATTGTATAACTCCCGGGCATTTTATAGTATTTATGTTTACCTATATATCTAACTGATCCTCGAACATATACACTACAGTCTATACTACTGTCCACTTTGATCGGTACAGCCGTCATAGAACGTATCACTGTCAGACTTAGTAATTAAATTTATTTTGTCTGTTTTAATGTTATCAATTTGTTTATGTAAAATCAAGTGCTCATCAGTTTTAATTATAATTACACCAGATTGTTCTGTAAATGTATGCCCTAACAAAATAGAATACTTAATAAGTGCGTCCTTTACTATTATAACTTCAGTTGCAAGAGAAATTTCTAGGACTGTTAAAGTGACAATAGATCTGCCCAAAGGACTAATTAAAGAATCACCAAATCCCTTCAGTGAAGGCAAATTATCTTCAGTGAACGATTTACCTAACGTTTCAAAATCACTCTCTCATTAGGGTACATTGACTGCCGAGGTCAACATAGCAAGTCATCGACTTACCATTAACAACAATTTCTAGTACATATTTATCATTTAAAGTGCCGACTAACTTTACCTCAGAGATAGTAGTTTCTTTAGGCGTATCATACTTGTTACCTGCATTCTTTAGTAACCTCTTACATGAAGTGGATTTGTGTCCAAGACGGTGACATATGTGGCATTTGATTAGCGGCTTAGTGCATTTAAAACTTGGGTGTCCTATACTATCACAATTAAAGCATTTGATTTGAAATAGTTTTATTATCATCGTTTTCATTTCGCCGTTTAATAAAAGGTTTCCTATTATCTCTTGCGTCGTCCAATTTAATCATTTTGAAATAACCTAACAACTGTTCCGGTTGCGTGTAGTTAGCAGCCTGAGTGCCTAATCGCATGCTTCTATCTCTTGATCCGTTTATGATACAGTCTATAGCCTTCTTTTCGTATATTTCGCACCTATTCAACAAATTAACTTTGTGATAAAAGTAAGAGTGCAAGAGTGTCGCCTTCGTTGGTATGGTCACGTCTTGCAGCAACCGCCGGGCTACGTAGGTAACAAATGTCTGGTCATGTCAGCCCCGCCGGGTCCCGGTAAGAGGGGAAGACCCAAGAAGTGCTGGCTTGACGTCGTAAGGGATGACATGCGTGCCAATGGTCTCACTACAGGGGATGCCGACGACCGTGCGAAGTGGAGGAGAAAATTTAGGAAAGCGGACCCCGGGCGTCGCGAGACGCAACTGGGACAGACGCTCGGATGATGATGATGATTAGACCGGATTACACCAGGCATGGTCACGGGTTGACTGATGCATTCAGCGTCGGCTCCTCGAAGCGCGAGTGCTTTTCTCAACTATCCGCACTTGGTCGTCACAATTTTGATAATGTGTTCCAATGTCGATCGTCCTACACGCAACACTTACAATGTCTGTACACTCGCGTACAACGTTTGCACCGTTGTTTTTGCACTTGCTGATGACAGGATTCCATGAGGCTGACAATCGGTATCCATCTTCTCGGTTGAAATTTTTGTGCTTTATGATTTTAACCGCGAATATCGACCCGAAATATCATAAATATGAGTGACAATTGCGAAAGTTTAAAAACATTAAAAAATATATTATTCCACTAATGTGATCTTATTAATCGATTTTGCTCTTTTAAACGCCGCATTCTTTATGTATCCTTGGCGTTTCGGAACAACAAAGACACAGTCAATATTAATTAGACTTGATGAACATTACTGCAGTTTTTTTTGGTTTCAGTTTAGTTGAAAAACTCATTTAATAAACGAACGTCTCGTCGACAGAAATAATGCGTATTATGAAAATTGGGTCAATATTCATTGTCAATATTAATTGATTCGTTATAGCATGTCACCAGGGACTCTTATACGATTGAATTTTCGAAGAAAATTCAGTACCTTTGCGACTTAGGTTTTATACCCCAGTAATTCCTTAAAATAGAACAGATCTACACAGAAAGTGTAAACGCATCTTTCTGAAATTTGAATTGAGGATTTTCAATTACTATTTCCTTTATGTTTGAGATGTTAACTTCTGTTAAACTTACTAGCCGTATTCTATATGTTTTTATTGTATGCGAATTAGCCATTTTTTTTTATTTTGAATCAAATAAGATGGCGCACAATTTAAATTATTTCATTTGAAACTGAACAGAACTTTATGTACCTAGTGCGCCATGTATTGTAACGTATTTGGTATTGTAACGACATAAGTAAAGCCCAAAAATTTCCATTACGAGGCTTAATGAGATATACACCTCATTTATCAGAACCAGTTCAACAAAACTAAAATGGAAAACGCGTTTTATTACCATTCTTTCTGGGTTTGTCATAGTCGAGCAGAAAGAGTCGACTTCAAAGTGGTATGTTTAATTTAGTTCCAAAATCAAAATAATAAATAACATTCGCTTCAGCTGCAGTATACTGGAGCTCGTATGAGGTTTATCTTAAATATTACTTTGTAACTTTCGTAATTATGCAATCTTTGACATTAATATAATCAACTTTGCCTCCCCTTTGACTACTTTGATATTATATAGTAATAATTACATCTCTAAAATTTCTCTTCTCGGATAAGAATGCTTATTTTGAACGAGCTTCTTGGTCTTACGAAACAGTAATTCTAAAAATTGTCTTTTGACAAAGCAATTGGTAACTTTTAATGGCGCCAACAACTGCTGGGAGAGTGATATAAAGCGGCAAACGTTATATTTTATTCTACTTTCAATGTACCTTTCAACTAAAATGTCCTATTATCATTTTCGCGAATTTCAAATCCCATTCATTTTTTATAGTTTTAATTTTACATTTAGTTTATAGAGATAGATAGTTTATATAATATATTATCTATTTGATTTATTTTGTCTAAAATTAATTGCAATAGCATTTACCGCATATAAATTGAAGTTAAAATCAATTTTGGCTATTAGCGTATATTTTTATACTGCCTTTTGTATAAAAGCAGTTTTATATAGTATACAAAAATACTTACGGTGAAATGCGGGTGCATAGTATGCCTCTGCCTACCCCTTCGGGAATAAAGTCGTGACAATATGTATGTATGTTTTTATATAGTTACTAGAAGAATGATATTTCTTTTTGTACAATCAAAATAATTATTGCAGCAGCCTAATTGATATCATTCAATGCTTTATATTTTCTCTGTTGATTACCTACCAATAGTTTTATGATAAAAATATAGTAAACAAAATCTCATAATAAGTTACCAGCTGCCGAAGACTCAAAGACTTGAGTTTACAGGAAGAAAATAGTACTTAATCTAAAGTAATTGTCTTCAGAAAATCACGCATACTTTGTGACTGCAAATACTCTCGTTTCATAAACGCATGTGTTGAATAAAACGTTAAACAGAAAATGTTAGTAGGATTTTCTAGGGTTATTACATATCAAACACGTAATAAGCCATATGCCGGGTGTTAATAATGTCATTGTCAAACTGCTTCGTAACTTTGACATGGGTCAGAAAGGTTTCAATAGCGTCTCCCAGAGCTCGTAGTGCTATTTCACCTGTAATATTTCACCAGAAAACGTGGAACCAATCTGTGTTTTTATGGCATAAAAATAAACTACATTTATTTATTCGAAACCAAACTAGATAAATGTTTATTCGGAAACGAATTTTTTTACTGGTTTCCGGCTCTACCGGAAATGCATCTAATACTCTGATTCGAATAACGAGACACCTGAAACTGAAAGTTTATTGCTTTGGGATGCAACTAGATAAATATCTGTACATACTGCAGCTTTCCTGGTGTGGTGAAGTATATAGAGTATTCAAAGTAGGCGATTGATTGAGTGATGTACCAAAAACTGTCTGACTGAACTTTGCCAAAAGTTGATTATTGAAGTCGATAAAATCTGCGAACATTTTCCTCAAAGAGCTAGGCAGAACATTTTCCACTATTCTCCGGTTATATTATTTTATCCTACATAACAAGTGCCGTGTGTGAAACGGACAATCGCAGATTGTTACCTTGCCCATAAGGTATTTGTCTTAGTTTAACGCATATGATTTTCAAGACTGGTACTTTATTGGTTTATCATGTTCTTAATATTTACTTACTAAGGTATTGTAACAATTTGTAAATTTGTTATTGGCGTTTGAAAAATAGGCCGTAAGATTTCTACTCACATGCTCTTCTACCTGTTGCTTTCTGAATCTGGCAGTAAAGGTAAATTTAGAATCATATTAATGATGTTCATAAGTGTTACTATGGCACCTAATTAAATTAAGATTACTTTGTTGCTTTTTGTTTTGTTTCGAATGTCTTTATTTTTTGTTATCTGCAGGCTTATTTTGCTATTACATGATGTCATGAAAATACGAAGGCAGTGCTGCAAAGTTTTGCATCTTGGTTGTTAATACAACTGGCCAGTTGGCAATCTGCCAAGTTCCGTTGCCTCGATCTTGTTAATTTACTCATGTGAATGAGATTAACACAACATCTGCACTATATTTACTATAATTTCATTATATTGTGGCATACAGTACTGGGTAAGTAGTTCCTTGATAAGAGCTTATTGCGGCACATTTTCCTTTTTTTATGCTGACCCCCGCGGCTTTGCCCGGGATATACTTTGAATCCCCGTCGCATCCATTTAATCCCGTCGCTTCTTACTATTACAATAATGTATGAAAATTTATGCTCCGCTCTCCTGGGTAGTGGCGTGATATTATAAAACCTATAGAATTCCTCGATAAATGGACTATCCAACACAAAAGGAATTTTTAATTCGGATCGGTAGGTTTCAAAGATTAGCGCGTTCAACCAAACAAACAAACTCTTCGGCTTGATATATTGAAATTATATGAAAAAAGAAATGATTTTTCATTTAGTTCACAAAGTAACACTTATGAACGTAAAGATTATTGCTTCTACATTTACTGCCAGATTCGCAATGCAGTAGGCAGAGCCTGAGGAAGAACCTGGCAATAAAACTTATGGCCACTCTTTTTAAATCGCCAGCAATTACACTAGTTTTCGTTTACATAATTAAAATGAAAATATTTTTATTTTTATTTTAAACACTATAGTCTACATATATATTACATTTATTATGTTTCTTTATTATTATTTTTTCTATTTGTATATTTATGTGTGTTGACTTAGAGCGACTTACTCCCATGCATTTTTATCATTTATATAGTCAGAAATTTTATAATATGCCTTGTTACACAATTTTGCCTTGACTGTTGTCTTAAACATATTTATTGACAATAATTTTGTTGAGAAGTTTGTTATGGAATCGTATACATTGCACCATAAAAGAATTGCTGATTATTTCGATACAAGTAGAATGTAATACAAGATTATCTTTATGCCTAGTGTTTATATTATGTATATCACTTTCTTTTAAAATGTGTCTATGTTTTTGTGCACATAAAATTCTCATATATATTGTGATATAATGGTAAGAATATTAATCTCAGATAAAATATACGGAAAACATATTCATATGTTTTCTGTACATTTTAATATTGCAAAAATAATGTTGAAAACAAAATAATTATAGTTTTTTAAAATGAATTTCCGCCATGTAACGCCTAGTTCAATTAGTTATTAATGTGATATTGATATTCTTATTCTCGACGTATATTATTAGGTACAAAAACCTACCTTATACTTCCCGGTGGCATATGGTTTAATCCGGTCAAAATGTCGAGTAAGACTCGAAATATCATATTGATATGAGTGAAAATCATGAAAGTTTAAAAAAAATACGGAAAGGATGTCGTGGATTTCGATGAACCGGTGACAGAAGTCTATACTCCCTTTAGAGTTCAATGGGAGAAAATATCATGACAAAATAAGATTAGCGGCCGGTCTCAATAACATATCTATCTTTTACGATTGTCTAAAATAATGTCAAAATAGTAACCATCGGTACCTATCGACGAAAGTTTCGGTTTCATTAACCAAGGATTGATAGAAAAATTTACCTACAATATTGAACTATCTGTCGCAAAAGTTAAAAACTCAACTGTTTATCTGTGGTAGTGATCTATGTTTAACTGAAGATAAAATATTGAAACTGGCCATAAGTGAATCATAGATTCTAAATTCAAAATATTATAGGTTACGCGATTTCAATAGATATTAACAAAATTTACTCCTTAATCAAATATAACACGCAGTCCATACAAATGAAACGCTTATCATTTCCAACTCATTGAATGCGTAGAAGGTGGTCCGGTCTACTTCTCCAGTTACATTATAAGAAACCATCTATCTGAAGGAAATCAATTCGAATGTCGACTTCCTATTCAGCCGACAAGAAATCAATTATTGCGTGCGTATCGGAAGTAAGCGTTACTCTTTAACTTTTATTATATTTTTCATGAATTTTTAGTAACAGTAAAATAAATAATATCAACATACAAATTAATACACTATAACATATCTCACAGTGAAAGTCTCGTCAAAATTAATTTAAGAGATTAGCTAGAACAAACAGACAGGCAGTAAAAGAAAATTGTACTATACATAAATATTTTCATATGAATCTAGTGAAAAGGTGTTTATTAGCAATCACAAAACAGACACTTTAATTTTATTTATCTGAATAGATATAGATTTGCATCGATAACACTGAAATTAATCAGTGTAGGATTTGGTAGTACTTATGCTATACACTTCCTACCAATATTAAAAACGTGAAAGTTTGTTATAATGTTTAGATGTAGGTTTGTTACTCTTTAACGCAAAAAATACTGAATGAATTTTGATGAAAATTTACAATACTTTACCTTAACGAAGCAGGAACGGGAAATATTCTCTGCGCGGGCGAAGCTACGGGCGACAATAAGTTATAAATGGTATAACATTTTTTTATTTGGGTCAGGGTTGAAAGATTAATGACATTCTGAACTAATTCTCAAAAATTTGAATAACTCAACACGTTTAATAGCGTATTTATTTAGAATTCTTTTCGGAGATTTGAAAAAATCTCAATAGATTCATTCATCAAATTGGCATGATTTATGGCCTGAAACTCTTTCAGTAAATACAAATGAGAGGGCAGTAAGGGCGTTGGGTCACTGCCAAAGTGAAGCTTGATTAATGATTTTAAGGCACACCGGAATGTTTTGCAAAAAAAATATATTCAGAAACTTGTCAGTGCTTACAATTTATTTGTTTCTAAAGACAACGGCAATTAAAAACGTACAAAAAATGCTTGTTTATACAAACAAAGTAAGGAGCTGACGCAACCAATGGTGCACTCAACGCCGGCTGCATTCCCTCTTCTATGCATTTACCCATTGGTCGGGTCATACTTACTCGCACTGATCTGTCGCGCTGTACGCACGTTAAATTACCTACATATATATTGTAATGTCCAAAGTTTAATAAACTGTATTATTTATTCATGAAGCCCTATACTTCAATCTGATCACCTTAACAATTTTGCGACCGTGATTATTATTGTACGGAGGTGCAGTATATGAATTTGCAATCAATTGAGAACCGAAGACGCACTTTGTTGAAATTGAATGATATTGTGAAGGCAAACTGGAACGGCAACGACGGTCAATGGAATATTGGCAACGCTAAAAAGGGCTTGGCTGGATGATAGTCGGCTTCTGAAAGGGAGGTTTGCCCATTCCTTATTTTATTTCCTATTCCCGTTTAGCTTGCTCGAGTTCTGATTTATACTAGCTAAGTAATATTTACATAGTGTAGTGTATTTTATAAAGTTTCACAGTGTCATAATCAAGGCTAATTAAATTTTGATGCATTATTTTGCTCATTTACTGAAACAGGAAGCATTTAATAGGTAAGATAGTTACTTAACCGAATACCTTAGTACCCACTTAAGGTAGATAGTAACTTTTTCGGAGTTATCAATTCCATTTTGAAATAATAAATATTAATAAATTAATTGTTAGTGATTTACCTATAATAAGTTAGGATTTATGTATTTCCTATTTTAGCGATTTTACCGTAGTTTGTTATCCTATTATGTAATATGGCGTACGGTGTCCTTTGCGATTAGGTACCTACTACGCGTAGATAAACTACCGTACCTGGTTATGTATGTAATTGCTCGTACGTAAAACGTAAAATAATTAAAGTATATGTACAGTGGAGTATCCTACCTGTAGTACTTGTTAAACTCCTTCGAAATTTTATCAGTCTGTTTGTCACGCTAACCTCGAGAACATTTAGGAATTGTTTTTAAAGTAATTTCTCCCGTGTTGTACACAGTTACAATCTATAGGTACAAGCAGATTTATAAACAGCACTTACATAATTTAAATATCAATTCCAGTTCGAGTCATCGAGGTGCAAGTGCAAAGAGGCTTTATTTGTTATCTGGTGATCGATGCACAAAACTGGTTTTGGCGCGGCGACAGAGGCCTATTGTTCATGATAATAGCTGAGTTTTGTTTTGATTCACAAGTTAGCTTCAAGTAAGAGGTATTTAGGCACTTGAATTATTTGTTTTCATTGCAATGACTGGCACTGATGAAAAAATGTCACAAGAATTAAAAGAGGTTTAATGTAAACGGTCTTCTTTAAAGGGGAGATTGACAACTTTTGAAAAATGTTTAGTGGAGTTACAACAGCAAATTACTAGTTCTCAGGTTCAATATGAGGTTAAAACTAGGTTGAAAAAGATAGAAAAAATGTTAGAGAAATATGACCTCATACAAACAAGCATAGAAATTAAACAACTTAGCTCCGAAAACGAACCCGAAAGGGAAGTAACCGAGGCTAGATTTTATAAGTCTATTGCAGAGGCTCAAGTGTTAATTAATAAAAATACTATTAAGGACAGTGATGAAAGTCTAGGTTCTTATTCTTCAACACATACTACACATGTTAAGTTACCTCAGATTAAAATACCTAATTTTGATGGTGACATTTTAAAATGGTTGGAATTTCACGACACGTATTCTTCTTTGATTCATAATAATGAATCTATAGCAAGTATTAACAAGTACCAATACCTAAAAGGCGCACTATTCGGGTTCGCGGCTTCTGTGATAGCATCCCTTGAAATATCCAGTCGTAATTATGATACCGCTTGGAAACTTTTGTGTGACCGTTATAATGAACCACGTAAGCTAGTGTGTACCCACCTTAAAGCTTTGTTCGATTTCACTGTCACTAACGGTGATAAGTCGTTACGGTCTCTCGCAGATCATATTGCTATACATTTGAGGGCCTTAAACGCGTTAGATGAAAAAACCGATAACTGGGATACCCTTATCATTTTATTGTTTGCTGCCGAATTAGATCCCAACACAAGTACTAAGTGGGAGGAGCACATAAATCTTTTAACAGATAAACCTAATTTAGATTTTTTTTATGTTTTTTTACGCCAAAGAGCAGACATTCTTGAAGCAACATCAGTGTGTCAGCAATTTGCAACTGCAAATCAGCAACATCAGCAATCCTGTTCATGTGCAGCAGCCATCGCCACAGCGGCAGCAGCTGCCATATACTAAACATTTAAGTAAACAACAAAAATAATTTGTTGCCACTACTTGTGAAAACAGTGGTGTGAAATATAATATTAACTGTTTGGTTTGTAGTGGTGAGCATTTAATTTATTATTGCGACAAGTTTTTAGCTATGTCACCGGTAGACAAATTTAATAATTAAACATAAATACTGCATTAACTGTCTCCGTAGCGGACACTTAGCTCCCCAATGCAAGTCAAAACCATGTAAAATATGTCATAAGAAACACAATTCACATCTGCATCTAGAAAAATCTAATGCAGAACGGAAGCAATTAGTTTCTACTCCACTATTATTGACCACGCGTGTGGCCAACCAAGTTTTGTTGTCCACAGCTGTTATTAAGGTATCCTCCAAAAGCCACGGCCAAGGCTTAGAAGCGCGCTGCCTGCTCGATTGCGGAAGCCAGTCATCGTTTATAAGACAAAATTTAAAGGATGCTTTAGGTATTCAAAGTGAGAGCGTAAATTCGGTCAGTGTGACCGGTATTAATAATATTTCATTTGAAGCATTACAACGTTATAATATTAAGGTACAATCGCGTACAAATGCGTTCAGCACATTAGTCAACGCATTTGTTATTAAAGAAATCACTAGTACTTTGCCAAGTTGTGAGATTGATATTTCTAATATTAATCTACCAAAAAATATAATACTAGCTGATTGTGATTTTTATAAACCGGCTAAAATAGATCTGTTATTAGGAGCAGATATAGTCTGGGACGTGTTATGTTCAGAACAAATAAGATTGGGCCGTAATCAACCCATTTTACAAAATTCTGTGTTTGGTTGGTTAGTTTCGGGACCCGCTATTTGCTACAAACACATGAATTCACAGAGTCAGATTGTTTGTAATTTCAGTCAAGAGATAAGAAAACAGGTAAATAAATTTTGGGAACTTGAAGAGTGAGCTTCCCATGAAGCCTATGAAGTCGCCTGAAGAAGAGGCGTGTGAAACACATTTTGTTCAACACACTCGCCGCCTGGAGGATGGGAGATTTTGTGTCACGCTGCCATTGAAGGTCGAGCCTCGCCAGTTAGGCGATTCTTTTTATAAAGCACATAATAAACACTTACGCTCTTCTAACAATCTGCTCCTTCTCTGTCCCACTCACAACTCTAGTTTTGTACACTCTTCTTTCGTTGTGCAATCAATTCTTTACTGGAATGCACTCCCTCTTGATGTCAGGTTGTCTACTAGTCGGGAATCCTTTAGGGAGAAGGTACGGCTGCTTTATAGTGAACCATAGCTAAAACAATAATGTTTTCTTTTTCGTCACTATGTCCATTTTTGTGTGTGTATGTATTTATTTTATTTATATATTTATGTTTGTGTATATATATGTATGTATGTCTGTGTATATGTATGTATGTATTTATATATTTGTGTAAATCGTGTTTATGTATATCATATAGTATGCTGTACAATTTCTCATATCCCTGAGCACCTACCTAATATCATCTCTGCATCACCCTAAGGTTGACTGGTAGAAAATGCCTAAGGCATTAAGTCCGCCTTGTACTTTGTGCTAAAGTTTTAAATAAATAAATAAATAAGAGATTTGACTCATTAGAGAGGCGCTTTCGGAGGCAGCATGAAATAAAGGCCCAATATGTCAACTTTTTAGATGAGTATGAATTTCTCGGTCATTTGTCACAAGTTGAGAGATCTGATGATGCTGTATTTTTACCTCATCATCCCGTACTAAAAGAAAATAGCGAAAGTACCAAATGCCGAGTGGTATTTGATGCTTCATGTCAGACAACATCGGGTCTCTCGCTCAATTACATTATGATGGTAGGGCCTACTGTCCAGAATGACATTTTTTCTATTTTAATAAGACTTCGCCAGAATATATTTATAATAACAGGCGATATCGAAAAAATGTATAGACAGATACTTGTCGAGCCAAATCAAAGACAACTTCAAACTATTTTATGGTGTAAAAGTGAGACTGAACCGTTAAAATATATGCAACTTAAAACTGTGACATATGGTACATCATCAGCTCCTTTTCTCAGTACCCGTTGTTTAGTACAGTTGGCAAAGGAATGCAATGATTCAGAAGTGAGAGAGGTGATTTGCATGACTGATATATCGATGATTTAATCACTGGATAGTGTAAAGAACAGGATTTATATGAAATCTATAAAAGATTACAAACAAATTGTTATCAGCAGGTTTTAAATTACGTAAAGAGTAATTCACAGAAATTGCTAGATTTAATTTTGTATTGAACGGGATTTCGCGCGGCACTATATAACAACTAAAAGGTTAGTATACCTTTTTATTCCTCGACGTTTCGACAGGGTTGTACCTGTCGTGGTCCCGAGGCAACTGTGTGCCGCGCGAAATCCCGTTCAATACAAAATTATGCGTTCAACGCGTGTTAGTTTAAAACAAAAGTTTTGCTAGATTTGATTGCTAATGAGTTGAGTACAGATAGCAAACAAGAAAATTTGAAAATATCTTCGAAAACTAACATCTTAGGCTTAGAATGGAATCCTACATCAGATTGCATTCTTATATCAGTTAAAAGTTCAAAAAATTACGTAAATTTTATTTTTTTCACAAAGCGTGGTGTTTTATCTATATCGTCTAGCATATTCGACCCGTTAGGTTAGGTTAGTTTGTAGTTGTAGTTACTTGTTGAGTACAATTGAGCGTCAAATGAGATAAACGAGTTAATGCATGTTTGATTTATTCCTGTCGGTGCATGCTGCTTATGCAATCCTATATAAACAACGGAATATTTATTTTATTTTCATTTGCGGTTTCGCGCGTAATAGATAAGCAGTACTTAAGTTCAACACTTACTTACGTATTTCTTAACACGAAGTAAAAAAGAAGAGACGGCAATACTCTGTGGAATATATTAAATTCGGATTCATTGAAAATCCCACAAACCCATCGTCGCCTCAGTGCCTTCTATGTCTAAAACATTTTCGAATGAAGCAATGAAGCCTTCAAGACTGCAAGATCATTTGAATAAAATGCATCCAGATAAGAAAGACAAGAATGTAGCATATTTTCAACACCTAGAGATGAAGCATAATACTCAGCCAAGTGAAGCAAAACTATTTTCGGCAGCTGCTAAGCAAGATGACGACGGACTTCGAGCTTCGTACAATATCTCTTTGTTAATTGCTCACAAAATATGTGAAGAACTATTGTTTGCTAGAAATTTAGAGACCGATACAAAAGGCGAAACCATATTCAATACATTGGAAAAGTTTTGTGATGAGAAAGAGATTCCCTTGAAAAATAGTATATCAGTTGCTACGGATCGCGCTCCGGCTATGACAGGCTTCATAGCGTACTTAAAAAATAAAATTCCAGATGTACTTGCTGGACATTGCGTTATTCATAGACAACATTTGGTTGCTAGAAACTTAAGTGAACGACTATCACTGCAATATGTCATCGAAGCAGTCAATAAAATTCGTACCAGCGTTTTAAATGATAGATTATTTCATCAGCTTTGAAACTTTTAACGACATGAATCTCCAACTGCAAGGCGATGAACTAATATAATTAAAACAAAAAAAGTCGTTGCTGCTTTCGCAGCCAAACTGCTTCTACACAAAAAGAATATGGGCAGACGTGAGTTTCACAATTTTCCGAATTTATCAGTATCCTGCAGTAACGATGACTTGTTTGCCCACTGCCAACATTTGGAAAACCTCCACATTGACTTCACCGAACGATACCAGGACATTTTGAACTTAGAAATACCAGGCTGGTTGTTAGATCCGTTTTCAAATGTCAACACAGCAATCTCACCTCAGTTGGAAGAAGAACTTATAGAATTGACAGCAAACGAGGAAAGAAAAATCAAGTTCAAGAATTTTGGCTCCGATCCATCCGAACCGATGGATTGTGGTCAATCGTTCAACGATTCTTGATAGCAAACCCATCGTCATATTTGTGTGAACGTGGATTTAGTGCTGTGGCAACGCTGCTTACTAAAAAGAGAAATCGTTTGCATGTTACCGAAAGTGGCGACTTGCGGCTGTTCTTGAGTAAATTGGAACCTGATATCAACAAACTTATTAAACAGCATCAGATTCATCCTTCACATTAGTTTTTTTATATAAGAGTCGATTATGTTTGTTTTATTTTAAATAAAAGATACTCTGTCTGAATACTATAAAGTTGCGTTTCAATAATCATTCTCATTGGCAGGTGTAGCCCGTAAGAGTTAACTTGAGACCTGAGCGACGTTATGTAGTACCTACTGTGCTCAGGTCTCAAGTTAACTCTTGCGGATTATAGTAAACGTCTATTTTAGAATGAATGTCTAATCTCCGCTAATATAGCTCACAACAATTAATTAATTTAATTTGAAGTTATAGTGGTTTTTAAGTAGGTGAAAAAATGGTGGCGCTAAAAATTTATTTAGTCTCAAAGTGGGCAGTAGACAAAATAAGTTTGGGAACCTCTGCACTAGGCCATGTCACGGTTAGACTTTTGTCCGCAAAGTCAAAGGTTGCTCCGCTGAAATCAGCAACAATACCTAGGCTGGAGTTGTGCGGAGCTGTGTTGGCAGCCCGATTGTGTAAAAAGGTAACGGACACAGCATATGTTAGGTCTGATTCGAAAGTTGTACTGGGATGGCTAAACACGCCTTCGCACAATCTTAACACATTCGTGTCCCATCGTGTGGTCGAGATTAATGAATTATGTAATGCAAGCGCTTGGATGTATGTGCCTTCAAGTTTGAATCCAGCTGATCTTGTATCACGTGGAGTGTTCCCTGAAGATGTACAAAATCTCACACTATGGTGGGATGGACCTACGTTTCTACGGGGCACACAAGAAAGTTGGCCAAAACAAGGGCACTGTGGGACACACTTAGATTTAGAGTTACCTGAAATTCGGGTTAATTTTTTTAACATAGATACATCTTCAGTTTCGATTATTGAATTTAAGCGATATTCAAGTTTTATTAAATTACGTCGCATTATGGCTTACATTTGCCGGTTTCTTACTCATAGGAGTAATAAACAATACAGCCATTTAACAGCAGTTGAGTTAGAGAAGTCCGAGCTAAGGCTCGCTAATCACAACAAGAAAAATTTCCAAATTATTATAAAAGTTTTAAAACTCTCCCTGCTTTATATAGCCTTACGCCTTTTATTGATGATGCAGGAATTATTCGCGTGGGTGGGAGGTTGGAAAACTCTAATTATAATTATGATAAGATACATCCAATTGTTTTAGATAGTAAGCATGATTACACAATTTTGGTTATGAAATATTATCATATTAAACTATTATACGCTGGCCCGTCTTACTCCCGGTTACTTTCTGTCGTCAGAGAACAATATTGGCCCATTGGTGGCAGAGTTTTAGCAAAAAGAATTTGTAAAGATTGTATTACATGCAGACGCCAGAGAGGCTATTGCTAAGCAAATTATGGGTAATTTACCAACACAACGATTGTCCCCTAGATTTCCTTTTGAAATATCGGGAATAGATTACGCAGGGCCGTTTATGATACTAAACAGAAAGGGACGTGGCGCAAAGCTTGTAATAGGCTATCTTTGTGTGTTTATATGTTTTAATATCAAAGCTTTGCATCTAGAGTTAGTTAGTGACTTGACCACGGAAGCGTTTATTCTGGCTTTGCGAAGCTTTATGTCCCGCCGAGGAAAACCACGTGAGATATTCTGTGACAACGGAACCAATTTTGTTGGCGCAAGCCAAGAGATTGGTGCTCTTGTTAGGATTTTTTCTGATTCTGTGCTAGACCTTGCTGATGAGGGCATTCGATTTAAGTTCTCTCCTGTAGCTAGTCCAAATTTTGGTGGAATTTAGAAGGCGGCTGTGAAATCGGCGAAATTTCACATTAAAAGAGTTATAGGTAACGCTAATATTACTTTCGAGGAGCTCACTACATTACTCTGTCAAATAGAGGCTATTCTAAACTCGAGACCCCTTGTTCTAAGCCTGATCAGTTGGTTCTTAATAAAGATAATTCAACTCCGCCATTGAAGTGGCCTTTGGGTAGAATCACAACTGTTTACCCTGAATCTGATGGAGCATGCAGAGTGGCAGACATAAGAACCAGCAAAGGGATTATACGAAGAGCAATCAATAAGATTTGCCCTTAACTGACTGAAAACGCAGTCTTACGGAGTTTGATATTTATTACTATTTTTTTGTAGAAGAGTCATCACTTTCAAGCCGGTGGAGATTGTTTATACAAACAAAGTAAGGAGCTCACACAACCAACGGTGCACTCAACGCCGGCTGCATTCCCTCTTCTATGCATTTACCCATTGGTCGGGTCATACTTACTCGCACTGATCTGTCGCGCTGTACGCACGTTAAAATTACCTACATACGAGTATATATTGTAATGTCCAAAGTTTAATAAACTGTATTATTTATTCATGAAGCCCTTATACTTCTTTTTTAATAGAATATGACATGAAAAGTTATTCAATAATTTTCAATAAATTTTAATTAAGGATTGTATGATTATCAAAATAACTAGATGACCCCCACGGCTTCGCCCGTGATTACTTCGAATTCCCGTCGCACCTATTTATTCCCGTCGCTTATAAATTCTACAAAAAACTTGAGAGGTGTCAAGGGACACCCGGATGGAACGAAGTTCAAAAAAAAAAAGTTTGAAAAGTTTTTTTTTTATAGGTAATATAATATGTAACTAACAACAGATGTAAAAAGATGATGTTAATGTATTAATAAATAATTAATAAAAATATAAAATATAAAAAGCAAATAGCAAAAAGTGTCGTGACAACTTTTCGTAAGAAAAGTGTCGTGACAACTTTTCGTAAGAATTTAAAACGATGATGTTAATGTATTAATAAATAATTAATAAAAATATAAAATATAAATAGCAAATAGCAAAAAGTGTCGTGACAACTTTTCGTAAGAATTTTTTCCGTCTAGCTCCCTTTCACAACGCGCGATAAGGAACTTCGTTCCAAAAAGCAAATAGCAAAAAGTGTCGTGACAACTTTTCGTAAGAATTTTAGTGTCGTGACAACTTTTCGTAAGAATTTTTTCCGTCTAGCCCCCTTTCACAACGCGCGATAAGGAACTTCGTTCCAATAATGCATAAAAGTTTACCCGATTTGTCAACATTTATGATTACTGCCGCTTTCCGGCGTGTACCGTGATGATTTATAGCCTATAGCCTTCCTCGATAAACGGGCTATTCAACACAAAAATATATTTTTTTAATTGACCATGAGGTCCTGAGAAAATCGCGTTCAACAAACCAAACAAACAAACGCCCTATTCAGCTTTAAACATTAAGTATGGAGTATAAAGAAGCGTAGCCTCGCTGACTCAGTGTTTTGTAAACGATCACTGCGTTAAGCAACTTTCACTAAGGCTGGTCATGGATGGATATTCACTTTGTGGAATTTACATTTGCTAGCATTTCTGTGCTTCAGAAGGCACGTGAAGCCGTTAGTCCCGGTTGCCAGTAAAATAGCAGTCGTTAAGCCAAGTTGAAGGTCTTATGTGAGGTTTGAAATGGCGTAACGCCTGATTTAATTAGTTATCTTGAAATATTTTGCTGCCTGCGCTTATCCATTTTAACACGGTAATGGGCTCACCACCTGTTATGTGGGACAAAAATGCACACAGTAAAATGTGAGCGTATAAATGCCTCTGCCAAACCTGTGATGATAAGGCGTGATAAACATAAAAATAACTAGTTTTTAGTAAAAAGCGTTAGTGCTTTTAAAATGAATTCCTCTACTTAATTTGTCAAGAAAATAAAACAATTTACATCAAGCATCCCACGCATTTCTATCAAGTTCGCGATTTTCTATAAAAAAGAATCTATTCAGATTCTATTTAAATTATTGTTTACTTTCTTAATTTTACCAGGACCAGATATGCATTATTCCTGAGGATCATGATAAGCATAATGGGACAAACTCAATAAAATATTGCATTGTCATCGGTTCTTGTTAAGTGTGCAAAGTTTTAAGTCAATCGTTTTGAAAGGGGTGAAAATCACGTTCAAAGATCCCGTTACATATCCGCATATTGTATAATTATGTTCACACTAGAGTCCATATTATTATTTAATTTATATTATTTATATTTGCTTTTCTATCTTAAATGATATTTCGAGTCCCCAAAAGCAACCTTCGATAGTAAAACTAGAATTTTTGGGTCTATATTTAAGCTCATACCTATGCTTTTGATTTTTACAATCATCATGTTCTGTTTCTAGATCTAATGCTTCTTATGTCTTCACTTAGACTTAACCCGAATTATAAACAATTGTGTGACAATAATATAATTTTCATTTCGAACCCGTTAGTCTTTCAAAGTGCCTTTATACAACTTGGACGGCATTAATTACCATGAAACATATTATAACATAGATATAAATGTCATGATGAAAAAGTAGCGAGCGCGTTGCAAGGCATAAGTGGTTCTAGTTCTCGAAACCTTTGTATATTATTCATATTATTAGTATTAAACTACAACAGCAAAAGAAATGTTGAATAACAGCAATACATTTAAAACCCTGGCTATACTCGGAATTCAAAGCTGAAATCGCTTTTCTCTTTTTCATTAATCGGTTTTACAAAGCTCAGAATTTCAAAGTAAAGTTTACCAGAGAACTTCCTAAAACGTTTGATTCTGCAAAATTAAAAAGTGTAAAACGTAATTTGCTTACATGCTTTTTTGTAAATAGAATTTCTTATGAAGTCAATCCTAAATTAAAAAGCATTTAAATAAAAGAATTTAGAACAGTCAGGCTTAGGTTCGATCCCAATTGACTGGTAGTGTAATTCGTTCCACAATCAACATGATATTATATTTTAAAATTTAAATAACCCCATACAATAAATAGTAATTATAGTTTAAAAAAGAGCCGGGTTTTCTGGAGATCAGTAGCACCAATTCAAAGTTACTGTATTGCAAGATCATAACTTGCAAGGTACCTACTCATTACAACCAATATATTGAAGCCAAATACGATATGTCTGCTGTAAGTTTTCGAAGAGTTGGGTTCTCTGGAGACCACTCTGGTGTTGCTTGATGCGCAACCAGAACTGTCGAAGTTATTAATTAAATGTCATTTTCTCAAACATGCATGGAAATACTGTCATTATTTCGAAAAAAGAATACGTGAAGTGTGAATGTCCGAAACAAACTTGTGTGGATCCCACAAAAATTTGTTCTGACCAAGGAAGCGAACCCTAGAGCTCAGCATGGCATTCGCGTATACTATTTTTGTTTTAGATTTTCCATCTTGCTGCGTAAAACACTGAAGGTAAATCAAAAATATTTTCTTCTAGTAGGTAATTGTAATTGCCCAATATGGCTAATGTAACTTTTAATATGAATTAAATTAAATGTATAATACTTTTTATTATTACAAACTACGGTTATGCTCACGTGTGAATTTCGGGATAGCCCGACTAGTTAATATAATAGTAGACTATTCTAATATAATATATTTGTTTTATTTCCATGCATTCTTTTGAGAAAAGCACCATATATGCCTCGGCCGGAATGGCAATTGCATGTCTCGTATTAGTGTAGTCCTCGCCTACGGCTCGGCCTTTAAATTCATACTCGACCTGCAATTGCTTATTTCCCGGCCTTTGCAATAATGTACTATTAACGATTTTACTGGCAAGCATTAAGCACTTATTCGAGTAATCATACGCCAAAAATGCCTTACATCATTTTGGAACAGAGCTGATACTCTTACATTGCTTGACCGATATTAACCAAACATAGAAGAAGCATCGCAAGGAAACTGGCTTCCAAATGAAAACAAAACCGCAACGTAATAGGTCCATACGTTTGAGAGCTATAACAAAGTACATGGCTACAATGGCACGGACAGACGCACATACACACACACACACCGACATCGACTTTAAACTTGTAACACTCATCGTTTTGCGTCAGGAGTTAAAAATAACAGATTTTTTTAATAATTATATCGCAGGCTTTATAAGTTCGTATATTGCATATAGCATGCAGCATAAACTTCGGTTTAGTCGTTAAAAGCGACGGAGAGTAATCGTAAAGTAGAGCATAATATTAGTATAATAACAATGAACGAAGTAATACACGTAACATGAGCGTTTTATGTTCATGTAAAAATGTATTTAAATTATTTTATTGAATATTTGAATGGAAAAATGTCAAGGTCAATTTAATTTAAAACTAATAAAGAAATAGTAAGCTGATACCTACAAGCATTTAATTGTCTATATTATAAGTGTTAACACCATAGCCCATAGAAGTTTGCAACTCTCAGTGCCAACCCTACAAAAGTTTATTGAACAATAACTATTTATTTCGTAAAAATATTGTTACTAAAAGATTACATACAGATACTTTATTTATAAGATTTATTAGGTCAGCAGGAGCACCACCCGAAGAGACCTCAATAATGTACCTCTAAACATCACCTATGATAATCTAGGGTTGAGAAATTACACTCTAAAAACTCTCCTTCACACCACCACTGAGAATAAATTGCCGGTGTTCCCATACCACATTCGCACACCATAATGTAAATTTCCCTAAGTACTACTCAGCAATTTGTTAAGTACAATTGTAACGTACTTGGAAATAAATGGGTTGACGCAAAATCTTGTGTTATACCTACGCTTAATTACACATTTCAGGTTTGTTAGGGTACTTAAATACTTATGAAATAGAACAATTTATTTACGTCACGAAAAGCGTCACGTTTTCTGCAGTTATTAAACTTATTTACCTCTATTGTACCTACACTAGTATTTATTGCAATACATTATAAAGTTTGAATTGGGCAAAAAAATTGCAAAGTCGTGTGGAATAGTAAGGTACAGTCAGTTAAGAACAAACATAATAACTTTATTATATAAACAAAATTTTTATTATGCGTGCAGGTTACAAACCTGAACTTTTGTAAATGCTACAACTACAATAACACGAGTTTTTTTTGTAGTGTTGCTTACACACGCTCATAGAATATAATTGAATAGAATAAACTTTATTGCACATCAATATCAAACACTCGTGTCAAGAGATACTTCCATATATATTATTTTACCCATTTCGTTTTAAATTAAAATGACTAAACTGAGTTATCTCGCTAACATGAATTCAGTCACACCTTATCTCTGAAGTGACCTCCCTTTCTACTACCAACTTTCAGTATACTCGTATTATCGTGTTAAAACTACTATTAAAATTTCAAGTCACTCATAAGGCCCCGAACTTTACTTACTGGCCATTCTAAAGCACGGAAACGTTTTTTACTAGAAACGCCATAAAGGTAGTATTTTAGATATACCATAGCGTAAGCTGCTTTAAATAGTGATCAATTACAGAACACTAAGCAAGAGCGGCTACGGGACTTTTTCTCGCTAAAGTAAAATATTATACCTTTTTAATATACTGCAGTGTGACTCGGTCAAGTTTCTGCTTCTATAAGAGGCTTACTTTGATTCCAATCTTTGCAGAGATTCTAGAGCAACAAGTCTGGGTATTAACCGAGATAAGATTCTTTCACTTATTTTTAATAAGTAAACGTATTTTACAAATTAAAGTCGACTCGATTCTATGTATCTTAGTATATTGCCAGTTGCTTTCAAACCCTCCCTATACCCAAATTCAGAGCCTCGACTACGTAACAAAGTGATATGCTATATTGCAAGTTTTGAATGAAAGTGTCAGCGTTAATCTGGGAAAGGGCGTGCTTCGTTGGTTCAAAGCCGAATCTGATATTGGACACACGTTCAATGAATAGGTAAAAACCGATTAATGAGGAATATATTGTGCGAAAGTAGAGGGTAGAAGGTGTCAGAGTAGGCCGAGGCTTACATATAAGCACCATGTGAGCAAATTGCTCAAAAATTGAAAGTTACTCAGATACACAGATGGACATGTGTGAAGCAATTAGTGAATCTGTAGAAAGCGAAAGAAGAAATGAAAACGAAAGAAATGATTTGGGAAGCCTGGCAATCTGTCTTCCCTGACTACCTTTTAAAAGTTATAAAAAGTAGAATGAATTTTTTGAATGTTAACTGCGTCTCATTAACTTTTGCTCTTACCGATACTGTGGTTACAAAACTATGCTGGTGTTACAGTATGGTACAGAAAATGTTACAGAAAATATAACCAACATTCCCAAAGTAAGGACTCTAAGCCTACAAACGCCATTCCTCTATACTTTGGGCGGTTTAATGAAATCTTCATAGCAAGTTACCTTCAAAGTTCAACGCAAGTAAAGTCATTAATTAAAAGTTAGAGGTATGTATGACGTGAGCAATGCTAATACCAGCTTACAAAGCTTACAAGTGGGTATAAGTACAGTAAAATTCAAAATATTTCAGGTTTTGCTTAATGTCTTTAAATTTTTTTCTATGACCTATTTACCTGGCTATTTAGATGGCGAAAACTCATCGTAGAAATAGAACGATAATAAAGGAGAGGAAAGGTATTGACCATGCATCCTCGATCCGTCACTTCTAGCGCACATTACTTAAAAACTATCACAACTAATGGTAACGAAGAAAAGATGACTCAAACTCCTCAAGCAAAGGGATATAGATAGGACTGGAAGTAGTTTTATCTAACCCTCTAGATTGTTAGAGGGTTACGTGGAATAATACCACTTTATAATGTCACATTAAAGCTATTAGGTTAAGATCTATTGAATTTTCAAGTTTGAAATTCAATATGAAAACAACGCTGGTATTGTCGTCTTAATAACTTTGCCTTCACTTTAGTAAGACTTGCAATAACTTTAGTTTGTTTCACTTCAAGTACGAGTAGATAGACAACTTAACCTTTGAAGTTCTCCTCATAATTATTTTTTCATTTTAATTTTATTCAGCGTACGAAGCTGAGAGCTCTAGCACGTTGCTAATGATTGTTTTTAAATGAAATGTTGGCTTCTGTAAAACTTATGTAATATCAGTTGTGTTAATATATTAAGTTAAGTGGTGTAATATCTTGCAGTTTGTGTAATATCGGTGTTCTTTGTGTTAGTGTCAAATCTTCATATAAAGAACAACGCTGCTGTAAAGTTTCCATTGCTTCAATGGGGCAAGGACACAGGACCTAGGACTTAACTTGTCATAGAAAAATCACTATATGATATAAAATAAAAAATATAAAGGATATAACTAATGCTAACTAAATGTTAACACTAATGACGAGGCTGTATAGACTAGTTTTCTTTGCCTAGCCAAGATGTGCAAAGTCAAATACCAACAACAATCTCTATTTAATTCACTTGTCATTACGACTTTGTGGCGCCAACTAACAAGCATGACGTAGGGTTACGTATATTATTTTTTAAAACTAGCGAATCATTCGTGTTTTTTTGTTTTAATTTACTTAATTAATTTACACAAAGAGTTAGAAAATGTGAAGAAAAGAATATGTTGCAGAGAACAGCGGTGTTCTTTGTATTAGTGCCAAATCTCCATAGAAAGCTCTAGTAAAGTTTTCACCACTTTACTGGGACAAAGACTTAGGACTGGACCTGACAAAGACTAATAAAATTTGAATACTAAAGACTCGGCTGTAAAGACTGAATTTCTTTTGCTAGCCCAAGATGGGCGAAGAGTCGAAGATAAATGACAACAATCACTTGTAGAATCATGATATCCTAACGAGTTACAATTTAACACCCTCCAGCTGCATTCCAAGCAGTTTACAATAGGTATCGAAAAAGGTTATTAAAGTAGTAGTAGTAGTAGTAGTAGTTCATTCATTCATTTCATCCACATGTAGTCAATTTAAGATGATAAATACAAACTAAAGGAGAGCATATTTAAGCTGTTTTTTATTACACCTTGCAGTTTTCTCGCTGTAGTGGGGTGAAAAGTTACGGGTTCCGATTAGCAACAAATCCTTTGATGTTAGGACTTTATGAGATAGGTAAGTATAAATATTTAAACTATAAAATTAAAATAAATATTTTTTTCGTGACCTTTTTTTACACAACGAAATCTGGGCTAAAGTAAGCTCTTCGTAAAAGATCTGATTGGACAACTGGTAAAAATACTTATATATTATTTGGAAATACATAAATTTTATATCCGCTTAAAGATTAGTCCTACTTAGATTCCTAGTTGCTTAGATTTGAATACAATTTCTGATTAGAAAAAGAATTGCTATCTTGTCTGTAACATTTTTTTTCTTTTTTGTGTGGAAATCCTCATGGATGCTATGCCGGACTCCTACCGACTAAAATCCACACGTATCCCTTCCATCTGTCTATAGGATAGCCCAAAATAATAATATCTAAGATTTACAGTGGAAAAACTTTCAACCTTCAGCAGGGCTACAACTTGCGACTTCTCCCTTGCCGAGGAGCTGTTTAACCAGCTAAGTTCAAAACACTCGACATAGACGAATTTTACCGCGTTTAACGTATTACGAATACTAAAAAATATTGGCCTTTAAATTATTGTGTACTTAAAGCTTTGTAATAATAGAATATTATTATAAATTATTTTAAAAGGCAGTTAGAGTTAGTCGATAAAACACTCCATTTCAAGTTGGTATCACCTTTCATGTGAATAGAAAACAGCAAACAAGGAAAAGTTATGTAAGCACACTACATCATATAAGTCAAGTCCACCTTTACAATAAACTACATAACATTGTCAGAGTAACAGATGGCGACAATGTTCTAAGTTCTGATATAAATCAAACCCTTTTAATGTTCGGCTATCGGTCGCTTGGGTCAAGTAGGTAAAAGTGATTTACAGAGGTAATAAAGACTGCTAGAATCGAGCATATTGCTCGCGTCAGCACCCTTCAATGGTTGGAATGATTCGTGTAATGGAATGTAACGTGAAAAGTTTGCGATGGTGATATACCTAGGTGTGTCTTGAACATTTTCCTGGCAGCTGGTTTAATTATGTAACTCTATAAAGGATATGGACAGAAAAAAAATGTTACATAATATTCGATAAAATCACATAAAATTCGATAAAATTCGAAAAAAAAAACGAAAAATTTTTCTAAAAATAAAACAGGCCAAGTGATACGTACGAAAAGATTCGTACCATTTGATAGTCTAACTAATTTAAAAGCGACAAAAAGTATCACGTTTGATGTATGGCAGCCCTAAATAATTTATTTTTGTTTTATTATTTTAACTAACTATCTTCACGCTGTATCCCTGATGGGGTAGTCAGATATTACAGATCGCCAGGGTTCGCGATCCATGAACACTTGTTTCGCTTCCTGCAAATTCATCAATCGCTTCATACGTGCATGTCTGGGTATCCGAGTACTTTTGACTTTTCTGTTTTTGAGCAATCTGCTCTCGTGGTCATATGTAAGTCTCGGCCTACCCTGACTCCTTCTACCCTCTACTTTCGCACAATATATATTCTTCGTCAATCGTTTCTCACTCATTCGTTGGACGTGTCCAAATCAACGGAGCTAGAAAAGAAAATCAACTAAATATTCTGTGAATGTTTGATTCCTACCTGTTGTCGTGATTGAATATCAAGCAAAAACGACATATTCACGTTTATTGTATCTGAGCCCCATTAAAATATTTTCCATATATTTAAAAAGGTTATAGTTTTTAGGGTTCCTAAAAACAAAATGACATAAATTCTGTTTTTAAGAACCTTATAAAGTAATGGTAAATATGAAGTTTTCTTGTACTATCACAGTGCAGTTCAACAACATGGATTGCCTTTTCACGTATCATTTCTGTTACATTATTGTACAGTATAATATCGGCATTATGCTATAGTTATGGGACGTGACATTACCTATCATATTCGTAGGTTGCTGTACGTGGGAAATGCTCCGCTACTAAATTACTTGGTATTACATGTATATTGCGAGCCACAAATGTGCCTTAATCACGTTATTGCATATTGCTTCTCTACATATAAAGTCACTATGGAATCTATACATACGGAATCTAAATAAATTTCGTGTCTGGTAGATTGACTGATTCATAAACGTTTAGCTCACCTTGGTTGAAAATGGCAATTATAAGTAGCTATTATAATGTATGTAGATGTCTACTAAAGAATTGTTTTCAGAAATGGTTTCAACTGCAGAGATAATATTTTAGGATCTAAAATATTAACCCTGGCTTTTGGAATTTTGATTCAGATAACGGAATGGTAATACATTTTCTCTTTACTAGCGCGCAGTGATAATCACCACTGCGCACTACTAAAGAGGAAGCACTACCAAAAATGCCTATGCTGGCTTGCGCGGGGTCAGCAAAACTACTAGCATAGTGTAGTTGCGAAATTCACCTCCACCTACCCTATATGGGCAGATATGTATGTATGCTTCAGAATATTAACTCTTGTACCTTATACACGAGTCACATTACTGCACCTCTTATAGTTGTGGTTGCATGGGTATTTTAGGCTTGAGATATTGTGCAATCTTGGCGGTAGGCTTGTTTTTCTAATACCACTGAGGTGGCAGACAAGCATACAATTGTAAATTTACCTTGGCGATACGGACATTGTAGTCGCTTATTTCCTGACAGTACATAATTAAAAAAACAGGTTGCAGTTTCTTTTATATTGGCGATACTAAATATTGTATTTCAAAATACAGAATTAAAATAACAATCATTTAAAATTTTACTGTGATATCTTTTACTATGGCAATAATTTCAAAACATGTATTAAATTTTGCCTCATTTAATTCTATCAGAACACACCGTAAGGCCCGTCAATTTTCACGGCTTCATGTCACCAACAGCAGTGCAAATAAGAAAATCGGAATAACGGAAAACGTGTTGTAAATAAGTAATGTGGAATACGTATTTTATGGATACGAAAATAATGGATATTTTAGACATTTGACGAACATCACAAAAAAAAACATTAAGAATTACTGACTATTGCTACAAATCCTACTAATATTATTAACGCGAAAGTTAGTCAATATGAATGTTTGTTACTCTTTCACGCAAAATTTTCTGAATGGATTTTGATGAAACTCTACAATAATATAGCTTACACATCAGAATAACACAGAAGCGACTTGTTATCCCGGGAACAAGTTCCTGTAGGAAACGGGAAGGAGAAATCTTACCACGCGTGCGGAGCAGCGGGCGTCAACTAGTAAAACATAATTGGATAAAATTAATATGACTTCCAATAATAGAATCATATCTTTGAAGAAACTCATAGAATAGAAGGTAACAAATAAATTCTTTACAATTTGGGTACTTGTTTCGAAATACTAGAGATTGAAAGGTTATACAATTTACGCCAAAATTTCATTATTATTTGAATTATAGGCTGCTGCTAATTACAAAACTTTTAAACCAAGAACTTAAATTATCTATTTGAAAGATGATTTTAAGTCTTCTCATTTGAATAAACAAATGTTCTGTTGAAATTATTATTTCTGTAGGTATTAGCTATTTATCTCAGTTGTAGTATTAATTATTAGTAGTAGTCGTTAAGCCTGGTTGAAGGCCATATGTGCGGTTTCAAAAATGTCAACAGCAGGTCGCCACAGCCTGCACCTGTCCATTTCAACACGGCAATGGGCTCACCACCCGTTACGTGGGACACAAATGGAAACGCTGAAATGTGGGCGTATAGTATGCCTCTGCATACCCCTTTGGGGATAAAGTCTTGACAATATGTATGTATGTTTCCTATACACATTCTATAATAATTACAAACAATGAATCTAAGAAAAGTAGTATTGTGACAATCCATCTGCACCTGTCCGCACTTTTGTAAGGTCCATGCTACAAATCATATATACATATTGTCACGCCTTTATCCCTGAAAGTGTAGGTAGAAGCATACTATACGCCCAAATTTCATTGTATGTATTTTGTCCCATGTCACGGATGGGTAAGCACTACATATGAACTTTTCGAATTACGATATTTATGTGCCTCGGTGGCACAGTGTCAGTGCACGGCTGAGGTCCGGGGTACGATTCCCGGGTCGGAACAATTATTAGTGTGATCCACAAATGTTGGTTTCGGAGTTTGGTTGTTTCCTATGTAAAATATGTATGTATGTGTAAATATATAAGTATGTATATCAGTTGTCTAGATCCCATAGTACAAGCTTATAGCTTAGTTTGGACTACAGCGCGGTCTGCGAGAAATGTCCCACAAATTTATTTAATACTGATTATTCCCACAATGAATGTCCCACAATAATAATTTATTATTATTAGCTTTTTGCAATCAACCATTATTATTTTTAAATACTAACCAAATCAAACAATATTTAAGCCTGATCTTATTCTGTGAAAGTGGAGGGTGAATAGAGAGTTATGAAACAGTAAATGTAATAGGTTTATAAAAGGCTTGAAATTTATGTGTAATCTTAGGTACATATTTCTTCCTGGATCCGGGGATTATAATGTACAATCTATGCAACATTGCTTTATTTTAATTTTCTCTCACTCTCTCCCCCTCTCTCTCTCTCGCTCCCTCTCTCTCTCACACACTCTCTTTATTTTACTGTATTCCCAGTAGCTACCAACTTGGAAGTACCTATTTGGAAATAAAGTATAAGTCAGACGGCAGTTGCTCCTAAGGGCTAGGTTTTTTTTCAGCATTGTTAGAAACATCTACCGTCTGACATTCTAACACCGTAAGGGCGCCTATGTCGTTGCTCACCTTTTAATCAGCAGGCGCACCGCTAACAGGTCAGGTCACTTGGGCTCGGGAAATCTTAGTAACACTCGTAATATAACAAAACAAAAAATAACACCCATGTTGTATGTAAATATAATAAACATCTATATGTAGATATACTTGAAGAAGTGTCACTAATAAAATCGGAAATCATATTTTACAGAAGATTCTGATCAGAAAAAAGACAAATAAAAACACACATTTTCACAATTATTAGAATGGATATAATGTTCACCATCATTATAATTCTCGCCTGTCTAGTTATGGATTGTCACCGTATAATGGATCACTGAAATGAAATGTCAATAATGATTAGCTCTCTGGAAGCAATATTACTCTGGAACAATATTACTCATTTGATAGAGTCATTAGCTGTATATAGAGGTATTACAATTTCAATTACACGATTGTATGAAATGCTTTAACAATTTTAATGTTTTGTTGTGTTTTTTATACCACATAGACAAGCAAATGGCCCATAGGCACCCATGGAAAGCGGTCACCGAAGCCTATGGTTTGATCTTCTAAGACCCCTTTTGAAGAATTCCATACTTTAGAAGTTTGGGAAAACCCACTCATTACTTTGTAGGTATTTTTTTAATTTTGCTAATTGTCATTCCATTTTTTGTGCTTAGGTAATGCTTGATAGGAGTAACCTCCTATAAGTGCTCTTGTTGACTAATGGATAAGGCAACGATATAGATGCTTTACGGGATTGAGATTTCAGCCGGCAGTCGCTCCCAACAGTATCAATAATCAAAAGCTAATTCAGAAGCGCTCGTGGTCCCGCGGTCCAAATTCCAGAACGTTTCTCAATACTCGATCAACGCTTGAGACTAGATTTTGCCTTATAAAATTTACTCTCAAGTGTTTCTTGAGTGTTGATAAACGTTCTGAAATACGGCCCTTAGTGTTCTGTAAACGATCTCTGCGTTAAACAACTTTCGCTACGGTCACGGATGAGTGACCACTTTGTGGCATTTATATTTGCAAGCGTTTCCGTGCTTCGGAAGGCATGTTAAGCCATTGGTCCCGGTTGGCAATA
Source organism: Thumatha senex (assembly GCA_948477245.1). NCBI lineage: Eukaryota > Metazoa > Arthropoda > Insecta > Lepidoptera > Erebidae > Thumatha > Thumatha senex. The sequence continues at coordinate 11,794,973 of OX419732.1, read as the reverse complement.
ACATGGCAGTCGTTAAATCAAGTTGAAGGCCTTATGGGTGGCTTGAAAAATTTCAACAGCAGGTAGCCACAACCTGCGTCTGTCTATTTCAACACGGCAATGGGCTCACCACGTATTACGTGAGACAGGAATACACATGGTGAAAAGTGGGCATATAAGATGCTTCTTTCACCCCTTCGGAGATAAGGCGTGATAGATAAATAAAAGCTAATGCAACTAAAAGTAGACTCCAGGTTCCAAACCTAGGAAGGATTTACAAGCTAATGGAAATACATTTCGATGAATAAAAAGAAATACCGCTTCAACGTCGTTCCTTATTGAATATTTATTCCTACTCGTGCATTTACGTCGAACAATAAAATTTTCCTCTTAATTTACTTTCTATTTAATTAAAATTCAAACGCTGAAATATAAGTTCAAGGCTTTTTCTCTATTAAGTAGTCAAGTGGAATTCTTAATTAAATTAAAGCACGTTTATTGAAATGGAAGTCTTCAATATATTTTTTATTTAAGTAGGTAGTATCAACATTCAACGAATGAGTGAGCAACGATTGACGAGGAATATGTACTCTGCGAAAGTAGAGGGTAGGCAGAGGATAGTCTGGGTAAGCCAAGACTTACTTATGGCCAAAAGTACTGTCATACCCGTGTGCATGTATGAAACGATTAATGAATGAGCAGAAAGCGAAAGACGTGTGTGTGGATCGTGAAGCCTAGAGATCTGTTCTCTCTAACTACCCCGTCATGAAAAGAGCGTAAAGATAGTTAGTTATAATCAGAATTACGCGACTTTCTATTGAGCCTGACCCCAAAGAACTGGCTGAGGTTATAAGGGTGAGCAATTTCCCTTTGACACGCTTAAACGGGTTTCTTTGGAAACTCTAAGCCATAAAGGAGCTCGGTGCCGTTTTAGTCGGTAGATTCCTAAAACGTCTTTTACACTGTGAGTAAAGCGCTCGTGGCCTCGCAGACTCAGTGTTCTGTAAACGATCACTGCGTTAAGCAACATTCGCTATAGGTGGTCCTCGGATGGGTGAACACTTTGTGGAATTTACATTTGTGAGCATTTCCATGCTTCGGAAGGTACGTTAGGTCGTTGGTTCCAGTTGCCAGTAAAATGGCAGTTAAGCCTGGTTGAAGGCCTTAAGGGTGGCTTTAAAAAATTCAACAGCAGGTCTCCACAGCCTGCGCCTGTCTAATTCAACACAGCAATAGGTTCACCGCCTGTTACGTGGGCGTATAGCGTGCCTCTGCCTATCCCTTCGGGGATAAAGGCGTGACAATATGTACACTGTGAGCTCTGTTCACTTGGGGGCACCCCAAAGTATCTTAGAGACATCCAAACTTAAAGACTTACTTATGAAGACCATGTGAGCAGATTGCTTAAAACCGAAAGGTCAAATGTAATGTCATACCCAGATGTGCATGTTTGAAACGATTAATGACTGAGTAATGAGCAATGAGCGAAAAGCGAAAGACGTATGTTTGGATCGTGAAGCCTAGAGATCTGTTCTCTCTAACTAAACCAGTATAATGGCAGTCGTTAAGCCTGGTCGAAGGCCTGATGGGTGGCTTGAAAAATTTCAACAGCAGGTCTCCACAGCCTGCGCCTGTCCAATTCAATACGGCAATGGGTTCACCGCCGGTTTCGTAAGACAAAAATGCATACGGTGAAATGTGGGCATATAGTTTGCCTCTGCCTATCCCTTCAGGAATAAAGGCGCTACAATATGTGTGAGCTCTGTTCCCTTGGGGGCTCCCGAAGACATCCTAAAGACATCCAAACTTAAAGAAACCAGCATTATAATTGTGATTTAGCTCTAAACAGTGACTAATTAAAACTAAAGAATTTCATCAGTGTTGAATTACGTAGACCATTTGCATTGTTAATTTTATTTTACTCACTTCGACTCTATCAAGTATTCAGCTGCAGCTGTAGGAAGATTTAATAATATAATTTGTTGTTTGCATCTTTAGAGCTCCGTGCACATCTCTTAATTGTAAATTACATCAAACGACCGTCAAAATTCATTTAGTTAAAGATAAATTTGTTAGTTTTCTGAAAACTAAATTGAAATTGAAATGAAACAATGTTTAAAAAAATAAATAAATAAATATCCATCACGCCTTATCCCCGAAGGGGTGGCAGAGGCATGTGTTTAAGTAGTGTATTACATTCCACACTTTAAACTTTGTTTCTACTAGCAGATCCCCCTCGGTTTCATGTGCGTATTTCCAGTTCCCGTAGAATAAAATGTAAAGTTACTCCTTAAAACATCAGCTATATGCCAGTTAAAATTCCGTAAAAACGCTTTAAAGATTAGCCGGAATAAACAGACTGACAGATTTTTTATGTTTGCACTTTATATACATTCAGTGAAAAGCTGTTAATTGGGTATTACATTTGGCACCTAAATTTCTATTACCTGTATAGATACTCCGGAGATTATCACGTAGGTATACCAGAAATATACAAATGTACGACAGCAAACATAACACAGATGTATACGGTATTTGATTAACCCACTTCAGAGATGATGTTAAAAATCGAGATCGTTTTCACAATAGCTTCGCATAAACTTCCTGAACATGATGCGGTGTTTTACGTAAGAGCACCTGTGACTTTTGTATATATAATTTATCACTGTATGAAAAAAAACCACCTTTCGCATTCTCTCACAGTAATTTACTTGAGATTCTTAACAGATTGCAGCTACAAAGAGACATCTGAAAATCTTTAGGTAACAGGAGCATAGCAGTTGTGAGCACTGTGGTTCATCAATGGGGCTCACCTGGGACTCACGGCCATCGGCAAAGACAAAGTGTGGTTTGAGAGGGTAGGAGTCCCATGATAAAGCTTCCATGAGGATGACTTCCAAATGACTTCATTCTGTTTTATACACATAGTTTCAATACATACAATGAGATATAATTATTTTTATACTATAACTGAGGTGACAGATTTAAAGAGTTTACCGTAGTCTATGGAATTTCAAACACCAGGTGTTACACTCGTGCTGCCGATTCTATTGATATATGCCTGACTGTGGCTGCCTGCTGTTAAAATTTTCAAGCTGTCTATATCGTTTTTAACTTATATCAAAGACTACCATTTTACTGGCAACCGCGACGGGCTTTGCGTGCCGTCTAAAGGATAAAAACTCTGGCAAGTGCAAACGATACAAACACATCCATTTTAGGATCGAGAGTATCGTAAGACACTTAACGCAGTGGTCGTTGACCGAACACTGAACTAGCGGGCCATGAGCATTTCAAAATGGCTTTTGAGAACCAGGTAACCGGTCCCAATTTCTTATAATATACGTTAGTGCTGGTTTGTGTAGTTTTCACATTGCTTCTTAGTGTTTTCGTATTGCTACTAGAGAAATATTTTTTCAGTTAATTTAAAACAGGCTCTGTATTCCATCTGCATTACAACGAACAATTAAATTTCTAGCAATATCGTTAAAAGTGCATACATTGAAATATTTTCATTTATTTATTTAAGTGGAAATACGTACGAATATTGAAGCTATAAAGATTAATAAAATCATATCCTTTTACAGAAAAGATTAAATAAAATTGACATAAATTAAATCAGCATTTCCAATGATATTTTCGGATCGCAAAATTAAACACATAAAATAAAGCAGAACTGATAATATGTTTACTTTGAAACTAGTGTAGGCAACTGAACATTGAAAGCGGCTACCATCAGACAAATCTTTTTAAATTTGCCAAAAACAGGTGCATCCAGATTGCATATAAAAATTCTTAAAATTTTATCTCCAATGAGCGTAGTATATTATTTCAGCAATAATATTTTTTTAAGAAGTAATATTCTTCGATCGTCAAATTGGTTTAGATACGGTTGTACTTGCACAGAGTATATTAACATAGGTATAGCTTCTTAGCACTCTGTGTCAACCCTCTTATGATCTTTGGATTTTCTCAAGCATCAGTAATCATCAGGAAAACTAACAATACATACATGTTCCTTCGCCGTGTTTAACCACTCAAGGACGGACTTATATTCTATTAAAATTCAAATTCAATAAAGTTACACGTGGGTATAACGAAGGCCGTATCTCGAGAATTTTAGTGTAGGTAAAATCCAACTTTGTCTTTTGAGATGTACACGTAATTCTAACGCAAGCATCGTGGCTCAGTAAGGCTTGGTATTCCTGCCGAGGCCACGCCTTTGAGCTTTTTAAAACAATGCGAATCGTAGAAGAAACGATTTTTGATTCTGAAAAAGAGATATATTTTAGTTAAGGATTTAAGCTAGTCAAAATGGCTTTCTGTTACAAAATCTAATAAACTTCACTTGAGAGCAAAACATCCCAAAGTTGCCCCCTTTCGAAATTTTTTTTCAATGCCAAATCTAAACTACAGATAATTTTAATGAAATTTTTATACACAACTATAGCTACTAAATATTTATAGACATAATGGCTTACTTTGTTTACAGAACACTGAGTACGCAACTTTCACTATATCTGGTCCTCGGATGGGTAACCACTTTGTGGCATTTACATTTGCGAGCGTTTCCGTGCTTCGGAAGGCACGTTAAGCCGTTGGTCCCGGTTGCCAGTAAAATGGCAGTTAAGCCTGGTTGAAGGCCTTAAGGGTGGCTTGTGGATAAGGCGTGATGGATAAATAAAATATATGAGAGTTTTAATATAAAATAAAGTACCTACACTTCACAGAAGCGTTAGAATTATCGCTGTAAGTAGTATAAAATCGAACCATGGTACCCACAGCACCTTAATATTTATAAATTTATTAGCCACGACTTTATCCCCGAAGGTGTGGCAGAGGTATAATGTGGTGAGCCCAAGGCCTGTGTTCAAATGGACAGGCTCAGATTGTAGCGACTCGCTGTTGTTATTTTTAAGTCGCTTAAAAGTTATTCACTCAACTTAACGAGTGTCGATTGCAACGTTAACGTATCCTTCGAAGCACGAAAACGCTGGTAAATGAAAATGCTACAAAGCGGTCATCCATCCAAAATCCGAGAGAGTTTCTTAAATCAGTGATCTTTTACAGAAACCGAGTTAGTAGGGTTACGAGCGCTTTTACTTATGTTTTTACTTTATGTTAGTAGCCTTAAACAATGTATGACGGGTATGATGAGGATGAGGGGTAGGCAGAGGCATATTAAACGCCCACACTTTACCGTACGCATCTTTGTCCCACGTAACAGGTGGTGAGCCCATTGCCGTGTTGAAATGGACAGGCGCAGGCTGTGGCACCTGCTGTTGAAATTTTTTAAGAAGCTCATAAGTTTTATTGCTAGGTTCTTCCTCAGCCTCTACCTATTGCTCTGCGAATCTGTCAGTAAATTAATAATCAGTAGAAGCAATAATCTTGACGTTCATAAGTGTTATATTGTGACCTACATGAATAAAGATTTTTCATTCATTCATTCAATTAATAATCCCAACATTTTAACGCGAAGGTTTTTTGCGCTTTAGTGGATCTGGTGAAAGCATTTGATAAAGTTGTGAGAGAAACTCTGTGGTACTCGTCCATGTGGCCTGGCTGGCCGTCTATACCATATCCGGGCAGAATATGGTGTGGACGGCCAGCTGCTGCTGGCGATACAGTCTCTTTATACGGATTGTAAAGCTTGCGTGCGACCAAGGGGGAGGTTCACCTGGCGCCTCTTATTGACTTCTGTTCGGGCGTCAAACGGGCCGTCGACGGTCCGCCTGGCTTTTCATAGTGTATCTGGATAGTTGTGAAAAAGTGTGGCTGCAAAAGTTAAAAGATTATGATGTGTTGTAAAATTGGAAATTTTACAGTACATTGTCTGTTGTACGCTGATGATGCGGTAGTGATGGTCTCATCAGAAGCCGACCTTCAGGCATTAGTCACTAGTTTAAAGATAAATTTAATATTTTTAGAGTGACCACCGGTTCTGAACGTGGCCCACCTGAGAAGAACCGGCAAGAAACTTAAGAATGTTTTTTTGATGGCCTATTTACAATTTAATATTATTTCACTTTGCCAGCAGATAATTTCTAGGCGTCCTTGTGCATCTTGCTTGTCTTTAGATTTTGATAAATCAAATACGTTATTTACATAACAAAAAAACTATTTTTAAAATGTGTATCTCTTTCTGTATGTTCCGGCTAATCTCTGACACAACTGAACCGATTTTAACGGGACTTTCACTGGCACTCTTATTATATGTAGAAGAAGTAACTCCGGCTACTTTTATCCCGTTCTTTAGGTTAAACCGCTTTGCGTCTACTAGTAAATAAGAAATATATATAAATTAAAACAGGTATTATTTAAATAATTTCTTAAATAACTATGTTTAGTACGCTGGATGGCCCACTGTTTTTACAGAAGCAGGTCCAAGACGGCGGATTGACCTTAAAATTTCACGCTCGCCTCACCGCCTCAAAAAGCGGGATCCAAACTAAACTCCAAAGAAGCTGGATAACGCCCAAACCATTAAAAGAGGCCGCGATGGTAGCCAAACTCTACCGGGAACCCAGGGAGGATTTGCGAGTAGTTACTGGGGGCGCCCGGTGTTAAACTAATAGGTAGAGATCGTGAGTTTTTTGACGCTGCTAACAAACAGTTAAAAGCGACGCACCTCACGATTTTTAAAAGATGTATAAGGTATTGCAAATGGGAAAAAGTTATTTTTGTACTATTATCGACAAAAGTAGGAGACCAAAGCAAAGCCAGGGGGGGGCCGCTGCCCCCCCCTGTGTACGCCCATGGGCGTATAGTATGCCTCTGTCTACCCCTTCGGGCATAAAGGCGTGGCAATATGTATGTATGTTTGTAATGCATACGTATTACTAATCTACGTTACTAGTTTCTATCAAGCAATGACCGGCGGAACCTTAACATACCGGAAAATTAACATAATTCCTATACTCGCTATGATTAAATTTATAAAAGGTTTACATTAATTTTCGTTATTGTTAAATGTTGCCTAGATTGTATCTAACTAATCGTTATATATAAATTTGAGTCACAGTTCACTTGCGAACCTGAAAATTAATATTAAAATCATCTTATTAGGGTTGAAATATCTATAAGAAGTGTCATGGCTCTCATTGTCTGGTTGATCTTACTATTGCATTCCATTAAGCTTGTAATGAAGATTGGTTTATAGGGATCTTAGGGCCTGTGCCCTATAGTCTGTATATTTATTCATAAATTTAGTCACAGATCATCAGGCTTGGCCATCCATGCATACTTCTTTATCTTCCTCCAGACACTTTGAATTTGAAGCCTGGTGATTCGTTCTCTCTGACTATACCGTTAGGAATACAGCGAGAAGATACTACGTTTAGCTATTACGTTATTACTTATGAATATTTCAGATGCCAAAAATTATTTAAAATTATATACGATAGTTACGGTATATATTATTTTTATACATAGGTACATACATATTGTCACACCGTTATCCCCGAAAGAATAGGCAGAGGCATATTGTACGACCACATTTCACCGTATGCATTTTTGTCCCACGTAACAGGTGGTGAGCCCATTGCTGTGTTGAGATGGACAGGCGCAGGTTTTGGCGACCTGCTGTTGAAATTTTTCAAGCCGCCCATAAGACTTTCAACCAGGCTTAATGACTGCAATTTTAATGGCAACTGGGACCAACGGCTTAACGTGCCTTCCGAAGCACGGAAACGCTCGCAAATGTAAATTCCACAAAGTGGTCACCCATCCAAGGACCACCTATAGCGAATGTTGCTTAACGCAGTGATCGTTTACAGAACACCGAGTCAGCGAGGCCACGAGCTATTTTTACGTAGATATAGAATATAATCTATAATATGTTGATTCTAAATACAGTTTCAAGAACCTTCTTGGAACGAAGTAAAATATATTTTTTTTTATCCCAATATACCTATTGTTAAGTGAAAGTAAAAAAATGCTTAACATATATCGAACTTTTTGTAGCTAGCCAATTTCCAGTTGATTGGATTGCTCTTGCGACATCAGCAATTTACGGGAATGTACCTATACTTTCATTTTGTTACAATATTATATTGGTAGTAAGTTTTGGGACATTTTGTGATCACGTTTGTCATAAAAATGGAAGTGGTTTATACGTTATTTGATGTGTATTACGAGTCTCATATAAAATGGTAAAGCCAAATATGTACAAGGCGGAAAATATTTCACCAAAATTCGTTCTTGACAATTTTTTGTAGATCTGGAAATCCTAATTACAATTTACTGCCTCGAAAATTAGTATTGATTTATGTCAAGTATTCCTTCATAAAGGAAATTATTGCAATGTTGGGTAACTTATCATTTAATACCACCGCCCCATTCCAGGCCGAATGTGTGACCTGGCTCTCGAAGAACATGGGCCTCGACTGATAGAACTCTTTAGCGCATGCCTCGTAAAAGGCCAGTTTCCTGAGGTGTGGAAAACGCGGAAATTGGTCCTTATCCGAAAGTCGGCGGATTAACTATACAAGAACCTTGAAACCATGGGGCCAGATCTAGCGGATAGCCAGTTTGGTTTCCGTCGAGGAAACTCCGCAGTGGACGCGATAATGCATGTCAGGGCCCTAACGGAGGAAGCAATATCGCGGGGCGAGGTGGTGAAAATGGTGTCTCTCGACATCGCCAACGCCTTCAACACCTTGTCCTGGAGCTTCGTTAAAGAAGCACTCATCTATCACAGACTGCCACTTTATCTACGACGCATTGTTGGGGCCTATCTGTTTGAGAGGGCCATAGCTAGCCCGAGCTGGCTAGGGCGGGACGGCGAGAAGGAACGTGCGGTGTTCCACAGAGATTAGTTTTGGGACCGCTCCTCTGGAACATTAGCTACGACTGGATTTTGCGCAGTTCGTTGTTCTGAGGTATCAATGTAACGTGTAACGCGGACGACACTCTCTTGACGGCGCGAGGAGCAACGCATCGCAATCAGCATCGAGCCCACGATGAAGTACCTTGGGCTTGTACTCGATAGCCGATGAAACTTCGGATACGATTCAAACGCGCTCTCGCGACTATTGCTACGACTTACTAATTTAAGGGAACCCAACGCTTGCTGCAGGAGTCTCTAGCAAATTGAGGGTCACATTTCAGAAAGTCTTTTCACACTCCGCTCGAAAGACCCGGGGTTTTAAGAAGAGGAAAACAAGTCTTGTAGCATGACTGTGTGTTGTGTTGATTCTGAAGTAGAAATAACATGGGAATATATCAAAACCTATTCGCAAAAATACGTATTTTTGCGTATAACCTATAGAAATAATACACAACTACCAAAATTAAATTAATTACAATGGAATAGTTCATGAAATTCAATTATGGACGCGTATTGGACTCATTATACAATTTCATTACCCACATTCCGAAAATTTAACCGGATTAGCCTGAACCTTCATAATTACTTTCTCAACTTTCCAAATCCGTGCCACCATTCGTTTCTGTTAAAAATTATTTTAGGTAACGGCCACTAAGTGATGTTTTATAAAATAAAATCATTTTCAACACAAGTGCACCATATCGTTGATGTATATTGTTATAATAATTGCGCATTTATTGTTTTTATGTGCTGAACTGACGCTGTCAATAATTTCAGTCATTAATTTATATTAATACCAACAGACCCGACAGATAATGTCCTGCAGAATTAACTTTTTTCTTTGAAATGTGAATTTAAACTATCCAGGGCGCCACCCAAACGCATACAAAAAAATCATTCAAATCGGTCCAGCTGTTTAGGGGGAGTTCAGTGACATACACACGTACACGTGTGTATGTCACTGAACTAAAGTAGAATTATATATAAATAATGACTGTAAATTTTCATGACTTATTTTTATACTGACATTGGTAACAATTTAATTATATTGCATGGGACATGTTTAAAAGTTTTGACTCTTTGAAGAGGTTTGATTCCCACCTAGGATAAAACTTTGTGTGATGAGCACGATGGTTTATCTATAGTATGTATGTATTTAGAAATATACGTGTACGTGTACGTGTGTATGTCACTGAACTCCCCCTAAACAGCTGGACCGATTTGAATGATTTTTTATAAAGAATGACTGTAAATTTTCATGACATATTTTTATACTGACATTGGTAACAATTTAATTATGTTGCATGGGACATGTTTAAAAGTTTTGACTCTTTGAAGAGGTTTGATTCCCACCTAGGATAAAACTTTTTGTCACATGCCACTGTGTATGGCGAAATGTGTCTTGTGCTCATAATTATGTACCACCTGTTTATGTACCACATTTTATGCAAATAAAGTTATTTTCTCTATTTTCACAACAGAGTTCTACTACTACTATTCAGTGTTAACATTCACATACGTACATAATATCTGGTCCTCGAAGCAAGCTGATTTGAATAAGAGAGACGCCGTCCATGTTCTACGCTTGTATCGGATACATCTAAGAATGCAATAGTAAATACTTGAAAATTTTCACACACCACATGATTTTAAGAAACTCCATTTGAAATATTGGCTGGCAAGTCACTTTAAGCTTATCCAGTTTAAATTTCCAAATATTTATTCCTTCTTTTGAAATAATATGACAGCAATAGCGTAATAAATTCCTAATCAGTGAATCTGGAAAAAAAAAATCAGTTTTTAAAGTACTGTATAATTGTTATTTGCCATAAACTGTTACTCATATCAGGATCACCAGTAGGAATAGATAATTCACGCAGTAATCTAAATTATTTAATTACAGGTTCCGTTGGTAGATTGCAGAGAAAATAGATAATAAATAAATAAATAAATATTGTGGGACATTTTTTTTACACAGCGCCATCGAGCCCAAAGTAAGCTACAAAATATAAGCTTGTGTTATGGGATCTAGACGACTGATAAACATACTTATATAGTTCTGAATACATACATATTATATATAGGAAACACCCAAACTCCGAAACAAACATTTGTGGATCACACAAATATTTTCTTCAACCTGGAAATCGAACCCGGGACCTCAGTCGCGGCGGTCGCATACACTACCACTGCGCCACCGAGGCAGTGAAATGATGAAAAGAGCTTTAAAGAGTTCGTAAAGAGCTATATTTGTTAATAATATTTGATAGTTTCACTACAAACTTTCAAGATTATAAAGCCCTTAAGTATGTACCGCAATATAACTTGACGGAAAATCATTTAACTCGAAGCTACCCTTAACAAACACCATCTACATTATAATCTCTCTGAGGGTAAAGCAACAAAGTGTGGCATGACAAGGAGATAAGTTGAATCAAATAATTTCATTGTTCCTCAACTTAGGTGGACGAACTTTTAAGCTGTTGATAATTAGCGGACCTTCCCTTCTTCTTACGGGCAAATATTTATGAATATAAACATTTTATACAATTACTCAGTGATAATTTTGCGTAATGTTATGTTTTTTTTTTTAATTGGTTATGTAGATTTTCAGTTCATTCATATTTCAGCCCGTTCCGTATTCGCACGGCTTAATTTTTTTGTAAATCAAACATAATAGATGAATAGACATGCATGCAACGGATGTGAAAATACTTCATCCAGTTCCTCAGCGTGACTTCTCCCACCCATCTTAGCATATTTATCTTTACGACATGCAGCGACTACTGTTTTGACAAAATGTAATAGTAAAAACATAATTTGACAAATAAATAATGTGATTAAGTCGCACTTACTACATACAGTAACATATATCCAGAAACATACCAAAAAATGAGTATACCTACTAATTTTTTGGTATGTTTCTGGATGCACAAACTTATAATGAACATAGTCAAACTAAATAGCGTGCGCTTCCCCTACCTTTAACACATTTACAGAAGCCCCTTTTTCAGATATCAGGTCCACATAACATATCCAGCAACCGAGAGGAAAGATGTAACACTTTAACAAAAGAGTCGCACTTGTAACTTTAAGTTTGTCAACGTAATAAATGTGTTTATTAATTCTAAGAAGAGCTATAACTATTTGAATTAGAGAGATGCCATGCACGTTTTTTAATCGGGTACATGTTACAATCCAAAATGATCATACATGCATACAGAAATATTGATGTAACCAAACTTGATGCACAAACTTAAACTGAACATCAGTGCATCATCAATACTAACTATCTTCACGCTATATCCCTGAGGAGGTACTCAGAGAGCACATATCGCCAGGCTTCGCGATCCATGCATACTTATTTCGCTTCTTGCAGATTCATGGATCGCTTCATACATACACGTCTGGGCATCCGAGTACTTAAGACTTTTCAGTTTTTCAATCTGCTCACGTGGTCTTTATATGTAAGTCTCTGATAACTCTGACTACTGACTCTGATACCCTCTACTTTAATATTAATAGCATAAATAGTTCAAATCAGTAATGCGGACAAAGACCTGAAATTGTTAATCCATTTTTTAATACAGTCCCACTCACGGCCACTCATCCCAGTTTCGCAAGTAGCCTTAAATTGCTTACCAGAATATTCATAATACAATCTAAATTACAAAAATTACAATATAAATTTAATGTTTGTGAAGCTCTTAAGTATCTGCCTCAATATAATCAAATGGCATAGCCAGCGCTGTCCTTAGAATTGATAAAGAAATAACCTATGCACAAACTTTATGTGGTTATACTGAACCTATACCTATGTACCATATAACTGCCGAGTCTACTGCTGTAAATGCGGATAATGCTATGTTACTTGGACAAAAAAAGCGTGCGAGAAATATCGTAGCGACGTGCTCTAAAACAAAATATAACACTATTAGTTTTCCTAGCTGACATTTGAGCAAAGTGTCAACCTTTTTTTTTGTAGTTATGGCTTTATTATTGTGTGTCGTAAATAAGATAGGTCAAGAGGAGAAGATATATTTTTTATCGAGCTCTTAAACGATAATTTAAAGGATAATTTTTTCATAATTTACTTAAATAGAAAAGACAGTGTAAAACAATGCACCTGACACATTTAGTCTATGTTTTTAGCAGCTTCTAAACGATACGAAAAATATGAAACTTTTTCGCGTTTTCATTAAATGAAGTTGTAGAAAGCATACATTTTAAAGATTCCGAGCAAGTTGTGAAGTTATGAGCTTTGGATCGACTTTTGGAGTGGAAAAAGAATTTGGTGACAAATTACAATGCATAAATATTCAACATGTAAATGACTGTTATTCACATTGAGATTTCGTGGGCTTTTTAAATTTGTGTAGTAAAGTTGCTATAAGCTAAGTGCATTATAATGTGCTTAAGTTTTGATCGCTTTGTATAGTCAATGTACGTTTTATAAGTTAAAAAATAATTAAAAAATAAGAAGCGCTCGTGGCCCCGCGGTCTCAGTGTTCGGTAAACGATCACAGAGGTACGCAACTTTCACTATAGCTGGTCGTCGGATGGGTGACCACTTTGTGGCATTTACATTTGCGAGCGTTTCCGTGCTTCGGAAGGCACGTTAAGCCGTTGGTCCCGGTTGCCAGTAAAATGGCAGTCGTTAAGCCTGGTTGAAGGTCTTATAGGCGGCTTAAAAAATTTCAACAGCAGGTAGCCACAGCCTGCGTCTGTCTATTTCAATGGATATTTATTTATTTTATTTATAAAATAAATACCATCACGCCTTATCCCCGAAGGGGTGGCAGAGGCATATTATATGCCCACTTTTCACAGTGTGGATTCCTGTCCCACGTAATTGGTGGTGAGTTATAAGGTAACTTCATAAACCACAAATATTTTTATTATACCAGTGAGGTGTCAGACAAGCATACGTACCATCTGATGGAAAGTGGTCACCGTAGCCTATGGATGTTTGCAACACCATTCACGCTGCCGATCCTGTAAAAACCTTCTAAGCCTCCTTTTATAAGAACCCCATACTGTAGCCGGTCGGGTAAACCTTTTTAACCGCATACTCCTCAGCGGGCAGATCCCAAATCAATGGAGACTGAGTATTATTACTCCAGTCTTCAAAGGTAAGGGGTCAGGGCAGGAGTGCGGGAGTTACCGCGGTATAAAAGTGATGTCCCACACCATGAAGATCTTCGAGAGAATTATAGACTCTCGGATCCGGCAGGAGTGTACTCTCTCGGAGTGTCAATATGGGGTTCGCCCTAGTCATGGAACCACGGACCCTGTTTTTGCCCTGAGGGTTGTCGCAGAGAAATACAGGTCGAAGAACACGCCTCTGCACTGTATGTTACTAGACATGCAGAAGGCCTTCGACTGTGTTCCTCGTGCGATGAACTGGTGGGCACTGCGGTCCAACGGGGTTCCAGAGTTCTATATTGACACTATCCGGGACATGTACCACGCCTCCGATTCCATGGTTCGGACTGCACCGTCGGGGTACACCAGGGTTCGGTTCTTACTCCGCTTCTGTTCAGTGTGATATTAGACGAATTGTCGGACAGCATCAGGAACTCGCATGAGCAGCCTCCATGGTATGCTAACGATATTGCGCTGGCAGACGCGGACAGGGGCAGATTGGTGCGACGTGTAAAGGCGTGGAAGGAGACGCTTGAGAATGGAATTAACGAAAAGGTATGTTTGTTTAATGAGATCATTACTACTTTATATGACTCCCATGCTCCAATTAGGAGGATTAGAGTGAAGGGTCATCCCGCACCATGGATCACGGAGGAGGTACGGATGGCCATGAAACGCAGAGATTTTTTATAATTCAAAAAACATAGATCTGAGTTTGACTGAAATTCTTACAAAACGCCGACATATCTTCGATAATATTTCTTCTTCGTCACCCTCTGAAGTCTGGAGGTTTCTTGGGACATTGGGTATCGGAGAGGTTACGCATGTAGGGCTAACCAAGACTATTGGACTGCATGCTATTAATACTCATTTCTCTACCTCCCACACAATGGATGTCCAGACCATTAGTCAAACGATAGACTCTGTAGCCAAACTGAATAAATCCAATCATACACCCTTTGAATTTTCTCCGGTCACAGTGGATGAAATCAAAAAGATAATAATTTCATTAAAATCTAATGCTGTTGGCTGTGACAACATTAGTCGTCGCATGATCGTTACAATCTTAGATCAACTTTTGCCTATTATTTCACACCTTATTCATTACTCTCTGGTTTCCTGTCAATTTCCTACTCTGTGGTGCAAAGCCTATGTTCGGCCATTGCCTAAGGTTACTAATCCCTCACTTCCTAACCACTTTCATCCCATCTCAATTCTTCATTTCCTCTCCAAGGTTTTAGAGGCATGCGTGCATAAACAACTGTTTACTTACCTGCAGAAAAATAGTATTTTAAGTCCTATGCAATCTGGTTTCATGCGGGGACACAGCACTACTACTGCCTTCCTGAAAGTAACGGGTGATGTGAGAGACGGCATTGAGAATTCTATGGTTACAGTGCTTGTTTTAGTAGATTTTTCTAACGCCTTTAATTCCGTGAATCACGATATACTTTTGAATATACTTTCCAACCTTAAAGTTTCATCTGACGAGCTGAAATGGTTCTCTTCTTATCTTCGTGGTCGCCAGCAGTCTGTTTGTGTTGATGAAATCTCATCGATATGGTGCAACCTTGACGCTGGCGTTCCTAAAGGCGGTATACTCTCTCCCCTTCTGTTTTCATTGTTCATAAACTTCTCAACTCCTTATCTTCAGTGTGCGTATCATTTGTATGCTGATGATCTGCAGTTGTACAGTCAAGCTAGTGTGGACAACATAGCAGAGGCTGTTGACCGGGTAAATGCTGATTTAAGTGCAATATGTAGCTGGTGTGATAGGTTTGGCCTGTTAGTTAATCCTGATAAATGCCAGGGTATCATAATAAGTAGTATTCGCATGACTAACAGATTAACCGATGAAAACTTACCACCATTATTATTCAACCATAAAATCATTCCTGTGACTCTAAGTGTCAAAAACCTAGGACTTCTCAATAATTGCATTCGATTCGTCTACAATCTTCGAAAGTTTGATCATGTTTCAACTTTTCGATCTGACTTGCGTTGGCTGCCGATACGTGAGCGACGTAACATGCGTGCTGTGACAATGCTCTATACACTTTTAAACTCTCCAAATACCCCTGCTTACTTATCTCCTTATTTCAAACTACTATGTTCAAATCATAATAAAAACCTTCGGTCTTCTCACAATCTTCTACTTCTCTGTCCCACTCATAGCTCTAGTCTTGTTCACTCTTCTTTCTTTGTTCAATCTATTCTTCTATGGAATGTTCTTCCTCAGGAAGACCCGTGTAGCGTTTAAGAATGTAAGCATTTCAGCAACTCTTAGATATTGTAACTATTTGCATTTTTCTATTCGTATTGTGTAAATTTATATGTATGGTATATAATTATATATATTCTTTGAAGTGAAAGTGAAAAGTGAAAAATTTTGACATGATATTTGAACAAATTATATAGTAATGAGTCTATACAAAAGAAACAAAATCAAATCAAAATGAGAGCGATTCTAGTTGCCAGTTTTAAAGGTAGCCCCACCCTTATTAGGAAGACTCTGGCAAGAAACTAAATGGCTGCTATTTTAAAATGCAGATATGGCTTACAATATTAAACTTACATTGTTCCTTTGGAGTTACGTGAGAACAGTCGACTAAACTTAATTTGCCTTAAATATAAATAGTATTATTTGTAATAATTGCTATAACAGCTATGAGCTGACCAGTCCCAACAGACGGCACCCGTTCACGGGTATTTCGCATATATTAGCCATCGCCCTACTCAACCGTATTATAGGGAATAAGGCGACCCGATACATGCACCACCACTGCCAGGACACTTAGGCAAGCATGACATACTCAAACTGCACAGCAACCATCATGACAATTTTAAAAATTATAAGAAGCTATGTGGACGGTGCTCACACAATAACAAACTCAAATTACATATAATTATATTAGTCAATCTGACGTTTCAGATCACTTATGTTGAACAAATGTACATTATATTTATAATGTTTCTTTATTATTATTATTATTAATTCTATTTGTATATTTATATTGGAATATGAAGTTTATGCGCCACTTTTTATTTGAATTGAAGCGCTCGTGGCCCCGCGGTCTCAGTGTTCTGTAAACGATCACTGAGTTACGCAACTTTCACTATGGCTGGTCCTCGGATGGGTGACCACTTTGTGGCATTTACATTTGCGAGCGTTTCCGTGCTTCGGAAGGCACGTTAAGCCGTTGGTCCCGGTTGCCAGTAAAATGGCAGTCGTTAAGCCTGGTTGAAGGCCTTATGGGCGGCTTGTGTTGACTTAGAGCGACTTACTCCCATGCATTTTTATCATTTAAATAGTCTGAAATTTTATAATATGCCTTGTTACACAATTTGGCCTTGACTGTTGTCTTAAACATATTTATTGACAATATTCTAATTTCATCGGGAAGTTTGTTATAGAATCGTATACATTGCCCCATAAAAGAATTGCTGATTATTTCAAGACGAGTAGACTGTAATATAAGATTATCTTTATGCCTAGTGTTTACATTATGTATATCACTTATTTTAAGAAATGTGTCTATGTTTTTTGGACCAAGCTGGTATATTGCTCTCACAGCTCTCTTCTGTAAAATAAATATCGTATTAATGTCCGCTGAGTCTCCCCAGAGAAGAATTCCATATGACATAACGCTATGGAAATAAATGAAATGAACTATTCTAGCCATTTCAATATCAGTGAGCCGTCTTATTGTTTTTACTGCATATGCAGCAGAACTTAATTTGCCTGACAATTTTTCTATATGTGGTCCCCACTGCAACTTTGAATCAATAGTTATACCCAAAAACACAGAAGCCCCAACAGTATCCAACCCTGATCCATTAATTTGCACATTGGTCGCCACCTGTCTCACATTAGGTGTCGAAAAATTAATTAATTTAGTTTTTTTATCATTTAAAAGAAGACTATTAACGTTAAACCAATGAACAACTTTTGAGAGTGCACTGTTAACATCGTCATAATTTATTAATTGCCTATTAATTTTAAATGTCAAAGAGGTATCATTCGCAACAGCACAATCTCATGTTTATCTCCAACATAGTAAGGTAAGTCATTAATGTATATCAAAAAAAGAAATGGAACAAGGATTGATCCCTGTGGAACACCCATTACAACTGGAGATCCTGCTGATCGTTTACCGTTTACTTCAACCCTCTGAATTCTATTGCTTAAATACAAAGTCATAAGGTCGTGAGCTTTATTTCTGATACCGTAGTGGCGTATTTTCTTTACAAGAGTTTCGTGATGAACGCAATCGAAGGCTTTAGATAAATCGCAAAAAACACCTAATGCATCCTGCGAATCCTCCCAAGCCTCATAAATACTTTTGAGTAAAGCAACCCCTGCATCCACCGTTGAGCAACCCTTTGTAAATCCAAACTGTTTCCTGTGTAGTAAATTATGTATATTAAAGTGACTAAGCAACTGTCCAAGCACTAGATTTTCAAATATTTTACTTAGTGTTGGTAGTACGGAAACAGGCCGAAAGTTAGAGGGATCTGCATTATCGCAGGCTTTAAATAAAGGAATTACTTTACTATGTTTCATTAAATCAGGAAATACCCCAGACTTGACACAGCAATTGAACACAGCGGCCAGATGTGGAGCTATTACAGTGATAATATGAGAGACAGTTTTAACAGATAGACTCCATAAATCTTTAGTGTTTTTCATATTAATTGCCTTAAAAGTTTTTAAAATATCTCTAGGACTAACAGCTGAAAATTCAAAGTCTGTGCCACATTCCTCCACGCCATGTTTTAAAAGTTGTTCAGCATCGTTAGAGCAAGACGAGAGAGTTCTTGTAATTGAAAGAGGAATGTTAGAAAAATATTTTTCAAATTCAGTTGCAACTTTAAAATCTTCTATAACATATACGTTATTTATTTTTTAATGAAAATCATGACTGCGCACTTTGGATTTACCGGTTTTAATATTTATAACATTCCAAGTTTCCTTAATAACATTATTTGAATATTTGATTTTATTTTTTAAATAAATTGATTTTGCTTTCAGGCAGGTTTATCTAAATGACTAATGAATGTAGTCTTTGTAAATTATGTATATTAAAGTGACTAAGCAACTGTCCAAGCACTAGATTTTCAAATATTTTACTTAGTGTTGGTAGTACGGAAACAGGCCGAAAGTTAGAGGGATCTGCATTATCGCAGGCTTTAAATAAAGGAATTACTTTACTATGTTTCATTAAATCAGGAAATACCCCAGACTTGACACAGCAATTGAACACAGCTGCCAGATGTTGAGCTATTACAGTGATAATATGAGAGACAGTTTTAACAGATAGACCCCACAAATCTTTAGTGTTTTTCATATTAATTGCTTTAAAATATCTCTAGGACTAACAGCTGAAAATTTAAAGTCTGTGCCACATTCCTCCACGCCATGTTTTAAAAGTTGTTCAGCATCGTTAGAGAAAGACGAGAGAGTTCTTGTAATTGAAAGAGGAATGTTAGAAAAATATTTTTCAAATTCAGTTGCAACTTTAAAATCTTCTATAACATATACGTTATTTATTTTTAAATGAAAATCATGGCTGCGCACTTTGGATTTACCGGTTTCAATATTTATAACATTCCAAGTTTCCTTAATAACATTATTTTATTATGATGATTTTATTTTTTAAACAAATTGATTTTGCTTTCAGGCAGGTTTATTTATTTATATTAATGTTAAAAAATAAATGAGAAATATATATAAATATATATATTTCTCATTTATTTTTTAACATTAATTAGTTCATAGGTACCTATTATATTTGTGCCATATAGTATGGGTAACTTTTGTGAAGCACCTACCTTGACTTCTCTGCAATGCCCTAAGGTTGACTGGTAGAGTCCGCCGGCATTAAGTCCGCCTGTGTACAATGTTGTGCAGAAAGATAAAAAAAAAAACGGTCTGGAACAAATGTGGCGAAGACCAAGTACTTGGCACTAAACTCGACAGATCCTACATCCGTCCGCATAGGCGGTGATTTGGTCGAGCGCACGGACCAGGTTAAATACCTGGGATCTGTCTTTCACATGTCCAGTGACATCGATTGCGATGTCAAGTCACGCATTGCTGCCGCTTGGCTTCATGGCGCGAGATGACCGGTGTCATTTGTTACCCAAAAATGACGATCCGGTTGAAGGGACTGGTTTACAAAACCATCATTAGACCTGTCTTTTTACATGGCAGTGAGACGTGGCCAATATTGTAGAGACACAAGCAGGAGCTGCATGTCACGGAAATGAAGATGCTGCCGTGGATGTGTGCAGTCACGAGGATGGACCGCGTGAGGAACTCTCGCATCCGCGGCAGCCTTCACGTCCGTGACATTGCAGACAAGTTGCAAGAGTGTCGCCTTAGTTGGTACGGTCACGTCTTGCGGCCACCGTCGGGCTACGTGGGAAACAAATGTCTGGCTATGTCAGCCCCGCCGGGTCGTATGATCCGATCGATGACTGTAGCCGGTCGGGAAAACTCAGGTAGGGAGACTGTTGTGAGAGACTCTAATAAGAGCATTCAAGTTACGTCCTTAGGACTCAATAAACTAATCAAGATACCATTAAAATTAAAATGGGTAAGTTAAACTTTAATGTTATTTATGGGATTCTTTTGTATTTAATGGCTAGCTGGGTTTCTGAGTTTGATAGTGTTGAAAGAAGAATTAGTACCTATCTATAATCATTTCGTAAATTCGCATATTTGAATGACTCTTTTCACAATCCTATAAACAAAAGTGTAAGGAGACGAATTTTGTACATTCAATGTATAAAATTCGTCGAAAATCTTTTAAAAACCGCGAGTGATTTATATAATATTTTAAAGACCGCGAAAAGTTAGATGTAACACCCTGTTTTCACATCTAACTTTTGAATAAATTATAATATGTTTGTACTATATGTATATTTTATTTAGACATAAGAAAACAAAATGACAATTAAATAAAAATTCACTTGTCAAATTCAAATAATCCGCCCCTGACCGCTCCCGGTCCAAAGGTGCCCATAACACTAGCCGCGTTTCTA
This sequence comes from Thumatha senex, assembly GCA_948477245.1. NCBI lineage: Eukaryota > Metazoa > Arthropoda > Insecta > Lepidoptera > Erebidae > Thumatha > Thumatha senex. The sequence goes on along the minus strand of OX419732.1, from coordinate 11,773,972 downwards.
CGTTGAATAGCTATAGCCAACCTTTGCACCAGGAACGATCTTGAGCGGGAGTCACCGGTTTTCTCCCTTATTCTGCGTCCTAATTCCCCAATCTTTTTTTTGTGTCGGATCCCCAGCATTGTACTATATACGTTTAAATACATAAAAACAAATACTTTGATGATATTTTCTTCATTCTTCTATTTACAATATAATTAAATGTACACAAATACTGGCCAAAGCTAAATCTCATATATATACTTAATACGTTTTATTTCCAAACAACGAAATCGTGTCCTAAGTTTGCAAGCAAAAAATTTATCATTAAGTCCCTGTCTTGGCTCGGGCTTGGAAGCTATATAACATTTCATTAGTGGTCAGCCAAGACGCTCCGGTTGCGGCAATAAATTTTCATTTTTGCAGAGGACAAGTGAAAAGAAAAGATAAATAGTGAAGGAACGCTGCGATATGAGAACATAAACTATCCGGTTTCTGTGATGTAGGTAAAAATAATTTGACTGCAATGAAATTCTAAAAATACCCAACTCAAGATTTCAGAAACTCGTTTTCAGAAACGAAAAATATTTTATTCCAAATAGTTACAAGGAAAGTAAATGCTATGGCGAAGAGAAAACGGACTGGAAACAGAACCCTGTACTACCTTCTCTGCCGAATGTGATGAAGTAAATGTTACCCCTATCCCAAGATTATGTAAATAGGAAAAAGGTTACGTCGTGCTAAATAAATATTTTGTATAATGGTGGAACACTGGTCCTCAAAGAGCATGTGAGATTTTTTTTTATTCCTATAACGAAGAGCAGATGTTGATTTTCAAAAAAGGTTAAATACCTTTTGTAAGATTTAGAGACCCATCTTTCTTCTGAGCCATAAATTGTTCACGAGGGTAGTCACAAACCGCCAAGCTGCTCAAGTGAACCTAATAAATATAATATCAAATTTCATAATCATAAAAATAATTATGTTTAAATATTAATTGACTTAGAAGAATGACAAACATCATATACACCTTCCTATTTATAATATTAGTATGCTTATTAGGCGGGTATATAATAATATTCCAATTATACTTATGATACATTATAAATATCCTTTACATTACTCGATAAACGTATTCAATGTATCTGCTGATAAAACATTACTGTCTGATTTCATTTACGACCTGACTCTATGATTGTAACAAAGTTCATTTTCTTACTGTCAAGGCCAAAGCTTAGCTAAGACGCATAATTCTCTCCAAATCTAGAGCAGATTAAGACAACGCACACTGGCTTCTTTTAGGCCCTTAGAGAATGCATGGTACTCCCTAGATCTCCGGGGCACAAGCGACCTCACTTGCTAGCGTTGCATCTGCTTACCAACAAACGAGGCAACGAGGCGCCCCTAGGGTTGAAAGAACAGATGGCAGTTGCTGCTAACAAAGCTGAAACTCGGTGGCCGTGGTCGTGGCTCGGTGGATCATAGCTTTTTTAAATAAAGCGCGCGATCATTTGGCTACTAAAAACCCTTCCAGAATAAAATATATACTGAAAATAATAATAAACCTGTGGTGACCAGCACCACATAGCGTAAAGCTATCAAACTAAATGAATACTAAGAATCCTACATCGCGCTATAAGAGTTCACGCGCTGAAGAATGATATATGCAACAGCCCAAAATCAACCGTTCAACCATCAAGGCGTGATCACCTTGCCTGGTCGGAGTATCCTTCCTTTGTGTCACATGAGGAACATCTCCACCCGTTCCTCCACAGTGGTGACCCCGACGTGATTGGAAGCAGCCTTCACGGAGCAGATCAACAGCATGATCGCTACTATCACAGCACTCCAGTATGACGGTAATTAAGTCTCAGCCAACCAGTATCTCCGGCCTCATCAGGGATACCACTAGCTATAACGACAGCTCCAGCCTATTTACCTCTTCGGCGTCTAGGCACAGCACACTGCAACTACGGTCAATGTAAGAAGAGCACATTTCTCCCGTCTACGCAGTAGCCAGCCACTACGCAGAAACCACCCCGACTCACTGAGGTTACCTCACCGCGCACCGCAGCACTGCACTCAGCCCCGACTCACTGGGACTAGCAGCATTCGATTCCCACTCACTAGAATCAGCGGCATACGATTCCGACTCATTGGGTTCAGCGGCATACAGTTCCGACTCCCTGGGACTACACAATCTGGCACTGGAGCGATTCACAACAGATAGACGAAGACACCAGACTCATACTCGCAATCGACCTCCGGTCTCGAAGGGGAGTGATGTAGCGACCAGCGCCACATAGCGTAAAGCTATCGGACTACATGAATACTAAGAATCATACATCGCGCTATAAGAGTTCTCGCGCTGAAGAATGATTTATGCAACAGCCCAACATCAACCGTTGGGCTGCGGCCCGCCAGGCGTGATCACCTTGCCTGGTCGGACGATCCTCCGTTTGTGTCGGAGGAACATTACCCGTTTATGTTTGGTTTCCTATAAAAATCCGTTAAAATCAACCTACCTATTTTTTACCACATACTCGTAGTTGTTCAAGATGGAGATTTCCCATTTCAACAATTCACCAACAAGAAAATTTTGTCGTCAGCTTGCGAATGGATGTCACAATATTTTTCCTGACAAAGTTTCGATGATTTTAAAGGACCAAGACCATTACCAGAATCTTTCACCAAATAAGTATTTGTCTACAAAGTTCAACATAATTCGAATATATAAAATAATAAATTATTATTATATTTTTTTTGGGCTCATCAATCGGGCTTAGGTAACGACTACCGTATTACTGTCAACGGAAACGCTCGTAAAATGTCAATGCCACAAAGTGATCACCCATCAGTGACCAGCTATAGCGAAATCACCCATCCAAGGACCAACTATAGCGAAAGTGCGCAGTGGTCGTTTACAGAACACCGAATTAGTGGGGTCACGAGCACTTCCATATATATTTAAACAAGCTTATATTAGCTTACTTTGGGCTAGACGGCGCTGTGTAAAAAAAAATATGTCCCACAATATTTATTATTATTATTTAAATACAAACATATTTTTAGGAAACACCCTAACTCTGAACATTTGTGGATGACACAAATATTTGGTCGAAGGTTGAACCTGGGAGTAGAAACAAGGCGGCGAAGCGGCAGTCGCATACACTACCGCTTCGCCGCCGAGGCAGTCAAACAGTTTTTAGTATTCATGATTTTATTCATAAACATTTTTACTCTACTTCATATTAAAGAAGCAGTGTGACCAAACACTGGTGTACCCCGACGATGATGGGGAATGGTTTCGTGCCGCCTATCACATACAGAAAATAGTGACTAATACTATTATCAGTGATAATTAAACAGACTCAACTGGCGATACCAGAAGGGTTCAACCATCTTGTTAGCAAATTAATCCAAAGATAAAGAAACCTTATAATTAGTGTACACCCGAAAGCTAAAGCAACTGGAAAAGTTAATCTGTAATTTGAATGAATCAATTGATGTCTATAATTTCAATTGACGTTAATTCTTCCTTTGACAGTGAATGGGGCTTTGAAGGAAACGATCAATAGGTACATTCAATGGTTATGAGCTAAATTAAAAATCTACATTAAAAAAAAAGTGGGTGTTCATGAAATTTAACCTTCTTGGTTAATTTGAGGTGCAATCAGTTTATAATAATCAGTAAATATTAATATACCCATTTAATGGATGGAAATAAATTAGATGGGTGATATAAAAAATCATGAAGTGTTGTTGTGGGTGTTTCCTATGGATAATTTGTTTTGTAAATTATTTGGCTTGCATGTACTTCTTATTTAACTTTTTTTGGTGTATAATAATTTATTAGTTTTTTGGCGGGAAACAGCGAATGACGCGATCGCCGCTCCGTTGTTAATTATTCAAACTAGTGTATTTTCGGGTGTTTATGTATAAAAATGATGGTGTTTTGAACATAAAAGCTTCGACAATGTGCACAAGTGTTGTGAAATTGGACAACTTAGTGGAGCGCGGTATTTTCTGTTGCCTTCCAAAATCCACATATAACTGCAGTAAAATTGACCATCATTTTACTGCAGTAGAACTTTAAACAAACCTATACATGAATACGCTGCTATCAATAAGAATAATTAACTACTTTCGAATTAAGTAGATTAATTATCTACTTAAAAATTATCACTACAGAAGAAAAATTTAATACGTAATGGAAGATGGAAGATCAATAAATTTTGTTGTTGGCAATCGCGTCACCTAGAAATTAGAACTTTGAACAAACCTATACATGAATACGCTGCTATCAATAAGAATAATTTACTACTTTTGAATAAAGAATATTCATTATCTACTTGAAAATTATCACTATAAGAAAAAAATAATATAAAGTTAATGTAACCATGGATCCTACAGAACGTGTACCATTAATATCGACCCTTTGTATTCTATTGTATAAATATGAAGACAGAAGGTCGAGAGCTTTGCATATATGCGCAAAAAATGACATCACTATATTCCATAGTGATGTCATTTTTTGCGCAGCGTTTCATGTTGAACGCAATCAAAAGCCTTGGATAGATCGCAGAATATACCTAATGCATCTTGCTTGTCTTCATGAATACATTTTAATAACTCAACACCAGCATCGGAAGTTGAGCGCCCTTTCGTAAAACCAAACTGTTTCGTTTGAAATATTTTATGAACATTAAAATGGGATAGCATTTGATTCAAGATAATTTTTTCAAATACTTTGCTCAAAGTTGGCAGCACTGACACTGGTCGGAAATTAGACGGGTCTGTAGCTCTGCCAGCCTTGAACAAGGGTATGACTTTGCTGTGTTTCATTAAATCAGGAAATATACCACTAGAAACACAGTCATTAAACACAGTTGCTAGATGCAGCTTGGCGCATGGATTACAGGTAAGCATTGCCGCCCAATATGGCGTAGTAGGAAACGACGTCACAACTTGTGTCGACTAATAAACATATTTTCTGGCGTGGCGTTACAAACATTTCCTGTAAACTACCATACGAGTATAAGTTTGAATTACCATCGTATATCTTAGAATGAATTTGAGTTTGGAGAGAATATGGGGATGAAGAGTAGAAGCGTGCACGTCGCCATCCCTGCCAGCTACGGCTGCAATTCTACTCCAACACGAGCACCGCAAGGGCGAATTATGTTAGGGCGTGCCCCCGAGGCGACGCGCACCAGTTCGTCCCCGCTGGTGCGAAAAGTGTGAGCCAGAGCGGCGTAGGGGACCGCCACCCTACACGCGCGGCCCGACACGGCGGGAAGTGGAGGATGGAGTGCAGGGTAGCTGCGTGGAATGTTAGGGGAGGAATGGCAGATAAGATGAATGAGTTGATGGATGTTATGAATGAGAGAAAGTTAGATGTAGTGTGCTTGACAGAGACCAAGCGCAAGGGCAGCGAAGTCGTGGAGCTCCCGGGTGGGGTGCTCGCGCTATGGTCTGGAGTACCAGAGAGCGAGCATGGCAGTCGGGGGGTTGGAATTTTGTTGTCCTCGCGATTGGCCTCCGGTATGTATGAGTACAAACTGGTAGGTCCTAGAATCCTCTGGATCCGTCTAAAACTTGGTTTGACGAAGATTTTCCTGGTAGCTGCTTACGCGCCAGTATCTTCGTCGAACGCGAGTGAGCTAGAGGACTTCTGGGAGAGTATGAGAGAAGCTCTAAATGTGATAGAAGGACTTATAGTATGTGGAGACTTGAATGGTTGGGTGGGTACCGCTCGCGATGGTTTTGAGTCGGTACTCGGGAAGTATGGGGATAAAAGGGTGAATGACGCTGGCAAGCTTATACTGGCATTTTGGATACAAGGATTTGTTTGTGGCGAACACAATGTTCAACCACAAACAAATTCATATGTATACGAGGAGATGTAAGTCAAAGAGAAGCATGATAGATCTATTCCTAATGGATAGTCGGCTCCGTAAACAGGTGATGGACACAAGGGTTTATCGAGGCGCTGAGCTAGGATCAGATCTGTTCGCGGGTTGGCGTCATCGCACCGAGTGTCCTGTACCTGAGCCGACTCATAGCATCAAAAGCTGGAAGCTGCAGGATGCATCCATTAGGGATAAATATAAAGAAAGGGTAGCCGAAAAGCTTGGCAACGTCAATGTTAGTAGTGAGAATGTGGAAAGTGTATGGCAGAACCTTAGGGATAGTATGGTAAATGCCGCTGTAGAAGTGTGTGGAGAAACGAGAAGAGGCAGTATTAATAAGCGTGACGCATGGTGGAATGAGGAAGTGAAAGAAGCAGTTCGAATGAAGAAGAAAGCATGGTTAGACTACTTAGCCTCGCGGAATGATTTTAATATGAAAGAGAGATACAAGCTGCAAAATGTTAACACGAAGGCACTGATAGAAGAAGCTCGTGAAAGGTGCAGAATGAAAGCGGATGAAAGGTTGTCGTCCAATTTCCAGGATAATGCCAGGCTCTTCTGGAAAGAGGAAGACAAGACCCGGAGTTGTTCGGCAATCTGCAGTATGAATAAAGTGCTTAGTGTTAACAATAACGTCCTAACAGACCAAACTTACGTCCTGCATAGATGGAGTGAATATTATGAAAAGATGTATGCAAGAAAAGACAGAGATGCCACGTCGGGAAGTGGAACTCACTTCGATGCTCCGGATCCCGATGTCATTGAAGTCATTAGTATGAAAGAAATTGAACAAGCTATAAGAAGTATGAAATGTGGTAAGGCTGAGGGCAAGCATTAGTATGAAAGAAATTGAACAAGCTATTAGAAGTATGAAATGTGGTAAGGCTGAGGGAAAAGACAGAGTTACTGCTGAGATGATCAAGTACGGTGGGTCGCGCGTCTGGGACACTCTATGTCTGTTATGCAACTTGTGCTGGCGGACGGGTGAGGTCCCAGATGCCTGGCGAATAGCAGCTGTAGTACCTATCTACAAAGGGAAAGGATCTCCCTTTGTAGATAGGTACTACAACTGCTATTCGCCAGTCATCTGGGACCTCACCCGATACCGAGTATGTTTAGCGCGGATGGAAGATGTGATTCGGATGTAGAACGGCGATTAGCTGCCGGAAACAGAGTTAGTGGTGCTTTGTCCCAATTAGTAAAGCGACAAAGCATCGTAAAAGAAGCACGACTGGCGATTCATAACGCAGTGCTAGTGCCAACTTTGCTTTACGGTAGCGAAATCTGGGTATGTCAGCAGATGCATGAAAGTAAATTGAATGCTGTGGAGATGCTATCACTTCGAAAATTGTACGGCGTTACCTTGGCTGACCGAATACGTAACGAAGTGATACGCAATATGGCAGGTTTGAATGAAAGTGTCAGCGTTAAGCTGGAAAAGGGCGTGCTCCGTTGGTTTGGACACGTCCAACGAATGAGTGAGGAACGATTGACGAAGAATATATATTGTGCGAAAGCTGAGGGTAGAAGAGGTCAGGGTAGGCCGAGACTTACATATGAAGACCACGTGAGCAGATTGCTCAAAACCGGAAAGGTCAAAAGTACTCGGATACCCAGACGTACGTGTATGAAACGATTGATGAATCTCGAAGAAGCGAAAGAAGTATGCATGGATCGCGAAGCCTGGCGATCTGTCCTCTCTGACTACCCCGTCAGGGATACAGCGTGAAGATAGTTTAGTTTAGTTTAGAATTTGAGTATATCATTAAAATTATGTTTAGTTTCACCAAAGTGTTCTCATGCATACTAAACTACCGCGACGGTCAGCAATGCTAGAGCACAAACTTATATTAGGAAAGTTTTGGCTAGATAACACTGTTGAAAAAGAAAAAAACAGTGTCCTTAATATTTATTTATTTCTTTTTTTAATGCATATTACATGCATACTCTTGTCTCTCACAGCTACAACGCATTCAAAACGTTTGTGTACGTAAGTACTTAAATATTGTTTCACACAAGGTGACCCCCACCGTTTCGCCCGCGACATACTTTGGACTCCCGTCGCACCTGTTAAATTCGGTCGCTAATAAATTCTACAAAAATGCTTGAAAATTTCCCCGGATTGTCGACATTTATGATTACTGCTCCGCTCTCCAGGGTAGTAGCGAGATAATGTATAGCCTATAGCCTTCCTCGATAAAAGGGCTATCCAACACATTTTTTTTTTAAATCTGTCCAGTAGTTCCTGAGATTAGCGCGTTAAACCAAACAAACTCTTCAGCTTTATAATATTAGTATAGATGAAGTCCCGAGTAGTATGTATAATATACTCGTACATACATTATCACTTACTTACACTCCTTTGCCATACATAGTACAAGTACCTACACTACTTTTGATAAATTTATGCCGTTATACTGTTACAAATTACTGAGTGTAATAATAAACTAACTATCTTTACGTTTACGGGGTAGTCAGAGAGGACAGATCGCCAGGCTTCGCAATCTATGCATACTTGTAAAAATAGGTGGTAAATAATTACACTGTTTGAACTCTGTGAATTGAATTTACGCATATAGTTTTTTATGTGTACCCAAGTAACCAATCAGTATTGCCGTGTGTACATATTTTATGTGGATCACTAAGGCACAATCCAACAATATTGTATTTTGTAAAACACTTCATCAATTTTGTAACATGAAGCGGCCCTTGTAAATATTTGTAGGTAGCTAGCAATATGTTTTATAATTAGCTTGTAATAACTTCATGAAATTTTCTAATACATCAAAACATATTAATATGCGATGAAAATGTTTTGACGCACCCGTAGCCCTGCTAACTCAGTGTTCTGTACACGATCACTGCGTTAAAGAACTTTTGCTACGGCTGGTTCTCAGATGGGTTTAGCTTTGTGGTATTTACATTTACGAACGTCACCGTGCATCCGAAGGCACGTTAAGCCGCAGGTTCCGGTTATAATTTCAATATAGACATATGGTATTTGCTTCGACTTTTGAGCTTTTCAGTTTAGCCGTGTTTTTAAAAATTAAAGTCCGCTTTCCTACATTTTCTCCTCCACTTCGCACGGTCGTCCGCATCCCCTGTAGTGAGTACCATTGGCACGCATGTCATCCCTTACGACGTCAAGCCAGCACTTCTTGGGTCTTCCCTTCTTACCGAGAACCGGCGGGGCGGACATGGCCAGACATTAGTTTCATGTCTGCAATGTTACGGACGTGAAGGCTGCCGCGGATGCGACAGTTCCTGAATGAATGACAATGAAAAAGTTAATGGTGAAATGTGGGCGTAAAATATGGCCAATTTCTTTGGGGTTATCCCCAGGTATGACTAGTAAGTCATCCCGCGTAACATGTGGCTCATTACCGTTTTAAAAATAGACAGGCGCAGGTGGTGACAATCTGCTGATGAAGCTTTTCAAGTCACCGATACCTATACCGATCACCTTCAACATGCCTTGACGACTGCCATGTTACTGGCAACCGGGACCAACGGCTTAACGTACCTTCCGAAGCACGAAAACGCTCGCAAATGTAAATGCCACAAACTGATCACCCATAAGTGACCAGCTATAGCGAAAGTTACTAAACACCGAGTCGGCGAGGCAACGAGCGCTTCCTGATGCTGAAAAATATAATTAATTGCATAATACTTGCATTTATTATCTAATACTTTCATTTGCGTTTCGAAAATGAATCCCTTCTAGGGGTGGAAAACTCAAATGTCAAAATCATGCAAATTTACTTCGTTGATTACCTAAGTTAGTTCTCATAAGATTTTATTAACTTTCCTTGAATTTATTCTCAAACACTTCCGCGGTATAATACCCTAAATTAAGATTTACATATCCAAAAAAAACTTTAGAGAACACAATTACAGAAGTTTTACCACAGAGTCTGTAACTGTTCGTAATCACATTTGTTGAGAACTTGCTAGGGGGACTTGTCGGAGGCGCTTGAAACGAGGATCAACCCGTTGCAATTGCTGTTTTGAAACGATCGACGCAAATTGTAAGTGTTGGCATCGATCTTTTTTTGCTTATATGAGCACAATATCAACTTCAAGAAGTAAAACGAGTGTGAAATCTTGTAAAATTATTAATCTAAGCATGCAATCCAATAGTTTACATTACCATGTGAAAAAAACAATTGTGTGATGAGCACGATGGTTTATTCTGTGTCTGGGTGTTATTTATTTGTAATATGTATGTATTTAGAAATATATAAGTATGTTTATCACTTATCTGGTTACCAAAGTATAAGCTCTCCTTAGTTTGGACGATGGCGTTGTGTGAGTTGTCCCAATAATATTTATTTTATTAATTAATTTATGTATAGCAATCTCAAATTTGCAGTTACATTTTACAAGACAATCAGTAAATTGCACCGAAAACGAATAAATTATTCACCCCGTCAGGAGATTTCAGAGAATTGCTCTGAGATTGGATATCGTGTGTGAATTCTAGCAATTTGGTAGGAAGCCCTCCATCTCCATAATGATGCTGATCTAGTATTTGAAACATTACCACTTGTGTTCTAGTGGAACCCAAAGGAAATTAAACCGGCTATAAAGAAATAATTGGATTTGGGAGTATTTTATTAGCATGTGGCGTCACACAAACCAAAGTCAAGGAGCACGTCTACACAAAGGGAACGTGTGTTTTGTCGTAGGGTTAAAAAGAAAGTGGCCAAATATTATAGAGGTTAATACATTCTATAAAATCTGAAGCAATAATTTCACTATACATACACATTTAGTCATTCCTAGAGTAAGGCAGAGGTATAGCCTATGCGCTCTCATAACATCAGTTGTGCTGTTTTACTATGTTATTTGAAGCAACGAAGAAAAATTCGAAAATGTAACGTATATGTTGGAAATAAATAATATTACATATTGAATAAAAATACTTGTACTGTTCCACTCATTTAAATAAGTGGAACAGTTTAAGTGTTTTAATTCAAGATGTGTAGCAAGTTTAACCAAGTGTCATCAATCAACAGCATAAAAATATTGTTACATGACACCATAAGAAGCATATGATTTGAGGTAATAATATTCAGATCAATTTCTTGAAAAATATGTATTGTATAATTCACTGACTGGTGCTAGTAACATATTACACATAGATTACAATATAATATGACATAACTGATGGATAGCGTGCGGGGAGACGACTGCTGCGCTAACGAGTGCTTTTGCTTCGGTATATAAAACTTATTCGTCAGCAGTGTGTCCTTACACGTATATCCATATTTTCTGTACGGGTTAAGGTTGCAACTGAACCCCTTTTAGAGATTAGGTTTCGTTGAAGTAGTGATGAAATTTTGTGTGTGTGTTTGGGTAGTGGATGATTTAGATTCACAAATTGATTCATGAAATGACGGTTTGACGATCACAGTTTGATCGAGTTCCAAGATTCGTGTAGAAATATTGTTGTTTATTAACCATATCATGACCAAAAATATTTCATTAATATTTTAGTGACGTTCTAAAATATATTTCATAGCGGTATTACAATGGGGATTGACCAACACTTTTTACTCTTATTTTTATTTATATTATTCAGATTTTGAATTTTATTTGTAGTGAATTAATGAAAATTTATAATAGTTCATTCACAATGACGTCATCAGTGGTTATGGTTATGGTCATGGTTAGCCTAAGCCTTTAAAAATGCTCAATAAATTATTTGAGATTGTTATTTTTTGTGCTTTCTTGAAGGTTAATAGTCTTCACACTTCGCCTAAAGTACTAATCATTCTTTATTTTTTTCCATTTCTAAGTCTTAAGTAGAGAATAGTAACCCTACCCTACTGCTTCTCAAAATGGTTTTTATTTATCTTCACGCTGTATCCCTGACGGTAGTCAGAGAGGACAGATCTCGAGTTCACAATTTATAAAATGACCATAGATTCGGTACAAGAAAGATGGACAAATATTGCTTTTTCGATTAATAGTAATCGAAAATAAATCTCGCCGTACGGCGAGATCTATTGGGGGTACATGATATCAGTTTTTCTTTATGTACCTAGTATGGCAAATACTAAATATAATATAAAAATATTTTTACAACGGTTTAATATTTGAATAAAAATCTCTAGATAAGTCAAGCTAGTAAAAATATTTCTCTAAAGATGTCACCAATGTACCAAACATTCTCCATTTTCCTCAAATTCTTGAATATATATGAGGCCCACGTGCGTACGTACAACTGTCTATTCTGTCTTAAGGTTTCTTATTTTGTTTTGCTTTCCAACTGTTCTCGTAACATCAGTCTGTATGTTTTACATATATTTACTTACATAGCTAAGTTGTGTAAGTGTGTATTCCTGTCCCACGTAATAGGTGGTGAGTCCATTGCCGTGTTGCAATAGACAGACGTGCGTTGTGGGTACCTGATATTGAAATTTTTCAAGCCACCCATAAGGTCTTTAACTTGGCTTAACTACTACCATGTTATTGGTAACCGGGACCAAAGGACACAACATAGCTAAGTTAAAAAAATAATTTACTCGCTACGCATAAACAGTCACAAGAACTCTCCTTCTTCTTCAACTTTTATATTACCGTTTGAAATCCTAAAACTGGATTTAGAACCACGGGAGTTCACTTTTTTTTATTGCTAGGAGCATTTGTCGTTTGGTTTTGGGTTTCGCCATTGCTAGGAGCGATTGTCAATTGACGCCCAAACTCATAATGGCGCTTGTGTCATTGCCTCATCCGTTAGTCAGGCGGTGCACCGCTTGCAAATGAGGTCGTTAGGGCTCCGGAGATTTTGGTGGGGTTGGGGTTTACGAATTACACGAACTTTCACAAAAATAAATTTCTTCTTTTTGGATTCGTTTTTGTTCCAAGTAACAGGTGGTGAGGCTCATACTGTGTTAAAATGACAGGGCTATGGACAGGGACAAGGGGTTGGTTGTGGCTATTTGCTGTAGAAAAAAATTTAAGCCACCCAAATGGCATTTTAGGATCACAAATGACACCGGTCATCTCCCGCCATTTGTCCCACGCGGTAGCAATGCGAGACTTGACATCGCAATCGATGTCACTGAACGTGTGAAAAACAGATCCCAGGTATTACCTGGTCCGTGCGCCGACCAAATCACCGCCTATGCGGACGGATGTGGGATCTGTCGAGTTTAGTGCCAAGTACTCGGTCTTCGCCACATTTAGTTTCAGGCCGCCGTTCTCAAGCGTCTCCTTCCACGCCTTCACACGTCGCACCAATCTGCCCCTGTCCGCGTCTGCCAGCGCAATATCGTCAGCATACATGAGCAACCATGGAGGCTGCTCATGCGAGTTCCTGATGCTGTCCGACAATTCGTCTAATATTACACTGAACAGAAGCGGACTAAGGACCGAACCCTGGTGTACCCTGACGGTGATGAGGAAGGGTTTCGTGTCGCCAACAGCAGTCCGAACCATTGAATCACAGTACATGTCCCGGATAGTGTCAATATAGACCTAGCGAACCCCTTTGGACCGCAGTGCCCACCAGATCATCGCACGAGGAACACAGTCGAAGGCCTTTTGCATGTCTAGAAACATACAATGCAGAGGCGTGTTCTTCGACCTGTATTTCTCTGCGACAACCTTCAGGACAAAAACAGGGGCTGTGGTTCCATGACCAGAGCGAAACCCATATTGACACCCCGAGAGAGTACACTCCTGCCAGCTCCGAGAGTCTATAATCCTCTCGAAGATCTTCATGGTGTGGGACATCATCTTTATACCGCGGTAGCTCCCGCACTCCTGCATGACCCCTTACCTTTGAAGACTGGAGTAATAATACTCAGTTTCCATTGGTTTGAGATCTGCCCGCTGAGGAGTATGTGGTTAAAAGGGTTTACTAAGATGCCCACACCGCGAGGACCCATCGCTTTCCAGGCTTCGATGGGGCTCCATAGGGCTTTTATGGGAGCGACGTCCTCAGACCTCCCAATCCCAGGGGGAAAACCAGCGCCAGAGCCTCGTCCGTTAATCAGCAGGTGCACGCTCTAGCACGGGAGGTTGACTTGGGCCCCGAAGATCTTGATGGACACCCAATTTTTACGCGCAAAAAATTACGGTTTAGATTCAAATCGAAATTATAAAAATTTACGATTTTAATCTAAACCATCCAGGGTGCCAAGCAAAAATTATTTGGAAACAATTTATGAGTAACTTTTTTGAAGGTTATTACGTATTTCTGACTGAGCAAATGCCTTTCATTCATAACGTAACAATTGCGTTGAAACAAAATTAACACCAATATAATATATTTTATTGAAAGAGCTGAAGGGTGTGTTATCATTTTGATAAGTAGCGGTTCTAACACCTTTTATTTCAATATATAATATTATTGCTGCATTGCTAGACAAATAAATGGAATAAGCCAAACCATGCATGCATTCAAATTGAAATGATGTCCGAGATAAAATCTTCACGAAGAACTTATTTTAAAATCGTCAAAAGCATTGCTTTAAAGTGTGAGAAAGTAGTTATTAAATTTATCGCCTACAGACAGATGGGAAGACATACATATGCGGTTACGAAGAAATATATGGGTTCAAGAACAATTTTCAATCTTGAATTGATTACTGACATTTTATTCCACATCGAGTTTCACTCAGTTTACAATATAATGTTGGTATTTGCAATATAGAAATAGCTTTACCGCAATGTGTACTGTACAGTGCCGATGACATCGCCACTTATATATACTTTTCTCTACCCTGGTATTTGTTCCTATTTGAGTATTTGTTTTCTTAACCAAGTGAAAAATAATCCCGGGATTATATTGCGATAAAATTATTATCTCATCATAACGAAAAGTATAGCTTTCTATTAAATCAAGTTTAGATTTTGATAGGTGACTGCGAGCAGCTGTATTTGGTATTCTATAACCAAGGTGGACCACGGGCAATAAACGTTATCAGTGTTTTTTTCAATCGTGTAACTACCTATGAACATTATTAAAATGTTATTTTACTTATCCAAAATAAACCTTACCTTTTAATTTATAGTTTAAATTTATACAAGAAGCTACACGTCATATTATAAAGAAACATGAAACCATATTTTCTCTTTGTAATTATTATCATCACGGCAATGGGCTCACCACCTGTTACGTGGGACAAGAATGCATACGGTGAAATGGGGGCGTATAGTATGCCGCTGCCTACCCCTTCGGGGATAAAGGCGTGACTATGTAATTATTATCACAACAACTTCTTTGTGCCGGATGAATACCCTTTAATATAACAATGGTTCGTATTTACGTGTTGTGTGTGTACTAAATGGTTTACATCTCAGCAGTTTGACGTTATTGTAAGTACAGCTCAAACTCCTGTGGCCTGTTTACATAAAAAAATCATGAAACTTTCCATTGCCTGATTGTCACGATCGATAGGAAAAATGTTTGCATTCGTGTCAAAGTAAAAATGTATTAACTAGTTAACTGCCGTGTTTCATTCTCAATACTCATATATGTATATTCATTTCTAAGAGTATAGACTCGGTTATTTTAAAGTTTCATACCGTTCTTGTGACTGCATTGGATTGAACTTTTAGTCGGTAAGACGGTTTCGATTTATAAGTGAATGAAGTAGAGTTTTGTACCAACAGACACAACAATAAGGTGTTTTGATACTCCACGAAGATCTGTAATGCGAAAGCGTCCACTTCGGCTAGCGAAGCATCTGCTGATCAACGGACGACGCAAGGATGCCGCCTCTTACGAGAATGGAAGAGCAGATGGAAGTCACTCAAAATTATGCCGCAATTCAGAAGCCATATAAGCCAATAGCTAACAGCCAAATAAAAGTGGCCACACGCTCCAAATGCAAAAAAGTTTTTGAATATACTAGATGATGAAAAATAAGAAATTGTGAATGGGCAGGCATCGCTGAAACATTTGTCTGTGACCATAACTTGATCAAAACTTTTCGCAATAATAAGGTATCAAACAATATACACAAGTATAAAATTTTTGTCTCATTAATCTCCAATATTTCAAGAGGCTCTAACGAACGATGCCCGAGTCATCATCGAACAAACATTGGCATATACTTTAAAACTCCGCTGGATTGTTCCAGAAGCCTGGGGGAACTTCACTCGCTCATATTAAACTTTATTACTTAATTGAGAATTGAATTAGCTTCACCTCTTGTAAACTCCAAATATTAAACTTGGGCAGTTTTACGCCGTAACTGTACAAAACACAGGTTCATACTCGTTGCGGAATCATAATGATATCAAATATATGGCTAGTAAGTAATATATTTGATATGATTATGCTAAGTACCCGCTGATGGTCTTGCTGCAACAGAAGATAGTCCTGAGATCACTAAGCTTGAAAAACGTTAATCGCTTCTTCATTGGCCTTCGTCCAGTATTAATAATAATAATAATAACCGGTTAGGATTTAATGGCCTAACGGGAGAGCAGTGAGAGTGCTACTCCCGGGAGTGCAGCAAATCTCAACTCTGGCTTGCCTTAAATCGCCGGTCAGAGGGAGGGCGCCAGAGCGATATGCTCGGGGGTGGAAGTGTCATTTTCAAGGGCATAACTACGGGGAAGCCCGCTCCGGGCCTGTCCCGCGAAGGTGAAACCGGCGCCGCACCGCTCGACACCCCAAGCCGCTCACACCGGTGTTGCCCCCTGTCGCCTTACAGGCTTATCATGCCTATGGTGATTGTATAGGGGGCCCATCTAGTGAGTTGGCGAGTCACCGTCTGCCAGTAGTTTAATAATAATATATTAAAATGGCAGACGCCGTTTTCATCACTAGCTTAATTCATCCGATCCATTTAACCCCCAACCCAATAGCCCATTTCATAGTAAGCACATTTTACAATAGTTTAACTCCCATTGGAGGTGATCCATTACCGTTCTTCTACATAAGGCGGGCGTGGACTATCTGCAGTGGGGGTCCCATTCCCTATTAGATTAAAATTCTCAAAGGGCCTTTGAGTGTTGGACCTATGTCCCCATGTAAGCCTATCAAAAGTCCGGGTATCTTCATTAGAAAAAAAAAGAAGATACCCGTGTAAAGAAGAGACATAATAATAATAAGTTATCATATCTACTACTGGTGTGGTACCAAAAACACTTCGATTCAACCTCAATACTCTTCACATGCCTCCATCTACCCTTACACTTATACAAATAGCAGTTTTACTCAATACATGACGTCTTACGCAAATTCCTCAACTCATCTTCTTCATTATAACATACTTTTTCTTCCCAATTAGCACACTTGGTCAAGGCCCGTGTGTTAGTTTTATACCCCTATTAAAAAGGGAGAGCAAAGTGCAAAAAATATAAATAATAATAATAATCTTTAATTCAGATATCAATCCATATTACAAATTAAATTAAATCACAATTACATAATTATCACCCATATCCATACATAATAATAATACCCATATTTATAGCCATTTAAATATTATTAATTTAACACAAATTGAGAAATATTCATTGATTATACTAATCTATACTCGTATTAAGCTGACCAAGGAGCAAACAGGTCGCTCTTAAGACAGCATTAATTTTCAAAGCAGACATTTTTAGCAGAGGAGCGCCAATTTCCTTTGTGTTATTTTTGTTGGGTTTGTGTGTGTGTGTATGTTTTCGTGCAATAGTGTGTAAAAAATGAGTTGGCATTATGAGTTTTAACTCCGTCGCCTTATTTATGCAGTAATTATGTGTAACAATAGTGGTTTCTTAAACACAAAAACCTCGAAAACGTGCACAAGTGTTGCGAAACTGGGCAAACTCAGGGAACCGCAGCTACCTTCGCTACCCCCAAAATCTACATATACGGGTATATAGCTGCAATAAAATCTTTCCGAGGAGTTACCCGGGGCGTCTGGCAATAGACAGTTAGGCGGGGACTGTGTGGTTTTAGCCGGTTCGAGTCCGGCATGACATCCGAGGGGATTTCAACACGTTAAAAAAAAGCCATCGCCCGATAATGACACAGGACTTAGGACTGGACTTGAATTCGACAAAGGACTGGACATGACTAAATACCTAGACAATTTCTTTGACTAAATACCAAGACAATTTCTTTTAGACTCGTAACTAGGCTGTATGGTCTCACTGTCCTTTGCCTGCCCAAGATGGGCAAAGACAAGTAACAAGCAACAACAAACAGCCAGACTTTTGGCGGGAAGAGTGACAAGTGCGGACGCTTGCTGTATATTATTTTCTAAAACTAGTGCATTTATCTTGTTTTATGTGCGGGAGTGGTGGTTTCTTGGACATAAAAGTTGTGTTAAGGTGCTATAGTAAAGGACAATGATATATATATGCAGTAAAATGCTATTTTCTCTCTTGCCGTGAAAAGTCCACTGAAAACCTCAGTATAAGGATCACCATTATACTGAGGGCAAGGACCAGGACCTACGACTGAGGATACGACATCGACAAAGACTGGACAGGACTAATTAGAAGATAAGATTAAAGAAATATGATGTAAAAAATAAGATTTGGCTAAAAGGTCTTTGTAACCAGGCCATAAAATAATTGTTAAAAAAACAGCCATTTTTATTGCTACTTTTACAACGGTTATAATCCTAACTCAAAAACATTAGACGCCGTAGTCGTAATTAATAGTATTGTAGATATTTAATTTAAACTTTTAAACATGTGTTCTTGCCAACGATATAAACATCTTATTTTTCGCAGTCATAAATTCGATTGCTTTCTGATATTATGACTATTGTTATGTATTTCAAGAATAGGCAGGAAGGAAACCATAGTAAATATATTTACTTGGCATTCAGCCCACGAGAATAATAATGTGGTAAGATTTTTTATGTTAGTTTTAGATAGTCTTAAACTTATGCATGGTGACAAATAAAGTTTTTGGCACCTACAATCCAGAAATGGCGTAGTCACGCTTGATCACACTATCTTTGCAAAATCACAGTTTGTCCGATTAATTGGTTTTAATACATACTATTAATATTTTTCAGTTGACACATAAATGATTAACGTTCTAGTTTTTTTTAGTCACGCCCCTATCCCTGAGTCTTCATCTACATTTTTGAAGTTATACTTGTTTTGGCGCGTTAGGTAAAAATTATGAGAGTACCATGAACTTAACTGATGACTGTTTTTATGACACCTTATAAACATCCTGAAGTTAGCTGATAAGTGTTTCCATGACAACATATAACTAAATTCAAAGTAGTTTGCGTTCTTTGATGTTTTATTTTCTTACTAATTTATCACTCCTGTTCACACTTCCTGTTACAAACATAGAGTTGTGGTATATGTGATGAAATCTTATTAGACTAAAGCAATATAACTTCTAACGTGTGTACATAAGTACACACACACTTTTTTTAATGCTTGATATTAATTGGCAGTGTGTTATTAATTAATTTCAGTTCATATATTACGCAAATAGCGCATTTTTGCTACGGTTAATCCTCATTTCTTTGTAACATCACTGCTTTGTGACATTTTTATTTACGAGCGTTAACGTGTTTCGCAAGGCACATGAAGCGTTGATCCCACATGCCAGTAACATGGTAGTTCTTACGTCAAGTTGAAGGCTTTTTTAAGAAAATTCAACCCTCTGCTTCTATCCATGCGGTACGGTATACGTTACGATACGGCAATAACTCATCATCTTATCAATGTCGAATAGTATGTATCTCTGCTACGCCTTCGAGGCTAAAGGTTAATTAAACATTATTTCACAAAATGGTTACGTATATTAAATATTTTTTTAGAATTTCATCTAATTTATTACATTATGAAAAACATCTAAAATAGAAACGAATGAGACAAAAGAGGCCTGTATCTTATGGCATAGCTTACTTACAGTGTGATTAAATATGAGATTTGTACGCCCCAAGTAACGTGTGGAAACAGACATTTCAAACCGTTACATTTAACATGTTATTGTATTCATAACATAACGATTTTTTACCGAAGGAGTAGGCAAAGGCATTATACTATATATACAGGCATATCAACAATTGTTTAAGTCCTACATAATAGGTAAGTGATCCTACCTAGATCTCCAACGTTCAAGTGACCTCACATACTAGCGGAGCAGGTGCTGAATAACAGACGCAACTTTATCAAGGGCCCTTACGGTGTTAGAAGGTCAGACTTCAGTCGCTTCAAACAATCCTAAAAATCAGAAGCCTCCTGGCAGAAATATAGGTTATAAAAAATAGGTACGGTTTGGAAATAAACTGAGAATAAACTAAAATAAAGAAATTAGGTGTGCGAAACAGAGCAGCGGGTTGTGGCAAGCTGCTGTAAAAAATTTCAAGGCACTTTACTTAACTAGGATCAACAATTTAACACGTCTTTGTGAGTCAGTGATCGTTTACCGAACACTGAGCAAGTTAGAGGTGTGGGGTACAACAGGAGCTCAAAGTATGATACGGGGTGTACCCCCTGGAGACGCCCGTATCATCACACATTAACCCAATTTTCTTACAAATTTGGTCATTGAAACTAAGGGTAAATTTATTCTTGAGACATTTTGTAATAAGCAACTTACTAGTCCTTAGGACTTTTGCGTTACGTTTCGAACCGTTTCAACCTTTAAAGGTATGAAACTACCGTGTCAGTGGTGACCTGCTGTCGACGATCTAGAGATCTAGATTATTTGAAACGTTGGATAAAACCGTTAATAACAATATAAAATAAAATTATTTATAGCTCAAACGCGACAGTTTAAAAGTTATTAGTAGCAATTATGAAATTTATTAGTACAAATATGAAAAGTTTTATACGATTCATTTTAAAAGAACTAATATTGAACGATATATCCTATCAGATGAAAAAGGATTGAATAATCCATCATATGATGTCAACCTACATCACGGGACAATCTTGCAATCTCTATCCAATAATGTGTTAAGTATGTGTTACTCTGACGTATATGATATAAACTTAAAAAATGAAACCCTGTGGGTTCTTATGACATGTTTCAGATAACTGAACTTTGATGGTATATTTAAGAGGTATATAGGAGTAAAAATAAAGATTAATCATGACGAGTGTATGCAATACAAACATATCAATGAAGGAAAAAATGGCATTTGTTCAATTGTACAGCAGGATTGTTAAAAATTTCTAAAAATAAAAAAAAAAAATATCTTTTAGTTATTCATTGAGAAATATTTTGATTCGTTGTGTGCAGATAAAAATAATTTAGGCCTGATGTACCTACCCTCGGTGAGGCTGCGGAGGTAGCCAAACTTTGCCGGAAGCTGGGACTGGGACATCTTTCCGAAGAGTGACCCGGGGCATCCGGCAATAGACTGGTAGGGACCGTGTTTCAGCCGGTTCGAGTCCGGCATGACATCCAAGGGGAGACCCAAACGTTTAAAAAAAGGCCTGATGTACCAATAGTACATAAGTTTAAACGAGTTTAACTAATATTTTAAAAATAAGTGTCGTTTCAATTAAACTATCTTTCAAACGCATATGGAGAAATATTTACGCTATCAATAAAAAATAGGATAAATTAGTTACTGCGTCGCTTCGTTTGCGTACATATTTTTGTGGGGAATAATTCTGTGACAAATCAATTTAAACAAATAGGGATAAACAATTTATAACGCTTCAGCGACAAATACAAAAAACAAAAATTGTTCACATAATAAATACAATTTTCTTTAAAAAGATTTTTTTTTGTTTCGTCCGTCTATATTCGTATATCCATACTCGTAACTGACTCGGTGGAACGTCCTAGTGTATGTGACTACCGTCAAGGATTCGAAACCTGGGCATTTTCTATGTACCTTAAATGGACCTACCTACCTGATCTCTACTTCATTAGTGTATTTCCAGTTACTTTCAAATCGTATCTGGATTTTCCGGATACGGTGATTTTTGGTATTGTTGAGAGCAGGAGCATCTCTAGCTGGTGAGGTCACTATGACTGCGGAGATTTTTGTAAGGCCCCTTAAATTCTTGCGTAGTACATAATAATACATATACCATGTTATTTTTGGATAATTTGGATTTCTTATAAAAAAAAAACACAGGTAAGAAGTGAAACTTCTTTACGACATATCATTTTTCAACTATTTACAATTACTCTCAACGACGATAAAGAAGTTTCACTTTAAAAAAAATATATCATAACAGTATTTCTAGAGTTTATCGATTACAAATAAACAAATCTTCCCTCTTTATATAAATTTCATAGATAATAACAAAGTTTACATTTCCCTAACTACCATGTTAGGGACACAGTGTGAAGATAGTTAAGATTATTTGTATAAATACCAAATGGACAATGCAATGGATGGCAATGGACACTTGTTTATTTTAGACTATTGTCTGAATTAAACAAGTGTCCATTATATTTCTGTAGCGGCAAGGTTTTCCAATATACCTTAGTAGCAATTTGTAGCAGGCGTTCTATAACTAAAACTTTTCAATTCAATCCAGGAGTTAACTGAAAATTTTCCGATTTGGTAAAACGCGTTACATAACTGAGTTTTCATTACACTGGTTACGTAATAAATTAAGAAAATTCGTTAGCTCCACAAGAAATAGGATATTCACTTAGAAAAAGTTACTCATAAATCATTCCCGAACACCTTATTTACATAACTTCCTAACAATAAGGTACGGAGTCAGTTAGCCAAAGCCAGGTGCACCTTATTAACTTTCGTAAGTTCGGATGAAATGTAAGTAGCCATTTTCACTCCGTGCACAGTGACTATTTCTGTGTAGTTGTGTAGTGAACCAGTCTGTTGCCTTTATGAAATAGTAGTTTGTTGATGAACAAAGTTCGGAGCTAACTCACACGGTGTTGAGCATCGTGAAACATAGATTTGTATCTTAGATTAATAAGAAAATTTACAGTTTGAGAATATGCACACTATATTTTGTAATGTATTAAGTATTTTGTCATTAGTGATGAGTAGGAATCAAGTTAGGCTTGCTTGGCGGATTACTGGTGTATTTATTTTGCATTTACGAAAAATAAAAAGTACGGCATTACTAACATGTTACACCTAGTTTGGAACGCAGCCCGCCAGAGATGAAACACGTAAGAAACTCTATTTGGCCTATTTACAAATGTTTATTATTTACAGCAGACTATTTCCAGGCGTCTTTGACCTGCCAATAGACTTTAATGGTGTAATAGCCTTTTCCACAAAGCTTATTTTAATCAAAATATTTAATTAATATACCGGTAAATTACAGGGAAGCTTGTTGTAGAGCCACCCCTCCCTCCCTGCAACTATTTCTAGATAAGAATGATGATGATATATTGTAACTGAGTATAATTGCTTACAAAAACGAATTATACCAAGATATCTAGTTTCTCAAGAAATTGATAATCAAGAAAATTGGGATATATATATTATAGAAAAGATATTTGAAAAAGCTACACAGTACGCTTGACATTTCATTAAGATTTATATATTGTATATTAGACCTTTTATGTTTGCCATGGATTGTTTGCGGTAAATAAATATTTACGTTAACAATATTTGCTGAATGAATAAACTCTATTTCAATTACACCACATCTCGGTATCACCAGCATCGAAATATATAATACCTATAGTATTTATAGTATATATTACATATTACTTTAAAACTTTAGCAATATATACTCATACTTTATACTAGTACTACTCGGGACTTCACCCGAAATAATATTTTATGACTTACACCGCACTTTTTGAATAATGTGTACGAGGTAGATATCCGCTTTTTCCGATAACACTCACCGTCTTTTACTTTTTGTGCAATTTCCGGCTCGAACGGTTTGCTAATGTTACTTTTAAGCTTTCGAGGTATATTCATACTCATCTCATAAAGCATGAATATTACATGTTACCATTGTACTATTCCACACCTATTATTTATAGTAACATATTTTAGTAATATTATGTGGAAAAGTTGGACATGTGTTGTCATTCAAGAGGTGTAGCAAGTCCCGCCAAGTGCCATCATTCAACCGTATGAACAGTTAAATTTAGAATTTTATGTTTGTTGTACCCTTTTTGATATTATTACACCACAATTAAAGTATTTTTTAAATCTGTTAATATCTGTAATATCTGTTCCATTATCTTTGGTAACATGGCAATAGTTACCCAAGGTAAAGGTCTTACATACATACATACATATTGTCATGCCTTTTATCCCCGAAGGGGTAGCCAAAGGCATGCTATACGCCCACATTTCATCGTATGCATTTTTATCTCCCGTAACAGGTGATGAGCCCATTGCCGTGTTAAAGGTTAAAGGTCTTACGGCGGTTTAAAAAAACTCAGCAGTAGTAGTACAACACAGTGACCTGGCTTCTTCTCCTCTTCTTATTCTTAAATGTTGTCTTAGTTGCTTCCAAATCCTGCCTGGATTTGATGCTTGGAGTCGTCTTTGACTGACCCCTAGCAGTAGCAGAAGTGATTTTATGTTTGATTTTTGGCATTTATTAGGAACAACCATTATAACCTTCCAACCACGTAAGAGTTCCTACACCACAGCTTCGATGTCAGTTAAAAGGTACCTACGAGCAGGTAAGGGTGAACTAAGCCCGGAAGATCCTACTTGCTCCTTTATCCTCGAAAGGATGGCATAGGTATCCCATATTTTAAGCATTTTGTCCCACGTTACCGGTAGTGGGCCCAATACTGTGTTGAAATGGACAGGCGCAGGTTTACACGGGCCTGGGGGGGGTTTGGGCTAACCTTGCCCTAGCAGAGGAATGCTCAGGGTGGCGCGCGTTGCACTGTGTCTGTGCACGTATTTTCTTACTGGTGTGGACCACAACGTCCCCCAATGAGTCGGAGTCCCTGGACCCACAGTGTCCTTGCCTTCGAGGTCCTGGGGATATTCTCCACAGGAATACCCGGGTCTTCGAGCACACAGGCACATGGAAGACATCGTGCAGTTTAGTCGGTACGAGTCTGAAATACTCTCCTCGCCGTTAGCTCACGGCGATGTGAAGTCCATGAGGATTGCAAACGTAAAAAAAAATTAAAAAAAAGGCGCTGGTTGGTAACCAGCTTTTAGTTTTCTTCAAACCGCCTATAAGGCCTTCAACTTAACTTAATGACTGCCATGTTACAACCGGGACCAATGGCTTAACGTGCCTTCCGAAGCACGGAAATACTCGTAAATAGAAATGCCACAATGTGGTTATCAATCCGAGGATCAGCCGCATAGCGATAATTGCTTAACTCAGTGGTCGTTTACAGAAAACTGTGTTAGCGAGGCTACGAGCGCTTCTGTTGGCGCGGCTACGAGTGCTTCACGATCTTAGTGACGGCCCAATAACGTACTTAATAATTCTAATTTCATATTATGTATGTACAAAATAGAAACACCAAAATATTCAAAAATCCATCGGGACTAATACTGATATAAAAATAAATAGATAGAGGTACCTTCTTATTTTCTAGTCATTAAAATTAGTAGTATCGCTTAAAAAACAGCGTACACTTAATTTACTTGTTGCTTATTCATTATAGAAAGCAGCAAAATTTGAATTCCTTTAGATACGCTTACATAAACGTTATGGTTGAATATTCACCACCAATAATGCGAGCTTTCTTTCAAAAGGAAGTGTACTTTGTATCGAACCAGTATCGAGTGTACGTTGTACTGAATGTTAAAACAGGTGAAACAGTGAATATTGAGGACGCGACAACGTTGCAGATTAGGTTACAACGCCAAGCTCAACATGCATCTAAATGAACTCGGTTTGGATATTACGATATTTTGCCTGAGCTATTTTTAAAAGAGGTACATAACCGAGTCACTGAGTAGCTTTGTTTGGGCTGAGATTGTATCCTCAGTACCGGTGTGATTTATCTGGATTCTGGCAAATCTTTTTTTTTAACGTGTGGAAGTCCCCTCGGATGTCAGAGGTACATAACCGAGTCACTGAGTAGCTTTGTTTGGGCTGAGATTGTATCCTCAGTACTGGTGTGATTTATCTGGATTCTGGCAAACCTTTTTTTTTTAACGTGTGGAAGTCCCCTCGGATGTCAGAGGTACATAATCGAGTCACTGAGTAGCTTTGTTTAGGCTGAGATTGTATCCTCGGTACCGGTGTGATTTATCTGGATTCTAGCAAACCTTTTTTTTTAACGTGTGGAAGTCCCCTCGGATGTCAGAGGTACATAACCGAGTCACTGAGTAGCTTTGTTTGGGCTGAGATTGTATCCTCAGTACCGGTGTGATTTATCTGGATTCTGGCAAAACTTTTTTTTTTAACGTGTGGAAGTCCCCTCGGATGTCAGAGGTACATAATCGAGTCCCTGAGTAGCTTTGTTTGGGCTGAGATTGTATCCTCGGTACCGGTGTGATTTATCTGGATTCTGGCAAACCTTTTTTTTTAACGTGTGGAAGTCCCCTCGGATGTCAGAGGTACATAACCGAGTCACTGAGTAGCTTTGTTTGGGCTGAGATTGTATCCTCAGTACCGGTGTGATTTATCTGGATTCTGGCAAAACTTTTTTTTAACGTGTGGAAGTCCCCTCGGATGTCAGAGGTACATAATCGAGTCCCTGAGTAGCTTTGTTTGGGCTGAGATTGTATCCTCGGTACCGGTGTGATTTATCTGGATTCTGGCAAACCTTTTTTTTTAACGTGTGGAAGTCCCCTCGGATGTCAGAGGTACATAACCGAGTCACTGAGTAGCTTTGTTTGGGCTGAGATTGTATCCTCAGTACCGGTGTGATTTATCTGGATTCTGGCAAAACTTTTTTTTTAACGTGTGGAAGTCCTCTCGGATGTCATTCTCGAACCGGCTAAAACCACACAGTCCCCGCCTAACTATCTATTGCCGGACGCCCCGGGTAACTCCTCGGAAAGAAAGAAAGAAAGAGCTGTCAGTAGAATTCTGGCAACCCTAGCGTTGTTTTGAATCGTAAAATTAGAAAAGAGAAAGCACAAAGAAGTGTCGTTTAAAATATTTCGTTCTATAAATTTCAGTAAAAATAAATTCTCTTTATTTCAGGCAGTACTGTGACGCCCTTCCGGAGTCAACAGCAACAGGAGTACGAGGTGTGGGCTTGCAACAGTCCGGTACTGGAAACACTGCTAGTCCACGCCCACTCCTGAGCTAGGGACGTGGGATACACAGGTATTTGAAATATAAACAAATAGCACTGAACTGAACGAAAGTGTTTATTTGGGTTTATCGCGAGATATTATGTTACATAGAACTTGAATATACGGTTCACAAACGCGACTTCACATTCAATGCAGTATCTAACCCGGATTTTCACTGATTGCGATCGGCAGCGAAGTCGTCGCCACGGAGCTCAGCCACCTATTCCTCTCCGAAGTGACATCTTCCTTTCCTCTTTTATTTTCCTTTCTTAATATAAAAAACAATAATTATTTATTTGCCTAATGGCTATCGCTGCGACCAGCCAGCACGCTTGGCCCCATACCGTGACATGCGTCCTCCATACATAATATGAGGACAAATACCACAGTACCTACATACCCATTTAGAAAAAATACACCGCCAATAGTAATTATTATACCTCATATAGAGTACTGAATCAAATTTATAGTCTTAAATTCACATAGTCAATGTTTGGGTAGACTGTCTCAATATCGTGTCATCTTAGCAGGTTGTGCAATTTTTTAATCTTATGTATGAGCAACTCAATATGTATGCTAATATTTTTATTTGTGACTAATCTCATCCACATTCCTACTAGTGTACATCATGAATAATAGAAGTAAATAAAATAAATAAATATCCATCACGCCTTATCCCCGAAGGGGTGGCAGAGGCATATTATATGCCCACTTTTCACCGTGTGGATTCCTGTCCCACGTAGGTGGTGAGCCCATTGCCGTGTTGAAATAGACAGAAGCAGGTTGTGGCTACCTTCTGTTGAAATTTTTCAAGCCGCCCATAAGGCCTCAACCAGGCTTAACGACTGCCATTTTACTGGCAAACGGGACCACGGCTTAACGTGCCTTCCGAAGCACGGAAACGCTCGCAAATGTAAATGCCACAAAGTGGTCACCCATCCGAGGACTAGCCATAGTGAAAGTTGCGTAACTCAGTGATCGTTTACAGAACACTGAGACCGCGAGGCCACGAGCGCTTCTAAGTTCTTAATAATAGAAGTGACCATTGATATTTAGAATAATCCAGTTCAAAACAATTGATTTCATCATGAGTACTCACATATATTTCATTAGCTTGTCAACAGAAACATCAGCCATCTTTTCCAAATCGAATACATAAGCTGGTGATCTAGTATAACTTCACACTGGTGAGATTGAAGCGAAAGCTACCTAATGTCACATTTGCGAATGAATGTAATGAGCCTAAAAAGTGTAATGCGAACCAACTCAAGCAATTATTGAACTTAATTTGCATGACTTTGACGTTTTAATTCAATTTGCTGGCTTAACAGTAAGAATAATTAATTTCATAACCTGTCATCAACTAATTTAGGTTCGACGGTAAATAGATTATGACAAAGTGAATTCTGGCATTAATATCTTTATCATAACATTACTTGTAGAAAATCGATATAGGAATATTTTAGATAACAAAGACCTTTACCAGACAACTTTAGAAATTAGTAAAAAACAGTAAAAACGGCTAGTCACCAACATCGAGACTGTAGCAAATCACCCGACCCTCATCGATGGTGAAGTAACAGTGATCAGTAGTGGTTATTTGAGAAAAAAACAACAACTGATAAATGATACTAAAGAGAATAGTAACCATTTTCAGTATTCTGAAATAGCCTAAGAAATAAACGTCTAAACAAAGATACTCGACGTTGAAACGCAATTGAAATATATCACTGTACGGTGGACTAACCATGAAATTGTATTTTTAAACATTCTAAAAAGATTTGGAATCGATACTTTAATATAATCAACAATGGTCTCACTACAGGGGATGCCGAAGACCGTGCGAAGTGGAGGAGAAAATGTAGGAAAGCGGACCCCGGGCGTCGCGAGACGCAACTGGGACAGACGCTCGGATGATGATGACCTTAATATAATCAACAGAATGTTAATCTGCACTAGTATTATAAAGAGGAAAACTTTGTTTGTATGTTTGTTTGTTTGTAATGATTAGGCTCAAAAACTACTGGACCGATTTTAAAAATGCCTTCACTATTTGAAAGTTACATTATCCACGAGTAACAAAGGCTATATTTTATTTTGGTACAATATAGAGTTCCTTAAGATATTTGGGTTTTTCGGACACAAGGTGTAAAAAATCAACCAGAAAAGTTTCTTATTTTGCGTACGTTGCCTAAACTATAAAAGATAAATCCATAAAATGTTCTAATTAATTGTAGATCTTATAAATATCTACAAAAAAATCCGCGACACACTATACCTATGTCGAGTGAGGCACAACAACCATTTTTTTATTTAAAAATATTGAAATTTTTTTTGGAATACATTTAAACGCGTTTATTTTACTCATGATATTAATCCTTATCAAAATAAATTATTTCATCACTAAGTACAGTTTATGTAGATAGTATTTGGTCTTTGAATGACGTTTGTTATTTAATCACATTTTGATGAAAATCGGCATATATGTAGAACATCTCCGAAAGTTGATGCCCGCGGCTCCGCACACGTTCAATCGTTAGTACACAAAAAGATTTTCTCGCGGGAAAAGACGTTTTCCCGGGATATTAAGTAGGGACCTTATGTATTAATTCAGGAAATGTTTTGCACAGGATATTCAGTTCAATCAGTTGCACCCGCGTAAATACTATTCAGTCGTAAGTAACTCATCAACAAGTATTCCGATTTCATTCGGTTTTTTTTGTTGTTACAAAGTGAATACTTCAGAAGTTGTTTCATAAGAATAGCTTACTCACCACCCTTTTTAACTAATATCTCTTTCTTTGTCTGTTTCTCTTATGCGGCGCTAACAAAGTTGCGCGGTTCAACTAGTCAAATATAAATTGCATTCGTTCTATCGAACGAACAATTTTCCTGTAATTCCCTTTATTTAGGTTCTAGTGGATGATATTGGGACCCTTTCAATTCAATTGAACGTGCTTCTCTCACGATACACCGTACTTTCATGAGATGAACGCCTTACAAAGGATATTTTTTGGAGGACCCTATAATATTTTATCTATACTAATATTTAAAGAGGAAATACCAATGTAAGTTTGTTTGTAATGAAGAGGCTCTGAAACTACTGGGCCGATAATAAAAAATCTTTCACCATTAAAAAGCTACATTCTTCGTGAGTAACATAGGCTATATTGGATTTAAAAAAAAGTTTAGAGTTCCATGCGAAATCTAGAATAAGAAATCTTCAAGCGTGTAAGGCTGCGGGCATCAGCTAGTACCCTATATATGTATTGTTTTTTACTTTACTTACTATTACTCTAATACACTGTTAAGGATATAAGCTACATCGTTTTAGGTAAATATTATATGTATTGTTTTTTACTTTACTTGCTATTACTCTACCACTAGTTATTTCTGGCAACGGTTTGGGGCTTCAATTAAAGTGGCTCGCGGTTATAAACGACTAAGATCACTTTTAAATTTCCATCGCCCAAAACGTCTTCTGTGGCACAAAACGTCTTCTGGTTCTTTGCCTCTTCCGTTTAATTTTTCGACGCTTTTGCCTATATTATCTCCTCTTAAAACAAAGTGACTGAATGAATTTAGACGGGCACTATTGATGGTGGCGGTCGTCAAAAGAAAGAAACACATAAGCTCGTATACATAGAGTCTAAGATCCGTACCGCTTGAGACTAGATTTTGCCTTATAAAATCTACTCTTAAGTGTTTCTTGAGTATTGATAAACGTTCTGGAATACGGCCCTAAGTTTTTATGGCGGCATAGATCTTCTGAGAGCCATCAATTCAAGGACTACGATTCTAGATTAAATGTCTAAAAAAATCTAGATTATAGGATCGTTGCGATCCTTGAAGGTCATTCAGAAAGGTTCAGCAGGCCGAGGACTACATGCTGTGTATAGTTGCTCTGAACCTGCTCGCATAAGATTTATCTCTTCATCAAGAGGTCGTTGTTTGTCATGATAATTTCCAGATGCAAATTCATTGATAATACTGAACATTAGTTAAGGCTCTTCTGGTCCTCTTATCATTAACCAGCAGAGATAGTATGACCAGGTATTCGATGAAATGTGATAACATCAATAATAGTTATTCTACTGCAACTTCCCTGTAAATCACCTACGAGGAAATCCCCGACATAAGCACATTCCACCATATAATAAGATTAATAGATTTTGGGAATTTACCTAGCTTTTGATTCTTGAACCATTCTACCGATAGTTTCTTTTTTTCTGGTCAAACATTTGTACGAGTTAGATAGATTTTTGAAGCAATGAGTATGCTAACTTTTATATAATTTTTTTTTAAAGTGAAATTACAATTTGGTTCACGATGTGTCTTTTTTGACTTTAATAAAAAAAATAGTAAGATATATATCTTAGATAACGAGATGGTCTGATTAGAAACTTTGTAGAATCGCATTTTTAAAGCAAAGCATAGCTCGAAATACGTAGGTAATATAATTAATATCGGGAAATTAAATATTTACATTTTAAAAACAACATCAATGGAACGATATATAATAGAAAATAATAATAAAAATCATTTCGTGTCACAAAATTAATCAAAAATACACAATACCTACATCTTATAACATTTTAAAATGATTTTTTTTAAACTTATGTGGATTTGACTTAGAATTAGGTCAAGAAGATCTTCCGTTAAGCGTACGACCATTTGTATCAGACCAAAATCAAAATAGTCTTTCTCAGATCTCAACTGTCGGTAAACTTCCAAAAAAAGGCACTCCAAGATAAGAATTCATTTTTGTTCAACCTTGGAAATTCTCACAACCTATTTAGAAAGTTGTCTTTTTTATCGCGCCGCAGTACTTCAGGGCGTCGAACTTTCGAACGTTCCCTTTTATTTTTCAAATTTCGTATTAGAATACACTTGAAAGACATTTCCGGCAAGTCCTACTCGTACCATCGTTTTTGGTAAATATTACATATAGTGAATGCCAAAGAAAATACTTTGACCGCTATCGTGACAATAATTTTTAAATGGCCCTAAACAGTACAATGAACTTTTATTTTCTCCATTTTTTTTTGTTAGATTTTTTATAAAACCGATATTAACTTTGCTAGGAGAAAGAACTGCTCTTTTTTTAATAGTCTGTACTCTTTGATAGATAATGTAGGCAGGAAATCAAGTAAACCTAAGACTGGCTAGCTTTAAATGTTAACCATGACAAAATGTTCGTATTTTAGTTCGATACTCCCTTTGTCTATAGAGAGGCGTCTGTAAAAACACTTAGACCCTGATCCTACCTTTTCCAGGGCTACGGCTAGCTGGAATCAAACCAGACCGATTTAATATAAATATATTTAATTTATATATGTCTATCTACATTCACGCTGTAATCCTGAAGGGGTTGTCAGAGACGACATATCGCCAAGCTTTGCGATCTATGTAGTTCTTTCGCTTCACTTCTCTATCTTGTTACCCGAGTACTTTTGACCTTTATAAAAATCACTAAAAAATTTTCGGCTATTGACGTTAAGGCTGATTTGACCAATATCCAGTGATCGCTAACTTATATTTTCAACTAATCAATCAATCTTCACGCTGTATCCATTACGGGGTTGTCAGAGAGGAGAGATCGCCAGGCATCGCGATCCGTGCTTCTTTCGCATCCTGCAGATTTATTAATCGCTTCATAAATACACGTCAGGGTATCCAAGTACTTTTGACTTTTCCGTTTTTTACTTATATTTACCTCTTTAAAAATTAATAACTGTAACTCAAAATAAAACGAGTAGATTTTTTATTATTACATCGCTGCCAACTCACTTCATTTAATACTTAAATGCTATAAAAACTACCAAGCAAATCCTTTGTACCGCGCTAAGTCTGCAAATGGTTAATAAATCGTACCTATTGCACATTATGTAATGGCTTAAAAGGGTTACAACGAAAACTTTTCGAGAGCTATTAACTTTATTTAAGGATGTTATAAAACGATTTCTACGTTATCAGTATCCCTTGAGCCTAGTTCGGTATGTCCTTCGGCTATTGGCATTAAGCCTGAGGGGACCCATATCCATGCGTATCCATCGCGCAATTGACCGCAAGTTTATCTTTGAAAAGTAACTAAAGCTTTTCTTTTGATTGTAATTACTTCGGCAATAGGCTCACCACCTGTTACGTGGGACAAAAATGCATACATGTGAAATGTGGGCGTATAATATGCCTCTGCCTACCCCTTTGGGGATAAAGGCTTGACAATATGTATGTAAATACTTCTATAATTACATCAAGCGATATTTGCCTCAAAGATTTCGAGCAGATTTGTCTACATATTGATCATTAGCTGTTGTGGACTACCGCTCAACTTGTAGGAGGAATCAATGGAGGCTACGCTTATGGTCACAAAGTCCTATGACTCACAAACCTCTGCCACCACAAGGTCTTTACTTAGTAGGCTATGTTTAGTAAGCTACCAAGATTTTAAAAGGAATTAACTAAGTAACTAATGGAGGA
Organism: Thumatha senex; assembly: GCA_948477245.1. Classification (NCBI taxonomy): domain Eukaryota; kingdom Metazoa; phylum Arthropoda; class Insecta; order Lepidoptera; family Erebidae; genus Thumatha; species Thumatha senex. Next base: position 11,740,530 of record OX419732.1, on the reverse strand, counting down.
GGAATAATGGTGTGCGTGAAACAGATGTGACTCTATGTTTGTATGTATACTGTGCGTCGTCATGGACTAATAATACATACATAATATTGGCAGAGGCATCCTATACGGCCACATTTCACTGGCGGTATTTAGTCTCGCATAATAGAACGTATATTGTCGTCGTCGCTATTGCCGTGCCGAAATGGAGAGTAACACATTGTGGCTACTTGTTTAATTTTTTCTAGTCGCTCCCGCACCTATCTTTTTTTTTATACCACTGAGGTGGCAGACAAGACACCTGATAGAAAGTGGCGTTTGTAACTGGGACCTTTCGAAGCACGGAAACGAACATAAATGAAAATACAACAAACCGCCTTAAACGAAGATGCAAAATGTAGAAATCGTTTACAAAATACTAATTAAGCGGAGCTACGAGCTACTTCTATACTGTTCTGTTTGTGATAATAATAACATGATTTTGTTTCTGCTGTTAATTTTCAAATGTTATTCAAATATTTATCAAACATCTCTCTTAGCATTAAAAAATAATAATCTTTGTATGTAATGTTTTAATAGCAAAAATAAAGCTTATAAACCAGAGTAAAGTCACTTTTCTTTTTGTCAGCGGTCCATAACTATTAGTTTCGATTTTCGATAACGAATACCAGTAAAAGTAAAAGGAGAACATCGGAGGAGTCTTAATTCACTTTGTCCCGAATTGATGAGAAAGAGGGTCCGGACATCATACCCGGAAACCGGTATACTGATAGGACGAACAAGAAAATTTAATGCTTATAGGCCAGTGACAACAAATATTGCGGAAATGAGCCACCTCCGGCTACAGACACCTCCATTCAATTCACTTTGTAGTATACCTTTGTTGTGCTTGTCCATTTACTTTCATGCCTTGAAACCTAATACATCGCTGCAATCAGAATTATAATATATTACTTACTTGGTCACCCTACACTCATCATAGTATCCAATAAGAGTACAATCCCCCACGTAGCAATCAATCATTCGATGATACCACAAACTCCTATGCGACGTAAATATTGATCTGCATAATCTTTGAAGACCAATCATTGGACAATACTCAATTGGAGTGCTCTTGCAGGTCATACGCTACTCAGTGGCGTAATGGAGGAAGTATGTTAATTGCAAACGAGATTTTTTTCATACAGCAAACTTTCAACAGAATCTTGTACTTCTTACAAATTGTTTTATTTTTTTTAACTTGAGTGCTAATACAATAGTCTTCTTGACTGTGGAAGTGGTTGATTGACTTTCTATTAGGAAAATGGCGGCGTCATTTTCTAAAGTAAAACATAAAACAAAATCAATATATGCCAAACGCCAGCAAGGTTTTCGGAAAATTTTGTGAAGCATTAGAAACTAATTAATAACATTTTCCCGAGTAAACATATTTACACGAGGTGGTTCATATTACAAAATTGATGAGATAATTTTTATAATTACTTTAGGGCTGGTTGTACTTTCTAAATAAATAAATAAATTAATATCCATCACGCCTTATCCCCGAAGGGATGGCAGAGGCATATTATATGCCCACTTTTCACCGTGTGGATTCCTGTCCCACGTAATGGGTGGTGAGCCTATTGCCGTGTTGAAATAGACAGACGCAGGTTGTGGCTACCTGCTGTTGAAATTTTCAAGCCGCCCATAAGGCCTTCAACCAGGCTTAACGACTGCCATTTTACTGGCAACCGGGACCAACGGCTTAACGTGCCTTCCGAAGCACGGAAACGCTCGCAAATGTAAATATCACAAAGTGGTCATCCATCCAAGGACCAGCCATAGCGAAAGTTGCGTAACTCAGTGATCGTATACAGAACACTGAGACCGCGGGTCCACGAGCGCTTCTACTTTCTAAATAAAAAACTAATTAGCTTGTTTTAAGGGCAGAACTCATTATATACCAGGACAAACAAACTATACAATCATCGCACCATAAAACCATAGAACTCTCTGCCGGCGCACGTGTTTCCCTTCCCTCCTTTTACAATATTGGGGCCTTTAAGAGAAGCATGAAATTTTTTACAAAATATTTTTGGGCCGTAAACTTGGGGGTCACTATCGGAGACCTGTGGACTGGAATAGCAGCCCTCAATCACAAGTCGTCTTGGTTTTCCATCAGGCAGGCGACACCAATTTGACGTGCCAAATGGATAAAATCAAAAATACAACAAGATGCTAAAGGCTAAAGTGACCCGTTTCTAGTCTGCCATATTAATGATACCAATCTACCACTACACTGCAGCGTATAGAAAACGAGGATTAGTACTACAAGTAGGTACAAAATGCAAAATGGTAGAAAATATGTATTACTCTTTTGAAACTAAGCTTTTTCCTACTTCGACGAAGGCTACTTATTAAAAATAACTGCCTCACCCTATAGAGAACTTCGCGTTTATGCGAGGCTAAGCCAACGATGCGATTTACTTATACATTTAATCCGGGATATATCTGGCAGCAAAAGGTAGTGATGTATTCTTAAATCTGGATATGGAAAGAAAAACCGACTATATATACGAATATGGCTATTTAAGGTGTAAGAAGTTTTTCTTTGTGAGGCGTGTAAAACTCTCACTAAGATTTTGTACATACATACATATTGTCACGCCTCTATTCCCGAAAGGGTAGGCAGAGGCATATCAAACGCCCACATTTCACCGTATGCATTTTTGTCCACGTAACAGGTGGTGAGTCCATTGCTGTGTTGAAATGGACAGGCGCAGGTTGCGGCGACCTGCTGTTGAAAATTTTAAGCAGCCCATAAGGCCTTCAACTTGACTAAACGACTGCCATTTTATTGGCAACCTGGACCAAAAGCTTAACGTACCTTCCGAAGCACGGAACTGGGATGGGACTAAAGGGCCGAATAAATTTAATAAAATAAAAATTGTCTATTTTAGATGTTAAATTTGCAAGAAATTTAAACCCTTTGCCTTTTTAGTGCGGTGGTAGCAAAAAGGCTAAAAGGTCTTATGTGCTAGACACTAATTAGCACGACCAATTAAAGTCCTGGTATTCTCGGACTGGATCATTTTCATAATTACTTTAAGGCTGGTTGTACTTTCCAAATATAACTTTCCAAAATTAACCTTGTTAAGGGCAGAATTCATTATTTACAATCATCGTACCATAAAACCATAGAACTCTAATGTATATAGTACGAAATGATAAGATATTGTACTATAGAGTAAAGATATTGACGCTTTTTTTACGTGCAGAAATCCTCATAGATTCTAGGCTAAACTCCTACCGTCTAAAACTACACGGTGCCATTCTATCTACCTTTGGCCGGAAGTCTCGGGTGAGCCCTCGAAAAGATAACCCTAAGGCTCACGACAGCTTTTGTCCACTACCCTGTCCACAGCTCAAGGGAGCTCAGGTATTGTCCCGCAATTATAAACAAAAAATCTTTTTAGAATATTATATCGCTCTCCAGTAAAGTCTAGATTAAATACTTCACTGGTATATTATTATGTAAGACCCTTTAAGTGAAATCATCCAAGTCTAGATTCAATACTTTCACTGGTATATTATTATGTGAGACCCTTCAAATGAAATCTTCCGTCCATAAGGTTCAGGTTATTAAACCAGGCGTTACAAAAAATACTTTTCGACACATGTCATTAAGCAGAGCTCACTTTGAGCTGGGTCGGCCAACCGGACGGGGGCGCATACAACACCCTCACTTCATCGCCTTTTTATGTTACCTCACACATCATCACATAATTTTGCTACTCATCGACGCCTATAATATGATTATATAATAATCCAACGCCAAAATACCCCATGTCTCCGAAAACTTCGAGATAAGTGCTATTGAACTCTCCGCTACTCAGTTCGCCACAATTTATATTGGATATGAAATTTAACGGGAACTTTTTTATAGTATAAGCCAATATTAGATGAGTTTTTTTTGAACTTTAGAAGTTTTCGGCGTTTGGATAAATACCTATTTAGGTTTTATGAGCAGATGTTTTTATAATATTTTTTCAATGAAGGATATTTTCACTCCTAAATACGACTACTTCTATCATGCCAAAATTATACCCAAGTAGGTACAATAATTGAAAAGCTAAATTAAGCCAGAAGACGTTGGTTCGAATCCAGCACAAACCTGAAAATGTTCTATAAAATTTTCAAATTGTATTTAAAATTTTGGATAAAGTTAGCATACTAATTGCCTTTCAAAATTGTTACTAATATTTAGTCAAGCTTCGTCACAAATCGAATAATTAGTGACGAAGCTTATGTAACTTTACTTTACTTTTACTGTGTAACTTTGTTAAATGTCGATAGATGGCGCCTTACATCACCTTGAGATGGAAATAGGTGGATATTTTCCTCAGTTTAAAGTGGGTCTCGATAGCCTAGATGGCAAAAGCGTCTGGCGCATTAAGCCAGAAGACGGTTTGAAACCAGTTCGAGACAGAAAAAAAAGCACTTTCAAATTAATATTTTTTTGTTATAACCATTTGTTTGTTTGGTTCCAACGGGTGTTTCCATCTGGAAAAGTCAAAAGTACTCGGTGCCTGCCGATTCACATGCACGTCTGGGTATGACGTGCATGTGAATCGGCAGGCAGCGAAAGAAGTAAACATGGATCGCGAATCTGTCCTCTCTGACTACCCAGTCAGGGACACAGCGTGAAGGTAATTAGTTAGTAAATAATAATGTCTACGTACAACTGGTACTTATTTTTTTATGTGCTATGTGCTCCTGATATACCTTTTAAGGAAATGCCCAAATGCAAACTAAACAAAACCTTTAACAAACTTGGTGCATTATTTGGGATCGAAGTCCTATCGTAAATATTATAGTAAAATGTTGTCATACAATTAATATCCTGGTGATACCTAAAAATGAAAAAAACATTAAAAAAATTAACAAAGTTACAATTCAAATGTTTTCCTATTTAACAAAGTCGTGTTGTAAGTGTAATAGACTTTTAAGTTCATTTCACAATTCTTTGTTTAGGATTCCGAAAAAAACGGGACCCTTATAGGATCACTTTGCTGAACTTTTTTTGACAAAAATGAACCCCAGGCTTAAAATCAAATAAAGAAAAGAAGCTTCAGGTCTACAGTCCCTTGAGCTGTTAAAAAAATCTAACTTTTTACAAAAAAAAAAGATTTTCACTGACCTACAAGTATACTTGTGGTATAAGGGAAAATGTGCAACTTAAAAAATTGTAACGAAATCATGATGTGAAAACTGAAAACATATTGTTTATTTGTTAAATATTTAAGAAAACTATAAATACCTGAATTATTTATAATAATGTACCTATAAATTTGTACGGAACCGACGGTGGGCGAGTCCGCTTCGCACGTGTAATTTTTTTTTAATCTGAAATTTATCTCTGTTAATTAAGTTTTCAATTACGTCTTACTTAATTGAGGAACTCAATAACGTAACGACTTTCCTTTTAATTTCTTCAGTTTGAAGAAGACTAACTCAAGTAATTAGTTATACGAACTCCAGCTTGATAAATGACTTTAACCCTCGTCCATGCTACGTGTAACTTAGCAGTTATACTACTACTGTTATTTAGTACTTAAATTAAACAAAACTATTGCTGCGCACACGCTGACATCAGGCAGCTGGCTCCCAAATAAGTTAAACTACAATTAAGACGAAGTTACAATGAACACTGTTTAGATAAATTAGAGACCCTTTTCGAAAATGTCAGCAGTGGTCATTAAGCTACGTCCTTGAAAAGGGTTGACCACTCGCACTCAACGCTTTTATATATTAAATGTTGATTAACTTACGCACCATTAACTTAAGTAACGTTACTTTTATCTCGTTTTAGCTGATTAACTAGAAAAGTATGAGTATAGCTTAGTAGTAATTTTTGTAAAGTGCTCTTATTACTTACACAATTTCTATCTAAATTTGAATTTGTAAAACCTTTTTCGTCGCGTCAGTCTTTTTATCAATGAATGTTTCGATTCGCACAAAGAATACTAATTAATTTCAAAAAATCTTACACAAAGTAATACGTTCAGCTTAAAGGCACCAGCGAGGAGCTTGTGACTGCTTCTCGTGTATCTGATTTTTTTTCAGCACTTAGCTTAGTTTATAGTGGCTAAAAATTTACCGGGGCCATCAGATTGCAAAGAACCAAACTTAATCGAGTGGCTCTTTTGTAGTACACCTACAAGTTTAAGATGAAAAACATTACTTTTGTAGCTGATCTTCTTCAGTTTTGCAAACATTAAAGATATACATTACTTTTTTCAATTTCTAAACCTTTTGCAGAATAAATTTGGTATGTTGTTAGTATTCCTTTATTTGTAAGATTAAACAGACGTGACCGAAATACTAAATCGTCGGTTACAACACTGTATCGTAATTTGAATGTATATCATACGGTAATTTTCTACATATGGCAATCTTCATCTATAAATGATTAATGATGTAGGTACATAATTTGTAACCAAAGGACAACACATTCATCAGTAGCTATAGTAAAATAACCATCTCATTGTTTACTGGTTTAACTGTTTCATAATTCAGAAATCATATATACCTAGTGTAGCAGCGACTGACAGAGTCTATGTCGAGAGCCCTGAGGCTATCCCTACAATGACTTATCCGGAACTCCGGCCATGAGTAGATGGAAAGACATCGTGTGGTTTTACTTAGTAGAAGTCCCACATAGCATATAGCACACAGAAGTAGTCCCACAAAGTATATCAACACGTAAATAAAATAAACTTGTTTATTAATCACAACTTATCTCCAAAGGAGTGGTAAAATTTCATCCATATTATGCGCTAAAATTTCACCGTATGCATTCCGTCGCACGTAATAGGTGGTGAGCCCATTGCAGTGTGGAAATAGACAGACGCAGTTGGTGTCTACCTGCTGTTAAATATTTCAAGCTGCCCATAAGGCCTTCAACTTGGCTTAACGGCTGTCATGTTACTGGCAACCGGGACCAACGGCTAAAAGTGCCTTCCGAAGTATGGAAACCCTCGTAGTAACATAACTAAAGTAAAAATAAACTAAACACATAACTAAAGTAAAAATAAACTTCGGTACTAAATAATATAAGGTATGGACTTTCAAATCTTTTTCAAATCTTCGAATACAAAATGTTTATTGTTTTTGGAACATGGAACTCTCTGCCGGCGCACGTGTTTCCCTCCTCTTACAATCCTGGGTCTTTTAAGAGAAGCGTGAAAAGGCATTTTTGAGATACCGATCCAAAATCACGGGTCGTAGTCTTTACTTACCATCAAGCAGACGTAAGCCATTTTGACGTGAGAAATATAAAAAAAAAATTATAAATATAATGTACAGAAAAAAATAGATAAAAGTAGCTATGATAAATATATGAAAAGAAAGGTAAATTGACTCTTCTACCAGCTTAATCTCGTACTATTATTTTTTAGTGTTATTATACCTACTACATAGATGAGGGGCACTTACAAGTCATAAAAGTGTAAAATGAACAGAAAATGAAATGCAAGTAACCAAATTATTCATAGTAAGAACTTTAATGGCGCAATTACACTTGGTCGTTAGTACGTATTTGAGTCCTCAAAAGTCTGTACTCTCGTACCCAATGTTTCAACCCCGCTCAACACCCAATGTTTAATTACATTGGTCATCTTACTGGAAAATGGAATAACGACTATTGCAACTAGGGTACTAGTTTTTGATAGAGAGATATTCCCGATGCTATATTAAAACTAAGTCAAAACAAACATATAAACTATGTTATGTTTTTGTACCAACTTAAATTAATGTAATTTTATGAACAAATTCTTGCCAATATGTTCCTTAGTTGTCTGATTGCTGCTGGAAATGCAACACAACATTCGAAGCTGTATAATTATAATGAAATTATCGTTATTTTGTTATCCCGCAGGAATAAGATGTATTTCCAGGATTAAATGACCTAAAACTATCTCTATATTAAAATCTGGTCAATCAATTAGCTTTTTCCTTACGATTGTGAAAGAAGAAGAAATAAACAAACACTGTATATATTTTTAAATAAATAAATTAAAACACTCTGACTGCCATGGAATATAGTAGAGTAGTGGAGTATAGAAGGGTGTGTGACTTCCATTACTGACAGAACTCACAGTAGGTACAAGTATTTCTGTTTGTAAAAAAATACTAACATAGTACATAGTACATTATAAGAATTATTAGTTTAATTTGCAAATCTGCAATTTTTAATAGATTTTTATAGTCTGTAAGTTTTCTGTAAAACAAATTAAAAAAAAAACTACTAAATAGTGGTTTAAGAGAATTGCCCAAAACATTTCTTGTTTTAAATTTTGAACCAAACTCACACTCTACATTCAGGTTCCACATTCCATTCACCCTCTCGAAATTTAGGCACAGCACTCTACATTTCTAGAGCAAGGTGGTTAAAGCTGTTATGCAGCGCTTAACCACAATTCTATGCTTTAAAGCTCTTGTGTGGTGCATAGTTGTGCACTGTTTCTATTTGTAGGAATCCTATGATTTTATACTGGTTTTTGATACTAATGCAAACACTATCATGCTTAATATTTGAATACTTATTTTCGGTTCTTTTTATTAAATATCTGTTTATGAAGGGTATGATTATGTGTATAGCAATAAATGCAGTACTTTTACTTATAAAAATTAAATTTACAAATATTTAGCTAAATCACTAAATTGCTTAAAAGAACGTCTTTAGAGTGCAATACAAGATTAATCTAAAAATGTGAAACAAAGGTTCATCATAAACCTAGTTAAGACTGATCGCAAAGATAGCCTAAAATTTGTTGGAATACTTTATTCCAACAAATTTTGCTAATATACTTTAAATTCCAGATGTACGAGGTGCTGCCAAAAATTTCGGGGCTCAAACTACTTCATCTGCTAGCGGTGCACCTGATGATCAACAAACGAGGTGACACAGGTTATATAAGCAGGTTATATAAGTGATCTAGACAACTGATAAACATACTTATATATTTCTAAATACATATATATTGTACATAAGAAAAATCCAAACTCTGAAACAATTATTGGTTCCGACACGGGAATCGACCCCTGGACCTTAGCGGGACAGTCGAATACACTACCACAAACAATACCAAATTGAAGACGTTAGAAGCGCTCGCGGCCCCGCGGTCTCAGTGTTCTGTAAACTATCACTGAGTTACGCAAGTTTAACTATGGCTGGTCCTTGGATGGGTGACCACTTTGTGGCATTTATATTTGCGAGCGTTTCCGTGCTTCGGAAGGCACGTTAAACCGTTGGTCCCGGTTGCCAGTAAAATGGCAGTCGTTAAGCCTGGTTGAAGGCCTTATGGGCGGCTTGAAAACCTGCAACAGCAGGTCGCCACAACCTGCGTCTGTCTATTTAAACACGGCAATGGGCTCACCACCTATTACGTGGGACAGGAATCCACACGGTGAAGAGTGGGCATATAATATGCCTCTGCCACCCCTTCGGGGATAAGGCGTGATGGAATACGTTAGCAAATTATTGTTATAATCTTATAATTATACTAAAATACTTGATCCTACTTCAGTTACCGAAAATGTAAATAATTATGTTTCCTGTGAAAAAAAAAAAATAGTGTCTGCGATTAAAAATAATCGATGGAACTTTGCAGACCTACTGCTACTCATACATTTTAAAATTTTGACTAGACATCATTATTTAAAAAAAATTAAAAAACAAACACACTATTTCTATAAAATACATCGATATTTCTTTTTCTTTATAAAGGGCAAATTAAAACTTTCCATACTATTTATCTATACTTTCTCAAAGCATTGCTATCTTGTTAGGAACTTACTGATGAAAATATATTTTGTGTGCACTCTTCCTACAAATTCCCTGTAGAGGAATTTATTTCACATCTTGTTTCTACAAGGCAGACGACTCTAGACTGTTCTCTAGTGTGAAATTCAATATTATTGTAAGAATATAGCAAATTCTTTAATATTTCGGTCGGATAAAAGGAGTTTTATTACTTAGATATTACATAAATCTCTTACTCTTCTCAAAACCGGACTAGATATGGGATAAAATATAAGTGGTGAAATGTTGGCTAATAGTAATCCTCTGTCTACCCATTCGGCAGAAAAGTATGATTATGTGTATGTATGTATAATGGTTTAATGGTAAACTGAAAAAATACCTATTATATAAGAACTAGTTGATGCCTGCGACTCCGCTTGCATAGTGAAGTTTTGCAGTACCTTACGTGATTTCAGAATAAAATGTACTTAGCTATCAAATATCATCCATATTTGTTCAGGGGTTATATCTAAAGATCTTTACAAATATTCACATGTTTAAAATCTTTTTTTTTTTCATATTTTTACACATATATTGTACGCCGTACTTACAATTTAAAAAAAATACACATTACAGTAGTACAATGTACAGTATCGCTTGAATCAATTTCTCCCTGAACCAATCTATATTGGTAAGATATAATCGTTAACTTTCACAAACGAATTTTCCACTAATCCATCGCTAGGATAAAGTCATATATAAAACAGCGACCAAAAGTTTCTTCTACGGAGTCCGGATTCGGTTATAAATTGTGACCGTCATTAGGCGCATCCAATCCCGTGATCCTCAGTGCCAGAGTTTTATCCGTCAGATAACTAGTATAAAAAAAGACATTGAAACTATTTTGGTAAGTAACATATTATATCGATGGCTCAAGCTATCATAACTTTGAATTAAGTTTACTCTTACTTTTTACTTTTTTAATAAATATAGTTAGACTTTTTTACATTTAGCCCAAATTATGCTAATATAAGCTTGTTCTATGGGCTCTAGACTCCTGATAAACATAATATTTTTAAATACATATAAAATACCTAAACTCTATTTAAGGATCCCACAAATATTTGTTCAGCTGGTAGTCGCTTGCACTACCACTTACGCAATCAATTTCTGATACCGGTAAGGTTTACATGGTCTACATATGGTCTACAGTACTACATGGTCCTAACAACTACAAAAAATATAATTATGTGTGTGTACATAGGTAAATTTCTCTCAAACGGCGATAAAAAAGTTTCAGCTATGATAAAAAAGTTTCACTTCGAAACAACATGGCAATATTTTTATACAGCTATAAAATTTCTCTCAACGTCGATAAAGAAGTTTCACTTAAAAAAATATGTGTGTGTACCAGACTACACAGGTAAGAAGTGAAACTTCTTCACGAAATTTGTATAAATTAAGTTTAATACTGACAATTATTTACTATATTATTAAGGAATTACATCTTAAATTTTCAAATAATCCTTTAAATTAAATAAAAAAGAACTTCACAACTTACTTAAATAATAAAAAAGAAATATTTACAGCCAAGACCAAGCTAAGCCAAGGGGGGACCAAATGCGAGACTGTCGGAACCTTGTCTAGGCGTCGAAGAATTCAACTGGTTATGTTCCCATAAGGCTAGCCGCATTGCCACGTTGGATGGCAATGCTTATTCTCTGAGCGAGAAAGAAGCCAGCCTTATGGTCACGAGTAGCATCGACCAGATGCTTTGCTATATCTTAATAAAGCGAACGTGCACTTGGGCCCCACGAACCTAGTGTCTCGACCCCAAACGGCTCAAAAATATAATTCCCAATTAAATTATTATATTTGCGCCGTTTGAGGGTCTCGGCAGATGCAGCAGCAGTACAAGCACAGCCCGCAGTTCCAGGAAGAAGAGAAGGGGCAAGAGTGTCGATGCAAGTTACGTCCCACACCGAAGGTCTTTCCATCTTCCATGGCACCGATGACATACCGTCTGGTCTCTTACCATCATCGCATGCTAGACCATATGGTTCAAGCATAGCTGGCACACCGGCGGTGACAACTGCACGACGAATAATGTCATTAAGGTGAGCATGACGTGACATGCGACCTGCGCTCCTGCTGCACGAAAGCCCATGGTGCCCAATGCTATCGACTGCTTTTCCACAGTGACAACGATGTGAAGAGACGCAAGGAGCACCCAAACGGAGGCTGGCGGCATTTCTAAATATCGTGTCGTCCAACATATATATATCATTATATTATGTTGTTATGTTGCCTATATTGGGCGACGGAAGCGCCTGAAGTTACGAAATTATTTTAACAGCTATAAATTTCTCTCAACGTCGATAAAGAAGTTTCACTTCAATGTAAATAATATTTTGGAACAATTAGTTGTATGTTTTACTTGTAGTAGTTGTTTATGCAATATTTATGAATCTATTCTTCATCATTCGTTATAAATTTCTTTTTACTATTCAAAATTCAGTCAAACTTTTTAACTTGCTTACTAAATGATTCTTGATAATAAAAAAATTCTACGACTTCACGTGAAAACACAAAAATGTTCTTTATTACGCTGAACAATTTACAGGGGTATAAAATAATAGGTTGTTGAGTTTATTTTGTCCGTAGAAATTGGGAAACAATTTAAACCTTCTTCTAACCTATAAATAATCATTTTCGTAATATTTAATAAAAAATTGTTAGAGAAGGTATAGTTCCCGTGTAGTCCCTTTCTCAATTGTCATGGGTGACAGATAAGATGTTTACTAAAGTGCCACTCATGCTGCTGATCCTCCAAAACCCCGTTTTGAGCAACCCCATTCTGTAAGTATTTGATAATTGTATGCTGGTTTGCTACCTTAGTGATATGAAATAACTATCTTCACGCTCTATCTCTGATGCGGTAGTAAGAGAGGAGAGATCGCCAGGATCCCGATACATGCATAATTATTTCGCTTCCTGCAGTTCGCTTTATACATGCACGTCTGGGTATGCGACTTTTGACCTTTCCGTTATTGAGCAATCTGCTCACGTGGTCCTCAAATGTAAAACTTGGCTAACCCTGACTCCTTCTACCCACTACCTTCACATAGAATATAAATAAAATAAAAGTTGCAAAGGTTCGACAGTGTAAATATTGGAATCATTTGCAACAAGAAACGCATTTAAAAACAATTTAATTAACGAATTGATTGTGCATAAGAAGTTAATTAGACTAAATTTGCAGTTTAAACTTTAATTTGGCACGTACAAGTTTTGTTAACCGTCAAAAAGGTGTGCGGTGGTTGTTGCACAGTACGTTGAGCTCTGAGTGCTATCCTCACTAAGCCTTACCAACTAACTCTATTTCGGTAATCTCTACTTCCCATACGAGTATTGTGAGAGCTGATATGTATAAGGCTCTACAGCACACTAATCCACTTATTTAATGATATCGTTTATTATTTACTTCGCGCTTAAAACTTGGTCTTGGTTCGGTTAATATTCGAATGCTTAGATGGCGCTGTGGTTGTGTAGTCGTTTAATCACTGTAACCGTGGACAATGGGTAGCGTCATTTGGTCAAAAAAAGACACGAAAATATCAGCGTGACGTGTTCTAAGCTCTAATGGGTAAATTTCCCGTTAATGTTTTTTTAGCGCGGCTCAGTTGAAAATCGGTGTGCGATGTTAGCCTATTTATATATTTTATTGGTTACCACATTTGCATTGCACAATGCCAGCATGATGTCGCAATCAAAGCACTTAAAATAAGTAATTGATAGGTAAGAACACATGTAGTATAATTTAAGACACTATTAACGACTGGTTTGAGAGTTCGTCTGTGGTACCATGTAATAGTATATTTAATTACCTATATTTTATACATCAAATAAATCCTTAAATACTGAAAATAAAATGTCTCCACTGCAATTAGGTAAAAATTGATTTTGGTGAAATATTGCACTATTAGCTCTCGTGGCCGACATTTGAGCAAACTGCCAACTTTACTTTATAGTTATGACTCTATTTTCGTCTGACATAAATAAGATGGTGTGTAAGATGAGAAAAGTATTTTATGGACGTGTTAGGTTATTGTCAATATAGTTGATACTTTATATGTTTCTCATACTATATTTCTAATACCTTGTGTACTGAATGACTCTTTAGAAATTTGTAATGTAAATTACATTTTATCAAGTATAAAGAAAGAAGCAAATTGAACTGCTCGTGGGTCTACTAGCTCGGTATTCTGTAAAAGACGTTTCCATGCTTCGGAATACAGGAAACCGTTGGTCTCGTTCGCGAGTAATGTGACAATTGTTAAAGCCGAGTTGAGATACTTATTGCGGTTTGAAAATTTTCAACAGCAGGGTGCCACAACCTGCACCTGTATAAATATATATAAATATATATAAATATAAATAAATAAATAAATATTTTTGCCACAACCTGCACCTGTCCAGTACAATATGGCAATGGATTCACCAACATTTTCGTGGGACATATGCATATAGTGAAATGTAAGCGTAAAGTACATAGGTAGTATACGAGGTTAGTAAAGGCATAGGCCCATAAAAAACAATGCCCGGGCACAAAGAAACAATGTTAATCAAACAAATTAAAAAAAATACTGACCTTACTATATTGCCCGTTTCTAGATATAGCGTTTAGACTTCTAAACAAGGCTTACTACTAAGTTCCTCCAGTGATAATCTAGTGGGTAATGGAGTGCTAATGGATACGAAAACCTAAACCAGATTCTAAACATCGTTGTCTATAAAAATATCTTATTGCATATTTAGGTAATAAAAGTTATTTTTCGTATATGCATGGCTAGCACTGTTACATGCGTATAACAAGCAATAAAGAAGTTTGGAAGTTTGTCCAGCTAAGTTGAGGAACAAGGAAATTATTTGGCTCGACACGTGTCTTGTTGTTATGTCACACTTTGTTGTTGTGCCCTCAGAGCGATTATAATGTAGATGGTGTTTGAGAAGGGTAGCTTAGGGTTAAATTGTTTTGCGTTAAGCTTTATTGAGGACAATACTAATAGGCGTTAGAATTTATGGATTTGGTGGTTTAAAATATTAAAACTATCGAGCTGCATACTATAAGTATGTTAGTTTTTACCGGGACTAAAAGCGGTTATTATTCATACCTTTGGTTCAATGACGTTTCAACCAGGTTGTTTGTTTGTTACGTTTGGATGTATTGACTGCCTCTGTGGCGCGGTGAGACTGCTACGCAAGAGGTTCTGGGTTTGATTACCGGGTCGGAACAAATATTTGTGTGATCCACAAATGTGTGTTGCGGAGTTTGGGTGTTTCCTATGTATAAGATGTATGTATTTAGAGATATATATTTATATAAGTATGTTAATCAGTAATCTAGATCCCATAACACAAGCTAATATTAGCTTACTTTGGGCTAGATGGCGCTGTGTGAAAAGTGTCCCAAAATATTTATTTATTTACATTTATGTCAGTAAACAAATGACAAATATCCGTGTTTGGGCCCCAGTAAAAACTAATACTTATTGACTGCCTCGGTGACGCAGTGGTAGTGTAAGCGACTGCCGCACGGAATAAATTATTGAGTTAGTCTCAAATATTTGTTTCGAAGTTTCGGTGTTTGCTATGTATAACATGTTTGTATTTAGAAATATATAAGTATGTTTATCAGTTGTCTAGATCCTGTACCACAAGCCTATGCTTAGCTTACTGTAGGCTAGCTGGCGCTGTGTAAAAATGCCTCACAATATTTTATTTATTTATTTATAGGATGGTTTTAATATTTTATTTGGTTAATGTTTTATATTATATTCTCATTTATCTATTGTATTATTTGTTTCCACTGTATCATTGAATGCATTATACAGCAGTTATGGCAGCTATTTCGAAAGATGACTATACTAGTATAATTATTTAATAATTAATAGACATGTGTGTGTCTTATAATCTTCGCATGTTCAGACATTTAACGGTTCCTATACAACATCTGCCCTAAATTTATGACTGGCAGTCGACAGATAGTCGGCAGGATTCCCGTATACCCACCCCGTTCTCATATTAATGAGATAATGTCCAGGAAGATTTCAATACACTTATAAAAAAAATGTATTTGTTTTCTCAGAACACTACTTGACGTCTTCTTTTTCACAAAATACATTATTGCGACCTATGCTCTAGTTATCGGGTAGTAATATTTTTCACCTCTATAAATCAATGTTCAAGTATGATGCTACTTATCGTGTGAAAGCACGAGATGTATTGTCCCGACGGTCAGTGTGAAATAGAGGCAAAGTCTATGACTGTCCCTCGGGGAATCACCGCCCATAAGTCTATAAAGGATCGTATGTTATGTTTTGAAAATAAGGATATTGAAATATTTGTGCCATTAAGTGGTCACGCTTTTTCAGGCTAGAACTCTATGTAATACTTATTTCATTATTAGTATGTACTCGCGTTTTATGCTTTTTTTTCTAAATCGATCGTTTTAAAGAACTATTTCTACCTATAATTTCTTTACAAATTAGTTTTGACTAGAATTGGCGACGATTAAAAAATATACTGAAAGCAATATAGTTTTCGTAGCCTTAAGATCAGCAAAAAGAGTTTAAAAAGACTGTAGAAGAGGTGTCGTTAGAGTGAACAGGAAAAGGTGTTTTGAAAACTGATTTAGACGCATAAAACTTTTATAGAGGCTGGAGGAGAGTACATTCAGTATAACACTTCATTCATCCATATAAGTTTTTTTAGTTTGGCAAAACTTTCAGAGTGCTCCTCGAACGTGTGCCAATATAAACTTAACGTTCCAGTAGCGTGACCATGACAATAATTTTATAGATTTTGCTCAATAGTTTTCATATTTGTCTTATCTGTGCTTTGAAAAGAGTAACCTGTGTACTTATGGATCATGGGCACCACAAAAGTAGTAAAGGCATGCATTTACTCTTTGAGGACTCATATCCCTCCGTAGGAGATAGCGATTCTGTCAGATTTATAATTGCCGATTTCACCATCGCGGGTCAGACTCGGAGTGGGCTTCCCCTTAATTATGCCCTTTAAAATAACACTTCCACCCCCAAGCATATAGCTCTGGCTCCCTCCCTCTGACCGGCCAATTAAGGCAAGCCAGAGTTGAAATGCCCGGGAATAGCGCATTGCTCTCCCGTTAGCCCATAAAATGCTAACCAGTGCAGAAGGGCAACAAATCTCTGAGGAATCGGGACCGATGTGTAGCCACGCTCTTTCAGCTCACCGTAGCTGCCCAGCAAATTTGCCCTGTGTTTATTTTTATTATTATTAATTAGCAGGCAGGCAGTTGAAGACAACTGATAGTGCCTGTATCCTCGTTTTCCTTATTCTTTTTTCATTAATGGGTTTTAAGTATTTATCAAGTCTGTTCTTGAATTGCATAGTATTTCCGACGATACGAGCGATAAGAGCTTATTCCATTCTCTGACCACTCTGTTACTTAAGAAATATCTATGGGGATTGTGGTTAGATAAACTGGTACTCAACTTCAAGTGATATTCTCTAAGGTGAACATTATTATTCCGTACAAATAAGTTATCCAAATCTTTTACGTCATAGTGCCCATTTAATATCTTAAAATTTTCACGGTCTCTGCGATCCTTCAAAGTTGTGAGCCTCAGCATCTCCAAACGCTTCTCATATGTTTTTTGTTCGAGTATTCTAGGTATTTTAGTAAACCGTATCTGTACCTTCTCTAGGAGTTTAAAGTCCTTAACAATATAAGGGCTACAGATCTGAAAAGCGTATTCCAATATAGGTTTTATAAATGGTTTATGAATCTTCAGTATCATCTCTGGAGTTCTGTATGCTTTTCTTGTGAGGTAGATCAATCTGTTTGCTGTTTTTGTATGTGATGTTTCTCTGTCTCTGTTTGATGTTATGTGGGCCTCCCATTTCAGATCACCAGTAATCTTCACCCCTAGATCCGTTTGTAGTTTGATTTTCAGAAGTTGTGTGTTGTTCAATATATTTGAATTATGAGGATTGCGGTTTCCTTTATACAGCACAGAGCATTTTGATGCATTTAAATTAAGGAGCCATTCTTTCAACCATTCTAATATTCGGTCTAGATCTGTATGCAGACGCTTTTAATCAATTAGTGGGTTGGCAAAAACCTTGGTGACAACGGCATAGACAATGACAACGATGCGTTGATCCGATAACATTTTACCCATCCTCATCCGAAAGGATCTCTGATCTAGGAATTAATAATTATTTAGAATGATTGATTTCTCTACGCATAATTTGTCTACAGCTATAAATTCACGCTGGTTTGTCGTTTATTTTTTTATATTTAGAAAATAGCGAAAGATGCTTAACGTAGTGATTCTTTACAGAACACTGAGTTAGAGAAGCAACGAGCACTTCCATTATTTCCCTGTGACACCACCAAGTGTTTCCCTACTGTGGGTTTCACTTTGAGGGGTAACGGGCAAAGTACAAGTACTTCAACCTACCTACGCCCTAAATTATAATGAAAATAAATCAATAATTTATAAAGAACATTGTGAAGATTTTACGCCACCGAAAAAACAGAGTTAAGTCATTTGACATTCATTTATGAAATGAAATTATTTCGATGTGTGAATTCTTTCATTCATCGATTTGTAATGTAAATAAACCAAAAGAAAATAAAATACGAGACAATGTTTTTTGCGTATTTAAGAAAAACAAAACAAGATTATATTGGCCTAGTTTATTTACACAGAGACTAAAAAAAGATCTACAACATAAGAAAAGTACAAAAACATTTACTTAGTTCCCATGACCGCAATTTGTGTTAAGACGCCGGAGCTTTCTGTAACATCATAATCTAGTTACAGTCCTTAACCTAATCTTTGAGTAGTATTGGCAGTATCTACTCCAAAACATTACTTGCCTACCTTCGTAACGTAAATTATTTTAGATAGATTCCGTTCTAAGCACTTACGTATAGTAATCGATGCAATGATTTAATAGTACATTATTGCAAAGGCCGGGAAATAGGCAATTGTCATTCCGGCCGAGGCTAATATAGTGCCTATCTCAAAAGAATGCATGGAAATAAAACAAAAATATTACATTTAATTAAATTTATATTATAAGTTACATTAGCCATATTAGGGATTACCTAATTCTATTCTATTGTTCTAAATTCATTTTCCCTGTCCGTCAATGCAATACTTCGCGTATTCTTTTTTCAAAATAAGGACAGTATTTCCATGCATGTTTGAGAAAATAAATTTATTAATTACACAAAACTTGACCAACGTAGGAGATTTTCGAAAGAGCCACTATAATGTATGGATAGATCAGTCATAACAGTATTGCTAGGTAAAACCTAGGATTAAACCTCACTACGTGAACACATCCTAAAGCATAATTTCAAGAAAAAATATTTGTTGAGCGGTTTGTGCTGAGAAACTGATTATAATAACTTACGCAAATCGTGTTAAAAAAAATATGTATATTAAAATACGGATGTCCGAGTCTACCAGGACTTTAGTTGGTCGTGCTAATTAGTGTCTAGCACATAAGACCTTTTAGGTCCGTATTCCGGAACGTTTCTCAATACTCGATAAACGCTTGAGACTAGATTTTGCCTTATAAAATCTACTCTTAAGCGTTTCTTGAGTGTTGAAAAACGTTCTGGAATACGGACCTTAGCCTTTTTGTTACCACCTCACTAAAAAGGGTTCAAAATTTCTTCCAAATTGAACATCTAAAATAGACACATTTTATTTTATTAAATCTATTCGACCCTTTAGACCCACCCCAGTTCCGTGCTTCGGAAGGCACGTTAGGCCGTTGGTCCCGGTTGCCAATAAAATGGCAGTCGTTAAGCTAAGTTGAAGGCCTTATGGGCGGCTTAAAAAATTTCAACAGCAGGTTATCGCAGCCTGCGCCTGTCCATTTCAACACGGCAATAGGCTCACCACCTGTTACGTGGGACAAAAATGTACACGGTGAAATGTGGGATAAAGGCGTGTCAAAATGTATGTATATATGTATGTAAAATACGGATGTAGGAGAATATGTGCTCAATGCCTACGTTTCAGGAATACATGACCTAAAACCTTATGAATTTAATACATAATTAGATTGTATTTCCTGCGAATGCATAAAGTTTTCATTATATCTCAGAAAATAGTGTGAATTATAATTTTCTTAATATATAAAACAGTTTCTTGGAACACTTATAACTATAGAACCTATATTTATGGCTTTTGATTTGTTGTGTTTGTCTCCGTCTCGAATAGCAGAATACGTGAAAAAATACGGGAAAAATCTATTAAAAAAATAATTTTCTCTGAAACTGAATTTTAAGGCGGTGCAAAGCATACCAATAGTATTCGTATAAAACATTTACTCTCATAATAAACAAAGCATACCTCTTTCATTTACGTACCTACAAACGTAATGTTATTTGTTCTATCTCGTAAGTGGATCTCTACATCCTGAAAGGGTAAACAGACACTTCCAAACGTCAAGTAACAAGATGTTCGGGTGTAATGACGACTCAAGAACACGGGTTGATTGTTGTGCGTCTTACTTAACTAGCTTATAGCCACAGCACTCGACTCTTTGCATTCTTAAGAACAAGATTTCAACTAAATATTTTATCAGTCAACCGTTTTTTCCCTGAGGGGTGTCAGAGGCATATTATACCTCCACAATTCAGTATGCACTTTTGACCCACGTAATAAATGGGTGAACACATTGCCGAGTAGAAATGGACAAGCGCAGGTTGCGGCCATGAAACGGCTTAACGTGTCCTCCAAAGCACAAAAACGCTCGTAAATAGAAATACCACAGAGCGGGCTCTCATTCGAGGACCAGTCATAGCTAATGTTGCTTAACGCAGTGATGGTTTACAGAACAATAAGCTAGTAGGACACGAGCGCTTTAACCAACCAACTGGAGGCCAAGTCTAGTAATTCAATCGCGTCAGAAGAGAATAGAAATCGTCACTCAATAAAGAGTCGACGAAAAAATATCTTTTTTCGAAGATTACTATTACAATTGCATACGAATAGAATTCTATCGGCCGGCCTATAGAATGTTATTAACACGTGTAGCGCCTGTAAGTTGCTCTAAATTTGCATTTTCGGTAGTCTATATTAATATTTCGATAGCTAAAAACAACTGTTTTGTCTCAATTTTGCAGCTTGATAAGTTTAATTGCGAAATAGACTACCTAGTTTAGGACTAATCACAATAGAACTGCTATAGAATAGAACGGCTTTCTATTGGAAAACAGTAGACTCGGCCCCCTGCAATACGTAAATACCTATAGAAGTCACGTTAAAGTTAATGCTTAACAAACCAAACTTAGATAATACAAAGCCATGCAGAGAAAGTTATTTAAAATAAATAAATAAATATCCATCACGCCTTATCCCCGAAGGGGTGGCAGAGGCATATTATATGCCCACTTTTCACCGTGTGGATTCCTGTCCCACGTAATAGGTGGTGAGCCCATTGCCGTGTTGAAATAGACAGACGCAGGTTGTGGCTACCTGCTGTTGAAATTTATTAAGCCGCCTATAAGGCCTTAAATCAGGCTTAACGACTGTCATTTTACTGGCAACCGGGACCAACGGCTTAACGTGCCTTCCGAAGCACGGAAACGCTCGCAAATGTAAATGCCACAAAGTGGTCACTCATCCGACGACCAGCCATAGTGAAAGTTGCGTACCTCAGTGATCGTTTACCGAACACTGAGACCGCGGGGCCACGAGCGCTTCTGGAAGTTCAGGAAGTTATTTGAGTGGTATAACAGTATGTAATGGCTACCTACTGGTCTCTTTCAAGAACCTAAATATATTGAATGAACGAAGTAATAGTTACTTAACATATTTTAACTTTCTTTTTACTTACTAGCTATCGTAATTCCTAAATATAATGTTTTTTACAGTTAGCTTACCACACCGAGGTAGCCTGCATGCTGAAAAGTAATTGGTGACATTAAGCGAACTGAGGGCTCCTCTCAAAATTCACAAGGCTATCAAGAGTGACCCTCTAGTATTCAGACCAATAATTTGCCTCTTAAGAAGAATCCGGAGTTTGTATTTCCGTTTACTATCTTAGCTAATTTGATTGTGTTAGAAGTAGGTTTACGTTGAAAATGTAGCGGGGAGTACCGGAGATAGAACTAATACTAATTTTCTTGCTAACCACTCGGCTACCATCACCTAAACTATAATAGATTGTTTTTACAAGCAGCATAACTTAACTGAAGTTCTTCTTTTGCTCTATACATGATTCTTTATATATTTATCTAATAGTTGCCGTAGAAACTCATCAATGTGATCGATTGAACTCCTGTGCCAGTTAATTTGATATAGTTGCCTAATTGACATGAATATAGAGAATATTGAATTATTCTATAAAGAGCAAAGCTCTTGGAAAGGGTGACAGGTCTACTTAGCGATTAATTTATTAAAGCTGCCTTGTGATTCAATTTACGACACAAAGGCTGCTTCATGCTAGCTCACAGTAAACCACGTAGATTTTAGAACGTATATTTCACACTAAGCAATAGCAAAAGATAATGCATTTTTCTTTATTGCGTTACATTTTAATGTTACTAGACATTACTTACTGTATAAAATTATATAAATCTACTTAAAACGAAATCGCTGGTGTAATTCCATCGATTCGACTGTGTTGTGAAATAGGGTTTCAATCTTACTATTGAAGGGCAATATGGTTGATATGGACCACTTAATTGTAAGTTTTTCCGTAGTCTATGGACTTTATATCATAGTAAATATTTAGAATAATACTCGATTGACATAGAATGTATATTGTGTAAAAGTAGAGTGTAGAAGGGTCAGGGTGGGCCGTGACCAAATTGCCCAAACACGGAAAAGGGTCAAAGTACTCGCATACTTAGACGTGCATGTATCCAATGATTAATGAATCGGCAGGAAGCGAAAGAAAAATGCATCGGACTCTTTGATTTAATTAACTTTATATTCTCTTGATTCTAGGGAGAGGGATACAGCGTGAAGAATATTTGGAATATACAATTATAAAATTCACCAGAAATTTGGTATTTAGAAGACAAAAATTCTCAGAACCTCTGTATAAGTTCAATTAGAGCACGAAGCCATTGTGCGTTTTATATATAAAGCATTTTCCAACAAATTACCAAAGAACAATAGATGCTTATAAAAAGACGTTCAGTACAATGATTTCCATTATTCCCATGGACAGATAGCATTATGGAGTCCTTATACAATTCAGGACTTTTGTAATTACATAAAGTGCTGTTAATTTTGAATAGGTATCTTACAACCTTCTTGTCTATATCTATACTAATATATAAAGACAAAGAGTTTGTTTGTTTGGTTGAACGCGATAACCTCAGGAACCACTAGCTTTGATTTTTTTTTGTGTTGTGTAGCTCATTTATCTAAGTAGGCTATAGGCTATATATTATATTATCACGCATCTATCCTAGAGAAAGGAGCAGAAGTCATAAATGTCAACAAATCGGGCAATTTTTCATACATTATTGTGAAACTAATGAACGACGGGATTAAATAGGTGCGATGGGGGCTTGTATGAAGTTTCTTACTACTATATCTGATACGAGTATAAGTACTATGTCCGTACTGTAGCCGTTTGAGATAATCAAGGCAGGGAGCTTAATTCCAATCTTAGCGTACGAGTACATGAGGTTCGACACCGCCTGCAAGTAGCAGATCGTTGATAACCCTAATAGGTCGTCTTTATACCTAATCGAAAGGTTAATATCGGTATTCAATGGCACCAGTCCCTAAACGACTATAGTAGTCCATGTGGGTTTGCGCTTGTTATGGAGAAATAGTATTTCATAATTTTTTTTTTTCTAAGGTTCTAGTATTTGAAAGAGATGACGATGATAAGAACTAAATGCGAGATTAGGGTAAACCAGGAACGTCTAAAGCAAGTGAATGAAATTGTGTATTTAGGGAGTATGTTTAGTGCGGATGGAAGATGTGATTCGGATGTAGAATGGCGAGTAGCCACCGGAAACAGAGTTAACGGTGCTTTGTCCCAATTAATAAAGCAACAAAGAATCGTAAAAAAAGCACGACTGGCGATTCATAACGCAGTGCTTTGCTTTACAGTAGCGAAACCTGGGTATGTCAGCAGATGCATAAAAGTAAATTAAATACTGTGGAGATGCGATCACTTCGAAAAATGTGCGGCGTTACTTTGGCTGACCGAATGCGTAACGAAGTGATACGCAATGTGGCAGGTTGGAATGAAAGTGTCAGCGTTAAGCTGAAAAAGGTCCGTTGGTTTGGACACGTTCAACGAATGAGTGAGGAACGATTGACGAAGAATAAATAATGTGCGAAATTAGAGGGTAGAAGAAGTAAGGGTAGGCCGACACGTGAGCAGATTGCTCAAAAACGGAAAGGTTAAAAGTACTCGGATACCCAGACGTGCGTGTATGAAGCGATTGATGAATCTTGAAGAAGCGAAAGAAGTATGCATGGATCGCGAAGCCTGGCGATCTGTCCTCTCTGACTACCCCGTCAGGGATACACGTGAAGATAGTTAGTTAGTATTTTATGGAGAAATAGTATTTGCCCCATTATTAAATACTGCCATGTTGACTACTCCGAGTTTTTTTGATACCAATTTCACCTTAACTTGTAAATGCCTAAGATATTGGACTTCACAAGAAATTTCAGCATCAAGGCTCCCAATACTATCTAAGTTGAAAATAGGTTTTCTTAGCAGTGAACATACAAACATGTGTCTTAATAAGGGTATATTAGCATTAGCTTACTTCAATTTGATTATTCGTGCCTAAAAGGAACTTTAAATGTTATTTTTGTCTAGTATCCTCGTGTACGTTGAGCCAATTCGTGAACAGACGTTCACTAAATTCAATGTGTGAATGCAACCATAAAAAGTTGACAACCTTTTAAAATGCCCCAGAAACACTATTTGTATCTTTGCAGAGGGACTTTGCTCAATTACCTTGTCAGTCGATTTTTACAAACGCTCAAACAGGTGAATTGTATCCAGGAAACTGCTGTGAGAACTTAAATATACGCGTATAACCAGGTATGGCCTCCGTGGTTCGTACGCTCAAACACGTACCCATAAAGTAACCCGAGCTTATTACAGCGTAAAGTTAAATTTGGATACACCAGCAAAAATTATATTTCGAGTTGTAAATGAATGAATGTGCAGATACTGTATAGATGCGGACGCTCTCAAGTGGTCTAGGTCTACCTGAGTGCATCGTAATTAGGTTTTCTGCCAGTTGCCTTTACTAACATTATACAATACAAGTTGTAAAGTGAACGACCATTCGTCTATACTATAACCATATATGCAAATGAATCGAGGACGATGCTAGGTTTTTGTTGCTATGTTTTGAACATGTTTGCTAAAATCAAATATATATAAGTGTGCGGTTGACCAGCGGCATTTGCAAAACCATGGTAAAAGTATGGAAGCAGGCAATAATGAGTTATATTTTGTTGCTTTTCAATGTATCATATTAACTTTTCAAATATTGGTCTATCCATATTGGTATCGATATTTATTTTCAACATTTTAATATAGGAGTAGTGGAATGAGTTACACATTGGTTCATTTTATGAAACATCATAATTCATAAAAATATTTAACATATTAGATTAATTTTCTGTTAATTTAACTTACCCTTTTCAGTGAAAGACCAATGATTTCATTAACCCGTAAAGCTTTAATGTTTGTACGTATTAAAATTACCATGTAAATAAACGAAAATGTTTCACTGCATACAATAGCAGCGATATTGCCTTAACTTCCATTATTCGTTAGAGCCTTTATTGTTCCCCTAAGGCCGCTTGCATACCGGATACTGTAGTGCTATTTTGCCCAGATACTGATGCAAAACAGAGCTTCTTTTTTTTTGGAAATTTACAAGTCATTTGGTAAAGCTAAATGTTACTTTCGAAAACGTGACTTGTTTGGCGTAACCAACGTTTTGTAAAGGTTTGTTTAGCGTATAAATATTTTACTACGGCTACTGTCTACAGTTTGGCATGGGTGGTGAATTTTCCCGTACTCCGTACCCACAAATACCTACTCCCGGGATAAAATTAGTCTATTGTGTTACTCCAGAGAGCCAGCTACATCCACACCAAACGTTGACCAATTTAGTCTAGCTCACCAACTTTTGCCCATAATAAATTATAGAGGATATCCGCAAAGGCGCTTGCATTGTAAAGGGTTTTCGTACTCATTTTCCACAGGAACCCTGTTCCCGGGATAACTGTAGCTTATTTACTAATCCAGGATGTCAGCTACCTCGGGGCTACTGGTCTACGACCCGAGAAATCGAGGTTGGGCGGTCCTAGCTCCTTCATTAAATCATGCAAACATGAAAGTTGCGACTTGAGCAATCAACGTGGCGAATCGCGGATCAGTGGCTAGAGATGGGCCATTTCAACTTCTCCTACCGTATGGCACTGATAATTACCGGCAAATGGGATGACTCCTTGTCTTTCTGTGAGCAAGTTCTACACACAAAAGTGGTGGCAAGGAGTCAGTAAGTCGTGGGTAAGAATGCCGTAGATTTCTCTTCGCTCAAGACTATCGCCCTCCATGAACGAAGGCTTGAGGACTGAGGTATGCTACTCGCCGTCCTTACAGAAGCAGGCCCAAGACGGCGTCGTGATGTAAGACTTTCAAGCACGCGTCACGCTCCATCAAGCGGGATAACACTCGAAACAAACATCAAAGTAGCGAGATAACACCCGAACCTTCAGCTGTAGCTTTCGGTGCATCTTTCACGGAGTAAACCGGGCAATAGACAGACAGGAAGTGACTGTGTTGCGCGTTACTAATATCCATACCAAATTTAATTTAAATTGGTTCAGCTGTTTGAACCATTTGCGTACCTAAGAAAAAGATAAGTTGGGACTATGGTTTGGATAGTGATGAATAGGTTTCTATTGATTTACCGAAGAAGATGGAAGTATCGATGTAGCCAAAGAGAAAAGTATTGAACATCACTTTTAACGGTATAGGTTGTACCTAGTTTAGTTTAAAGCCACGAAAGTATTGGTATTAGTTGATGCAAGTTCGGTAATATGAAATTCTTGGGAGTGCTGAAGTTAACAAAAATACTACTAAATCTATTACCTACTTGAAGAAGTGGGATGGTACGTGGAGATTAATGTTAATAATTTGTAAGAACTACAAAGGTAGGAAGCACGACGTAACAATTCCTTGGTTATTTATCGTAAATAACGGAGAGACAAGGTTCTTCCACAACAAATACACTTTCAACGGTAACTCAAAACTGCAAGCGATGTATCGTTGTAATTTCTCAACGTCTTATATATGCAGAACTATCCTAGAGATTAGGAAGATAGGTGTTCCACCCAGGGATAAATTGGTGTCTTATAAAATTACTTCATTTTACATAGAGTTCTCGGTGTACGCGAAGCTACTTTGTTTGCTAGCCCACTTGCTTTCAGTTTTGGAATTATCTTCTGATATGTTCACCTAGGACAAATTACTAATTTATTAAGAAGTTGCTACCACAATATAAAATACGTCGTGTATTGACTAATTCTTTCGTCTTTAAACGTTATTTTTGTGCTTTTAAACGTTGCTGCTATACATGTCACAGAAATCATACATAGCTAAACATAGGACCCGTAATATATATTATAACCGTGCGCTTCCTTTTTCTATAGGATTTACACCTTGTTGCTTTTCAGGTCTCCTTCGCTTTGCAAAGGAGGGAAGAGGCATTACGTTGTTTTTCCAATTCCCTGAAATAGGTTCAATGTTACATTCTAGAGAAGAGAAATGTTATATTTCATATCGTACTAATATTATAAACGCGAAAGTTTGTAAGAATGTATGTTTATTACTCTTTCACGTAAAATTAACTGAAAGGATTTTGATGATACTTTACAATAATAATAATTAATATAGCTATAGCTTACTTTGGGAATCGGGAACGGGAAAACTTCACCACACGTGCGGAGCCGCGGGCGTCAACTCAAATAATTTAAATAAGTAGAACTTTCAATTCAATTAAAAACATTGTTGCTATTATATGAATACCAACGTAATATACGTAAGTATAAATAATATGAATATTTAAATTCAAGCACATAATTATTAATAGTTGGTTCAAGGTGGTGTTTGAACCTAACCACTCAAAAACCCGGGCAACTATGATCGACCTAATATTTTATTCCCTGGCGGCTATGGTAGTAGAAGTATCTAAACATATTTCTGGTTCTGACGAGTTTAATATTAGTGCGTAGCTCTGTTAGATAATTAGAAAGCTTTTGCCGAACATTACCCAGGCAATCATGGACATTCAAGGGTTAGATAGCTGTCAATCTTGGGCGTTTCAATAAGATCATACTCATGATAACTGGAGATGGCTATTGATTTTTTTTAATGTCATCGTTATAAGTCTGCAAAGTGTCATCGGAAGTTAAAGTTAGTGACAATAACGTTTAAAGAATCCAGAAGTCCATTACGTATGTAGCGTAACAAAAATGTACATGTAAAAACTTTCTGTAAAAAGTTTCATTAGAGGTGGGATGGGATGTACATGAACACCATCCAAAAACCAAGAGCATACTTAAATAAATAGAGGTGAGTAAAATAAAATTAACAACTGCTTAGGTGGTGCAGTAGTAGTGTATGCGACTGCCGTTACTGAGGTCCACGGTTCGATTCCCGGGTCGAAAAAATATTTGTGTAACAAAATGTTTGGGTGTTTTCTATGTATACTGTGTAGGTATACATTTAAAAATATACAAGTATGTTTATCATTTGTCTAGATCCCACAACACAAGTTTATATTAGCTTACTTTGGACTAGACGGCGGTGTGTAAAAAAAAGTGCAGATGTTAAACTTAATGTAAAGTTGATGAATTTTTCTCACGTTTACCTTTTCGGCGTCTTTTTTTTTTAAGACTACTGATTTTGACTCTAGAGTATTGGACATTATTATAGGTAAATGTTTGTAATCCTGCTAAATAACGAACAAAGCAACGACGAAGATGTACAGGTTTGGGAGACCAGATGGCAGTCACCTCCAATAATGCCAAAATTTAAAACCCAAACGATAACTGCTCTTAGCAGTCAAATTTAAGTGACACCAGGCTCCAAATCGATTAAGGGTTTGGAAACAACTACTAAAACACTTAAGATAAAGAAGAAGAGGCCAATCGCAAAAAAAAAACAAATAGAGACGTCTTTCATTTTGGTAAGAATGGTTTTAATTTGATTAGAGAATATATTTCAGTAGCAAGAATAAATCTTGATTAAGCCCAGTATTGATGACACTGCTCAATGTGTAGAAATGGATATCGACTTTTCTTTTTAAGTGGAAATAGCACATTCAGACCAAGTACATTTGTATTTCCAAGATTTATTTTGGTACGTGGTGGTTTTTTTTTATTCCACTGAGGTGACAGACAAGCATACGGTGCCCCTGATGGAAAGTGGTCACGGTAGTCTATGGACGTTTTTAGCACCAGAGGTACGGCACTCGCGCTGTAAATACCTTCTAAGACCAATTTTGAAGAACCTCATACTGCAGAGGCTCGGGAAAACCCAGACAGGGAGTTCATTCCGCAATCAAAGTGTACGCGGAAAAATGCACCTTACCGTATTCGAGAGGTCCGCAAAGAGTCAGGTCAACAGGCTGCCGGCTGTGAGGCAAACCCTAGCTGATTCGTTCAGCAACAATGTAAATAAACCAGCACGCTGTCAGTCCTGGGTCGCAGACATGGCGTACATAATAATGCTCCTCAGTGTCCACGGCGCCGCTCGAACAGTAATGGCACACAAGGTCCGACTCTTCAACTCGTGGGTATCAAGAACTAGTGGTTACTTCCATAGGTTCTTGGCGATTTTGTCTTGCGCGGTAAGAAACTTAGTAGGTAATATCTACGGCCGTACGACGGAGCAAACGGTTTTATGATCATTCTGCCTGCAGAGGGGAACTTCTATCTTTGGGCCCACTTCTGGAAAAAATTGCCTCGGGGTATCTCTTTCCAGCGATCGATTAAGTACTAAATTAATATTATCTAAAGGAATGCGTTGATATTTGAAGGTATGGAATTTGCAAAGAATATAAGACGATAAATATAGAGCGCAAGTATAGTATCAATATGAATCCGTGTTTACTTTGTGTGATGTTTACCCTTTCACGTGGTTTTTAATTTGAATTAAATAACGTTTATTGAAATTGTTCGTCCACTAAATTAATTATAAATATTTGATTCAAAAGCTTCGTTAATTTAAATGCTAACTCACAGATACTTAGCTAAGACACTATACCTACATTTTTGCAGAACTTTTGTTTATTTAAATGAAAAGGCTTTAAATCATCTTTCAAAGAGTTAATTTACGCTCTTGGTTTATTAAACGGCAATAAGTTTTGTAATTTGCGGCAGCCTACTTATTCAAACAAAATGGTTTTTAGCGGGAATTGAACACCTTTTCAATTTCAATAATCTCCTACCGACAATCCGGTTGGGAAAAACATTTGTTTATTACTTCTTACTCTTTGAGGTTCCCTAAAGCTTAAGTTCCATTTTGAGAAAGAAACGAATGTACTACTCTGTTGACGTCTTACAATTTTATACTCGTCAGTCCTACTAATATTATAAACGCAAAAGTTTGTATGAAATTTTACATAATATGGCTTACACATCATAATAACACATAGCCTACTATTTATTCCGGGTACAAGTCGGAAACAGGAAAGCTTCACCATGCATGCGGAAGTGTACAAACTAAGGGGCCCTTAAGTATTTACACTTTAAACTGATTAAGTGATAGGTATGCTATGCAATGTGTATTTTGAGAACAGCAATGTGACATTTAGTTGTTAAGTAACTAACTAACACTACTTCACACTGTGTCCATGAAAGCGCAGTCAGAGAGGACAGATCGTCGAGTTTGCGACCCATGCATACTTCTTTCGTTTCCTGCACATTTATTAATCGCTTTATACATGCACGTCTGGGTATTCGAGTGCCTTTCCTTCGTCAAGTCCTGTACTATTGTTATGAGTTAAAAAATGAGTATCTGATATTGTAGTGCAACGAAATTGGGCGCTGAGGTGGCAGTGGATTCCGTCCCATATTGGTATACATTGTAACGAAGTGGCAGACAGGATGGCAAAACTTGGTCGTAATCAAGGCATAGATATTCATATCTTACCTGGCTATCGGAAACATTAACCATATTCAAGACTAAAAATTTTAACAATTGGAAAATACATTTTAGTGAAATCTCCAAAGAGTAGGGCATCTGGTACAACGCGGTACATCCTGAACCACTTCATATACCATGGTTCTTAGAATGTAAGCTAAAAGAAATAAAATTAAAACATTGTTAGGACAAGGTCTGGACACATTCTAACAAAATAAGTATGCACACTTAATGAAAAAATCGGACACCCCCAATTGTACCGTATGTGGAGTTCAGGATGATGTCACACATGTTTTGATGAAATGTACCCAGACTCAAAAGGAAAGAGAGTCACTGAAGGGGAAATTTGACATCAATCTTTACGAAGTTGGAATTACACAAAGTACCTATCCTAGCACAACCAACATCACCATTAACTAGATGGCTAGCTCGGATAGTCAAAAAGCCCCTGCAGTGAATCTCTGTCGATATATAAGATAATAGCAAGAGAACAATGGGGTTGACATTTACTGTTTAGTATAGAATACCCTAAAAAATATAGAATAAAAAAAAATTGTTGCGGAAAACATGATTTGGACGGTTTTATGTAAAGCATATTCTTAAGTTAGTAGTTATGATTATTTTATTCTTCAATATCTAAATGAAGGAATGGACGATTAGATAATGTGCACTTTACTGATGAATGCAAGATCAAGTTGTCAAGATAAAGTTGTGTTTATGGTAGCAAATAAATAATAATAATAAGTATATTGTGGGACACTTCTTACACAGCGCCATGTAGCCTGAACTAAGCTACAAGCTTGTACTATATGGAATCTAGACAACTAGATACTTACACTTAAATATTTTTAGAAATATTTAAGTATAAATATCTAGTTTTTTTTTATGTAAAATATGTATGTATTTAGATACATACATATTATACATAAAAAAAACACGTAAACTCTGAAACCAACGTTTGTGGATCACACAAATATTTGTTCCGACCCGGAAATCGAACCCGGAACCTTAGCACGGCAGTTGCATACACTACCACTGCGCCACCTAGGCAGTTAGATTTACTCGTACGTATTGTTTGACTTGGTTCTTAAAAATCTTAGTGTTTACATAGAGGACGACTAAATTTCAGAGGTAAGCAAAAAGCTCTTCTGTGGATTTCGAACCACCAAAAGGTGTCCAGAAATTGCTGCATTTCGAAACTAAAGTTACTCTAGCACAATCCACGTTGTTTTTAATTTTAGGCTAAGCCGATGCTTAGAAACAATTTTGAAAAGCAATTAGTATGCTAACTATTTCTAAATTTATATTTTTTAAAGTGTCTTCTGGTTCAACGCACAAGACGCGTTACCAACTACACAACCGTGACCTGCTCGAAACTGACGAAATTAATCCACTTCTTTTGGAACATCTAAGTAAACTTGAACGACAACTTTTTTTTTGTTTTGATGAGTGACTGTTATATCAGTAATATTTTATTACTGTTTAAAAATATTTTAGAAAAAATATTCAGAGCACAATTTAAATAATATAAAGTTTACCGCATTTCCGTTTTTGTAGTTTCAGTTGCTATTGTTTGACATAAGGCCTTACAAATTGTTGCATTCAACTGACCATTTTGTTAAAATTACCATGAGTTTCAATTTCAACATTTTTTTAAGTTATACTTCTTTTGGTGCGTTAGGGAAAATTGATGGGAGTAAATAAAAAAAAGAAAAAAAATACAGAGACAACACTAAAATGTTTACGATGCGCGCGCAGACCGTCACTAAAATCCGACACCATGAAGTTAGCCGATAAGTGTTTCCATGACAAGTTATAAACACCCTGATAAGTGTTTCTATAACAACTTATAACTACATTCAAAGTAGTTTTCATTCTTTTGATGTTATTTTTTTCTTACTAATTTATCATTCCTGTTACAAACAAAGAGTTGTGCAAAGCAGTATAACTCATTATTACTTTAAAAAAAAATTACAACACACTTTTTTAAATATTATTTTTTATTGTATTACGAGTAAGTACTACATAATCCATAACAACAGGAATATAAGTCATATTATCCACACAAGTCATATATTATGCACAATTGTGTCTCGCAATATACATTTTGATACATAATTACCCATTTGATAGCCGATTATTTGTCACGTACACTACAGCAAGGAGGATAATGGTGATGTCACGTACACCATCGTTAATCCCGGCACACACGTAGCTATAATATATAATAATATGCCGTGCTATAGCATATATTATAGTAAGCTACCACACACGAAGACGATGCTGTTACAAATATTTTGCCTTCATTCATTGATGGTCGGCCTAGGGTTTGTAGATATATTAATATGCGATAGCATAAATAACGGTATATGGTGTTGACGTCATAGCCATATATATTACAGCTGCGTGTGCGGTCGCTTGCGGTCACAAAGTAATATATATTATAGCTAAGTGTGTGACGGGCTTAATGTACTGATAAAGGCTGCAACCATGCGAAATGGACGGAGGTGCTTGTGATGACGTGTTTAGTATGCCAGATACATAGAGGTATTTTAATTTGTCTTATAGTTATTTACAATATAGAAAACCCTGCTCGAAGGAAAAATAGCCAAAAAATCCAAACACCTTTACTGCCTTCGCAAACTTATGCCGTCACTTTTTATTACCGAAACCATTCAAACCAGTAAAGGGTGTCTGACGCTAGCAACATCTCTTCGACAGCTTCTAGCAGTCTTAATGATTTCTTTAAATCAGATTTACCTACTTGACCCTAGCAACCGATAGCCGAACATTAAAAGGGTTTGATTAATACCAGAACTTGAAACATCGTCGCCATCTGTTGTTGGTTGTTATTTGTAAAGGCGCTCGCGGTTTGTTTGATGTAAGAATAGACTGCCACGGTGGCGCAGTGGTAATCTATGCGACTGCCGCGATTTTAGGGTAAACTACCCTTATAATGTAGACACCCACTAAGAAAGGACTTTTCCATATTCCACCACTAAGGGGGCAAAATAAGGCATAAACGGTTGTATGAAAGTTTGTCATTTTTAAATTTAGAGACATTAATTACTATTCCACATTACAAATGAATAGGCACATGTATCGCAGTTTTGCTTATTTTACCGTTAGAGAGGTAAAATGGGGGTTGTTTTTTATTGACAAAATTAGTGGGTGACTCATTATTATAATCAACGTCCAGACGAAGCCCTTAGACCAACCAACTATAAATTTTTAGGGTAAGCTACCGTTATATATTAGGTTCCTATTAAGAAAGGGTTTTTTTAAATTCTAACCCTAAAAGGGTAAAATAAGGGACAAACTTTTGTTTAAAACTCCGTCATTTTCCAAGTTGGAAACATAAAATTACGTACACGTACATTTTTGGTTACAAAAAAATGGACACATGTTTTACGGTTTTGCTCTATTTTATCTATAAAGGGGTAAAAATGAGGTTCTAAGTTTTTATGGGAGATTCTCGATTTTCAAAGATAGCAGCACCAAATTTAGCATACTTACTATTGATCAAAAAAAATATATACACGTGTTTCAGGATTTCCCAAAATTCTTCCCTTAATGGTGTAAAATAGGATCTCATGTTTATATGAAAGTACTTGAAAATTTATAAGGGGTATGAGGTGCAACCGTTGTTAAAAGAATTTCACGTGCGATGGTGGGGGGCTCAGCTAGTATATTAATAAAGTGTATGTAGATGCATAACTTCCGAACGGCTGTATTAATTTTGATGATTACAATTACTGAGTTTTGTATATAATACAAATAGCTGATCCAATTATGGATGGTAATATTGACAGCGTATGCCCATAAAATGTTGAGTTCATTTTTTAAAAACAAATAGTAATAACATCACGCGTAAGGAACATCCACATAAAATCAGAAATCGGTTTGGAAATAAATTATAGTCAGCATTTAGCTAATAAGTTAATTTATCGCGGTAATTTGACGGATATCCGGTACAGGATACACCTGCGCAAGCTGATATTATTCCAATGTATCCCAAATTAAGGATACAATTTTTATTATTATTGCCTTATTTTATGCAGCATAATCAATCACTTGTGATTGTGTGATATTATATTTTATGAGAGTTACAATGCACAATTAATTAGTTTCATAAACGATTTGTCAGTATCTATTTAAGACAGAGTAAAGTATGAAGTATTATACAGAAAAAATGCCAACAAAATTTTCATCAGGTCATGAATTTGTAGGAACTTCTACTTCTTCTATTGCGTTTAGTTTACAAGCACATTGGTAGCATTAACTTATTCAACATCGATCACTTCAAAAATTGTGCTGCGTAACGTTGGCCGACAGAATACGTAACTATGTGATACGCTATATGGCAGGTTTGAATGAAAGTGTCAGCAAAAGGGCGTGATCCGTTGGTTTGGACACGTCCAAACTGGGGAAATGTCCTCTTTGACTACCCCGTCAGGAATACAGCGTGAAGATAGTTCATTTAGTCAGCTAGTTAATTTCTTAGACATTGCGAGTAATTAAAATCGGAACAAATCAAGCCATCAAGTAACTAAAGTTATAAATTAAAATGTGTAGTGTTTTATTCAGTAACGTTGCGGTCACAGAGACAATAGCTATTAAACGAAATAATACTGCTTCATGTTTTAGCGTTATTATCAGAGCGGCACTGTACTACATCATGAAAAAGTTATGAGCAGAGCTTTATTACTACTTAAGTATATTTTTTTACATCTACGTAGTTCATGTCGCAGGCAAAAGTTAATGCAAGTCTCGCATAAAGTGAAGGCAAACTTTATAAGGCACTATACGACAGTGCCAGCATTGTTTCCATATTGGCTTTGTAACTTGAAAATTCAAGAGTACACCCACACCATTTTGGAACATTCCAAAGCGAGTCTTTGGAATGAAAGTCAAATGAGATCTTGGAAATTAGTTACAGTAATTTCTAGTTTACCAATAATATTAAAAAAAAAAATTCTATAATTTTCTATAACAGCGTAGACCTAAAGTATGTTAAACCTAAAGTAAAGTAAAGGTCGGTATAATATTGATTACATCATACCACACAAACTTTTAATTAACGATGTTACACAATATTATATTTTTTTACACACATTTTTTTACACAGCGCCATCTAGTTCAAAGTAAGCTAATAGTTGTGGTATGTGATCTAAACAACTGATAGACATAGCGTAATGATATATAGCCTATCGCTTTCTTCGATAAATGGGCTATCTAACACAAAAAGAATTTTTCAAATCCGACCAGTAGTTCCTGAGATTAGCGCGTTCAACCAAACAAACAAACTCTTCAGCTTTATAATATTGGTATACTTAGTCAGGTCATAAATTCTGTCACATGTCTAATATAAAATAATTGAAAGAAGTTTTTTCATTATGTAACCATTTATATACCAAAATGAACTTAGCAAAACATAGATTCTTATGACAATAAAGTTTATTCAAAATGACCTGCGTGATTTTGAATACAGGCCTTCAATCTGCGCGGCCAGTCGTCTATCGCAGCACGAACGAGGTCCATGTCAATATCGGCGGCTGCCTTAATCAAGGATGTCTTGAGTGACTCCAAATTGGGATGAGGCTTTGAGCACGCCTTTTCCTCCAAGTGTTGCCATATCTTGTAATCTAACGGACTCAAATCTGGACTGGAGGAGGGCCCAAGTCTTCCTGCCGGATGAATTCGATTTCACGCGCCGCCAGCCAGTCTTGTGTGCTCTTCGCTCTATGAGCTGGCGCCGAATCTTGTTGGAATACCCAGTGCCTGTTATTGAACATGGTATGAGAAACAGGTTCCACAAGGTACGTCAGGACTGTATTTTGATACACAACTGCATTCGTTTTTACACCTTTCTCACAAAGATGTACCTCTGTTAAGCCCCAATAAGAAACTCCCATCCATACCATGAGCGAGCGTGGAAAATGACCTCTTTGGGCACGCGGAATACGGTTGCTCGCTTCTTCACTACTGTGTGCGTACACCTTATCATTTTGTTTGTTGTAGCTCTCTTCTAAGGTAAAAATTTTTTCATCCAAAAAAAGAATTTCCCGATATTTTGTTTGGGATTTCTTTGAATTCACGCCTACACAGCTTTTATCACTGCTGGAGTCCTAACAGACCGAGGGCGACCACTTCTTGACCTGTCATCTACACTAGAGTCTTCATTGTATCGTTTGATGGTACGATAAACGAATCTATTGGTTAAATTCAAAATTTTCAGTATGTCAAAAATTGTAATTGGCGCGTAACCGCAACGATGCAACGCAATAACTGCAACACGGTCTTCTTTAAGCGTCCACTCCATATTTAAAAATGAGTAAAATCTATAAAGTAGATATACATTTTTATTTTCATGAACAATTCGAAATTCGAAATGTAAGAGTGGTTGAGAGATCTCCTAAATCTGGAATTGAATACATTGAAGCGTTAAAATAATGTGTTTATCTTCGCTATCTTTACTCTCTGACCATGAAAGACTGACTGTCTGTCGAAGAAACCTAGAGAACCTAAATACATTCGAAAAATGCAACGCTGCGGAGTTTCCTGCTTGGTTCCGTATCTCCAATGAGACAGTTCTATATTTGGATAATTTATTCCATGGGCGTACCCAGGGGAGGGCAGAAGGGGAGCTGTCCCCTTCCGGACATGGTTTACGATTCCTTCTTTTGTCTATAAAATTTAGCCTGGTAGAAATCGCTTTATGTGATAAGGCCGCCCATTGTACCTTTTCCACAGCTTTCAATCTCAATGTACAAATGTATTGCCTGGCGCATATTACGTATTGTGTACGTCAAATTCTCACGTAAAGCCGTCATTTTAAGCCTGTATCTGTAAGGAAAGCGGGTAATCCATCCACCGTACTTTTAAAATAGCTAATAAGGTGAGCCCCACGGCTTCGCCCTTGACATACTTCGAATTTCCGTCTCACCTATTTAAACCCGACGCTTATATATTCTACAATAATGCATAATTTGCCCGATTTGTCGACATTTTTGATTACTGCTCCGCTCTCCAGGGCAGTAGCGTGATGATACACAGTCTATAGCCTTCCTCGATAAATGGGCTATCCAATACAACAGGATTTTTTAAATCCGACTAGTAGTTTCTGAGATTAGCGCGTTCAACCAAACAAACAAACTCTTCAGCTTTATTATTAGTAAAAAAATCCTACTAATATTCCATCATCATCCGAGCGTCTGTCCCAGTTGCGTCTCGCGACGCCCGGGGTCCGCTTTCCTACATTTTCTCCTCCACTTCGCACGGTCTTCGGCATCCCCTGTAGTGAGACCATTGGCACGCATGTCATCCCTTACGACGTCAAGCCAGCACTTCTTGGGTCTTCTCCTCTTACCGGGACCCGGCGGGGTTGACATGGCCAGACATTTGTTACCTACGTAGCCCGGCGGTTGCCGCAAGACGTGACCATACCAACGAAAAAAATCCTACTAATATTATAAACTCGAAAGATTTTAAGTATGGATGTTTGTTACTCTTTCACGCAAAAATATAGTGAATGGCTTTAGATGGAACTTTAAAATTATATAGCTTACACATCAGAATAACACATAATGCTATTTTAATCCC
Organism: Thumatha senex; assembly: GCA_948477245.1. Taxonomy (NCBI): domain Eukaryota; kingdom Metazoa; phylum Arthropoda; class Insecta; order Lepidoptera; family Erebidae; genus Thumatha; species Thumatha senex. The sequence continues at coordinate 11,701,934 of OX419732.1, read as the reverse complement.
GGCAGAAAGTTCCTGTGGGAAACGGGAACGGGAAAGATTCACCACGCGTGCGGAGCCGCGAGCGTAAACTTGTATAAATTAAAACAGATATTTGTATAAAATAAAAAATCTTGTTTGGGACTAAAAAGGTAGACATTTAATAGAACACTTGTAAAAGTTATTTATTATATAACTAACTAACTAACTATCTTCACGCTGTATCCCTGACGGGGTAGTCAGAGAGGACAGATCGCCAGGCTTCGCGATCCATGCATACTTCTTTCGCTTCTTCGAGATTCATCAATCGCTTCATACACGCACGTCTGGGTATCCGAGTACTTTTGACCTTTCCGTTTTTGAGCAATCTGCTCACGTGGTCTTCATATGTAAGTCTCGGCCTACCCTGACTCCTTCTACCCTCTACTTTTGAACAATATATATTCTTCGTCAATCGTTCCTCACTCATTCGTTGGACGTGTCCAAACCAACGGAGCACGCCCTTTTCCAGCTTAACGCTGACACTTTCATTCAAACCTGCCAAATTGCGTATCACTTCGTTACGTATTCGGCCAGCCAAGGTAACGCCGCACAACTTTCGAAGTGATCGCATCTCCACAGCATTCAATTTACTTTCATGCATCTGCTGACATACCCAGGTTTCACTACCGTAAAGCAAAGTTGGCACTAGCACTGCATTATGAATCGCCAGTCGTGCTTCTTTTACGATGCTTTGTCGCTTTACTAACTGGGACAAAGCACCGTTAACTTTGTTTCCGGCAGCTACTCGCCGTTCCACATCCGAATCACATCTTCCATCCGCGCTAAACATACTTCCTAAATACACAATTTCATTCACTTGCTCTAGACGTTCCTGGTTTACCCTAATCTCGCATTTAGTTCTTACGTCACCTCTTTCAAATACTAGAACCTTAGTTTTACTTGCATTCAAGCGGAGACCCTTACTTTCACACCCCTCTTTCATATTAGTGACTAATGCCTGAAGGTCGGCTTCTGATGAGGCCATGAGCACCGCATCATCAGCGTACAGCAGACAGTTTACTGTAAAGTCACCCAAATTCACACCCATATTAAAATCTTTCAACTTCTGCAGGCAACTGTCCAGATACACTATGAACAGCCAGGCGGACATGACACATCCCTGTTTGACGCCTGTACAGACATCAAAAAGAGGTGACACATCCCCCCCTACTCGCACGCAAGCCTTACAGTCCCTATAAAGCGACTGTATTGCCCGCAGTAGCGAGCCGTCCACACCATATCCTGGCAGCAAGTCCCACAGCGTTTCTCTCACAACGTTATCAAATGCTTTCTCTAGATCCACAAAAGCGCAGAAAACCTTCTGGCTAAGAGCCAGAAACTTTTCCGCGACCATGCGGAGAGACAACACTTGATCCATGCAACCTCTTCCACGTCGGAATCCGCATTGAGCCTCCCATAAATACCTTTCAGACTTTTCTTGCATTCGTGCCGTTATAACCTTTGCATACACCTTACTAGCTAAGCTGACCAAGCTGATCGCCCTGTAGCTGGAGCAGTTTAGGCGCGAGCCTTTCCCTTTGTAAATAGGTACTACAACTGCTACTCGCCAGTCATCTGGGACCTCACCCGTCCGCCAGCACAAGTTGCATAACAGACATAGTGTGTCCCAGACACGCGACCCACCGTACTTGATCATCTCAGCAGTGACTCTGTCTTTTCCCGCAGCCTTACCACATTTCATACTTCTTATCGCTTGTTCTATTTCTTTCATACTAATGACTTCAATGACATCGGGATCCGGAGCATCGAAGTGAGCTCCCCTTCCCGATGTGGCATCTCTGTCTTTTCTTGCATACATCTTTCCATAATATTCACTCCATCTCTGCAGGACGTCACTTTGGTCTGTTAGGACGTCATTGTTAACACTAAGCACTTTATTCATACTGCAGATTGCCGAACAACTCCGGGTCTTGCCTACCTCTTTCCAGAAGAGCTTGGCATTATCCCGGAAATTGGACGACAACCTTTCATCCGCTTTCATTCTGCACCTTTCACGAGCTTCTTCTATAAGTGCCTTCGTGTTAACTTTCTGCAGCTTGTATCTCTCTTTCATATTAAAATCATTCCGCGAGGCTAAGTAGTCTAGCCATGCTTTCTTCTTCATTCGAACTGCTTCTTTCACTTCCTCATTCCACCATGCATCACGCTTATTACTACTGCCTCTTTTCGTTTCTCCACACACTTCCACAGCGGCATTTATCATACTATCCCTAAGGTTCTGCCATACACTTTCCACATTCTCACTGCTTACATTGACATCGCCAAGCTTTTCGGCTACCCTTTCATTATATTTATCCCTAATGAATGCATCCTGCAGCTTCCAGCTTTTCATGCTATAAGTCGGCTCAGGTTCAGGACACTCGGTACGATGACGCCAACCCGCGAACAGACCCCTAATCCTAGTTATGACTAGGTAGTGGTCTGATCCCAGCTCAGCGCCTCGATAAACCCTTGTGTCCATCACCTGTTTACGGAGCCGACTATCCATTAGGAATAGATCTATCATGCTTCTCTTTGACTTACATCTCCTCGTATACATATGAATTTGTTTGTGGTTGAACATTGTGTTCGCCACAAACAAATCCTTTTCCTTACAAAATGCCAGTATTAGCTTGCCAGCGTTGTTCACCCTTTTATCCCCATACTTCCCGAGTACCGACTCAAAACCATCGCGAGCGGTACCCACCCATCCATTCAAGTCTCCACATACTATAAGTCTTTCATTTCCTTCTATCACATTTAGAGCTTCTCTCATACTCTCCCAGAAGTCCTCTAGCTCACTCGCGTTCGACGAAGATACTGGCGCGTAAGCAGTTACCAGGAAAATCTTCGTCAAACCAAGTTTTACACGGATCCAGAGGATTCTAGGACCTATCAGTTTGTACTCATACATACTGGAGGCCAATCGCGAGGACAGCAAAATTCCAACCCCCCGACTGCCATGCTCGCTCTCTGGTACTCCAGACCAAAGCGCGAGCATCCCACCCGGGAGCTCCAAGACTTCGCTGCCCTTGCGCTTGGTCTCTGTCAAGCACACTGCATCTAACTTTCTCTCATTCATAACATCCATCAACTCATTCATCTTATCTGTCATTCCTCCCCTAACATTCCACGCAGCTACCCTGCACTCCATCCTCCACTTCCCGCCGTGTCGGGCCGCGCGTGTAGGGTGGCGGTCCCCTACGCCGCTCTGGCTCACACTTTTCGCACCAGCGGGGACGAACTGGTGCGCGTCGCCTCGGGGGCACGCCCTAGCAGTAATCGCCCTGGTGGCACTCGTGTTGGAGTAGAATTGCAGCCGTAGCTGGCAGGGATGGCGACGTGCACGCTTCTACTCTTCATCCCCTAATTATATAACAGACCAAAAAAACATCAAAGATGAAAAATATATACCGACTAAAGTGTGTTCCTCACACCACACAAGAAAGATAAATGTCTTATGCTAATATCCCTTCTCATCTTTCCTTTTCTACATTCAGTTTTAGTTGAAGTCTTGAAATGCTTTGTAAAAACGAGTGGAGAATAAACAGTAACTATCAACGCAATTTGATGATAGTGATTTTGTCAATATGATAATTCTTGGAGATAGCGGTTATTCATGTCAGCCTATTTGCTGTGCTGACTCCATTGCTACATACAGACTCCTGCTGAAGAGGCACATTCCAATGTTTTTCTTCTATATCCTAATTTATTTTTGAAAATGTTTACAAGTCACTCTAATGTCACTGGTTTCAATCAAATTGAACGTTTCGTTCTACGACAATTGGGTCAGCAAATGTTTACGTTCAATTTCGAAATAGTTCTTAAGTTATTTGGTCTTATACATAACTTAAAAACCTATCTTTCAGAACATTATAGAAATTACATTGTGCACCAAATAAAACTATTATTATTTTATATTATTTTAACTAAATTAAGTAGCATTGTAAGTATTGTTAAGTCCAAAACTGTTGCGTAAAATGAGGCATCGTGAATATTGCCATGACGCAAATTATTTGGAGGCTGCTTAGCTGATTATGCCTGCAAATCGTTTTAGTAGCCTTTGTGTATACCACTTAAATTTTAAGTGATACTGAAATCTGAGAGCCCTTCCACTATGCGTTGTATTTAAGTAACGTTTCAGTATTGCATACTTCCATACCCTTCCTGGATATGAATCCTGGATTTTTTTTTTATTTTGGTTGCTCGTAGCCGCTAAAGTTAGATTTTTAATTTTCTACAATTAGGAGCAAGGTTGAGTTCTGAAATGTTTGTAAACTGCCGTCTGTAAGCGCGTATACGTCATTGCAGATGACGGCCAATTACTTTATATTTACTAAATCTAACAAATACTGCAAAGAGTGTTAGCAACACTCTTTCTGCTACTACTACCCTTATGTGCCAATACGCACTATTGCGTATTGGCTGCACATAAGAGTACATTCACACCGTGTTCATCCAGATATGCAGCCTACATTTACTGCCCTTCAGCTTTATAATACCACGCACTCTGTCTCATGGGAAAGGGCGCAACATATTATGGTGTAACATAACAGCTGTTTTGTTGTTACACCATATAATATAGTACGTAATAATGATTTGTCCTTATAGATTTAATTTGGTCGCGAGGCCACACTTTTGATCACTCCATAATTAACACTCGGTCAGCGTTAAGAGTAACGTGTCCACAGTATCTAATAGTACCAAACTATTAAAGATAAAAAAAAAATATATTCATCACGCCTTATCCCCGAAGGGGTGGCAGAGGCATATTATATGCCCACTTTTCACTGTATGTATTCCTGTCCCACGTAATAGGTGGTGAGCCCCTTGCCGTGTTTGAAATAGACAGACGCAGGTTGTGGCTACCTGCTGTTGAAATTTTCAAGCCGCCCATAAGGCCTTCAACCAGGCTTAACGACTGCCATTTTACTAGCAACCGGGACCAACGGCTTAACGTGCCTTCCGAAGCACGGAAACGCTCGCAAATGTAAATGCCACAAAGTAGTCACCCATCCGAGGACCAGCCATAGTAAAAGTTGCGTAACTCAGTGATCATTTACAGAACACTGAGACCGCGGGGCCACGAGTGCTTCTTTAATTAAATATTAAAGATTATGATTTTATTTTTATGTCTCAACGACGTGAAACACAGTAATTATTTTTATCCTGCCTCGGTGATGCAGTGGTAGTGTATGCGACTGCCTCAACTGCAGTCCCGTGTTCGATTCCCGGGTCGAATAAATATTTGTGTGTCTTCGGTGTTTGGGTGTTTCCTATGATTAATATGTAATGATTCAGAAATATATAAATTTGATTATCAGTTGTCTAGCCCATAAGACAAGCTCACATAGCTTAGATTATTTTGGGCTAGACGGCGGTGTGTCAAAAATGTCCCACAATTTATATTTATATATTTATACATCATAATTTATTTATGGTCGTGATAATTCTGATAGCAAATAACTCGCGATAAGAAAAGAGCTGCTTCGTCATCAATAATTAATCAGATTAGCCGTTTAATCTGTTGATTTATAACATCCTTTGGTAAAATAAAAAATAAATAAGTGCTGTTATTGGAAAAATATTATTTTTATTTTATACGTTGGTTCTGCCTCTCGCTGAAACGCACTTAGCTCCTTTGTGTTGCTCCTGTAAACGATCACTAGTTAATAACGTATTGTGGGACACACTTTTACACAGTGCCGAAACACCCAACATGAGTAAACCACACAAATATTTGTTCCCACCCGGAACCTTAGCCCGGCAGCCTTAGGGGAAATGTTTAGTTAGTCCTGGCTACCTGTAAAGCCAAGTAGGTATGTAAGTCGTTAAGACAAGTTAAGTACTTTAATATTTAATATAAGAATATAATAGAATATAACTTTATTTGCATACCAATTTAAAAAAGTTTACAAAAATAAAAATGCAAGGTAATGTACAAAGGGCGGCCTTATCGCTAAAAAACAATTTCTGCCAGGCAACCTTGGGATGGACACAAAAAGATATTAGATATAAGATCGATGGGTAGTTCTGGTGTAGAAATATACTTAAACAATACATACAAGCCAATAAGTAAATAAATATAAAATAGCAAATATATACATATACATATATATATATATACACTAATACCTACATACATACATACACATATATTCATACATATTATTATATATACAAAAACAAATTCAGTAACAAAATGTAAGGTAAAATTCAAGTCACTCTCACACCCAAGACCATCATTTACAGTACAACGATTATGTATATCTAACCAGGACTAACTAAACATGTCTTCTAAAGCACGAAAATGCTTATAAATGAAAATGCCACAAACGATCACCCATTTCGAAACTGATCGCGGCGTAAGATACTTAACAGGTGTACAGGTTACTCGGGCAGTGATTATAGTACAGGTAAATTATAGACTGCCTCTGTGGCGCAGTGGTAGTGTATGCGACTGCCGTTAAGGTAAGGCCCTAAGGTTCCGGGTTCGATTCATCATATCCAACAAAATAACGCAATGAATCCGACGTCAAGCCTATTACGGGAGAGGCATTTGAACGCGTAGCAGACTTACGTAATACATAAAAAGGTTGAAGAATCTTCAATACAAACATTAATAAAATCCATACAATTATGAGAAAAATCGTCCAAAATAAACTTAACATCTATAACATATAATGGCTACTAAATAACTCAAAAATCTACAAACATCTGACTAGTACGTATATAAATATGTTATACTACAGTATTTTAGAGATGTATCTCTAAAAAAAATAACATTAAATATCTCCACTTTAAACATCATTCAACAATATACTGATTTAAGTACAGAGCAATGATTTAATTTTCGTAAAAGAACTTCAAGTTTAGTGATAAAAGTTATAACAGTAAGTGCTACGTATAGTTTTTACCAGTATTTCCAGGAAAACCGCCCAACCTACATAAATTGTTCGAAATATTTTCCTCTACCAAGTCAATTCAGGACTTTGAGGTTATATATCTTGTTCCCCACGTATCAGGCTATATTACCAAAATATGACCACACTAGTCCGTTGTGAAGTTTTCCCGTTCACACAGGAACTTGTTCCCGGGGTAAAAAGTAGCGTCTTTCCTATTCTGATTTACAAACTGTATTACTGTAAATTAAAAAAAACCATTAAGTAGTTTTTGCGTGAAAAGGTAGGAAACGTCCAAACAAACTTTTATATTTATAATAATATTAGGATTAGTACAGATAGACAGACGAGCCTGTCTGTCTATCTGTACTAATCCTCTCTTGCAGTTTATCTGCAACTGTATTCTACTCGTACTTATGCTGTCTTATATATCTTATACTGTGTATTGTACTTATACTGTGTATTGTACTTATGCTGCGCTATCCTGTGTCCTTTCTCAGTCGTTTATAAATACTTAAGTCAGTGCTATAGGTCGCCACTTTAGGTGCATGTCGTTAACCTATTTTACGGGTATTTTTATCCTACTAATATTATAAACGTGGAAGTTTGTAAGTATGGATGTTTGTTACTCTTTAAAATCTACTGAATGTATTTTGATGAAACTTTACAATAATATAGCTTACACATCAGAATAACATAGGCTACTTTTTATCCCGGGAGCAAGTTCCTTTGGGAAACGGCCCTCGCCCTCGCCCTCGCCCTCGCCCTCGCCCTCGTCCTCGCCCTCGCCCTCGCCCTCGCCCTCGCCCTCGCCCTCGCCCTCGCCCTCGCCCTCGCCCTCGCCTCGCCCTCGCCCTCGCCCTCGCCCTCGCCCTCGCCCTCGCCCTCGCCCTCACCCTCACCCTCACCTTCACCTTCACCCTCACCCTCACCCTCGGTTTTTTTCTTACGGTTTTACTATCACATATTTTACAGTTAGGTCGCGTAGCAAAATCCCTATCTCCTCAAAGCCTGCCATAAGGAACTTCGTTACTTCGTTCCAATAACCAAGTGAAACAGCTCAGCGCCGGGTAACTTGAGATTGAATTGTTTTGGTAGTTTAGTTCTAAGTATAATAGAAATAAAATAATTGTTATATATTGGTAGCAAATTTTTAATAAAGTGGAAATAGACAATTCGCTTCGAGACAGGGATTAAACCTGTGACCTTTGCCTAACCAGGGCAATGTTCTAGCCACCTAAACTACCCGAACCGTATCGAATCAAGTTGAAATTCTTCACCATATTTTAAATCGTCATTTTAAGAGTATGACCAGAGTCATCTATCGAGCTAATGAACAACTTGATACCAATGAACAGTGTTACAACCATTTTTAAACATTGATGCAATGGACTCCACTCAGTATATTGATACATTTTTAAAGCAATTATTTTGCTAAATTTCTCATAAATTTTGAATAAAGTGGAAAAAGACAATTCGATTCGAAACAGGGATTGAATCTGTGACCTTTGCCTAACCGTGGCAATGTTCTAGCCACCTGAACTATACGGTTCGATACGGTTCGGGTAGTTCAGGTGGCTAGAACATTGCCCTGGTTAATTTTAAATAAAGTGGAAAAAGACAATTCGAAATTAATTAAATGTGTTACGGTGCAGTGGTTCGAGCTCCTTCCAGCAGTTAACAATGTCTTGTCTAAGCAGTCCGAGATCATTTATGCGAATGAGTCTTTTCTTTGCAGCTCATGAAACTTATATAAATCTTTTACGATGAAACAGTTGATCAAACATATTATTAACCCAACAGTCAGGGTCATTGTTACTCAAACAGCATTTACGAGAAGGTAGTGCACAACAGCCCGTAAATAATAAAAAGAGTACGAAATTAAAATATATATCATGTATCCACAATAGCCATCTAGAGCCGAACTCATATCGTGATATATTTCTTTTTTACAAAGTAGATAGTGTAGGCTATAGGTACAGTATTATGGATATCGCGATAAATAGCCCATCTCCGGCGGTGGGATAGTGCCGGAAGGAGCTGTGCTCGACCGGCCTTTTAACAAGTCATGTCTTTTTTAACCAATGTGACGTTGCGGAGAACTTCGATAAAATATTTCTGTAAAGTAAGGATAAATGCTCCTGTGGTTGAGTGCCTTAAACATAATCATGTTTAGATAGCTCAATAAAATCACCGTTCATGTTTCTACTTTTAAAAGAATAAAAAAGTAGCTAAGTAAGTAATAAATTAAACATCACAACAGTAAAATATTCTAATCAATCACTTGACACATGTTTAGGCTGTTAGCTTTTTTAAATATCCGCTTCATGTCAACTTGTTTGTGGATATTAATTATTGAAAAAAAAAAGGTTCAAACAGAAGTCGGACTTGCATCAGGTCTATTTCAGTGGAAATGGTCTGTCCATCGTTTATGCCCTATACAAGTTGAAATTTTCCTAAGGTACCTTCACAGTGCGTATGCGTGCGCCTACAGTAAGATTAGACTAGGTTCTCCACCCTCTCTGATGGAAGAGGGGCACTCGACAGTAAATATCTTGCTTCTCAAAGAGCTTGAGGCAAAATAAAAGAGAACTCACGGTTGTTGTATTTTGTAAACCGATTATTTATTATAAATTTTATTATTTTTCTCAAAGGCCCAGTCTGAATTTCTTTTAAACACTGATAGGCCGTCCGCTAAGTTGAGCGAGAGAGTTGAATACACGTAGATATTTGACTCCTTCCTTCGATCCGCCTCACTTAGCGTTCATGCGGGCACGTGAGGGTCTACAGTTGTATCTCAAACGTTTTGATATTTATATTATAACGTGTTGACGACACCTAAATATAACATCTACATTGAAGAAAAACCTGTTTCAAAGTTTCAAAATTAGGAGAATAAGAGAGTATATTTTAAGATAGAAATAAAATTACATGATGATAACGGTTAAGGATCAGGGGTCCAAGCAACCTCATATTATGTTTGCGATACATCTGCTGACTAACGTCGAGGTAACTACGCAGACACCCTTAAGAGGTTTGGTGGTCAGTCCCTTATAAAAAAGATGAAAAACAAAAGCCAAGCCATAGTTGCTTTTAGCTGCCATATAAAGTGGAGCCCGGGTTCCAACTCCAGGTAGTGCTTGAAAGCAACTGGAAATATAGTAAGTACCTAAGATGAAGTGTGAGAGAGAGATAAGATAAAATTCTATAATAAGTAAGTAGTTTCATGCTGCTATCTACAAAAATAATTTAATTATTTAAAAAAGATTCATATTATCTACTTGAAAATGAACGTACTACAATTGGAGTTGATTTATATTTTTGACATAATAACGAATTTTACATAACAAGAAAGATTCAAATTATTTGATTCGGGTATAGCTCAAGCCGAGAAAGTCCAAAAAGAAGAAGAAGAAGAAGTAGTTTCATCAATATCCATGATTAGTCGGTTAGCACTGGCGCACATGTGACAAAAAGCTATGTAAGTAAGCAGTAAATTATAACAAACTAAGTGACCCTCGCGGCTTCGCCCGTGACTTATTTCGAAATCCCGTCGCACCTATTTAATCCCGTCGCTTATAGATTCTACAATATTGCATAAAAGTTTTCCTGATTGGTCGACATTTATGGCAACTGCTCCGCTCTCCAGGGTAGTAGCGTGATGATATATAGCCTTCCTCAATAAATGGGCAATCTAACACAAAAAGATTTTTTCATATCCGACCAGTATTTCTTGGGATTAGCGCGTTCAACCTAACAGACAAACAAACAAACTCTTCAGCTTTATAATATTAGTATAGATTTGCAATATCAAAGATAAAAGTAATTAAAGAGTCATCGCCAACTTGAAATAATAAATGAAGTATTCAAATTTTAACGGGTACGTTAATTGAGAGTTCCAAAGTCAACGACTTGACGTGTACCTGTGGCTTAGAATTTAATTTAATAATATAATCATCATAATTAAGACTCTTTTAATGTAGATTTTATTGTCATCATCATTAACGTCGATCCCGGTCAATTTTTGAAGTGAATACTGCTTTTAGCGCGGTACGCATATTTTTTAGATGAGATTAAACCTCTAGACTCCTAAATAAATAATAAATAAATTTAGTTTTCACTTCTGTCCGCACTCCTGGATTGCAACTCGTATTTTTTTTTAATCCTCGGTTAGATCGTAATATTAAGCCGACTTTTTTCAAATCTTCGAGTGTGATAATGTTCAGTTTCACTTGCCAACTGATGCAAGATAAGTGTAAATAACAGCGGTACAAAATACAAGTAAAATTCTGGCCTGTTTGTTTCGGGAATGTTTTTGACTACCTATTCCTTCTGGCGATATGGCGTGTCTATGTGTAGTATTTAGACAATAAATAAATCCAATGTGCAACAATAAAGACCTACAACGCTATAAAATGTCCTAGCCATGTATTTATAGATTTTTTTATTACCCAGATTACTTACAAGTAAGAAAAAAGTTTAAAAGCAAGTGTCATATATTTTTTGCGAAGTCACAAAACAAGGGTCAAACATCAGAAAATCGTGGTCTCATTTATATTCTGGTAAATCTACTTTGTGCTGAATTTTATACACTCAGAACGGTACAAGATAAAAGTATTAAGTACCTATTTAAAAATAAAAAATAATGTTAAGTTATTTAAAAGCTTAGCTAGAAAATTTAGTTCAATGTTCAATGAAGAGACTATATAGTTCAGTATATAGTCTATAGTTCTAAATCCATTAAACAGCTGTATACTTACCGTGTTTCCTATTGTCTTTGCGACTGAGTATCAACTTCGAAACTATCTTCACGCTGAATCCCTGACAGGGTAGTCAGAGAGGACAGATCGCGATCCATGCATATTTCTTTCGTTTCTTGCAGATTCATCAATCGCTTCATACATGTACGTCTGGGTACCCGAGTACTTTAACTTTTCCGTTTTTGTGCAATCTGTTTACGTGATCTTTATATGTAAGTCTCGGCCGACCCTGACACTTTCTACCCTCTACTTTCGCACAATATATTTTCTTCGTCAATTATTCCTCACACTTACGTTGGACGTGTCCAACTTAACGCTAACACTTTTATTACATCAATATTGCGTATCAATTCGTTACGTATTCGGTCGGCCAAAGTTACGCTGCACAATTTTCAAAGTGATCGCATCTCCACAGCATTCGTCTTACTTTCATGCATCTGCTGACATACCCAGGTTTAGCTACCATTAGCAACGTTGGCACTAGCACTGCGTTATGAATCGCGAAAATACTGGCGCGTAAGCAGCCACCAGGAAAATCTTCGTCAAACCTAGATAGAAACGGATCCAGAAGATTCTAGGACCTACTAGTTTGTACATGTCATACATACCGGACACCAATCGCAAGGATAACATAAATTCAACACCCCGACTGCCATGGTCGCTCTCTGGTACTTCAGACCATAGCGCGAGCACCGCACCCAGGAGCTCTAAGACTGATGCCCTTGCGCTTGGTCCCCTACGCCGCTCTGGCACACACTTTTCGCACCAGCGGTGACGAAATGGTGCGCGTCGCCTCGGGGGCACACCCTTACATAATTCGCCCTTGTGGCACTCGTGTTGGAATAGAATTGCAGCCTTAGCTGGCAGGGATGGCGACGGGCACGCTTTCATCCCTATCAATTCATTACTTATATTTTATAAAAATAGTAAATCTTATAATTATCTGAATCTTCACGCAGTAACCCTGTTGGGGTAGTCAAGTTTTTTTAGTTTTTTTAGTTAAAAATATACTTTGACTCCTGAAACTAAATATATCTCATTCTCTCGTAGGCTACGTTTCTAAAATTTCACATACACTAAATAAAATGTAGATAGTGAAGAACTACTTAAGCTATTTGTTTATTTAATTAATTAATATTAATCCCAATCCCGGTAATATACCAGTGTATAATTTAGTTATTCCACAAGATCCTTTCATCAGGATTAAAAGTAGCCTATGCAGTGTTAGATTGTACCGTCCCCACCGTATAGTAACAGACATACATACATACATATTGTCACGCCTTTATCCCCGAAGGGGTAGACAGAGGCATAATAAACGCCCACATTTCACCGTATGCATTTTTGTCCCACGTAACAGGTGATGAGCCCATTGCCGTGTTGAAATGGACAGGCGCAGGCTGTGACGACCTGCTGTTGAAATATTTTAAGCCGCCCATAAGGCCTTCAACTTGGCTTAACGACTGCCATTTTATTAGCAACCGGGACCAACGGCTTAACGTGCCTTCGCAAGCATGGAACTGGGGCGGGTCTAAAGGGCCTAATTAATTTGATAAAATAAAATAAAATGTGTCTATTTTAGATGTAAAATTTGAAAGAAATTGTGAACCTGTTGCCTTTTTAGTGAGGTGGTAACAAACTTATGTGCTAGACACTAATTAGCACGACCAATTAAAGTCCTGGTAGTCTCGGACTGAGCTACAGACAATGCGCATTATAACCTATCGAAACCCAACGTAATTCCTAACACCTTATAGCTCTACTAAATCCTAACGTACATAATACCCTATCCTACCACATAGTGTGTGATAAAGAAACTTTTGTAAAATTTGCAGTTAAAATTTTGAACAGAAATAAGTTAAGCTACGTAATGCTTGGAATATATTCTAGCCTAGCTTAGACTACATAGCATCGCGTGTTCCGAACACAAATCTTGCTACGTAACAGAAGCTTGTAAATGTCAAAATATAAGGTTACAGCTTCAGCGATAGCTTACCACGCCATATTTTGTAGTCAGTTAAATGTGATTATATTTAACAAGCAACTCCTGCCAACAAATAAGTCTCATATATTTTTATAAGGCAAGACGTACCGTGTTTTAAAATATATAATATGCTTTCTGTTAATATTGTGGCATTTTCTTAATTATTATAATATGGTTTTCCTTGTTTTACTTATTTATACTTTATGTGTTAACAAATTTATTTAATTCATCAATTAAAATAAAAAAAAATAAATAAATAAATATCCATCACGCCTTATCCCCGAAGGCGTGGCAGAGGCATATTATATGCCCACTTTTCACCGTGTGGATTCCTGTCCCACGTAATAGGTGGTGAGCCCATTACCGTGTTGAAATAGACAGACGCAGGTTGTGGCTACCAGCTGTTGAAATTTATTAAGCCGCCTATAAGGCCTTCAACCAGGCTTAACGACTGCCATTTTACTGGCAACCGGGACCAACGGCTTAACGTGCCTTCCGAAGCACGCAAACGCTCGCAAATGTAAATGCCACAAAGTGGTCACCCATCCGACGACCAGCCATAGTGAAAGTTGCGTACCTCAGTGATCGTTTACCGAACACTGAGACCGCGGGGCCACGAGCGCTTCCTCGTTAAATATAATAAATGTGATTATATTTAACAAGCAACTCCTGCAAACAAATAAGTCTCATATATTTTTATAAGGCAAGACGTACCGTGTTTTAAAATATATAATATGCTTTCTGTTAATATTATGGCATTTTCTTAATTATTATAATATGGTTTGTTATTGTTTTACTTATTTATACTTTATTTGTTCACAAATTTATTTAATTAATGCTAATTTTAATATTAATAACTATTTAAAATTTAACATATATTTACAGAAAGTAGTACATAAAAAGAGGAAGAGACTGACAATGATGCCCCGACTTGTGTCGAAGAATTCCTCCCCATCAAAATCAATCGGTTAGGTTCCCTTAATGCTGGCCGGATTGCCAGGTTGTATGGCAATGCTTATATAACTAGATCTGGATAGACACCCAGTAGAGATAAGGAATTTTCCCACAAAAACATTTATTTTAGGGATGGAATTTTTTTTTCGTGATAAATAGTAACTACGGTTTTCGCAGCACTCCAGAACATCTCACAAATAAAAGAAGTTTTTACATATTTTTTTTTTGATAAATGTCGTACTACTTATAACTATACCTCCATAAATTATAGTCCAAATGATATGTTGATGTATAACCTGCAACTTATATAATTATGTAAACAAACAAAAGTCATTTAGCTTTATGGGAACCTTAACGGTTGATTTTTATGGAAAGGAATTCTTCGACACCTAGTTGGGGCACCATTAACACCAGTCCTCTAATAATCCCCACCCTCCCCTTTCCTTTATTGTACTGTTTTCTGTAAATACATATATGTAATATAATTTTAATATGTTAAGTATAATTACGGAGTTCTCTTTCTTAAAAAATCATTCAGTATTTTATTTTATGACAAACATCATCATAATCAAATGAAGTTCAAAATGGCAAATCAGAAATTGTAACCCAAACAATTCTAAACTTTACTAATAAATATTATTATATTTTAATAGTATGTAGTATACTTTACTTGTAATATTAATAATACTTTTTGCGGGTGGCCAATATTATGAAAGACTTTAATTTACCAAAGTGTCCTATCATGAACTCAATGCTATTGTTTGACCGGGGTTCTTTAAGACGTTCTCTTTACAACCACTGGAAGATGTCCTTTAACTTGTATCAATTACTTTAATAATAATATTAATAATACTTTTTGCGGGTGGCCAATATTATGAAAGACTTTAATTTACCAAAGTGTCCTATCATGAACTCAATGCTATTGTTTGACCGGGGTTCTTTAAGACGTTCTCTTTACAACCACTGGAAGATGTCCTTTAACTTGTATCAATTACTTTAATAATAATATCGTTGGGACAACTCACACAACGCCATCAGATTCCAAAATTAGCAGAGCTTGTACTATGTAACCAGATAACTGATAAACATACTTATATATTTCTAAATACATACATTTTATAGATAAATAACACCCAGACACAGAATAAACTATCGTGCTCATCATACAAAGTTTATCCTGGGTGGGAATCGAACCCATGACCTCTTGCGTAGCAGTTGGATACACTCCCACCGCGCAACAGAGGCGGTCAATTTTTGAAATTTTTTGTAAGATGTAGAATCAGCAAAAAAAAGTAATTTACATAGGATGAACGACAAAATATAATATTATACTTTTTGAAAACAAACTCAATATAAATGTTCAGAGTACCATAACCTAATTACGTTCACGACACCATAAATATTACACTCGTGCTTCTGACCCTATTGCCGTATAGAAATGAACAGGCTGTGGTTAACACTATTAAAATTTTCAAACTGCCTGTATGATCTACAACTGGACTTACCGGGTAACTGGAATTTTAACCGACTTCAAAAAGGAGGAGGTTCTCAAATCGATTGGTATGTGATATGTATGCACACTGATTACGCTGTGATTTAGGAGACGATTTACGCATTTAGTTGGATGCGGAATAGTTGCCATTTGGTCCCATAAAAATTTTACTGAGTTTAGTCAAATGCATTTGATTTTATGAACATTTAAAAAAATATATCATTATGTTAACGTGGAGAATGTTATTTTGGTGCCGGCACCAACGGCTAACTTGCGTTTGGTTGAAAATGCTACAAGCAGTCACCCATCTTAAAACCGAATGCAGCGTAGAATATCAATTTTAAATGTTTTATAATGATATTATTAATAATATGATGTATTTCGCCTTATTTGGCAAAGCTAATCCTACATATTACCAAGAAAGAATGCAGTTTGTTAAAAATGCTTTTCTCTATAAATTTGTATAAATATTTCACCTCAAACAAAGAAAAACAGCACGTGTTCCAAAGAATCAGTGGTCACCGGAATGCAGGCGACGAGATCGTCACAACGGGCACTTCACCACCAACATGGGTCATTTCTTAAAACTTTTCACAAGTGTCGAACAAAGGATTGAGTGTCGAACTTGTTTACTGCTACTATTTCAAACAAAAGACGAAAGTTAAGTGCATTCATGCTCCGAAGTCTTATGTAGATTTCTGTTTAGCCTTGTTGTGAAATTCTAATCTTTGATTTTAAGTGTCTGCTTTCCTTTGTTTAAAAACGAGAAATTTTCAGTTTCAAGTTTTTCACTTCAAATGAATGAGCATCAATCTTATGATTGCTTAATAATTAAATAAGACGGGTTCTCTTAGGTATATCATTTAATATTTTTTCTTTAAATATAATGTGTATTAAACTGTGTTACACATTTTAAAAGTTAAAAGTTATGAAGCTTTTTAGGATAACTACTGTTTCAATCAGTGTCATTGCAGAAGTCTTGGGTTAATTTCGAAGTTTGAACATCATGAATATAATGATGTAGGTATATATTTAGAACTATATTAGTAGGTTGACTATGTCCCATAGCACAAGCATAACTATTGTAGCTTAATTTCGTGTTTGTGTTGTGAAAAAATGTACATAGTATTTATTTATTTATAACATGCTTTTTGATGGCTCCCTAAAATAAACTGGACGAAGCTGAAGGAAAAGCTTGGGTAAGTAAGGACTTCAGATGAAACCAAAAATAACGTTCGGATGATAAAAAGTAAAATAAATAAGCCCAGAAAATGCCAGAGCATAGAATCATAGCATTAATAAGCTCGGATCAGATCATTGACACTAAAATAGGTATGTACCTTTTGTGTTATAGCGCACGTAAAATCTTTACTTGCAACAGTCATAAAATAACACAAAAGTAAACTATTAACAACAAAGTTGAATACATCATTCAAAAGCCCTAAATGCCATTCAGAGACCAAGTTAAGCCGCACTCATCCTGTGAATAAAATTGAAAAGTAAGTCACAATATTCACGAGTCTTTTTTCTCGTAAGACATTTCTCACTTATTCTTTTGGGGTTACATCATCGCTGGCGAAGGCCGCTCGGAGCTCATCATTTGCATCCAAATAGCTCCCATAAATTCACTACCCGAATTTTTATCATTTTCGCCACTCCTTGGGTGCAATTAAATACGTTTTTCTGACGCTGTTCGACCATCGTGCAAGATTTTTCAGCGTGAATAAATTCAATGGTCCACATTGTAGTCGGTGCCAGCTATGTTCATTAAATATATTATATGAACACGTTCTGTGTTCTGCTAAACTTGCATCATCATGTAGGCAGAGTGTAGACTATAATGGGACATCTTGTTTAAAGCTCTTTTAAGTTCATTTGAGGTTAGTTTATAATTGCAATTTAGTAGAATTTTTATCATTTTCGCCACTCCTTGGGTGCAATTAAATACGTTTTTCTGACGCTGTTCGACCATCGTGCAAGATTTTTCAGCGTGAATAAATTCAATGGTCCACATTGTAGTCGGTGCCAGCTATGTTCATTAAATATATTATATGAACACGTTCTGTGTTCTGCTAAACTTGCATCATCATGTAGACTATAATGGGACATCTTGTTTAAAGCTCTTTTAAGTTCATTTTAGGTTAGTTTATAATTGCAATTTAGTAGAATTTTTATCATTTTCGCCACTCCTTGGGTGCAATTAAATACGTTTTTCTGACGCTGTTCGACCATCGTGCAAGATTTTTCAGCGTGAATAAATTCAATGGTCCACATTGTAGTCGGTGCCAGCTATGTTCATTAAATATATTATATGAACACGTTCTGTGTTCTGCTAAACTTGCATCATCATGTAGGCAGAGTGTAGACTATAATGGGACATCTTGTTTAAAGCTCTTTTAAGTTCATTTTAGGTTAGTTTATAATTGCAATTTAGTAGATAAGCAATATTTTTTTTTTATATTGCTGTTTGTTTAATCGATCTTTCTTACATACATACACAAAGTCACAACTATTTACTAAAAGGGATAGACAGAGATACACTCTAATACATCCACTTATACAAGTTCTGTATTTTCGTTCCAAGCAATAGATATATACGTGATGAAGCAGAGTCAAAATTATTTTGAGGCGGATCCCTATGACGATCCTCGACGGTTCAATGCATGACAGTAATACGCTTCGTAACGAACTGTTAAAAGTCGTAGAGCAAATGTTGTTGGTCCTGGTAGCTTTTGGAAGAAATTTTCCTGTATAATTAACATCCGTGGAGCTGCTTCTGTAACTCACTGTTACTACAACGCTTACCAAAACAGGACAAGGACGGGGTCTGGTGTACCTCGATGATAACATGATAGGGTTTCATATGAGTACAATGTATGTCAGTAAACTATTATTATTTGAGATATGTTATACAATATTGATAGGTAAACTCACACGACTTACATAATTCATGATGGTTGTTTATTGTAAGCCCAACTCGTCAATGTCAACTCGTGGTTATGGTTATCGTATGGTGAGTGGTGAGAGCATATTGTAAAATAAGTGATTTAGTAAAAAAATAAGATGTGGTAAAATAAGCAATAAATAAACAAAGAGTAAAAGTATTTTAAAACACAGGATGTTATTTACATACATACATACGTATTATCACGCCTGTTTCCCATCGGGGTAGGCAGAGACTATGGCTTTCCACTTGCTACGATCCTGACATACCGCTTTCGCTTCTTCTACTTTCATAAGTGTTTTCGTACACGCTCGCCGGTTAAGGGAACTCTTGACCTGGCCTTTTTCCAAAAGATCGTCGATTTGATTGACATAGGTACGTCGAGGTCGACCCCTACCAGTTTGTCCATTCACTCTCGCCACATATATCTGCTTCGTTACTATTTTCATCCATCCTCTCCACGTGTCGGAACCATCTAAGCATCCATTTTTCTATCTTAGTCACTACATCTTCTGTCATACGGCAATGTTCCCTTATCACGCTGTTCCTTTCTTTATTCATCAACTTCTAACATTTGCGCATCACGCAAAGCTAAAATGCGCAAATGTTAGAAATATAGAAGTCTGTTTAACAGTTGTCTAAATTCCATAACACAAGTTTAAAGTACAGTATTTTAGATTAGATGGCGTTGTGTGATAAATGATCCCAATATTCATTCTTTGCTTTTATTTTACTTGAAAGCTTACAATCACTAATATTCTTTATTGAATTATTTCGATGACTCCAAGGAGAGAGCAACGATAATACAGTACCTACCCAAGTCAATGGGCTGGAAACAATGATATTATTCACAAGAGAGTTTATTTCTTTGGTTGTGTTTTTGTGACTTAAAAAAAACAAACTTCAAGTACTCGTATTACTGTCTATCCGTTTCTGCTCGGCAGAAGATTTTCTTACAAACGTCTATAGGATACGGTACTTACCTACGATGATGCATGCATTAACTCTGTGTAGGATTCCCAGCCCTATAGAATAGCTAGACTACCCACTAAACAACTACAGTTTTTAGCCTCGCCTCAACCGGGTTTCTGGATAGGCCAGAGGCTAATTTCAACGCAACAATCTTAATAATATTATAAATGTGAAAGTTTGTATGGATGTTTGTTACTCTTCCTCGTAAAAACTACTGAATGAATTTTAATGAAATTTTACAATAATATAGCTTATACATCAGAATAACACATAGATTAGTTTTCATCGCGGGAACAAGTTTCTGTGGGAAACGAGAACGGGAAACCTTCGACACACGAGGGGGCGTCTATCACAGTGTACGCTGCGAGTGTATGTTCCTTCGTATCCACTTTGCGACTTACGATTAGGTAGGCCGTACTATTATTTTCCGCTTTAGTAATGTACAATAACATGGCTAGATTATGCTTAGATAAATTAAATACCAACGTATATCTGGATTTTACAAAAGACATATTGGGTATAACATCGTTATACTGGTCTTATCGGTAAACTGTACTCCTTGGAGTCTTTCTTAGGGATTACATTTTGTGACAGCTGTTTATTTATTATGCCATTATTGTCACCTCATCTAAATCCTGTTCTGCTTATGAACCAGTTACCGAATACAAAATCCTTCTGGACGATTAATTTTAACATTTCAAAGTTACGCTAAGTAGAAATTTATGCTAAAAGTTTAAGCCGCTGCCTCTGACTTTAATTTATAAAACAAAACGACAGAGAGAATGTTATTTTATTTTTCCTCAATGATAGCTTTTTTTGTTTATTGCGCATAAAAATTATTTCTTGTTTACAAGATCATTCTGTCAAACTATTTAGTAGCTTTTATACAATGTACCATTTGGTACAATGTAATGAAACGTCACTAAACACATGTTTAATTTCATTCCACAAGAGTAAATTATAAGATCGTGGCGGCGCAACCTGGCTCGTAGCCAAATGGCCAGTCGCGTCAGCAACCACAATTCAATGCCGATAATTCTTTCAGTCTACGTTCCCACAGCACCGCCTTAATATTTTTACGGTATCACATGGTAAGCAATGTACAACTGCAACAGCAACTTTTGGCTACATAAATGAAAATTGACCTATAATTAACCCGGCATAATTAGGAACAACATTTTATTCGCCAAAAAACACCAACAGCATTGTTAGGAAGAGAATCTCACTTTGAAACATTTCAAAATATGTGAACCTAAACTACCTTACTATTCCCATTGAGAAAAAATCTAGAACGCCACTTATCTAGTTTTATTATTATCTAAAAAGACATTTATGGGATGACATACGTGCCTACCACCTCGGCTGTCTGCTAAAATGAAAGTAAAGATGCACAAAAATGAGATTTTCACATCTTTAAAATAAGAACCCTTTCCACTTAAAAAATAAATACCAACCTTTCCAAAGAAAGTCCTATTTAATCGTATTAAAAACTTGAGCTTGGCGTTTTATCGTGTTCTCAGTAAAAAGTTGTTTTTAGCACTGAAAGAATATAAAAGGGACTCATTATGTAAATTAGGTTGTAGAACCCTTTGTAAGATTACGGTTTTTAAACACACACGAAAAGTAAACAGTACATATAGCAGTAAATAATATAGCGCTCAGAAGGGTTTTGTTATTTATAATGCAAAAACGGATGGAGTGACCAATTTTTATTACAGTCGTGTGTGATAATATGTATAGTTTTTGTAAATAGACATTGTCGAATCATTACACCGCGCCGTCCATTACATAATTTGGTCTTATTTTAAAACTTACTTTCCTTCGGAATCGCAGTGTTTAGGCTAGGTATTTTTAATACCTAGATCTTGGTCAAGCTCTTTATAAACAAGAGTAACAGTACTAGAAGTGTGACAGAAATTAGTCCCAAATTTTTCTTTCAAACAATGCATTAGTTGTAACCTTAGCACTGCAAGCGGCAACCAATCAAGTTTTTACTGTATAACATACATACGTATTGTGATTCGAAACAATCCTAAATGTATCATTTAAGCAAAAAAGAAAGCCGAATTACAAAATTAAGATTTATTTTTTGCTCAAAAAAAAAAACAAATTTACTCGATGTTTTCGCGTACATTTTTCAGGTGAAATAGAGCTATAGGATTTAGGAATCGCAATTGAAAGCATTTTGACCTTTTGACATCAAAGCTACAGAGCAATTTGACAGTGACGTTATAAACACACCAGCATTATTTAGAGTGCGTAGAAGCTCACTCAGAGATGTAGTACATCTTGAAAATACATATATATTATAGATAAATAACACCCAGACACAAAATAAACCATCGCGCTCATCACACAAAGTTTTATCCTGGGTGGGAATCGAACCCACGACCTCTTGCGTAGCAGTCGGATACACTCCCACCGCGCCACAGAGGCAGTCAAATAATAATAGGTACCTAAGCGGGTTACAGCGGGTCTCCGCAGCCTGCGCCTGTCCATTTCAACACGGCAATGGGCTCACCACCTGTTACGTGGGACAAAAATGCAAACGGTGAAATGTGGGCGTTTAATATGCCTCTGTCTACCCCTTCGGGGATAAAGGCGTGATAATATGTATGTATGTATGTATGTAATATTATTTATTCAGAGTATAAACTGTACCCTATGTTTATATTCGTACATGCGTTTATTAGGCGATAATTTTCCATTTTATGTGCGTGTTTTCTGATCTCTTTTTTCTCCCTATTTTCTGATTAATTATTCAACTGAGACATAGGACGCTATAATGGAGTCCAGTGAATTAATGTGTTTATAATGGCTTTACACTTAAAGACTTAAGAAGGTTAATACTTAAGGTTATTACTTTTAAGAAGGTTTTAGGCTTAAGTCGCATAACGCAGAAAAGATTGCATAAGGAACGTAGACAATTTTGAAGTCTTCATAATATTTCTATGAACTGATCCACCAAGGTAAGCACTATAGTCAGTAGTAATTGGTGAAACATATCAGTTCCAAAAGGGTACTAGGATCGCTGACCGGGATTGATTGTTATATATGCAACCCGCTATACGGTATACGTCCGGTATACGGACGCCCAAAGCAGGTGGACGCCACATTATATGCAAAAAGCCCCATAATGGATGCCAAATAGGTAGCGGGATGTATATATATTGGGATTGTTACAGCGTATATTTACTAACAAGCTCGACCCCACGGATTAGTCCGTGATATAGGTATTTAATCCCGTCGGTTATAAATTTTACAACTATTATTTGTTAAAAATTGAGTTTTACTTTGACCCATCCACGTCTAGTAAAATGTAGTCCTAGCTGTATAATTACTTCTGCTAAACCAATTTTGATGAAATATAGCGCAGTGTTTAAGCTGAATAAGGAACTACAATATTCTTATTGTAGATTTGTGATCAACTGCCTGGATTTTGATTTTAACTGGAGTTTGATTGAAACTGACCTGATCGAAAAAGCGTAAGATTTTTTATCATCATCATCTTTACGTCGATCCCGGTCAATTTTTGAAGGAAAAACTTCTTTTAGCGCGGTACGCATATTTTTAGATGAGATAAAATCTCTGGACTCGCGACCATAATCATCATCATCATCTAACGTTGATTCCAGTCATCTACAGGTCTTATTAAATAATGCTATGTAATCAATTAGGACTCTTTCAGTGTAGAATTATTTTTTATCATCATCATCTTTACGTCGATCCCGGTCAATTTTTGAAGGAAAAACTCCTTTTAGCGCGGTACGCATATTTTTAGATGAGATAAAATCTCTGGACTCGCGACCATAATCATCATCATCATCAAACGTTGATTCCGGTCATCTACAGGTCTTATTAAATAATGCTGTGTAATCAATTAGGACTCTTTCAGTGTAGAATTATTTTTTATCATCATCATCTTTACGTCGATCCCGGTCAATTTTTGAAGGAAAAACTTTTTTTAGCGCGGTACGCATATTTTTAGATGAAACAAAATCTCTGGACTCGCTACCATAATCATCATCATCATCTAACGTTGATTCCGGTAATCTACAGGTCTTATTAAATAATGCTGTGTAATCAATTAGGACTCTTTCAGTGTAGATTTATTTTTCATCATCATCATCTTTACGTCGATCCCGGTCAATTTTTGAAGGAAAAACTTCTTTTAGCGCGGTACGCAATTTTTTAGATGAGATAAATCTCTGGACTCGCTACACCCCGTTACGATACGCAGCTATAGTGTGTGCATATATGCATGTACCAACGCGTCTAGATAAATAAATTATTAATAAATTGAGTTTTCACTTCTGTCGGCACTCCCGGAGTGGTTAGGTTTTTTTTATTATTAATCACCGTCTCAGCTATTTTTACAAGTATTAGCTCTTCAGCTTTATACATTGAAATAGAATCGATGTAAGGACGTTTGTTACCAAAAATATAATTTTATTTCTTTTTTTTTCGTTACGGAAAAAATGGTTATAAACATCACTAAATTATAAATACTTCATACTACTGAGTACCCCATCAAGTTTATATTTAACTCAAAGACTACCACAAAGAGTGTAAACGATACATTTTACAACGCTTGTTTCACACCTGATTATCTCTTGACGCCTCGGTTCACTGCCTTGGATATAATACGTTAAAACCAACGACTTGTGAGCATTATTATTATTTTAGAGCTGCCTGACAATGATGAGTTCATTACAGGGGTACAATAGATGTAAGGACTTGTACTATGAGTATGTTTTGCTACTATAAAAGGGAAACATGGATATGCTGTGTGTTTATTAAAGCTGCAGCTAGCGTAATAGTGTGTTTAAGTATGTAATATATTTGGAATTTTCTACCACTCGCTTCTACTATGAGGTCCAGTTTCATAGTGCATAATTTCTCATTGCTTAGGTACTTTAAACAATTCTTTAATAGTACCTATGTAGTCTAGGCCGGAGGGCTATTTTCCGTGACCCGGCTTAAGGAATGCCCCAATATGAGGCTCTCCACGGAGGGCTAGGTGAGCTGCCCCCCACAATCTCCCGGAGGAGATTAGCCTATGCCCGCTTTGAACGTACCTCTGAGAACAGAGGGGTGAAGAGTGATCGAGCGGGCACTAGGAGAAGTTATTATTATTAATTAGATTCCCAATTTTTAAGAAAGAGTGTAGAATAACTATTGTCTGAAACACAGGTTTATAAGCCTAGATCACACAGTTCGCTACATACAAATGAATTCATTACAACGCTTAAACTGTCCAACAGATGAGATCATGGCATATATACTCGTATGTATAATATAAATATTATAAAGCGCTCGTAGGACCTTTCGATCAGTGTTTTATAAACAACTACTACGTTAAGCATCTTAAGCTACGGTAAGTTCTGTGATGGGTTACCGTCTGTTTCTTAACACATAATAAATGTATTTTCTTTCTATCATTCATATCAGTATTTCCGCGCTTGAAAAAACTAAAGTTACGGATGTCAGTATATGGTAGTCTTTAAGCCAAATTGAATGTCTTTTCCGGGGCATGCAATATTTAAACCGCGTTTATCCTCGCCCTGACCGTTTCAACACGGCTACAGGGTCAGTGTTTAAAGGAAATCACTCTGGGTCACGATCTACGACTAGATCGAGGTAGACTTTAGGCTTGTCTGACACCTCAGTAATATAAAAACAAATAATGCAATGACTGTAGTAGGTATTATGTAGTAAAATCACGTACATTATTGTATTGCTCAGAAACGATAAATATTGTCATAAATAAACTATTCAACATCAGTTCATTCATTTATCAAATGATGAAAAGGGTTTGAAATTTACGGGTACGATTAT
Organism: Thumatha senex; assembly: GCA_948477245.1. NCBI lineage: Eukaryota > Metazoa > Arthropoda > Insecta > Lepidoptera > Erebidae > Thumatha > Thumatha senex. The sequence continues at coordinate 11,676,070 of OX419732.1, read as the reverse complement.
GGGACATTCAGTTGAAAGGCGCATTCGGAGTTTGAATAAAATGTGAACTTTGACGCTTAATATCTACCCCGCTGTTGATGGTGCCATTAAAAGTTACCAATTGTGAAAAGCTGGGATGAGTATTTGGTAAAACTAAAACTCTCTCGTTCTGCGTTTGGGAAATAAAGTTTGAAGATGCAATATCACAATATAACAAAGGATTCAAAAGGAAAAGCAGCGCGACTTATAGTTAATGTTATAGGTTATTAAATTACAAAACTTTTTAAGTAATATTTAGTGAGGTATTCATAATTCTATCTGTACCTATAGCACGTCCTAACTATATTATAAATACATACCATACATACAATTATGGAAACTTGAATATCTTTATATGAATATACTTTAGTTGTAGGATATTGGTAATAGAAGTACGCTACACAACTACGACTTATTACTTTCAATCAACTTTCTCCATACAAATGTTGCCTGGTAGAGACCGCTTTTAGCGATAAGCCGCCCATTGTTGCTAATCTTACGGAATGTATTTATACTAATTTTAATTCACTTGGCGTACAATAAAGAGTAAAAATATATAATAATAAAATATAAAAGCGGAGAAGATTATTATAAGATAGAATGAATGAATGAATAAGTGTCTACTGATGATACATAAAAGTCTTTTAATAAATGTTAACTACTTAACACGTATTTAAACGCCCTTCACTATCGTAGCGAAGATTCAGATGACTTCTAAACCGAAACCAGTTTCAAAACCAAAAATAACAGAAACTTAAATATCGCTTATGCACGTATTCATGATGTCCTGAATCGAATGCCACGAACCGTTTGTCTTTCTATCTCTGATGGTTGTTGAGAATAGATCCGTACAGACGGACGGTCGGACAGATGGCCAGATTGAGCCGTTTTATATGACTTTTATAAACTTTAAAGTTTAGACGTCTAATATCAATATCATTCAAAATTTTAATTAATTAAAAAAAAAAGAAACGCTCGTGGCCCCGCGGTCTCAGTGTTCGGTAAACGATCACTGAGGTACGCAATTTTCACTATGGCTGGTCGTCGGGTGACCACCTTGTGGCATTTACATTTGCGAGTGTTTCCGTGCTTGGAAGGCACGTTAAGCCGTTGGTCCCGGTTGCCAGTAAAATGGCAGTCGTTAAGCCTGGTTGAAGGCCTTATAGGCATCTTAAAAAAAATTCAACAGCAGGTAGCCACAGCCTGCGTCTGTCTATTTCAACACGGCAATGGGCTCACCACCTATTACGTAGGACAGGAATCCACACTGTGAAAAGTGGGCATATAATATGCCTCTGCCAACCCTTCGGGGATAAGGCGTGATGGATATTTATTTATTTATTTATTCAAAATTTTCAAACAAGTCCCAAAAGTTACACTTTCCGTGTTATGAATTTCCTATTTTACAGGGGATGTGGGATTTACATTACACTTGTCCTATTTCTGATCATTAATTACTTATCTTTCACGCCTTAATCCCCGAAAGGGTGGCCGAGGCAAACTATACACCCACATTTCGCCATAAGAATTTAGTATGTTTTTTAACATTCATTACTCGATAATTAAAAGCCCTATGTGGTTAATTCTTTACATTACACCTATTTATTAAAATCTAGTAACTATATATAATATCCCAAAAAATAGCTATGTAGGTAACCTAGCAGACCTAGTAGACCTTTGGATGATTGCGAACAGTAGGCATCTTAGAAACATAACTGACGTAAATAAACAGAGGCACACTCTGCTTTTCTGTCATCATCATCCGAGCGTCTATTCCAGTTGCGTCGCGCGACGCCCGGGGTCCGCTTTCCTACATTTTCTCCTCGACTTCGCACGGTCGTCGGCATTCCCTGTAGTGAGACCATTGGCACGCTTTTCTGTATTGCAATGTAAGCATAAGACACGGTTAAACGTTGATCATTCTATTAACATCAAATATAGCTTAACGTATCTCCCAATATGCAAAATATATCACAATATATGGGCCGTTTGCTTGTCTGCCACCTCAGTGGTATAAAAAAAACAATATTTATGTCAAATTCAATGAATATCATAATGCTGTGTTAAATATCTTTAAGCTACATGACATTAAAAATATTTTACTGCAAAATAACCCCGCTATTTAATCCGAGTAACCAAATTATAAAAGCATCTAATATAAAATTGTTGCCTCATAAAATGAATTTGCATGTATCAAAACTTGTCGCTGATTTCGAACATGGTGCGTTTTTTTTACTTATACAACTGCTGTGCTCTTTCTGTACCCTTTAAAAATACATACTGTAAGAGCAAAGCCTCTATACTCTCATAAAAGTTGTAGTGCTGAAACATGTACTCGTAGTTGGGTGCTAAAGCGATACGATGGAGTCACTATCGAGCAGCGGTCGCTTAGTTTGTGACTTAAAAAAATAAATAAAATAAATATCCATCACGCCTTATCCCCGAAGGGGTGGCAAAGGCATATTATATGCCCACTTTTCACCGTGTGGATTCCTGTCCCACGTAATAGGTGGTGAGCCCATTGCCGTGTTGAAATAGACAGACGCAGGTTGTGGCTACCTGCTGTTGAAATTTTCAATCTGCCCATTAGGCCTTCAACCAGGCTTAACGACTGCCATTTTACTGGCAACCGGGACCAACGGCTTAACGTGCCTTCCGAAGCACGGAAACGCTCGCAAATGTAAATACTACAAAGTGGTCACCCATCCGAGGACCAGCCATAGTGAAAATTGCGTAACTCAGTGATTGTTTACAGAACACAGAGACCGCGGGGCTACGAGCGCTTCTAAAAAAATATATGCAGTCGATTTTATTTAATACTAGCTAATGTCCACGGCTCCATAAAAAATCTCATACACATTTTCCCACTGGTCCTGTGGCGTTTTTTATTTGTTTGTTTTTTCTTTTCCACTTTACCTTTTTGTTTTCTTAAAATTTAAGTTTTACAAGTTGTGGTATGCCCATAAAGTCTCAACACAACACACACAAACAGTCTCTCTCTCTATATCTCTCTCTTGATAATCACACACATAGATAAAACTTATTCATAATAGATTTATTTATTTATTGATTTTTCACGCCTTATACCCAAATGGGAACATTTTTCACCAAGTTTATTCCTGTCCCACGTAATAGGTGGTGAGCACTTTGCCGTGTTGAATAGATACATTTAGAAAAGTACAATCAGTTAACTTTATCATGTTACTATTAATTCTGATTGATTGTATAATGATTGTACCTATGTTATAATGGGCCTAGAGTCTACTTAGAAATATAAAGTTAAGTTTATGATAAAACATGCATGTTTCGTGAGCTTGTAATACAAGAGCTTCAACAACAGCAATGCAGTTCAATGTATACAAATTACAGTTCCAAACTAGGTGTACTGATTCTATATATATCTATAGCAAAGAAACTGTCAATAAACATGTTTTCGGTTGAATGAGTACGATACGCTACTGACTACTAACATACTGACTATTACCATAACAAAAATATAAAAACTTTTTAGAATACATTTGAAAACTATCGCCATTACAAGTTTTTTCATACTACAATGAGATTCGGAAACTCCACCCTGTATTTTACATATTCAAAGTAAATTTAAAACAAAATATATCGTGAAGCTTCAAAATTTAAAATTTTAATACCTTTATACAGGATCAAAGTATAATTGAAAAAAGAAAATAACTAGAGAAACTCTTCCGTATTATAAAGTTTGGCAAGTATAATCCTCCAAAGCCTCCACTCTGGAAATTATGACAAAATAAGCTTAAAACTTCCTTAACGGTTCACTGTAAACACCTTATATAATCTTAGCTTATTTGATAATGTTGATAGCAAAAGTGTTACGCCAATAAGTGAACTTTTATGTGAACCTGAAATCAAAAGGTACTTTGAGTGCGTTTAGCACAAAACAAACACATATATAGACGTATCTTTCACATATAATACTTCTTCATCTTAACACCTCACGAATTGCTGCAAAGGTCTTACTGAATTTTTAACCTCGGGTCTGCTTTCTGCTAGTAAAGACTTGATTTGAATTGTTATTTTAGACTAGCGACTGCCCTCTTAGCTTCCATTCACGTAAAGAGGACTGGTCCTTAAAATTATTACGTAAGTAAATTTACTAATTATTGTAATTGACTAAATATTCTTCTATAGACTATATTACATTTTACCAATATCGGTACCCATAGATATTAAAATAGTATTATCTGAACACAGTTTGTTTGTTTTCTGCGGTAGTTTCAATACTTATTTTCAGCTATGCTCGCCGGAGATAGAAGTGCGCTCGGGTAAATACTACATAGCCTTTGCAATCAGTGAAGAAGCATGCATTTTGCTACAATTTACGGTGGTAAAGCATAAAAGCCTCTCATATCCTTCGCTTTTCTGAACGCGACGTAGACAAATTTGCTGTATGAACAAGACACTACTAACCAAAGGATGTTACTGCACATAATGTATTCAATTCTTCTTGTATTTGGAAGTAAGAAACCTGTATTCAGATTGTATCTACACGTATTAGTAATGGCATTTATGCAAACTAAGTTGTAGGTATCAAAGCCAAATGTGTGAAAGTCCTTATTAATCGATAAATATTACTTTCTCCTTCACTGAGCGAAAAAACATTTTTATACTTATGGATACCATATTTATCCTACCGCCACCGGGGGTAACGGCAAAATGCCCTAATTACAGCATCAATCGTTTTCTCGATTTTATACCCCTTAAGGCTTGGTATTCCTGCCGAGGCCACGCTTTTCAGTTTTTAAAAACAATGCGCTCGTGGCCCCGCGGTCTCAGTGTTCGGTAAACGATCACTGAGGTACGCAACTTTCACTATGGCTGGTCGTCGAATGGGTGACCACTTTGTGGCATTTACATTTGCGAGCGTTTCCGTGCTTCGGAAGGCACGTTAAGCCGTTGGTCCCGGTTGCCAGTAAAATGGCAGTCGTTAAGCATGGTTGAAGGCCTTATGGGCGGCTTAAAAAATTTCAACAGCAGATAGCCACAACCTGCGTCTGTCTATTTTAACACGGCAATAGGCTCACCACCTATTACGTGGGACAGGAATCCACACGGTGAAAAGTGGGCATATAATATGCCTCTGCCACCCCTTCGGGGATAAGGCGTGATGGATATTTATTTTAAAACAATGCGAATCTTAAAAGAAAGGGTTTTTGATTTTGAAAAAGAGATATATGTTAGTTAAGGATTGAAGCTAGCCAAAATGGCTTTCTTTTACAAAATCTAATAAACTTCACTTGATAGTAAAACATCCCAAAGTTGCCCCTTTTCGAAATATTTTTTCAAAACCAAATCTGAACTACAGATAATTTTAATGAAATTTTTATACACAACTATAGCTACTAAATATTTATAGACATAATGGCTTACTTTGACTATATACAGTGATTTTCATAGAACAAATGTTTAAATAATATCAGATTCGCGACGCCGAGGCCTGATCAGTCGCGCGCTGGCGCTTACTGAGGTAGGACCTGTGTTAGGTTTTTTTGTTGCGCTCCCCTTGCTATTTTTTCGCTATGGCACAGTATATTTATGAGAGCAGTAAGCATTCCATCATCGTCCAAGCGTCAGTCCCAGTTGCATCTCGCGACGCCCGGAGTTAGCTTTATATAAGAGTTATATACGCAATGGACTCACCACCCATTACGTGGGACAGGAATTCACATGGTGAAAAGTGGGCATATATAATAATATGCCTCTGCCACCCTTTCTGGGATAAGGCGTGATAGATAAATAAAATATATGAGAGTTTTAATATAAAATAAAGTACCTACACTTCACAGAAGCGTTAGAATTATCCCTGTAAGTAGTATAAAATCGAACCCGGTACCCACGGGTTAGAGGACAGTTATATAACCAACTGAGCCAGTGGGCCGGTCAATGTATGTTTACCTATAAACAAATTTGATCAATAGATTCTGAAGCTTAAACATACCGACTGCCACTGGCTGAAGTAATCAGTGCAGTTGTTATATTGAAGCTTCGCTTTGCATAAATTATTAAAATTGTATCCAAGACCTTTGTTTTATGCTTTCAGTATTAATTATTTAAGTACCACTTTATCCCCGAAGGTGTGGCATATTATGGTGAGCCCAATGCCTGTGTTCAAATGGACAGGCTCAGATTGTAGCAACTCGCTGTTGTAATTTTTAAGTCGCTCAAAAGTTATTCACTTGACTTAACGAGTGTCGCTTGCAACGTTAACGTGTCCTTCGAAGCACGAAAACGCTGGTAAATGAAAATGCTACAAAGCGATCATCCATCCAAAATCCGAGAGAGTTTCTTAAATCAGTGATCTTTTACAGAAACCGAGTTAGTAGGGCTACGAGCGCTTTTTATATATGTTTTTACTTTATGTTAGTAGCCTTAAACAATGTATGTCATTTCATGTAACTAATAATTAATTAATTAATAATAATATAGCAATTATTACAACTAATATAATTTTAATTTAAGGCAAACTAAGTTTAGTCGACTGTTCTCACATAAATCCAAAGGAACAATATAAGTGTAATTTTAATGTTGTAAGCCATACCTACATTTTAAAAGAGCATCCATTGACTTTCTTGCTAGATTCTTCTTCTTAAAGTGTAGGCTGCCCTTAGAACTGACAACTAGAATAGCTCTATTTTGATATGATTTTAAACACAACATTGATTTTGTTTTTTGGTTTTGTATAAATTCATTACTATATAATTGGTCAAACATCATGTAACTCAAACTAATGTAATGTTAGAAAAGAGTGGCCATGAGTTTTATTACCAGGTTCTTCCTCAGCTTTTACCTATTGCTTTGCGAATCTGGCAGTAAATGTAAATGTAGAAGCAATAATCTTGACGTTCATAAGTGTTACATTGTGACCTACATGAATAAAGATTTTTAGAAAAGCTTGCGTGCGACCAAGGGGGAGGTTTACCTGGCGCCTCTTAATGACTTCTTTTCGGGCGTCAAACGGGCCGTCGACGATCCGCCTGGCCTTTCATAGTGTATCTGGATAGTTGTACAAAAGTGTGGCTGCAAAAGTTAAAAGATTATGATGTGTTGTAAAATTTCCAATTTTACAGTACTTTGTCTGTTGTACGCTTATGATGCGGTAGTCATGCTCTCATCAGAAGCCGATCTTCAGGCATTAGTCTCTAATATAAAAGTAAAGGTCTTCGCTGCATATTAAACTAAGAATCGGGTATTTGAAAAAGAAAAAGTAAGAACTAAAAGCAAGATTTGGGTAAACCGGCAACGTTTAGAGCAATTGAATGAAATTGTGTACTTAAGGAGAATGTTTAGCGCAGACGGTAGATATGTTCTGAAGAACAACGGCGACTAGCTGCCGAAGACAGGAACATAACATTATGATTTTAATATTATTAAAAAAAAAGAGTATAATGAGTACGGGACATTTTATTTGCTATATAAATAATAAACTCCTACTAATATTACAAACGCGAAAGTTTGTAAGTATGGATGTTTGTTACTTGCACGTAAAACTACTGAATGGAATTTAATTAAACTTTACCTTTTTTTTCTGTGTTCTGTTATCTGCAATCAGTTCTACTATAAGCAGATTGTGTGAGGGCAATTAGGTGAGTGAGTGTGTTCTCCAATGGGCACATCTCCTCGTTTATTTCCAATGGGCTCAGTCGTCACTGATTATGTCTTTCCTTTTTAATCTTTTGCTATAACCCCGATGCGTTAGTTGTGAGGCCAGGGGATTGGGGTTATGTCGCTGTCGCCGGTGATAGCCTAGCAAACTATTTTTAATTTCGTCCTTTACCATAACTATATATTATATATAATAGCTTATCTATCAGAATAACAAATATGCTACTTTTTATCCCGGGAACAAGTTCCTTTTGAAAACGGGAACGGAAAATACAACAAATATAACGGGGGCGGAGCCGCGGGCGTCAACTAGTATATCATAAACCTAAAATAAAATCCAACACAATAACAGAGATGTTCCATTTTGATTGCAACTGCCAATCATTTTTACTGTGGCGTGCCAGCAGAAAATACATCGTCGATCTATCTTGGCGGGGGCTGAGGAAGCGTTGTGGTGCCTACGCGACTTGGCTTACCGGCCCTTAGGCCCTTATTCCAGAACGCTTCTCAATACTCAATCGACGCTTGAGACTAGATTTTACCTTATAAAATCTATCCTCAAGTGTTTCTTGAGTGTTTGATAAACGTTCTGGAATACGGACCTTAATATCGATAGAGCGATGAGTTATGAATTATTGGGTTTACTATATTTTCTGAAACGATATTGCTGACAGGAAATATCTTTTTGCTTGCTCGTAAAGTTTCTTGTATCTATACCGATAGACATTGTATTAAAATATTTAAACTATTTACTATACGTCCATAATTCGACTGCTTCAATGGCACATGCCACTGCTGCTACTGAGTTCTTGACTTCGAATGCTGGGTCGGTACAAATAATTGTGTCATCTGCAAATTTATACCTTATAATTTTGGTGTTTTATAAATTATGTATTTAAAAATATATCTAAACATAAGTAATTTCATCAGTTGCTTGAATCGCATATCACAAGCTGCGCATAGCTTTACCTACCACGATTCCTATTACGAAAATATTATTAAAATTTAATATAATATGCTCTTATGAACGGTTAAGCACTAACTGAAGCGTTATGTTAGTTTAGGTTAAAAGTGGTATTAGATATTGTCTTTACCTTTCAGCTTCGTCTGTTACTGTTTGGTGTTATATTTGCTTAGGATCATACTCGTATAAACGAGTTCTCCAAAAGTACAGGAGGTTAAAAAGTGAAAAATTCTTGAAGCTATGATTTATATATGACTGCCTATGTTGCGCGGTGGGAGTGTATCCGACTGCTACGCAAGAAGTAGTGGGTTCGATTCCCACCCAGGATAAAACTTTGTGTGACGAGTACTGTGGTTTATTCTGTCTGGGTGTTTTTTATTTATAATATGTATGTAGTTAGAAATATATAAGTATGTTTATCAGTTATCTCATTACCATAGTACAAGCTCTGTTTAGTTTGGAATCAGATGGATTTGTGTGAGTTGTCCCAAAGATATATAATTAATGAAAATCGGTGAGGTACTAATGAATTGTTTGGATGGAGTTGTGTCTATCTACATCTTGATTATTCAGTAGAATGCGTGGCTATGGGACAAAACATCATCGGCTCCTATCGTATTATAAATTACGTGTAGCCAAAAATACGCTGTTGTATAATTTTGGATTTCTACATGTCCTAATAATCAAGTGGACGGCAAGTATATATTAAGACCTTGGGTCGTGGCAATTAATCGCACAGCTCTCCAATATATTAGGTCTTTACATATGAAATTGCCGTTTTGTATGAAAAAATTTAAACGAATTTTTTAATGTAGTTTTTATTTGTATTAATCGAAGTAATTATCCATGAAATCAATGCATCTTCGCCAACGCAGTGGCAGTTTATTGATGCCCTTCTTAAAGAAATCAGCTGGACGGGAGGCAACAATTTCTTCAAAGGCATTTTGTACTGCCTCTCGGGTATTGAATTTTTTTCCCGCCAAGAAGTTATTCAAATTCTGGAAAAAGTAGTAGTCTGTGGGTGCAAGGTCTGGTGAGTAGGGCGGATGATGGAGAGCTTCCAACCTCAGTTCTTGCAACTTGGAGACCTTCTGCTGTGCAGTATGAGGTCGCGCATTGTCGTGCAGGAGCAGCGGAGACAAGCGATTGACCAATGCTGGTGAGATATGTGCCAGCTTCTCCATCATTGTGTTCAGTTCTTTACAGTACACATTTGCAGTAATGCTCATCCCGTTAGGTAAGAAGCTGTTATAAATCACAACGGCGCTAGACCACCAAACAGTGACCATTACTTTTCTAGGGGTAAGTCTTCGTTTAGGGCATTGTTTAGGTGCTGAACCAGGATCAAACCAACTTGCTGAGCACTTGCGGTTGTCAAACAGAACAGACTGTCACAGAGCAGTGCAAGGCACGTCTCGATGCGTACTTCGCGCTGGCGATCATTGAGTCGTGGGGCACCCATTTGTCAAGCTTTTTACCTTGCCAATTTGACGCAAATGGACCAATATTATTTTGACGCTAACGTCGAAAGCTGCTGCTAATTCAGCCGTAGGTTGTGTATCATCAGCTTCCATAATCGCCTTTAATTCGTCAGTATCGACCAAAGTCTTCGGACGACAGCGTGGTTCATTTTTCAGGTCGAAATTTCTAGAACAGAAGCGAGTAAACCAATAACAAGTGGTGCGTTGGTTTGTAGTGTTAGCTCCGTAAACGTCGTTGATGTAGCGTGCGGCTTGTGCCGCGTTGCTACCACGACGGTACTCATATTCCATGATTACTCGAATTTTTAACGTATTCATGATGACGAAAAAGATTGAAATGCTATGAAGACGTAACACTAATCAATAAATAAATGACTACTTTTGGAAAAATAATTCCATGTTCTTTAAATAAAATTAATTTGAAATGGCCAGTACTGCAGAACGGCAATTTCATAGGTAAAGACCTATTATGGATGGCATAGGATAGAGTACCACCCTCATTCAGAAAATCTTCACCAGAACTGCAAATGTAATTTTTTTGTGAAACCATAGAAGCTAGGAACGCTCTACCAGCTCACGTGTGGCTCTAATTTTACAACCCCGGTTTCTTCAAGCGGAGCGAGTAGTAGCGAAGTAGAGTTCGAGAGACAGAATATGAAATGCACACATCACTACATAAAACAAAGTAGTTTCCCGCTGTCTGTCGCTATGTGTGCTTAGATCTTTAAAGATCTAAGCAAAGCAAGTTTTCAAGTTTTTTTAATGGATTTTAGCGATTCTTATGAAAGGTTTTTATGTAAAATTTGTTAAGGTTTTGTATAAATTAACTAAATTATAACGATATTTGTTGAGGATGTCGGAAAAAAATTGCCCGTCTGGGAGCTTTCAACGAAAAGGCTGCCTAAACACTGTGAGATATAACTAAATATTGTATGATAGAATTGTGTATCTAATATAGGTTAACAAAAAGTCCGCGACGGTTTAACGTCCATATATTAAGAATAACATACTATATTCATTTTAATACTTTAAAATACCAGCAATTATAAAACGGTAATTTGAAAGCTATTTACACAAATACGTTATAAATCCTTATCATTTTTACTATATTAGTTGGCTTCATTCAGTATTTCATGAAGATTATTTTGACCCTTGACACCTTGCAAATGGAATGAATATCTTAGAAGATATGGCAAAATCTAAATAATGCGCAAAGAAATTAATTTCGTGTACCCATAATTTGACCGGGCCGTGCGGGCGTAGGTAAGTACTGGAGAGATTATTGTAAAATTAATGAATGAAGGTTTGGTATTATGACGATGGCGAATCAACTTTTAAGTCCAAAGTCAATTTTTAAGATAAACAAGGCCGTATGTAATGGGTATAAATAAATTTTATTAAGTAAATTCAATCTCATTTTGCATTGAAAAATAAGTAGTTTCTTAAGCATTCAAAGCTTCAGTCGTACAAAGCACTTTAAAGTTAGACTTCTGAGTGTTTCAAGAGAAATATTATTGCATACAAAAGGTTGGAAGAAGGAAGTTTATGAACAAAAAACTAGAAGTCTCATTTCATGAAATAATTGAAGGTCACAAGGAAAATGTCAAATTTAAAGTTAAATTATTTTTGCTTTTATGGTGCGACACAAGAAATAACTGCTGAATCTTTCGCTTTTTAACACGATTGTATTACAGTGTGACATTTCTGCCCTACCAGTGTTTATCACTTCTTTTTCGTTTGTCATATTTAATAATTGCTATAAAGATTTAATAATCAGTGGTAATGATATTATTTAACGAATGTATTATTACTGGACCTGTTATTAATCAGCTAGATCAAACAACATTACGTCTGTGTTCTGAGTTGGTGAACATTGACAGAGCGCACTGAAACTTGAGATGTACATACACACATATACATACAGATACAAATCAGACAGGCACTAGACTGATCGCCTTCATAGATGGGCACATTTCGGACTACTGTATTGACGTTAAATGACTTTGCAGTTCATTAGGTAAATGACTCGTCATTTACTATACTTGACTAATATTTACTTACTAACTGAACCTTGCGACTTCCCCCGTGACATACTTTGAACTCCGCGGCACCCATTTAATCTCGTCGTTTATTAATTTTATGATACCTTCGTATGAAAATTTGCCCGATTCGTTAACATTGAGATTACTGCTCCGCTCTTCTGGGTAGCAGCGTTATAATATAAGCCTATGGACGATTTTACTGAATGGGCATATCCAAGACAAAAATATTTTTTCAATTGGAATCAGTTATTTCGTAGATTAGCGCTTTGTACTAGCCTAACTTCAGCTTTATAATTTTTTTCAGATTTATTATTCAAATAAACCTTTTTTTATGTGTTAATCAACATTTCTTTTGCCAATTATGATTCTAGGATGACAGACTAACAACTTAATTTCGTAAAAAATATTTTCCAATTCAGAAAGGAAACTTACGTAAATTCTACTATTATTATAAACGTTAGTTACTCTTTTACAAAAACTACTGAATAAATACCGATAAAACTTTACAGTAATATAGCTTACATATCAGAATTAACACATAGGCTACTTTCTATTCTGGGACCAAAGTTCTATAGGAAACGGAAAATATCTTTACGCGGGCGAAATCGCGGTCGTCAAATAGATATATATGTTGGACAGTTTTGTAAAGTTACGGGTAAAAGACAACATATCATAATACTGTATTGCCACGAGAACTTTACACGTGAGCTAAATTTTATAAGAATCCCGTCTAGTAAGAAGTAGCAAGTTGCAAAATTATACGCATATATGGACTTGTGAGACTTCAGAGAGAGATGTTAAACTTGAGAGAGAGAGAGGTTAAACTAGTCCCTAAATGATTTATGTTAAAACTAGTTGGTAAAGTACTCAAGCAATGTGCAACTAGTAACCAATCAATAATTATATACAAACTATCGATGAGATACTAACTATCGTAGAGCTCATTAATGTCCTTACACCAGCTGAAATTTCAACTCCACCGTACCACTTAACTATCGGCAATCTCGGAAAGTTTTGATTCATTCCATAAATTCGTGTGTGGTTAGTCCATTAGTATGAGACATGTAATTCTGTGTTACCATATGTTATCATAAATGTACGTAATAATTTATAACATGACATTTGTGGGTGTTATGTAATAACACAATAGATTTCTCACATAGCTTGACTTTCCTTATCTGAGGCCTCCACAAGAACAGTGAATTATGATTATAGAACCGATCCAAACACGATTTATTTGCTTGATTACGATGAATTGGCTAACAATAATTTAGTTTCGAACACAAGCAATTTTATTAAGTTAAAATAATATTATTAAAGGAAAGTTTGAGATGTATAATTTAATACTGTTATACCAAAAACCAATATTGGTAGTTAGTAGATATTAAACAAGCAATATTCCCAAATTGGAACAAATAGTTCACTACATTTACCTACGTATTTGTTGAACGAAATCAAAATCTTGTTACTTGAAAACTAAGTTCCAGAACTTTTACTTACAAAAATAATATACGTATTATAACATTGAGTACATAATTTGGTAGACATTTTTAGTATTTTTTTTCCTTTTAAAATGCAACGCGCCTTGATTTTAGGCGCGAAGAACCCAGTCGCATTTGCCTTAAAAGGTCAGCATAAAAAAATAACGAAAAAGTTAGCACGCCGCCTCTGGGGGTAAAATTTTGTTCATTAGGCACACATTGTTGCAGCGAGAAATTTTAGACTCTGTTTCCAAAATCTAGTTTACACGTATGATTATTACCTGTAAAATAGCTTTGATAGGTATTACCAGTGTAGACTTCTTTGAAAACACATACTATTTTTTGAATACCAACATAATTTCAAAATATTATTTCTATAAAAATTGTGTTAATCAAATATAAAAAATATAAAAGTATAGAATGATAAAAAAAAACTATATTAGAATAGTATAGAATCGTCTCTACTTTCAATTTTCACCATATGAAACTAATTACCAACATCCTTCAACCCTGTCAGATTAATAACATTCGAATGAATAATGGAGGTTGTGTTTGAAACATAAGTAAATTATAAAATAAGCCTAATTTCAAATTAAATTTCATAACGAAGATCCCTACGTCCGTACATATAGGGTAATAAAATCTTGATATTGGCAGGGCTTTGATTAATGGAACCTGGGCCTACGAATGTTTGTAAATATTTAGGTTTTTTTTAATATTTGGCTTGTCAAAATGGCGTCACCCGCCATATAGTAAGCAAAGATCCGTGATTGAGGGCCACTATCTCAACACTTTGTCAACTAAACGCCAGTCACATAAATAAAATGTATGTCAAGAATTCATTTGTTAATAATCTAATGATTTTTTTTTTCGATCTTGTACTTCGTAGTAATAAGAGCCATATAATATTATATATTTACTGCGCATATGGCGGGTCTATAGCGTAACATTTCAGAATGAAGAGAAATTAGCACTTTTACGATTTTGAGAAGCACCGACAGATGCTTTATAACAGTATATGAAAGATCTATCAACAAGCAGAGTGTGCTTTAACAGATAACTATGAAATTATTCAATTAATAAAACTAGTAAAAACAGGTCTCATTACATCCTGCTGTATAGCACTTAGGTATTTACCAAACAGCAACGAAGACTTCATTTGTAACCATACTTCGAAAATACCTCAGTGGAAGCTTTTATTAACTTGCATACATACATATTGACACGCCTTTATCCCCGAAGGGGTAGGCAGAGACATACTATACGCCCACATTTCACCGTATGTATTGTTGTCCCACGTAACAGGTGGTGAGCCCATTGCCGTGTTGAAATGGATAGGCGCAGGCTGTGGCGATCTGCTGTTGAAATTTTTCAAACTGCCCAATAGGCCTTCAATTAGGCTTAACGACTGTCATTTTACTGGCAACCGGTACCAACGGCTTAATGTGCCTACCAAAGCACGTAAATTCCACAAAGTGGTCACCCATCCAAGGGCCACCTATAGCAAATATTGCTTAACGCAGAGATCGTTTACAGAACACTGAGTCAGCGGGGCCACGATCGCTTCCATATTATTGCATATAATTGAAAGTCAGCCTGCGGACGTGCTAAACTTTTAATATTACAAATACACAGTATTTCCAGTACGCATAGTATGCACAATGTGCACAGTAGACAACTATCCGAAAATGATATATGTTCTTGAAATTGTGCAGTCCTTTGGCACTGAAATTACATTATAAATGGTTCTGAGAGAGCAGCCATATCTCGCAAGCAAGTACAATAATGTACAAAGGCATCCTTGGAAATTAAATTGAAAGAGACTTAAAAATGATTTAAGAAGTTAAATAGTTTTAAGTGATTCTGAGTGGTTCTATTAAGGTAATGATTATTTAAATGTTGATGTCAACCATCCGCCAGTCACACAAATAAAATATCTGTCAAAGGCAGAAAAATTAAGTTGAATGAGACAAAAAAAATCATATAAAAAATATTTAGATGTTAAAACTGAACTGCCATGGAAGTGTGTTAGTAATGATAATTATGCTAGTGATATTACCTACCTACCTACCCTATAATTAGTTTAAATGAAAATGCTGCTAGAGTAACGCCATGGTTGTAACACTACAGTTTATAGTCAAATCGAAATAATTGAAGCAAATAATAAACCCCATCTACAACTATTTATAAAAGTAAACATAAAAGCTACAAAAAAAAAGATACTAATTTATAAAAAGGACTAGTTGACGCCCGCGGCTTCGCCTGCGTTGAGACATTTTCCCGTTCCCGTTTCCTACAGGAACTTGTTCCCGGGATAAAACGTAGCCTAAGTCCGTCTCCTGGCTCTAAGCTAACTCCCCACCAATTTTCAGCCAAATCGGTACAGCCGTTGTTGAGTTATAAATAGTGTAACTAACACGACTTTCTTTTATATATATAGACTAGTTGATGCCAGCGGCTTCGCCCGCGTAAAGAAGTTTTCCGTTCCCGTTTCCCACAGGAAGTTGTTCCCGGGATAAAATGTAGCCTATGTCCGTCTCCTGGTTCTAAGCTACCTCCCCACCAATTTTCAGTCTATTCGGTACAGCCGTTGTTGAGTTATAAATAGTGTAACTAACACGACTTTCTTTTATTATATAGACTAGTTGACGCCCGCGGCTTCGCCCGTATAGTGAAGTTTTCCCGTTCCCGTTTCCCACAGGAACTTGTTCCCGGGATAAAATTTTGATAATTAGACAGAATACAATTATACACTATTTCCTATTATAGTCTGTATACCCCTACTACTCGTATATACGTAGCGTTAATTTTCACAAGGAATTTGATACTGGCTTATATTCATAAAAGTTAGTACCGCTTATAACAAAATGAAACCATTATACCAAAGGACGTACACGAAATTTCGTGTAAATCGATTACAAAATGCAACTTGTAGAGCAGGACTGAAACCAAAAAGAAATTCAGTATCTGGAAATAAGAATGTACCTATTGAATAGTGAGCGAGTCACTATATTCACTCAGATAGTAAGAAATGGAATGTTTATCTTGAGCTTGTGTACAATGTAAAGATAAATAAAAAAATAAATATCCATCACGCCTTATCCCCGAAGTGGTGGTAGAGGCATATTATATGCCCTCTTTTCACCGTGTGGATTCCTGTCCCACGTAATAGGTGGTGAGCCCATTGCTGTATTGAAATAGACAGACGCAGGCTGTGGCTACCTGCTGTTGAAATTTTTCAAGCCGCCCATAAGGCCTTCAACCAGGCAATAAATAAAAAAAAAAATAAAAAAAGTCAATAAATTTTGACAATGTAAAGATAATTCAGAATTCAGGGTTTGATAACATGATATTTACCTACATCATTGATTTACCATTTTTTAGCTAAATAGGCTCTGGCTTCTGTATATTCGACTTTTAAATTTACAAAAGGTCTTTGACTGTGCCACCCGATGTCTTAAACATATTGATATATCTTTAAGACCTCGGGTGGCACAGTCAAAGTATTAAGGCAATAAGGTTATATTTTTGAAAACGTCACCCAACTTTTCTTACGGAAATTGAAATATTGAGAGAAAAGAAAGAAGAACTGACTGTCAATGTAGCATTTGAATAAAGTCCACGAAACCAACCACTGAAACGCTTACAAAGTTTTCTACAAAAATATTTTAACAAATGTATTCATAGTATTTCATTTGAAATTCAGTACGTTAATAAAACAGTTGGTTTTCCGTGAAGCCGAAAGAAATTTGAATTGAACATTTTGTAAAGAAATGTTTTATACGATTCATATTGTTTGTTTTTTTGTCGTGGGTTTCTATTGGGCGTGAAATATGGTTTCATTAAGGGTTGAGTCTTTTACAAAAATCTGTAACTTTTTGACTTTGATCGATCTTGCTGGTAACTAAGAATGATCACAATTCGATTATATCAACAAGAACAGGCATGCTATAATTGGGGCCTTACATTTTAAATCGGTAATGAGAATACATTTTCGTGAACACGGGGCGTCTCCATCATCATCCTAGCGTCTGTCCCAGCTGCGTCTCGTGAAATCCGGTTTTTACTAACACAACTATAGCCTTAAGCCTGAAATAAATTAATTATTATTTTATATTATTTCCGTAACACTCAGGTTCTGCTCGTGTCACTTCAATAGCGGCCACGTCTCACTGCCATGTAAAAGGACAGGCCTAATGATGGTTTTATATACCTGTCCTTTAAACCAGACCGCCATTTTCCGACCAATTCACTGCCTATGCGGACGAACGTGGGAGCGTAGAATTTGAAGATGGGACGCCTCCGTGATCCGTGATGTATATATTTGGATAATATTGAGTGCGTTAAAGTTGAGGGGGGGTGGGGAGAGAGATTTAAATAATTGTCCAATGTTGTGTCATCGGCGATACTACTTTTTGTTAATCTATATTGTACGAAAGCTATAAAGAAGCTCTCGTGGCCCCCGCGGACTCAGTGTTCTGTAAACGATCATTGTGTTAAGCAACTTTCACTGTGGTTGGTCCTCGGATGCGTGACCACTTTGTGGTATATACATTTGCGAGCATTACTCGTACCGTGCTTTGGAAGACACGTTGGTCAGCCGTTAGTCTTGGTTGACAGTAATATGACAGTCGATACGCCCAGTAGAAGGCCTTATGGGTGGCTTAAAAAATTTCAACAGCAGTTCGCCTTAGCCTGCGCCTGTCCGTTTCAACACGGCAATGGCCTCACCACCTGTTACGTGGGACAAAAATGCATACGGTGAAATGTGGGCGTATAGTATGCCTCTGCCAACCCCTTCGGGCGTATATATATATAAAGGCGTGACAATATGTATGTAAATTATAATTATTGTGCTGTAACCTTAAAAAGCTTTAAAAAAATGAAGTCTCATTTCATAAAGGCATACATTTTATTACAAATATTAACGTAATTCGTAATGTCTTTGCTACCCCTTTGAGGATCAGGAGTGATTAAACTAACATGATTCGTAGCCAAGTTAATAAGCAAATGGACGCGATAAACCATAACATAATGAATATTCATTGAAATAAAAGATAAAACACAAACATCCATAGTAAGCACTATTATTTTATGTGTGTAAGCTGTATTGGTAACTTGTTTATATTCATTAAAATAGAAACATTAGATAAGTAACTAAATCACACCAGATATTTGCGTGCCAATAGTCTCACTACAGGGGATACCGATAACCGTGCAAAGTGCAGCAGAAAAAGCGGGAAAGCGGTCCCCGGGTGTCGTGAGACACCACTAGGACAGACGCACAGATAGGTGTGTCTTAAATAGGTGTAATTCAGAAGTAACTGAATCACACCTATTTAAGATATGAAATATTGTGCATACTAATACAACTAAATAGGGTTGTGCGATTTTTCGGTTCGAATCTAGCATTATGCTATATGCAAGGGGCCAAAATTGAATAATACGAGTAGGTATTTATCACCTCACAAATAATATTTTTTATTAATAGCACAATTGAATTTGTGTCCTTTAGCGCAATAGTTAATGTACAGCTAACACTCAGTACCGTTCTATGGGAATTTACAAATGTTAAAAAAAGCCTTGTATACAAACATTCGAATAATATCGTTTAGTCGGTTACAGATTTGGTGTTCAATGTGGTTGAATAGTCAAACCGAAGCGGACATAAACAAACTAATAATGAGAAAAACGGCCCCGATAGAACAAAATAATGGTGTCATTTATTTAAGCACAGGTTTAAGACTTAAGCACTTCAATGCTCGACTCACCAATATTTTAACAAGAAAATGTAGGTGGCGTATTTGCCTTACGATAAAAATCACGGCTTTTATCGCGCCTTCATGACTTGAATTTTCTGCTAAAGATGTTTTATCTTTGACCAGTTACACAGTAACAATTTTTCAAGAAAAATCCATGAATCTTAAGAAAACAACAAATAATAGAATATATGAATTATTTTTTTCAAATGGCGTCCGTTTTAATATGCACTTCGCACGAACTGGTAAACAAGCCAATCAACACTTGACGCATAGGTGTTTCAAGTCAATCAATATTGACTACGCAAAAATTTAGTCCTTGACATTGTCCAATAACTAAACATAGTATAAGAGTAAGGGAGACCTCGAGACCTCAGGGGCGCAAAGAACCTCACCTGCTAGCGGTGATCCTGCCAATCAACGGGTGAGACAACGATGCAGACGGAGATATCGGGGTTGGGAGGTCAGACAGCAGTCGCTCCTAACAATGCCAAAAATATTACTGATAAGAGCCACTTTCGATTGGGTACTGACCCAATCCATAGCGGCTCCTAACAGTCAACGGTCTAACGGTCTACTTTTACTAAGGCTCTAAATCCAGGTACAGTTTGGAAACTACTGGGAATATACTGTAATGAAGAAGACTACTAAAATCTCAATTTGTATATTATGACCATGGATATGTTTTGTGAATAACTCATATAAGCAATAGAGGTGGCGTTATAAATACGAGAGAGAGATATAGCACTAATTTAAGCGCCGAAATCACACTTGGTGCCATAGGCCTCAAATTTTCCATCCTCTATATAGTATTTCCGGGCGCCTCTCATAAAGAATCCTTGTATGATTTTAGTAAGTTCGAGTCACACGCGCCCAAGCCTAAATCTGTGGTGATAAATCCATGACAAAGTCTACACGTAAAACAAGGGAGACGGAAAGTAGGTGTCAAGTAATCCCCAAGGAAGGTATAGAATAAGACCAGCCTATTAGAAAACTTGCTGTGTTAACACGAGATGCGTTCCCGTCGCCATACCTGCCACCGGCCAAGGCTGCAATTCTACTCCAACACGAGCGAACTACGCTACGGCGACACGCACCAGTTCGTCCCCGCTGGTGCGTAAAGTGTGTGTCAGAGCGGCGTAGGTGACCGCCACTCTATACGCGCGGCTCTACACGGCGGGAAGTGGAGGGTAGCTGCGCGGAATGTTAGGGGAGAAATGGAAGATAAGATGAATGAGTTGATGGATGTCATGAATGAGAGAAAATCAGATGTATTGTGATTGACAGAGACCAAGCGCAGTTTGTGTTGGAATTGACGAAGAATATATATGTTGTGCGATAGTAGTAGGTAGATAGGTAGAAGGAGTCGGGGTAGGCCGAGACTTTCATATGAAGACAAAACGAGAAAGTCAAAGGTACTCAGATACCCAGACGTGCATGTATTAAGCGATTAATGAACCTACAGGAAGCAAAAGAAGTATGCATGGTTCGTGAAGCATGGCGATCTGTCCTCTCTGACTACCCGTCAGGGATACAGCGTGAAGATAGTTAAGTTAGTTAAGAAACATTTTTCTTTTGCCATCTTCAAAGTCGCACCACAATATAAAAGAAATGTTGTCTACATACTCTGTTCAGGTATAAAAGACTTTAAAATAACTTTCCGTGAATAGTTATCGGGGCTAGATTCCTGAAACGCTTAGAATCTGGACCAACTTCTAGACACCGCTAAGCTCTGTGAAAAATTCTGAGTATCTATAGGTACTTTATCCAATATCAGCTTATTGGCATCTTTGTTTAGTACTAAAAGTTCAACGGCGGACGATCCGTGCTAAAACTGATAAAATCTTTACTAAAGTGTTGAAAAGATCAGGAAAATGTAGCATCTTATCACGGTTAATAGCCAAATATCAAATACAAGGGACGCCACTCTTTTAGTATACCAAAATTGTGTTTGTAGTATACCAATTCAATTGTGCCATTAATAAAAAATACAAATAATATTTAATGTACAACTTACACTCAGTACCGTTCGCATATTCAGTGACTAGTAAAATCATATTTAAAGGCAAAGAAGAATATATAAGAAACCTTAAAATTAATCTATGAGTAAATAATTTCTGTACAACGTTCAAAACAAATTTCCTTCATCTTCACAGTAAACCAAGCTTTTTATTAACCTACTGAATTTCAAATGGAATACTATGAATACATTTGTTAAAATATTTTTGTAGAAAACTTTGTAAGCTTCAGTGCCAGGTTTCGTGGACTTTATTCAAATGTTATACTGAAAGTTAGTATTTTTTCTTCTCTCTCTGTACTTCTATAGAAGGATTTTCTATAAAAGAAAAATGTTTGTAGCTTTTTCACAAATAATATTTAATTATTGTAGCAAAAATAAAACCAAAAAGATTAAATATTTTTTAAATATTTCAAAAACTAGTAAAATTTTTGGTAGTAATTATTGATCCATTTAAACAGATTTATTAATAAATTTACGTAAAAAAGTCAACGATTCCTGTAATACTTCTATTTTTGCGCCCTTTTTTAGCAAAGTAAGTACACAGTCTCAGGAAAACTTGTCGAGCTTTCAGCTCTTGTTGCCTTTGAGTAGGTAAACAAGTTAGGTAGCTATCTGGTAAACTTCTGTTTTGTGTTAAGTCAAGCGTAGAATTTAAATTTGTTTACTTACCAGCATAGATACTACAGCCGCTTAAGCCGTCCACTTAAGGTTAGTTTCAAAATTAGATACTTATTCTTTATTTCCTTTAATTTGTAAGATTTATTTACACGAAAAAGAAATTGCTAATAAAAAATAAAATATCTCAATAAAAAGAATCCTTTAAATATTGTATTTATAACCCTTCACTATCCGAAGTACAGACTATCAACATTCATACGCAATTTCAACATCTCTCTACACACGTGCATGCATGCGCGTGTTTGATATTATCAGTATTCATGAGCAACAATGAAGGGTGCTCATTTGGGTCTCTAACTCTGTCTGACAAAATATATAATTTTACATGAAAACTTTCAGTAGCTACCTTCAATATTATTGCATAAACCGTTGTTTTTGGGGTTTGATTAAAAAAATATGTATCAAAACTATGTAATACCATTAGGTATCACATAGATCTAATACGTATCCTTACGTATGATATGAATACATACATACATACATATTGTCACGCCATTATTCCCGAAGGGGTAGGCAGAGGCATACCATACTCTCACATTTGCACTGTGTGCATTTTTGTCCCACGTAACAGATGATGAGCCCATTGCCGTGTGATGTGAATGATACGTATATTTAGATACACAAACCACGTCATGACTTAAACTATTTCTTATTATGACATATACTATACAACGTTTCTGTAGAAGCAAATAGTAGAAGGAAACAGTCCGGTCGTACACTTGAATTTTTCTTGATGAACAAGGCTAGACGGTAGATTTTAGTTAGCTATTTTATCTCAAACAAATTCTTAATACAAATTATAAAATGTATGAAATATTATAGAGCCTACATAAAAATGGTACATACCACTTGCGAGTTAAAGCTCTTTTAAATACTACGTGCCTTGGTTGAAAAACAAAAGCTTTATCTAGAGTCAAGGTGATCCCAGCTAAAAAGCGTTTCTTAACCACTGTTAATTCCTTTTAAGATGGATATCGTTAGTACTTAAATACTAATGGTTCTGTGAACGGTAGACTTTAGAGTAAATGGACGAAAAAGGCAAAAAAAATTTTTGGTTAATGTGTTAATTATTATTAGTAGAGAGCATGCATGGCTTTCCTGTTGCGCACCCATGAGGTATCATGTACATTTTTTTTAACATTTTTCTTGTAGTTTTTTATTTTTATTTTAATTAAAATAAAAAAACGTTTCTCCCAGCAGCACACATCAAGCTTATATCACCCCATACCGTTTTGAGCGCTCTTACCAACCACTACGGGACCATTTTCCCTCCCCTGCCTCCACCCCCCCCCCCCGATTGAAAATCCCCTCGCCATAAGTTTTTGGCTATATCAAGGATTGTCCATGCCAAATTGTATGCAAATCCGATGCGAAATGCGACCTGTAGAATGAATGGACGGACGAACGGTCGGACATCAATAGCATTTTATCCGGTACCAGTGGACTTAAAACGGAGAAGGCAAAAGTGTGTGTTTATTGTGTCTATGTTTATTACTTCTACACGCACTAACAGCTGTTGTGCATTAGCTGATACCCTCGATTGACACATAAGCTACTTTTTATCCCAGGAACACACTTCTGTGGTAACTGGGTACGGGAAAATAGTACACCACGCGAGCGTAGCCTCGAGCGATCTCAAGTTTCTTATAAATATCATGTTCATAGGACAGATCTGTGAAATTTTGCTTTCTTATGATTTCATAATGGCATAATTTTGGCAATGGGCTCACCACCTGTTACGTAGGACGGGAATACAGAGGTGAAAAGTGGGCATACAATATATACATATATGTGGTGGCCTTATCCCCGAAAGGGTGGCAGAGGCATACGTATAGTATACCCACTTTTCACCATCTGTATTCCTGTCCCACTTAATAGGTGGTGAGCCCAATGACATGTTAAAAATTTTTAAGCCGCCCATATGGCCTTCAACTTGACTTAACGACTGCCATGTTACTGGACCAACGGCTTAACGGGCCTTCCGAAGCACGGAAACGCTCGCAAATGTAAATGCCACAAAGTGGTCACCCATCCGAAGACAAGCCATAGTGAAAGTTGCGTAACTTAATGATCGTTTACAGAACACTGAGTCCGCGGGGCCACAAGCGCCTATCCTATTAATGAAATGTAAATATTTAGAAATATATAAGTATGTTCATCAGTGTCTAGATTCAAATACAAAAACTTAAAGCTTGGTTTCGGCTAGATGGCGCTGTATGAAAAGTGTTCTACAATTTACATATCTATATCAATAATGGGTATAGATTATCTTTTAATTAGTTAAGGTTTATATCTTTGATGAGTATTTAATTATGATTACGACAATCAGTGTTTAGTGAGATGTTAAAAATGTGTGTGCTCTTTATAAGTTTTGATAATTGTTGCAGATTATTAAAGTATCATATACATACATACATACATATTGTCATGCCTTTATCCCCGAAGGGGTAGGCAGAGGCATATTAAACGCCCATGTTTCACCGTATGCACTTTCGTCCCACGTAATAGGTGGTGAGCCCATTGCCGTGTTGATATGGACAGGTGCAGGCTGCATCGACCTGCTGTTGAAATTTTTTAAGCCGCCCATAAGGCCTTTAACTTGGCTTAACGACTGCCATTTTATTAGCATCCGGGACCAACGGCTTAACGTGCCTTCCGAAGCACGGAACTGGGGTGGTTCTAAAGGGCCGAATAAATTTAATAAAATAAAATGTGTCTATTTTAGATGTTAAATTCGGAAGAAGTTTTGAACCCGTTGCCTTTTTAGTGAGGTGGTAACAAAAAGGCTAAAAGGTCTTATGTGCTTGACACTAATTAACACGACCAATAAAAGTACTGGTAGTCTCGGACTCTAGTCCTGGTAGTCTCGGACTCTAGTATCATAATGACTGTTTTTCTTATCAAATAGCCACAACGTCACAAAAATCAAAAGTCAAAAATGTTTAATAGACTAAAAAACCTGCAGTCAATTCACAAAAATGTAAATACAAAAATCTAAGTGAAATTCAACCGACTTTCAGCAAAATCAGTTGGTGCCAGCTTTATTCTCATGAGAAATTACTCGTTCCATTAGTTTTAATTCAGTCGACGCCCTCGCGGTTCGTTATTTCTGTTATATTCAGGATAAAAATACTTTAAACAGCAGCTGTTACCCTCAAGTGTGCAATATAATACCAAAAATCAGTAAAAAGGGTTCATATCATAGTTATACTACAATAGACGTTTAGATTTCGTGTTACTCGTAATAGTGATAAAAGTAAAGGACTTCACCCACAAATGTGTTTTCCCATGGGCATCTGAGATAAGTAGCATAATTGTAATACTAAATACAAAGGCATATTATACACCCACATTTACCCACCACACGGGGTGACATATAGACGAATAGTATGGTAGTGAGCCCAATGCCTTATTGAAGAAAACAGGCGTACGTAGTGACTGCTGTTGAAATTTTTAAGCTATGAGCCCTGATGCCTTCAACTTGGCTTAACGATGACTATTTTACTGACGGGACCAACGGCTTAAAATTAATTATGCTTATATGATCTTTTGCTCATTTGATTCCTTGTTTTGCTTATTTGATTGCTTGATAATCAATCACATGTTTTTATATTTTTTTAAACAAAGAATTTATAATTAACTACTTCTGAGTGTCAAAATTTAATTAAATGACTTTAAATAAAAAATCTGGTTATTATACAGTAATATAAAATTGAAATGTCTGTTTGTTATTATTTATCTATCACGCCTTATCCCCGATGGGGTCGCAGAGGCATATTATATACCCACTTTTCACCATGAGTATTCCTGTCCCACGTAATAGGTGGTGAGCCCATTGCCGTGTTGAAATAGACAGACGCATGTTGTGGCTACCTGCTGCTGAAAGTTTTCAAGCCGCCCATAAGGTCTTCAACTTGATTTAACGACTGCCATGTTACTGGCAAACGGGACCAACGGCTTAATGTGCCTTCCGAAGCACGGAAACGCTCGCAAGTGTAAATGCCACTAAGTGGTCACCCATCTGACGACCAGCTATAGTGAAAGTTGCGAAACTCAGTGATCGTTTACACAACACTTTTTCAGATACAATTGAATCTATTTAACTTAACCAGTTCATTGGCATCGGCCATAATATTGTAATATAGTACATAGTTAAACGAATGACTTACAAATGCCAACTTGATTAAATTCCAATTTATATCTGCACAGAAGTCGTAAAAGCTACCGCTGTGTAGTAGAAATTGCATAGAGCAATATTATATTATTACTTTTTATCATGCATGCATTCATAGCTCTCATGCACAGAAACCACGGTATGAAAAATTTGAAATAATATGGAATCGAAATGATCATAAGTAAATACTATATTATTTATATTGCTTGGGACATGTTAAAAAAAATTGTTAGTTGTATATCGTCTTTTGATTTTAAATTATCATTTAAATTTTGCGTCTGTTGAAAATGCTTACATTGTCTATGGCGAAATGTGTCTTGTGCTCATAGTTACGTACCACCTATATATACGAGTGTGATACCACATTTTATGCAGCAAATAAAGTTATTCTATCCATATAATCACGCCTTTCTTCCTAAAACGGTTGCACACCACACACAACGGGTGTAACACCACATTTTGACGTAATATGCTATTCCACCTAAAAGGCCTTTATGACTAAATGCTACCATGCTGTTGTAACTATAAGTCAAAAGAGGTCACCAATCTTAGGATCGACCGCAGCTCAACATGCTAAAGGCAGTGATTGTTTATAACACTTTTTATAAATTCTACCCTTAAGGGTGTAAAATAGGGGATAAAAGGTTGTATGATAAGGGGCATGGATTAGGGGTGTGGGGTGCAACGGAGGTTCGAACTACCTTATAGGCAAATCCGAGGAGCTATTTTAATCTATATCTATAGGGTTATATATAAATATCGTTGGGACAACTCCCACAACGCCATCTGATTCTAAACTAAGCAGAGCTATAATATATCATCATGCTACTACATTAGAGCCCGGAGCAGTAATGTAGAATGAATGTTGATAAAACGGGCATTTTTTTTGCATTATTGTAGAATTTATAAGCGACGGGAGTTGGAAGTATGTCACGGGCGAAGCCGTGGGGGTCATCTTATATATTATAATTATCATATCTTAAATAAATACTTTTTTTTAGTAAGCTTACTTTATTAGTGTTTTTGTGTTTATGATTGTAAATTGTAGAATCAGACAATCAATTACAAGTCCTCACTTATAGCGATGCATAAATTACAAAAAGTGAGCAAAGTTGTAATAATAAATATAACAGAAAGCAAGACACACTTAAAACTCAAATGCTTCGTAAGTAAGTCAGTTGTACAATACTAGTTTGATCGCTTGAAAAATATTATAGGCTCAACTTCTTTCTCACTGATGTCACATCTAATAAGAATAGATCTTTTTCATATTGCCTGATCAATATCAAGTGAAAGAAAACAAAGAGTCACATATTAATGTCTTTATATCTTATACAGGTGGATATTTTTTACCACTTAGTAGGCAAACAAGGGACTCAAACCATTTACCTCTCAATTGCACATTTAAAATTAATATACTTAGTAATCACAAAAATACTACTTACTAACTAACTATCTTCATGCTGTACCCCTGACAGAGTAGCCAGAGAGGACAGATTGCCAGGCTTCGCGATCCATGCATGGGTAGATCAGAAAAAAAAAATTGTGGGACACTTTTCACACAGCGCCATCTAGCCCAAAGTAAGCTAATATTAGCTTGTGTTATGCGATAACTGATAAACATACATATATTTCTATATACATACATATTATACATAGGAAACACCCAAACTCCGAAACACACATTTGTGGATCACACAAATATTTGTTCCGACCCAGAATTCGAACCCGTACCTCTTGCGTAGCAGTCGGATACACTCCCACTGCGCCACAGAGGCAGTCGAACAAAAATACAGAAGTACGAAATCTGCCTGCTCTAACAACACGAAAATGGAATGTTCGACTAGAATTCAAAAAACAAACACAGTATTTCATGTATCTTTTTACAAAACAGAATATAAGGAAAACAGCGGGATAATTTGGGAAATGCTGCATTTTTTCTTTTCTAAATAGTTTAAATCCGTTGTTGGTCGTAAAGGGTAGCTTATGAACTACAATGCATGTTAAGTAAAACTTTATTTATTAATCACGCCTTATTCCCGAAGAAGTGACAGAGACATATTATACGCCCACATTTCACCGTGTGTATTCCTGTCCCACGTAATAGGTGGTGAGCCGATTACCGTGTTGAAATAGACAAAGGCAGGTTGTGGCTACTTGCTGTTAGTTTGTTAAAGCCACATAAGGCTTTCAACTTGACTTAACGACTGCGATGTTACTGGCAAACGGAACCAACGGCTTAACGTGCTTTCTAAAGCACAGAAACGCTTGTAAATGGAAATACCATACCTATATAGTTGCTAAACGCCGTGATCGTTTACAGAACACTGAGCCAGTGGGGCTACCAGCGCCTCTTTAAGTATAACTAGTTTTAGAATTATTTCCTTATTTTTTTTATGTTTATCTCGCCAAAGTGACGCCGACCACCTGATGGAAAGAAAGGGCGACATCTAGCGATTTGACTACCAATGTCACAATCCACAAGACTATTAACAGTAGCTCTTAAATTGGCGGCTCAATAAATAAAAATAAAAAATAAAATAAAAATATCTTTATTTTGCCTAGACCATTTTAACGGCGCTTACAAAATGTCATACACTATTTAAAATATTTAAAGCGACCACCGGTTTGGAACGCGGCCCACCTGAGAAGAACCGGCAAGAAACATAGGAAGGCTTCTTTTTTGATGGCCTATTTACAATTTAATATTATTTCACTTTGCCAGCAGATCATTTCCAGGCGTCCCTGTCCTGCAAATAGTCTTTAACGGAGTAATAACCTTTTTCACAAAGCTTGTATTTAATTAACTTTTTAAATTTATTTAATGGTAAATTTCTCAGGTCACAGGGAAGCTTTTTGTAAAAGCGTATACAGTTACCCTGGAAAGAATCGCCAATCTTATGTAGTCGACTGTGGTGGACAGAAAGATTATTTTTATTTCTTGTGTTTATATTATGTTTATCACAGAGTTTAGAAAATTGTGATAGATTTTTCTGGACATACATAAGATTGGCAAAAATGTATTGTGATGGTACGGTTAGAATATTTACTTCTTTGAATTTTTCTCGGAGAGAAACTGGGGCCCAAATTATAAATAGCGCGTACAGCCCACTTTTGTAGAACAAAAATAATATTTAAATCTGCAGCACTCCCCCAAAGGAGAATACCGTAAGACATAATACTATGAAAATAGCTGAAGTAAACCATTCTAGCCGTATCCACATCTGTTAGAGTCCTGATCTATTTTACAGCGTATGCAGCCGAACTTAACCTAGAGGCTGTCTTTTCTATGTGTGGGCCCCACTGCAAATTGGCATCAATAGTTATACCTAGGAACACAGTTGATTCTACAAACTCTAACACTTGTCCATTCAGTTGAACATTGGCCGCAACTTGTTTTACATTTGGTAGAGTAAATTTTATACATTTAGTTTTATTTTCATTAAGGCAAAGATTATTTGAGCTGAACCAATAAACTACTCTTGCAATTGCATTGTTTACATCGTCATAGTTATCTAATTGCCTTTTAATTTTAAAAATTAATGAGGTGTCATCTGCAAACAAAACAATCCTATTCCTGTCCCCTACATAAAATGGTAAATAAATATAAATGAGGAACAAGAATGGCCCAAGTATCGAGCCTTGCGGCACACCCATAGTAACCATGGATCCTACAGAACGTGTACCATTAATATCGACCCTCTGTATTCTATTGTTCAAATATGAAGACAGAAGGTCGAGAGTTTTGCCTCTTATTCCATAGTGGTGTAATTTTTTGCACAGCATTTCATGTTGAACGCAATCAAAAGCCTTTGATAGATCGCAAAATATACCTAATGCATCGTGCTTGTCTTCCCAGGCTTCATGAATACATTTTAATAACTCAACACCAGCATCGGAAGTTGAGCGCCCTTTCGTAAACCTAAATTAATTCGCATGAAATATTTTATGACTATTGAAATGGGATAGCATTTGATTCAAGATTATTTTTTCAAATACTTTGCTCAAAGTTGGCAGCACCGACACTGGTCGGAAATTAGACGGGTCTGTAGCGCTGCCAGTCTTGAACAAGGGGACGACTTTGCTGTGTTTCATTAAATCAGGAAATGTACCACTAGAAACACAGTCATTAAACACAGTTGCTAGATGGGGCGCAATAACCTCAATTATACATGATGCAGTTTTGACCGATATTCCCCAAAGGTCCACTTTGGGGATTATCGGTTTTCTTAATTTCGATACATTTAAATGTCTTTACTATGTCCTGAGCGCAAATATCTGTGAATACAAATGCATCCCTCCAACAAAAAACAGATTCTTCTAATAAATGTTCAGCGGAACTGGAAGACGCTTGGAAAGATTTGGTTGTCAATATAGGTATACATTTTTGAAAGAATGTTCAAACTCCGTCGCCACTTCCAGGTCCCTTGTAACATGGTAACCATTTACTTTTAAGTGGAAATCCCTTTCAGTCACCAAAGATCTACCGCATTCAGAGTTAATGATGTTGCAAGTCATTTTTATTTTATTCACAGAATTAGAAATTTTATTTTAATGATGGGATATAAGGGATAGGGGGATGAAGAGTAGAAGCGTGCACGTCGCCATCCCTGCCAGCTACGGCTGCAATTCTACTCCAACACGAGTGCCACCAGGGCGAACTATGCTAGGGCGTGCCCCCGAGGCGACGCGCACCAGTTCGTCCCCGCTGGTGCGAAAAGTGTGAGCCAGAGCGGCGTAGGGGACCGCCACCCTACACGCGCGGCCCGACACGGCGGGAAGTGGAGGATGGAGTGCAGGGTAGCTGCGTGGAATGTTAGGGGAGGAATGCAAGATAAGATGAATGAGTTGATGGATGTTATGAATGAGAGAAAGTTAGATGCAGTGTGCTTGACAGAGACCAAACGCAAGGGCAGCGAAGTCTTGGAGCTCCCGGGTGGGATGCTCGCGCTTTGGTCTGGAGTACCAGAGAGCGAGCATGGCAGTCGGGGGGTTGGAATTTTGCTGTCCTCGCGATTGGCCTCCGGTATGTATGAGTACAAACTGGTAGGTCCTAGAATCCTCTGGATCCGTGTAAAACTTGGTTTGACGAAGATTTTCCTGGTAGCTGCTTACACGCCAGTATCTTCGTCGAACGCGAGTGAGCTAGAGGACTTCTGGGAGAGTATGAGAAAAGCTCTAAATGTGATAGAAGGAAATGAAAGACTTATAGTATGTGGAGACTTGAATGGATGGGTGGGTACCGCTCGCAATGGTTTTGAGTCGGTACTCGGGAAGTATGGGGATAAAAGGGTGAACGACGCTGGCAAGCTAATACTGGCATATTGTAAGGAGAAGGATTTGTTTGTGGCGAACACAATGTTAAACCACAAACAAATTCATATGTATACGAGGAGATGTAAGTCAAAGAGAAGCATGATAGATCTATTCCTAATGGATAGTCGGCTCCGTAAACAGGTGATGGACACGAGGGTTTATCGAGGCGCTGAGCTGGGATCAGACCACTACCTAGTCATAACTAGGATTAGGGGTCTGTTCGCGGGTTGGCGTCATCGTACCGAGTGTCCTGAACCTGGGCCGACTTATAGCATCAAAAGCTGGAAGCTGCAGGATGCATCCATTAGGGATAAATATAATGAAAGGGTAGCCGAAAAGCTTGGCGATGTCAATGTAAGCAGTGAGAATGTGGAAAGTGTATGGCAGAACCTTAGGGACAGTATGATAAATGCCGCTGTGGAAGTGTGTGGAGAAACGAAAAGAGGCAGTAGTAATAAGCGTGATGCATGGTGGAATGAGGAAGTGAAAGAAGCAGTTCGAATGAAGAAGAAAGCATGGCTAGACTACTTAGCCTCGCGGAATGATTTTAATATGAAAGAGAGATACAAGCTGCAGAAAGTTAACACGAAGGCACTGATAGAAGAAGCTCGTGAAAGGTGCAGAATGAAAGCGGATGAAAGGTTGTCGTCCAATTTCCGGGATAATGCCAAGCTCTTCTGGAAAGAGGTAGGCAAGACCCGGAGTTGTTCGGCAATCTGCAGTATGAATAAAGTGCTTAGTGTTAACAATGACGTCCTAACAGACCAAAGTGACGTCCTGCAGAGATGGAGTGAATATTATGGAAAGATGTATGCAAGAAAAGACAGAGATGCCACATCGGGAAGTGGAGCTCACTTCGATGCTCCGGATCCCGATGTCATTGAAGTCATTAGTATGAAAGAAATAGAACAAGCGATAAGAAGTATGAAATGTGGTAAGGCTGCGGGAAAAGACAGAGTTACTGCTGAGATGATCAAGTACGGTGGGTCGCGTGTCTGGGACACACTTTGTCTGTTATGCAACTTGTGCTGGCGGACGGGTGAGGTCCCAGATGACTGGCGAGTAGCAGTTGTAGTACCTCTTTACAAAGGGAAAGGCTCGCGCCTAAACTGCTCCAGCTACAGGGCGATCAGCTTGGTCAGCTTAGCTAGTAAGGTGTATGCAAAGGTTATAACGGCACGAATGCAAGAAAAGTCTGAAAGGTATTTATGGGAGGCTCAATGCGGATTCCGACGTGGAAGAGGTTGCATGGATCAAGTGTTTTCTCTCCGCATGATCGCGGAAAAGTTTCTGGCTCTTAGCCAGAAGGTTTTCTGCGCTTTTGTGGATCTAGAGAAAGCATTTGATAACGTTGTGAGAGAAACGCTGTGGGACTTGCTGCCAGGATATGGTGTGGACGGCTCGCTACTGCGGGCAATACAGTCGCTTTATAGGGACTGTAAGGCTTGCGTGCGAGTAGGGGGGGATGTGTCACCTCTTTTTGATGTCTGTACAGGCGTCAAACAGGGATGTGTCATGTCCGCCTGGCTGTTCATAGTGTATCTGGACAGCTGCCTACAGAAGTTGAAAGATTTTAATATGGGTGTGAATTTGGGTGACTTTACAGTAAACTGTCTGCTGTACGCTGATGATGCGGTGCTCATGGCCTCATCAGAAGCCGACCTACAGGCATTAGTCACTAATATGAAAGAGGGGTGTGAAAGTAAGGGTCTCCGCATGAATGCAAGTAAAACTAAGGTTCTAGTATTTGAAAGAGGTGACGTAAGAACTAAATGCGAGATTAGGGTAAACCAGGAACGTCTAGAGCAAGTGAATGAAATTGTGTATTTAGGAAGTATGTTTAGCGCGGATGGAAGATGTGATTCGGATGTAGAACGGCGAGTAGCTGCCGGAAACAAAGTTAACGGTGCTTTGTCCCAGTTAGTAAAGCGACAAAGCATCGTAAAAGAAGCACGAATGGCGATTCATAACGCAGTGCTAGTGCCAACTTTGCTTTACGGTAGTGAAACCTGGGTATGTCAGCAGATGCATGAAAGTAAATTGAATGCTGTGGAGATGCGATCACTTCGAAAATTGTGCGGCGTTATCTTGGCCGACCGAATACGTAACGAAGTGATACGCAATATGGCAGGTTTGAATGAAAGTGTGCGTTAAGCTGGAAAAGGGCGTGCTCCGTTGGTTTGGACACGTCCAACGAATGAGTGAGGAACGATTGACGAAGAATATATATTGTTCAAAAGTAGAGGGTAGAAGGAGTCAGGGAAAGCCGAGACTTACATATGAAGACCACGTGAGCAGATTGCTCAAACGGAAAGGTCAAAAGTACTCGGATACCCAGACGTGCGTGTATGAAGCGATTGATGAATCTCGAAGAAGCGAAAGAAGTATGCATGGATCGCGAAGCCTGGCGATCTGTCCTCTCTGACTACCCCGTCAGGGATACAGCGTGAAGATAGTTAGTTAGTTAGTTATTTTAATGAAGTTTGACTTAGCAAGATAACACGTTTGTTTAAATATCTTTGAATAATTTTTAACATATTCCTGAAAGGTTTGTCTAAAATTATATGATTTTTCTAAATATAATTCAAATAATTTATTTCTACTTTTAAAGATACCTGGTGTTGCCCAGTCACTGAAAACAGGACGACCACCAATCTGTAGTGTTTTTGAGGTATAAACTTTGCCAAACTCATCATTAATCAAATTAAATAAGTGTTTATATGACTGGTCTACACAAGTGAAGTTAGGTAGATATGGTTATCTCTTTAATACATTTTCTTTAAAATTATTCAAACGACTTTGGTTAATTGGTACATATTTAATTTGCTTTTTGCAGACTTTGTTACTACTTTTAGGAAACCTTATCCATTGGCCATGATGATCTGATTCTACAGGATCCACAATACCTTTATCTATAGGTTTAATATCAGTAAAAATATTATCAATACATTTTGCACTGGTGGCTGTAATACGAGTGGGTTCTAAGAATGTACTATACAGATTAAAGGATTTAAATAAATTTTTCATTTTATTTCTCTCTGATAGAGTTAATGATGTATCTAATATATCAACATTAAAATCTCCACAAACTATTATAGATTTTTAGAACATTAGCATTTGAACAGTGCTTCTTCAAGCTTTTCTTCAAATTTAATGTAAGAAGCATCAGGGGGACTGTATACGCTTAACAAGATGAAATGCTCAAACTCAAAACTGGCAATCTCAATAACTCGCTCAATGGAGAGGGCTACTAAGTCTTTACATTCTTTAAATTTTATGTTTTTATTAATTAATATTAATATTAAAGAGCCTCCACGTTTGGAATGTTTTCTATTGAACGAGCTAGCAACCTGGAGATTTACGAAGTTCAACAATGTGATTTCATGATCTTTTAACCAGTGCTCTGTAGCACAAAAATTATTAATAGAATTTGCATTAATGTACAGCTTTAACTCTAAATCTTTACCATTTATTAAACCTCTAACATTATGGTGCACCAGGTTTGTAAAAACAATATTTTTACTAAGATTATTCTCAGGGGCCAAAGTCAACTGGCCAGATTTATTATCTGTTGTCCTATAAACTAGTTTTTTGGAATTTCATTTTCCAAATGTGAAGTGTCAAAACTATCCTGCTCAATAAAAGCAGTTGTACTTGCCAATAATTTGGGTGAAAAATTAAAAAAATAGATTGCCACAGAGCTACCTTTCGTTGTAAAAATTTTGATAGAAAATATCTATCTAATGTCAACAAACTATTATTATTGAAAATTGTGTTCCAACCGAACAATTCAATTTTTTTGGAATATGATACCATGGTATGTAGTTTCATATTTAATTTGTATCTTAAGTGATTTTCCTTGTGGCTCATAGCAGTGCTGCATGGCAAGGTGGACAAAATTACTTGCTTTACTTGCAGACTTGATAACTTATCAAAATTTTTTAATAGTTTGTCACTATTAATATTGCCTCTTCTACCAACCAGCACCACTATAATAGACTGCATGCAGTGTGTACCAGTCAATATAAAATCTATAATTTGAGAGTATGAAGCTCCTGGATATATATGATTTATTACAGAATGAATAAATGATGTGTCTCTTCGCGCTTCGTTTGAAGAATCCTGGGTTATAAGAGGACGGAAACACGTGCACTGACAGAGCAATCCAGATTTCTATTGTCCGACAGAGAAACGATCATTTGAGTCGCACCTCTGCCCGTCACGCGATGCTCGGGATCGAAAAGAAGAGGGTGGGATTGGGTCGAAGAGCTTTTCCTTATTCTTATATTTTGCAGTAATTAGTTGATTTGTAACCCTACCTAGATTTGATGCTTGGTGGGTACTAGGATGGCTTTTGATTTTCGACGTTGTTGGGGGCTACTGCTGTCAGACATCTCAACCCCATAGTGCCTGTGTAGTTGCTTCGTCTGTTAGTCAGAAAGTTAGTCCAGAAGATGACGTCGCTTGAGCCTTTTTTTGGGGAATCAAATTAAACTGGGCCGTCAAATTGAGGGTCGCTATCGGAGCACTGTGAGTTGAAATAGCGGCCCTCAATCAAGGGTCGTCGTCTTTGCTTACCATCAGGCGGACGACGCCATTTTGACGTGCCAAATATAAAAAAAGCCTGCAATTTAAGGATTACCTAAGTAAGTTTATAGAGATGCAATAATATAACATTTTGTTTTTGGTCTTTACTGTAAGTTAACAGGAGTTAACCATGAGTCTACAGTATAAGTTTCTTCAAAAGGGGTCTTAGAAGGTTTTTACAAGTTCAGCAGTGCAAATGCTGAACCTCTGGTGTTGAAAACGTCCATAGGC
This sequence comes from Thumatha senex, assembly GCA_948477245.1. Taxonomy (NCBI): domain Eukaryota; kingdom Metazoa; phylum Arthropoda; class Insecta; order Lepidoptera; family Erebidae; genus Thumatha; species Thumatha senex. Next base: position 11,639,681 of record OX419732.1, on the reverse strand, counting down.
TACTGTAACCACTTTCCATCAGGTGAGCCGCCTGCGTGCTTGCCACATCAGTGGTATAATACAAAGCGTAATACTCTCTATATATTCAATAGTAAGCCTTAATTTTGAAACTATCATCACAATCTGTAGTCGAACCCAACCCTCATAATAAATAACTTTTATTTATGACTAACCGAATCGGCAATCATCTTTATCACTTAGGTGTATAATTATTTTTTTCAACCTATTCTCATATCTTCCAAATGTATACAAAAAAAGCATAAAAATCGCTCAAGCCGTTTCGGAGGAACCAAATACTGTGTGCAATAGTTGAATGGATTTTGAAATTAAATATAATCTTCTTTATTTTTTAGAAGAATTTCATCTTATTTTCGTCCACAACTAGCAAAGAATATTTAACTAAACTACACAAAATTAACACAAATTATATGCCAGTTACAACTAGTACTAAAAGTTGCTTGAAATTAAGAGAAATGACTGCTAACTACAGGACACTGCGGGACAAACTTTTATAGAAGCTAAAACTAGTTGGAAATATAACTTAAGTGCTAGAAAGCTATGAGAAAACTATGCAGGCTTATGTAAATTCTTTCAAAAGTTTATTATAATTTCTTAAGTTTGTTTATAATGTGAAAAATACAAGAATGAAATTTAACAAGAAGAGGATTTATAATACACTATTAAATAGAGATTGCACGAACACTAGTAAATATCTCCGATTGAGACTTTGCTGAAATTTTCTATTGGTCCATCGCATTAAACAAAATCCATTCTCGAAATTAACTTTTTGAGAATAAAAAAATCTTGTGGTGACATTTCTTCGAAATCCATAGTTATATATAATATTAATTTTGATCATTCTTTGGTTCTACTTAATTATTTAAAATCAAATAAACGATAACTTTATAAATCAGACATAGTACTCTAAATAAAAAAATATGTGTGTGTACCAGAGTACACAGGTAAGAAGTGAAACTTGGTTACGACATTTTTTTACAGCTACAAAATTTCTCTCATACGTCGATAAAGAAGTTCACTTATGATATAGAACTTTGACTTCAAAACAACTTGGCACGTAACCGAAAAAGTGACTATTTTTTTCAGCTATAAAATTTCTCTCAAACGCCGATAAATAAGTTTCATTTCAAAAACTACACATGACTCGTCATCGCATTTCAATACCCTTCACGTCAATAAAGAATAAACAGACAAAAACAGAACATAATTTAAGTATTTTTTTCCAAGTAGCCCTAATACAAAGACCCATTTTTAAATATAGCTGCATTGCATTGCTTGAAATTTCTTTCTATACTATTATGAAATTTAAAAAAATATTTTCTAAGTAGTACAAAGATTCATTTTTTAAATTTTATAAGTGGCTACTTAGAAATTAATGTACTAAGCCTTTTATGTATGTATCGGTTTCCATGTATAAACTTTGTCAACATACGAGTAAATATTGATATACTTAATTGCTGAATAATTGCTGTAACGTATAGAAACTGGCAATAATGATATTCCAGCACTATTGTTTATTATAGAGTTTATTTATTATGGAGGGAGAGTCCCACGGGCTCTAACCTAGCAAGCCGTCAGTCCTCGCTGCAGCGCTTTGCTCAAATGTAAAACAACCTTAAATAACAAGCATTGTTCGAAGCCTGGATGCAGATAAATAACTTTGTAGAGCACTCGGTGAGTTGTTTATGGATTTGATAAAAGGCTGCATTTTCAGCAGCTACTACGGAGCTACTACGGAGTTTTGCTTGAGTAGGAATGATAAAGTAAATATTGGCTTTTGATTTGAATACTGTTGGTATTCTGTAAACATATTAAATAACTGCATAATATTAATTTTCTACTATACCTCTTTAGGATGTACTAAAAAACGATAATTTACTTTCTTCCAGAATTCTTTGAAAGAAAAAGAGTTTTTGAAGATTGTATGATCATTATAATGATACTGTCAGTTACTTTAAATGTGGCCATTTTATGTGGATGGGTTATTTAAATACAAAATTCTGTTCCTACTTAGGTATTTAAAAAATAAATAGACCCTGTATTTGTTGTACAAGTAACATCGGGAGTAGTTTACTATGCAGATCTCGTTGCATCTGGGGTGAATTTTCATGCTTTTAGACGTTTCTGCTATACATATTTCTGGAATCAAACATAGCTCACATAGAATCCGTAATGCACTACCGTGGTGCTTCCCTTTTTCTATAGGATGTACACCTAGTTGCCTTCCAGGTCTCCCGATTTGCAACGGAGGGAAGAGGCGTTAACTTCTTTTTCCAACTCCATCAAATTACTTCCAAGACATTTTACCTTCTCCTAGGACTTCACCGAGATCGAGCTCGGTGTAACTTTTTTTGATTTTGTTATTGCTGTAGATCCTGGTTTACAGGAGTCACAGTAATGGGAATGTGGGTGGGATTAGTCCCATGAAGAACCCCTCTGTTGGTACTTAATTATTAAAATATAGATAGTAATGCTAAAATCTGCGACTTAATACGTTTTTTTGAATATCCGTTTGAAGTTGAATAATTAGAGCGCTTGTAGAGGTTATAGGATCCATAAGATTTTGTGAATATCCGCATGCCATTATGTTGGAAGGTGTTGAAGATGGTTACTTTTCTAATGATGTTATCTAGACAAAGTTTCCCTACCATACAAAGTCTTGGGGGCGCAAATTGCGTAGTAAGATACGTTATAAGAATAGAAGCGCATGTAGCCCCTATAACTTAGTGTTCTGTAAACAGTCACTACGTTAAGCAATTTTGCACTGTAGCTGGTCCATAGATGGGTGACCACTTTGTGACATTTATTTTTGCGTGTGTGCTTGTGTGCTTCGAAAGGTACGTTAAGCCATCGGACCTACGGTTGCCAGTAGCATGGCAGTCGGTAAACTAAGTTGAAGGCATTATAGGCGGCTTACAAAATTTCAACAGCAGGTGGGCACAACCTGTGTCTGACTATTTTAACACGGCAATGGGTTTACCACCACCTGTAACATAGGTCGAAATGCATACGGGGAAATATGCGTTATACTCTCCGTCTACTTCTTCGGGCATAACAATACGTATGTATGGTACATCATAATTCAACGTTATAAAATCAGATAACTACCTAATGTTCAAATTATTTCACTAATTATTCTAACAATTATACCAAAAAAAACATTTTGATTTAAGTTATAAAAATAACACTACATAAATCTCGGCACACATTCTAAATTCTGTTTCGAAATTCGTTCTTAAATATTTACAGAATAAATCATGTAGTTTTTATCCGCAAATCTATTTAGATAGTCTAAATTATTGGCCACAATGATTTATTACAAAAAGTTGGCAACCTTCAATATTTATTAACATTTTTTTATAAATTTTGTTATTTACCTATATTTTATTGACCTTTGTTTGGTTTATAAAACGGGAAACATAAATTATTACTAATGGATTCTTCAAAGTGGGATTTAAAGCTATGCAGGTCCTATAACAAGTACTATAAGCGCTCGTGGCCTCGCGGTCTCAGTGTTCGGTAAACGATCACTGAGGTACGCAACTTTCACTATGGCTGGTCGTCGGATGGGTGACCACTTTGTGGCATTTACATTTGCGAGCGTTTCCGTGCTTCGGAAGGCACGTTAAGCCGTTGGTCCCGGTTGCCTGTAAAATGGCAGTCGTTAAGCCTGGTTGAAGGCCTTATAGGCGGCTTAAAAAAAACAGCTGGTAGCCACAGCCTGCGTCTGTCTATTTCAACACGGCAATGGGCTCACCACCTATTACGTGGGACAGGAATCCACACGGTGATAAGTGGGCATATAATATGCCTCTGCCACCCCTTCGGGGATAAGGCGTGATGGATAATTATTTATTTATTTTATCTATATTAAAAAGTAACACTATGATATTTTATTTTACTTTAAAAGTTTATGATTAATTTCTATAGTATTTTCTTCTAGTTAACTGTAGTTCGTTACATAAATAGATATTTACACGACCTTATCCCTGAAGAGGTAGGCAGAGGCAGACTTACAGAGGCAGAGGCAGACACTTACATTTCAGCGTATGCATTTTTCCCACGAATGGGTGGTGAGCCCATTACCGTGTGGAAATGGACAGAGGCAGATTGTGGTGACCCGCTTTTTAAATTTTTAAATTGCCCATATGGCCTTCAACTTAGAACGTGTACCATTAATATCGACCCTCTGTATTCTATTGTTCAAATATGAAGACAGAAGGTCGAGAGCTTTGCCTCTTATTCCATAGTGGTGTAATTTTTTGCACAGCATTTCATGTTGAACGCAATCAAAAGCCTTTGATAGATCGCAAAATATACCTAATGCATCGTGCTTGTCTTCCCAGGCTTCATGAATACATTTTAATAACTCAACACTAGCATCGGAAGTTGAGCGCCCTTTCGTAAACCTAAATTAATTCGCATGAAATATTTTATGACTATTGAAATGGGATAGCATTTGATTCAAGATTATTTTTTCAAATACTTTGCTCAAAGTTGGCAGCACCGACACTGGTCGGAAATTAGACGGGTCTGTAGCGCTGCCAGTCTTGAACAAGGGGACGACTTTGCTGTGTTTCATTAAATCAGGAAATGTACCACTAGAAACACAGTCATTAAACACAGTTGCTAGATGGGGCGCAATGACCTCAATTATACATGATGCAGTTTTGACCGATAATCCCCAAAGGTCCACTTTGGGGATTATCGGTTTTCTTAATTTCGATACATTTAAATGTCTTTACTATGTCCTGAGCGCAAATATCTGTGAATACAAATGCATCCCTCCAACAAAAAACAGATTCTTCTAATTAATGTTCAGCGGAACTGGAAGACGCTTGGAAAGATTTGGTTGTCAATATAGGTATACATTTTTGAAAAAATGTTCAAACTCCGTCGCCACTTCCAGGTCCCTTGTAACATGGTAACCATTTACTTTTAAGTGGAAATCCCTTTCAGTCACCAAAGATCTACCGCATTCAGAGTTAATGATGTTGCAAGTCATTTTTATTTTATTCACAGAATTAGAAATTTTATTTTAATGAAGTTTGACTTAGCAAGATAACACGTTTGTTTAAATATCTTTGAATAATTTTTAACATATTCCTGAAAGGTTTGTCTAAAATTATATGATTTTTCTAAATATAATTCAAATAATTTATTTCTACTTTTAAAGATACCTGGTGTTGCCCAGTCACTGAAAACAGGACGACCACCAATCTGTAGTGTTTTTGAGGTATAAACTTTGCCAAACTCATCATTAATCAAATTAAATAAGTGTTTATAGGACTGGTCTACACAAGTGAAGTTAGGTAGATATGGTAATCTCTTTAATACATTTTCTTTAAAATTATTCAAACGACTTTGGTTAATTGGTACATATTTAATTTGCTTTTTGCAGACTTTGTTACTACTTTTAGGAAACCTTATCCATTGGCCATGATGATCTGATTCTACAGGATCCACAATACCTTTATCTATAGGTTTAATATCAGTAAAAATATTATCAATACATTTTGCACTGGTGGCTGTAATACGAGTGGGTTCTAAGAATGTACTATACAGATTAAAGGATTTAAATAAATTTTTCATTTTATTTCTCTCTGATAGAGTTAATGATGTATCTAATATATCAAGATTAAAATCTCCACAAACTATTATAGATTTTTAGAACATTAGCATTTGAACAGTGCTTCTTCAAGCTTTTCTACAAATTTAATGTAAGAAGCATCAGGGGGACTGTATACGCTTAACAAGATGAAATGCTCAAACTCAATACTGGCAATCTCAATAACTCGCTCAATGGAGAGGGCTACTAAGTCTTTACATTCTTTAAATTTTATGTTTTTATTAATTAATATTAATATTAAAGAGCCTCCACGTTTGGAATGTTTTCTATTGAACGAGCTAGCAACCTGATGATTTACTAAGTTCAACAATGTGATTTCATGATCTTTTAACCAGTGCTCTGTAGCACAAAAATTATTAATAGAATTTGCATTAACGTACAGCTTTAACTCTAAATCTTTACCATTTATTAAACCTCTAACATTGTGGTGCACCAGGTTTGTAAAAACAATATTTTTACTAAGATTATTCTCAGGGGCCAAACTCAACTGGCCAGATTTATTATCTGTTGTCCTATAAACTAGTTTTTTGGAATTTAATTTTCCAAATGTGAAGTGTCAAAACTATCAGGTAGCCACAGCCTGCGTCTGTCTATTTCAACACGGCAATGGGCTCACCACCTATTACGTGGGACAGGAATCCACACGGTGAAAAGTGGGCATATAATATGCCTCTGCCACCCCTTCGGGGATAAGGCGTGATGGATATTTAATTTTTTATTTTTATTTCAAAACTATCCTGCTCAATAAAAGCAGTTGTACTTGCCAATAATTTGGGTGAAAAATTAAAAAAATAGATTGCCACAGAGCTACCTTTCGTTGTAAAAATTTTGATAGAAAATATCTATCTAATGTCAACAAACTATTATTATTGAAAATTGTGTTCCAACCGAACAATTCAATTTTTTTGGAATATGATACCATGGTATGTAGTTTCATATTTAATTTGTATCTTAAGTGATTTTCCTCGTGGCTCATAGCAGTGCTGCATGGCAAGGTGGACAAAATTACTTGCTTTACTTGCAGACTTGATAACTTATCAAAATTTTTTAATAGTTTGTCACTATTAATATTGCCTCTTCTACCAACCAGCACCACTATAGTAGACTGCATGCAGTGTGTACCAGTCAATATAAAATCTATAATTTGAAAGTATGAAGCTCCTGGATATATATGATTTATTACAGAATGAATAAATGATGTGTCTCTTCGCGCTTCGTTTGAAGAATCCTGGGTTATAAGAGGACGGAAACACGTGCACTGACAGAGCAATCCAGATTTCTATTGTCCGACAGAGAAACGATCATTTGAGTCGCACCTCTGCCCGTCACGCGATGCTCGGGATCGAAAAGAAGAGGGTGGGATTGGGTCGAAGAGCTTTTCCTTATTCTTATATTTTGCAGTAATTAGTTGATTTGTAACCCTACCTAGATTTGATGCTTGGTGGGTCCTAGGATGGTTACTAGGATGGCTTTTGATTTTCGACGTTGTTGGGGGCTACTGCTGTCAGACATCTCAACCCCATAGTGCCTGTGTAGTTGCTTCGTCTGTTAGTCAGAAAGTTAGTCCAGAAGAGGACGTCGCTTGAGCCTTTTTTTGGGGAATCAAATTAAACTGGGCCGTCAAATTGAGGGTCGCTATCGGAGCCCTGTGAGTTGAAATAGCGGCCCTCAATCAAGGGTCGTCGTCTTTGCTTACCATCAGGCGGACGACGCCATTTTGACGTGCCAAATATAAAAAAGCCTGCAATTTAAGGATTACCTAAGTAAGTTTATAGAGATGCAATAATATAACATTTTGTTTTTGGTCTTTACTGTAAGTTAACAGGAGTTAACCATGAGTCTACAGTATAAGTTTCTTCAAAAGGGGTCTTAGAAGGTTTTTACAAGTTCAGCAGTGCAAATGCTGAACCTCTGGTGTTGAAAACGTCCATAGGCTACTGTAACCACTTTCCATCAGGTGAGCCGCCTGCGTGCTTGCCACATCAGTGGTATAATACAAAGCGTAATACTCTCTATATATTCAATAGTAAGCCTTAATTTTGAAACTATCATCACAATCTGTAGTCGAACCCAACCCTCATAATAAATAACTTTTATTTATGACTAACCGAATCGGCAATCATCTTTATCACTTAGGTGTATAATTATTTTTTTCAACCTATTCTCATATCTTCCAAATGTATACAAAAAAAGCATAAAAATCGCTCATGCCGTATCGGAGGAACCAAATACTGTGTGCAATAGGATTTTGTAAATAAATATAATCTTCTTTATTTTTTAGAAGAATTTCATCTAATTTTCGTCCACAACTAGCAAAGAATATTTAACTAAACTACACAAAATTAACACAAATTATATGCCAGTTACAACTAGTACTAAAAGTTGCTTGAAATTAAGAGAAATGACTGCTAACTACAGGACACTGCGGGACAAACTTTTATAGAAGCTAAAACTAGTTGGAAATATAACTTAAGTGCTAGAAAGCTATGAGAAAACTATGCAGGCTTATGTAAATTCTTTCAAAAGTTTATTATAATTTCTTAAGTTTGTTTATAATGTGAAAAATACAAGAATGAAATTTAAAAAGAAGAGGATTTATAATACACTATTAAATAGAGATTGCACGAACACTAGTAAATATCTCCGATTGAGACTTTGCTGAAATTTTCTATTGGTCCATCGCATTAAACAAAATCCATTCTCGAAATTAACTTTTTGAGAATAAAAAAATCTTGTGGTGACATTTCTTCGAAATCCATAGTTATATATAATATTAATTTTGATCATTCTTTGGTTCTACTTAATTATTTAAAATCAAATAAACGATAACTTTATAAATCAGACATAGTACTCTAAATAAAAAAATATGTGTGTGTACCAGAGTACACAGGTAAGAAGTGAAACTTGGTTACGACATTTTTTTACAGCTACAAAATTTCTCTCATACGTCGATAAAGAAGTTCACTTATGATATAGAACTTTGACTTCAAAACAACTTGGCACGTAACCAAAAAAGTGACTATTTTTTTCAGCTATAAAATTTCTCTCAAACGCCGATAAATAAGTTTCATTTCAAAAACTACACATGACTCGTCATCGCATTTCAATACCCTTCACGTCAATAAAGAATAAACAGACAAAAACAGAACATAATTTAAGTATTTTTTTCCAAGTAGCCCTAATACAAAGACCCATTTTTAAATATAGCTGCATTGCATTGCTTGAAATTTCTTTCTATACTATTATGAAATTTAAAAAAATATTTTCTAAGTAGTACAAAGATTCATTTTTTAAATTTTATAAGTGGCTACTTAGAAATTAATGTACTAAGCCTTTTATGTATGTATCGGTTTCCATGTATAAACTTTGTCAACATACGAGTAAATATTGATATACTTAATTGCTGAATAATTGCTGTAACGTATAGAAACTGGCAATAATGATATTCCAGCACTATTGTTTATTATAGAGTTTATTTATTATGGAGGGAGAGTCCCACGGGCTCTAACCTAGCAAGCCGTCAGTCCTCGCTGCAGCGCTTTGCTCAAATGTAAAACAACCTTAAATAACAAGCATTGTTCGAAGCCTGGATGCAGATAAATAACTTTGTAGAGCACTCGGTGAGTTGTTTATGGATTTGATAAAAGGCTGCATTTTCAGCAGCTACTACGGAGCTACTACGGAGTTTTGCTTGAGTAGGAATGATAAAGTAAATATTGGCTTTTGATTTGAATACTGTTGGTATTCTGTAAACATATTAAATAACTGCATAATATTAATTTTCTACTATACCTCTTTAGGATGTACTAAAAAACGATAATTTACTTTCTTCCAGAATTCTTTGAAAGAAAAAGAGTTTTTGAAGATTGTATGATCATTATAATGATACTGTCAGTTACTTTAAATGTGGCCATTTTATGTGGATGGGTTATTTAAATACAAAATTCTGTTCCTACTTAGGTATTTAAAAAATAAATAGACCCTGTATTTGTTGTACAAGTAACATCGGGAGTAGTTTACTATGCAGATCTCGTTGCATCTGGGGTGAATTTTCATGCTTTTAGACGTTTCTGCTATACATATTTCTGGAATCAAACATAGCTCACATAGAATCCGTAATGCACTACCGTGGTGCTTCCCTTTTTCTATAGGATGTACACCTAGTTGCCTTCCAGGTCTCCCGATTTGCAACGGAGGGAAGAGGCGTTAACTTCTTTTTCCAACTCCATCAAATTACTTCCAAGACATTTTACCTTCTCCTAGGACTTCACCGAGATCGAGCTCGGTGTAACTTTTTTTGATTTTGTTATTGCTGTAGATCCTGGTTTACAGGAGTCACAGTAATGGGAATGTGGGTGGGATTAGTCCCATGAAGAACCCCTCTGTTGGTACTTAATTATTAAAATATAGATAGTAATGCTAAAATCTGCGACTTAATACGTTTTTTTGAATATCCGTTTGAAGTTGAATAATTAGAGCGCTTGTAGAGGTTATAGGATCCATAAGATTTTGTGAATATCCGCATGCCATTATGTTGGAAGGTGTTGAAGATGGTTACTTTTCTAATGATGTTATCTAGACAAAGTTTCCCTACCATACAAAGTCTTGGGGGCGCAAATTGCGTAGTAAGATACGTTATAAGAATAGAAGCGCATGTAGCCCCTATAACTTAGTGTTCTGTAAACAGTCACTACGTTAAGCAATTTTGCACTGTAGCTGGTCCATAGATGGGTGACCACTTTGTGACATTTATTTTTGCGTGTGTGCTTGTGTGCTTCGAAAGGTACGTTAAGCCATCGGACCTACGGTTGCCAGTAGCATGGCAGTCGGTAAACTAAGTTGAAGGCATTATAGGCGGCTTATAAAATTTCAACAGCAGGTGGGCACAACCTGTGTCTGACTATTTTAACACGGCAATGGGTTTACCACCACCTGTAACATAGGTCGAAATGCATACGGGGAAATATGCGTTATACTCTCCGTCTACTTCTTCGGGCATAACAATACGTATGTATGGTACATCATAATTCAACGTTATAAAATCAGATAACTACCTAATGTTCAAATTATTTCACTAATTATTCTAACAATTATACCAAAAAAAACATTTTGATTTAAGTTATAAAAATAACACTACATAAATCTCGGCACACATTCTAAATTCTGTTTCGAAATTCGTTCTTAAATATTTACAGAATAAATCATGTAGTTTTTATCCGCAAATCTATTTAGATAGTCTAAATTATTGGCCACAATGATTTATTACAAAAAGTTGGCAACCTTCAATATTTATTAACATTTTTTTATAAATTTTGTTATTTACCTATATTTTATTGACCTTTGTTTGGTTTATAAAACGGGAAACATAAATTATTACTAATGGATTCTTCAAAGTGGGATTTAAAGCTATGCAGGTCCTATAACAAGTACTATAAGCGCTCGTGGCCTCGCGGTCTCAGTGTTCGGTAAACGATCACTGAGGTACGCAACTTTCACTATGGCTGGTCGTCGGATGGGTGACCACTTTGTGGCATTTACATTTGCGAGCGTTTCCGTGCTTCGGAAGGCACGTTAAGCCGTTGGTCCCGGTTGCCTGTAAAATGGCAGTCGTTAAGCCTGGTTGAAGGCCTTATAGGCGGCTTAAAAAAAACAGCTGGTAGCCACAGCCTGCGTCTGTCTATTTCAACACGGCAATGGGCTCACCACCTATTACGTGGGACAGGAATCCACACGGTGATAAGTGGGCATATAATATGCCTCTGCCACCCCTTCGGGGATAAGGCGTGATGGATAATTATTTATTTATTTTATCTATATTAAAAAGTAACACTATGATATTTTATTTTACTTTAAAAGTTTATGATTAATTTCTATAGTATTTTCTTCTAGTTAACTGTAGTTCGTTACATAAATAGATATTTACACGACCTTATCCCTGAAGAGGTAGGCAGAGGCAGACTTACAGAGGCAGAGGCAGACACTTACATTTCAGCGTATGCATTTTTCCCACGAATGGGTGGTGAGCCCATTACCGTGTGGAAATGGACAGAGGCAGATTGTGGTGACCCGCTTTTTAAATTTTTAAATTGCCCATATGGCCTTCAACTTAGCTTAACGACTGCCATGTTACTGGCAACCGGGACCAAAGGCTTAATGTGCTTGTAAATGGCTTAAAGCGGTCACCCATCTGAGGACCAGCCATAGAGAAAGTTGCTCAGTGTTTACGCAATGATCGTTTACACAATACTGAGTTAGCAGAGCTACGAGCGTTTCGTATTATTTTAAGAGTTTTGTATAAAAACACATTCTACAACACATTCGAAAATCATCGAGACTGTACTTTGAATGTGGTATCTCAAGAATGTTGTGTTTTGTGAATGTGGTCTTATAAGATAATGATATTTGAGACTATGATGTTTTACGAATCTAGATATGCAGAAGGCCTTCGACTGTGTTTCTCGTGCGATGATCTGGTGGGCACTGCGGTCCAAAGGGGTTCCAGAGGTCTATATTGACACTATCCGGGACATGTACTGTGACTCCGATTCAATGGTTCGGACTGCTGTTGGCGACACGAAACCCTTCCCCATCACCGTCGGGGTACACCAGGGTTCGGTCCTTAGTCCGCTTCTGTTTAGTGTAATATTAGACGAATTGTCGGACAGCATCAGAAACCCACATGAGCAGCCTCCATGGTTGCTCATGTATGCTGACGATATTGCGCTGGCAGACGCGGACAGGGGCAGATTGGTGCGACGTGTAAAGGCGTGGAAGGAGACGCTTGAGAACGGCGGTCTGAAACTAAATGTGGCGAAGACCGAGTACTTGGCACTAAACTCGACAGATCCCACATCCGTCCGCGTGAGAAACTCTCGCATCCGCGGCAGCCTTCAGGTCCGTGACATTGCAGACAAGTTGCAAGAGTGTCGCCTTCGTTGGTATGGTCACGTCTTGCGGCAACCGCCGGGCTACGTAGGTAACAAATGTCTGGCCATGTCAGCCCCGCCGAGTCCCGGTAAGAGGGGAAGACCCAAGAAGTGCTGGCTTGACGTCGTAAGGGATGACATGCGTGCCAATGGTCTCACTACAGGGGATGCCGAAGACCGTGCGAAGTGGAGGAGAAAATGTAGGAAAGCGGACCCAGTTGCGTCTCGTGACGCAACTGGGACAGACGCTCGGATGATGATGATGATGATGTTTTACGAATATCATGTTTTGCGAACGTGGTGTTTTACGAACATGCTCTTTTGAGAATATGATATTCAGCGACCGAGCCAATTAAAAGTAGATATTGAATACGAAATGTACGTTTATGTTTGTTTATATAAACATGTAATAATACAAGAATATTTACATTTACATATTAGCATAAAGCATATAAAAAATATGAGTAGTAAATCATACTAATTCTGGTATAAAACCAATTTCAATAAAACATCAAACATAATTTTCTCACAACTTCCGATGTGGCTATATTATTTATGAGAGCATGAATAAAAGTTGTATGTGTAGGGGCTGCTGTCAGTTTGTGGCCGGGTTAAAAGCCACTAATCCATTTTTCTTTTATCTGCACTACAGAGAACTCGGCAAAATGCTGCAAACCGGGAAAATTTTCATGAAAACTCGTCGCTTCGATGTTTTGAGTTATCTTTATCTCTGCCCGAACGCTATATATAGTTATAGTACTTCTCACAAACCTTTCAAAATATTGGCACATGTTTGTGTTACTACTAAAATTGGAAGGGAATTTAGATTTAGAAGTTATCAGGGTGTCCAGGTGACACATGTAAAATTTCCCCAGATCTGTTTTTTTCCCCATAAAGACACGTTTTCATGAAATTTTTCCCAAATTAATTTTGTATTTAATCAAAGCTTTTATCACTCTTATTTTTTACTTTGCTAACACGGCCTAAGCGCCCTTACGAGTTTGGGGGATCAGACGGCAGTCATTGTCAACAATGTCGATATTTAAAACTCATATCGAGCACTAAATCAACCAATATGATTGCTAATAATATAGATAATTTAGATAACAACCCTTTCTTGTACTTTTTCTAGATATCCTCTCGCCGGACAGCGGGAAGAAATTTCTTTTTTTTAGAAATAAGCATTACTATGTACTCTTTTTCTCCTTAATACTTGTAATGTATGTGTCTAAGCTATATCTGTACATATACCTATATGTTAAATAAAAAAATAATTAGTAGTTTATTAATTAGAAGCAGCCAAACAAAAGTGAACCCCAAGCTTAAAATCCAGCTAGGGTTTGAAAGAACCAGGAAAAACAATTAAGTTAAAGAACTTTTATTTAACTTTTTTTGAATATTTTACTTTTAACATTAATAAAAGTAACTTCACACTGTATACATGACGGGGTAGTATCTTGTAAAATTACATAACAACTCAGCAGTACATCCACAAGTTTTCATATTCCAAGACATGTGTTGAGTGTGCATGTCTGCGGTTCTCATAAATGTAGCGAATCAGCACGCTCTGTGGTTTAAACTTCTGCTTAATGTTTAGGTGTTTGAAGAAACTGCATCTTTAAGAATGATTCGTATCGGATTTCAAATCACATTATGAAATGTTGTAAATAGTGAAGTTATACTTGTTTTGGCGCGTTAGGGAAAATTTAAGAGGGTAAACTTTTACGATTCGCCCGCAGACCGTCATAAAAAACCGACACCATGAAGTTAAGTGTTTCCATGACAACTTATAAACACCCTGAAGTTAGCTGATAAGTGTTTCCATGCCAACTTATAACTACATTCAAAGTAGTTTTCATTCTTTTAATGTATTTTTTTCTTACTAAAATATCACTATACAAACAAAGAGTTGTGGTATATGCGATGAAATCTTATTAGACTAAAGCAGTATAACTTCTAACGCGTGTAGAAGTACACACACACTTTTTTTTTCTTATTGAGTAATTCTAAGTGCGTAAATAATGTTTCGATATTTAATCCTTAAACTGTATACTTATCGAATTGAGTTAAATAATATATACCGTCTCATGCGTTTTATTTGCGTGTAATTTAAATCAGGTGACGATTTTTTTTTGACATAGTAATGAAGTTCATTTTCTTTGTCATAAAGTCAGTGAATATTGGATTGTTAAGGAATTTGAACATACTCGTATTATTATGTAGTTATTAGTAGAACTTGTAGGTCTTCTTATAATTTCAAATGTATTTCGACTCGATCATCCATGTTTATATGATATCATTTGCATAATGAAAACTTGTACGTGATCAGAATGTGGCTTACGTTTGCTAATTTTTTTTTGTAGAATTATGTGCTGTATTAGCGTATCATATAAATTACAATCTAGCCATAAGACGAATAAGTAATTACACTTTAACCTAAACTGCTAATGCAGAGTAAAATTATAAGAATGTGTCCATTAACACGTTTCTTAATGTGTCTATTAAGGGGAAGTCACTTTATTCATGTGTTCTTTAAAAGATGCACTTATTGCACTATGTTACACTGATTGCTAATAATGGCTTCAAATTATAAATACATTTTCTGTCCTTAGAAGAGCCGATAGAGCACGTCAGAATATACGGAGGACTGGTTGGATATTGCGTGGTCACGCATTTAGTTTCAAAACTGGTTGCAAATGGTTATAAAAATTATAAATCAGTAAACGGGACACGTCCACGCCATCCTCGTAGTCTAGCTTGAACAAAACGCCGTGATGCTCTTAATTGCAGTAATTATGAAACTCTTCGCCCGTTGATGAAAGTAATTTTTCTGTAGCGGCTACCAATTAGCGTTACCAATTAGTGCGAAGAGGTGTAATTTGTAACATGAAACCCAATTTTGAGAGAACATATTTTCATATATATAACATAAAGTATGGTCAGCTTCATAAACTGGAATCAATGAGCAGGTTTTAAAACTACAGTCTACATCATACATTATAATTATAATCTGAAAATGGCGGCATACATACTGTCGGTCATGATTTAAAAAAAAGAAGTTTAACAAATTATCTTTACAGTAATACTGATCTTCGGGCTCCGTGAGCGGGCTTGGGAGTAATTAAATTTTCATTCAATCCTTGATTTCTTTATCGTGCTGACTAAATGATATCCAGGTTAGCTTTACATCATCTAAAATTTCGATACCGACAAAATTGTGAAAGAATTTGAGATTTACGGTAGTGTCAAGTTTGAGAATTGTGCGAGTTCTTGGTTAGTCCTTTTGGAACCAAAACCGAATAAAAAAAAAAAAAAACTCCAAAGTGTTTGGACGCCAGCATGGTTTTATCCTCTAAATGACTACCGTATTGGATGTCACTAGAGATTTCAACACCGAGAATCCCAAAAAATATTATAGATGGAGAGAGGTGTGCCCTGGAAGTATGGCTAAGTGAAATAGAAGTATTTATCAAATCACAAAAAAAAGTTACATTTTAAATAATGTGAAGCTGCTTCCCAGGCATTTGTCTCTCATTATTATGTTATTTTTTTACTATAATTTAACAATAACATAATGTAATAATAAATACCGAAACATAACTTTTTTTAAATTTTATAACTTAATAAGATTCTCAAGTCCCAATATGGTTGTAGACATAATGTTAACACTGTAGACAGTACTCCTAATGCTGTGATATAATGCTGTGTAATAATAAATACCGAAACATAACTTTTTTTAAATTTTATAACTTAATAAGATTCTCAAGTCCCAATATGGTTGTAGACATAATGTTAACACTGTAGACAGTACTCCTAATGCTGTGATATAATGAATAACAAACATAAATAATAATAAATATACAACAAAATTTACCTATTCAACCAAAATTTATACCTATATAAATTATTTTAACTGGCAAACCAAAGACTGTGCTGTAACCCAAGTAATATATCTTTTTGTAGCACGTATTTTATCTCATTAAATGCAATTCAGAGCTATTAAGAAACCAGAACTGCGAATGTGCTAACCATGGCCATCTCTTACTTGTAATTTGAAGTTTTTACTGTATTGCCAAGGACTGAGCTGTCTTTTTTCGCTTTAATAAGAATTTATATGAAAAAGTTTTTATACTAATTGCTTTAAAATATTAACCATATATTACTAAGTATTATGAGTATAGTATAGCTCTCATAGTATAGTTCTAAATTTTTTTATACCACTGAGGTGGCCGACAAGCATACTGATGGAATGTGGTAACCGTATCCTATAAAACTTTGATTGATTGATTGATTTAATTTCCGACATGAAATAATATAAAAAGAAAAACACATATATATTTCTTTCATTTTTTATTATGTATTTTCTTTTTTTAGTACACCGTAACACGTACACGTACCTCTTGTAATTGTAAAAAAATAAATAAATTATTTTTTACAAATGACTACAGTCATTTTTTTACACTTATTATCAAACTGTTTGATGAAGACTGAAAATTTATCAAGCACTATACCCTATTACAGGGTACTTTTAGATGACATGAGGATGCAGTCTCGAACTGACTAAAAATACGTGGTACTCGGATGTATACAGCTGTATACTCTCGATAGAATCTTCCTAAGTCTTTGGCCACCTCTAGTGAACCATTATTTAAAAATCGAAACCCTCGCAGGTTTAAATCACAACGCACCGAGCTATCGGTGCGACGGCGATATCATACTCGTACCGACTAATACGCACGGTGTCTTGTGTCTGTGTACTCAAATACCCAGGTACTCTGGGTGGTGTTCACACCCAAATTTGACTGTAGGTATGACCGCAAGATGGTCCAGCGACCCCAGTTACGTTGTAGGCCTCACCCATAAGGAGGTCCGCGTAGAAACACTATGCTTCGTACTCCTGGGCCGGCCTCTACTTGGATAAGGTTAGCCTATGGATGCTATGCCGGACTCCTACGGACCTAAAACATACGATACCCTTCCATCTGCTTATGGTCTGAAGTCCCAGGTGTGCTCTCGGAGTGCCCTCCGTCTGTAATGCAAAGATTTTAATGAATTATAGTATTGGGTACAGTTGTTCTGAATATACAATTATAATTTAGAAGCTACTCTTGGCAATATACAAATAGAGTAAAAAATGATCAATTCAAAAAGATTTAATCGTGTATAGCCATTAGAGTGCCGTTAACAACATATACGTCATTGCTTTTCAGTGAATACGCGGGGCACTAAAATGCAGATATGTTTTCAGCATACCTTATTTTGTTGTCGTACTGCGAACGTAATAAATTGCATTGGCTTCGAGTTCACTATGACTCCAATAAAAGTTCAAGTGCCCGTTTCGGGAGGACATAAAAGTGACTAGCCATCTGTGTCCCACTTATGTAGTATAACATCTTGCATCTAGTTGACGTTTACAGTGTAAAGAGCACGAGACGAACAAAAGAGAATTGAAAGATACAGGTTTTTTTCACGTGCAGAAAGCTTCATGAAATGACGGACTTCTGGTGACGAAAACCACACGGCATCCTTTCAGCTACATATAGCTTGGAGTTCCGGATGAGCTCTTAAAAGGTTAAGCCCAGATTTTCCAACAGACTTGGTCTGCTGGTTGTTATTCTGCATCTTTGGGGTGATTTAGGATATGACGTCTCTTTGGTTTTGCTTCTGCGAGAAGAAAAGTACTCAGAGGCGTACCAATTACTCCCACTGGCGAGAGACTATGGCTCTCACCATTGTCTCCAGTATGAAAATGTCCACGCCCAGACCGACAACGAGGTCTCAGCACTGAAGTGTCTACGCTGTTTTATATTTCTTTTGTATTTAAAAGGCTGCACTGTGTGTCGTAAGAGATGCCTACGTCGAGGTAATTTTGAATCTTCGACAAGCTGCTTTGATAATTATTTAATTGTACATACGTATGTAGCAAAACGAACAACTACCGTAGCCATTAAAGATTTTTTATAACACATCTTTTGTAGATACTATAATTTAATCGTTTTGTTCTTCTATGAGGTACCTATTTTGATAAACACCTTATAATAACACATAACCTCCTTGTTTTTGGAAGTCAGTTAATAACAGTAAATGGATATATTTGATGACGTGTGCTATATTCTAACACGCGAAATGTTGCGAAAGCACTTGAGCTTCAACGCCTTTACGTTACATTGCATATGAATGAGTGTCGACGGCTTGGCAAATAAACTTCTTGTTTCTGTCACCATATTTTAAGTGGGTAGGTATTATGTGGATGAGCATTTTTTGCGTCGTGGAAACATTTATTTTTGTCACTTTTTAAGTAAGCACGACCTACCAAACAACAGTAAATGATTCGTACTTTCCTTGCTTATTTTGGTACAGAAATAATGTTTAACTAATGCACTTTTTTTAATGTTTTTGTATTTTCGCAAGTGTCACTCATATTTAAATTTTATTACTGGTCTGAAGAAAACACACGCGTTTCTAAGAGACAAAGCTGAATATATCAGTCAACCCGTGACCACGGTTGCTGTACTCCGGTCGAAACGTCAAGAAGTACACGGTATAATTTTTTTTATTGATTATACACTACCATTGCGCCACCGAGCAGAATAGACTATATATATATAGATTTCCTAATAGACGTCTCGAAGAAAATCCGAATTATACATAAATATTATACATACATACTATTACATACGCACATATTGTCACGCCTTTATTCCCGAAGGGGTAGGCAGAGGCATATTAAACGCCCACATTTCACCGTATGCATTTTTGTCCCACGTAACGGGTGGTGAGCCCATTGCCGTGTTGGAATGGAGAGGCGCAGGCTGCGGCGACATGCTGTTAAATTTTTTTTAAGCCGCCCATAAGGCCTTCAACTTGGTTAAACGACTGCCATTTTATTGGCAACCGGGACAAACGAAGCACGGAACAGGGGTGGGTTCTACAAGGCCGAATAAATTTAATAAAATATGTCTATTTTAGATGTTAAGTTTGGAAGAAATTTTGAACCCGTTGCCTTTTTAGTAAGGTGGTAACAAAAAACCTAAAAGGTCTTATGTGCTAGACACTAATTAGCACGACCAATGAAAGTTCTGGTAGTAACTACTATTATTATAGACTATTTATACCATAAAAAGTTAAGCCGTTGGTCCCGGTTGCCAGTAAAATGGCAGTCGTTAAGCCTGGTTGAATGCCTGAAAAATTTCAACAGCAGGTAGCCACAACCTGCGTCTGTCTATTTCAACAAGGCAATGGGCTCACCACCTATTACGTGGGACAGGAATCCACACGGTGAAAAGTGGGCATATAATATGCCTCTACCACCCCTTAGGGGATAAGGCGTGATGGATATTTATTTATTTTTTATACTATAAATATTATGCATTTTATATTACAAAATGCTTTGTGTGCTCTTCTTTTCTATTATTTTTTTTTATCGCGACGAATTAAGTGTTTTATGTTTATCCCGTCGCGCAATTTTCTTAAAATGGTATACAAAGTTATTGCTTTACGTAATGCTGTGGCAAACTGCTTGAAAAGAAAGCTTGCCACAGCATTACTATTAATCATGAGATTGACCACAAAAGCGTAAATATAGGTACTTACATTATACTTACACTGATCAATACACCTATATACTAGATTGACAGATTGCTTATTAAAGTTTAACTAAATGTCAACTAATAACACCACAAAAATACACCATAATATCAATTTAGATATAGATGTTAGCAAAAGTCATAGATATGTGTATACCCATACATACAATGCATATCTTTTCTACTAAAGGATGTCACAAACGGTCATCCATCTCAAGATTGACCATAACATAAAATGCTTAACGCAGAATTAGTTTTCGCCTTTTACTTCCTATGATTATAGTTATAATCATTTGTGTCTCTATCTGTACATAATGGCTGCATCTCAGAATAAATGTATTACTAATGTTCAGAACACATATCGTTTTGGTGTATTAGACACAATAGGATTAATGGACACAATTATGTTAAAGTTTGAACAAAGGCATTGATGAACGGGGAATAATAATTATTCATACGCTCCAATCAATTTATTCACTCAGCGAAGTTTGATTGCCATTGATTTGTAAGCGTGGGAATTCAAAGGATAGGTATCGTTTTCATCAAATTCTATGTAGCTATTCACTGTATTATCCATTAAAGCTTCATTGAATAAATGGGGTTATTAATGTAAGTTAAGAATTAGGAACTTACGGCATTGATTGTTGAAACCCTATTAAATAAGGAATATTGAAAATGAGAGTTGATTGATGAGTTTAGAATTCAAAATACTTTGCGCTTCTCTTTGATTGATATTTAAATAGAGATTGTGGTATATAAACTGGTCTTTACTAAAGAGCATAACAATATTTTACAACATAATTTTTGACATATTAATCAATATTTAGTTCCTAATATACAGCGACAGTATGGTTTTTTCAAACCTAATAATATGAACCATAATTATGAAATTGTAAACTTAATTATGAAATTGTAAACGTATGCAGGTGTAAACCTAATAATATGATTACTAGGGTAATCATATTATTAGGTTTATACCTGCATACGTTTACAATTAGGGTAATCATATTATTAGCTTTAAAAAAAACCATAATGCCGCTGTATATTGGGAGAAAATTCTAAGCATTAAAAGCAAATATTAATATACTAGGTTTAATTTAGTAGGCAGTAAATGTTGTTTTTATGAATGGATCATGTTATGTTTTCGAAGTCGAGTTTATGTTTTCTTACTGCGATTAAGAACCGTTGCGTTCAGTTGCGTTGCGAACAGAAAAGTTGTCAGTATAGTAAAATATCGCATTGTTAAAATAATGTATCCAATCTAACGTAATGAAATGCAAACGCACACAAGCATCCTTATTAGGTCTCATTTATCTTTGGTTTCTTCACTTTTTCAACGGTTCCGACAATTTGTCTGGACATTTATCATGATTCCCTGTTTTTCCTTGTTTGTTAACTTTCTGTATTTATGCTTCATAGCGAAGGAAATTTGAGTATGTTATAATAAATATAAATTACGCTGGGCTAAGCATCTTCTGTTATAGTTAGTCCTAAGATAGGATAACCGTTTATGGTAACTTACCAAAAGTTTCTACGCTTTAAACACTATGATATTATTGGTCCTGGGTACCAGTGACATTGTAGTTCCTGGGTACCAGTCATTTAATTTGATTGACTCATGGTCTATACGGTCATTTGTAAAACACCAACAACCTGCTAGGAGTGGATAGCTCAGGTTATGACCAACAGCGTTAGTTTTTCCACTTTTGACAAATCGTTACACAACGAGTACTATCATAAATATAAGCTGCGTCATAGGTTTTCGCTCTTGAATTCGCTTAAAAGAACTCCTGGGTGTCTTTTCGTCACATACTGCATGCCTCGATGAACAATAAATGTGTGCGCATCAATGCGGTTAAAAAGGTCAAGGTCTAAGGAGCTATCACTGGCTCATCCCCATCCCCTGTGATTTTCACGAGTAATTCAATCAGTACATTAAAATAAAATTACATATGAAAATTAAAAAGAGTCATAAATTAGTTTTTGGAAGTTAAACTTCTTTATCGACGTTGAGAATTATTTTATAGCTGTAAACAAAAAAAGAACGTCACGTTTTTCGGATACGCGCCATGTGGTTTTAGAGCTGTAAATAACTCAGGCACACACACATATATCTACTTAGTCCTAGCAGTATGCTTTAAAATTAATGTACTGTCGCTTTGGAAACGAGAAAATTACCTACAATTTATCTTCTGATTAATTTCAATACGGATAAATAACAATATACTCTAACTTCTAAGTTTTTACCGAGATTGAGTTTGGTATAATTTTTCTGGTCTAAGTCATTGCATCATAGATCCAAATTAGTAGTCCCAAAAAAAAGAAAAGAAAGATAATATTCTAAACAGAACATTTTACGATCCAAACATTTCAAGATTAAAATGCTTTTGAATGTCATACTTTAAAAGATATCTAATAAATTTACAATTTAATATCTGCATGTAATTTCGACACATGACATTTTACGACTTTGTCAGAACATACCGCATCGAAGATAACATAGCTTGGTGATTTAGGTGAGTTAACTTAAGGGGCCTGTGGTACTGCGTTGGAGTATGTTCAATGCTCAGTTGGCCGTTTTCCAATATTCGTTTCAGGAATGCAAACTACTTAGAGGTTCATTTCTAACTTATTCTGATACTAAGCTATTGTGTACCGTTCGTTAGCTGTGTTTAAGGATAATAAGTAATAGTTTTATAGTTCAATTTTGATGATATTTAGCGAACCAGTATCAACTGAAATTTTAAAATTTTGCTTGATGTCTCCAGCGAAGCGTTCTTGACTTAGAGAATTCATGTCTATAGTGTCATGGAATACCTATTTAAATTTAAAAAGTACCTACATAAGTTTACAATTTCATAATTATGTTTCATAGTACTTAACTTACAACAAATGTTGAAGAAAACCTTTATACGTAAATACAAGTGATTTTATTCCACCTCCCGTGACATACATCGACATCTCGCGGCATTCCACACCTCATTATTACGTTCTATGCCACTAAATGAAACTACTTTTTTAAATACTGTAGCAGACAACACTTCTACCACATATAATGGCTGTTTTTCCGAAATCTTCCAAAACCCCCAATTCCATCCTCTTAGACAGAATTTTGTAAAACGGTATAATAACTTTTTTTTGATTGTAAATAATAAAATAAAAAAATAAACCATCAAATCAACTAAATCTTTTAAGTTTATTGTTGAAAGTGTTTCAGCTGGGCATTAGGAGCACCAGGTAATTTTATTAAAATAGATATTATCAATTTTCAATTCTTAAAAAAATGAATATCCATCACGCCTTATCCCCGAAGGGGTGACAGAGGCATATTATATGCCCACTTTTCACCGTGTGGATTCCTGTCCCACGTAATAGGTGGTGAGCCCATTGCCGTGTTGAAATAGACAGACACAGGTTGTGGCTACCTGCTGTTGTACAATAAAATTGTTTTATATTTCAGATCCAGTAAGTACGCTAATAATAAAATGGTTGGTTTGCTGTGGTGTTACGGAAATAATTTAAAAATACCTATTTATCTTTAGTTGAAAATTCAGAGGAAGATGTGGTTTCATTAGAGAGTGGACGCTTAAGCAATGTGCGGACCTGTCTCGGAGTCCGACGAAGGTATTTTATTATCACATACCTACACGTATCAAATACCATAGGTAAAACAGACATTGTATAGATGCATTTTGCATTGAATCGTATATAATTTTGGCCAAGCCCACGTTAAAGGTTTATTTAAATTTGCAAGGGTTTCCGTGCTTCGGAAGGCACGTTAAGCCGTTGGTCCCGGTTGCCAGTAAAATGTCGTTAAGCCTGGTTGAAGGCCTTATGGGCGGCTTGAAAAATTTCAACAGTAGGTAGTCACAACCTGCGTCTGTCTATTTCAACACGGCAATGGGCTCGCCACCTATTACGTGGGACAGGAAAACACACGGTGCAAAGTGGGCATATAATATGCCTCGGTCACCCCTTCGGGGATAAGGCGTGATGAAAAAATAAAATAATAACAAGTTAAATTATTTATAGACTTACATATGAAGACCACGTGAGCAGATTGCTCAAAAACGGAAAGGTCAAAAGTACTTGGATACTCAGACGTGCGTGTATGAAGCGATTGATGAATCTCGAAGAAGCGAAAGTAGTATGCATGGATCGCGAAGCCTGGCGATCTGTCCTCTCTGACTACCCCGTCAGGGATACAGCGTGAAGATAGTTAAGTTAAGTTTAAATTATTTATAAGAGTCTGAGAAGCGCTCGTGGTCCCGCGGACTCAGTGTTCTGTAAACGATGACTGCGTTGAGCAACTTTCGCTAAGGCTGGTCACGGATGGGTGACCACTTTGTGGCATTTACATTTGCGAGCGTTTCCGTGCTTCAGAAGGGACGTTAAGCCGTTGGTCCCGGTTGCCAGTAACATGGCAGTCGTTAAGTCAGGTTGAAGGCCTTATGGGCGGCTTGAAATATTTCAACAGCAGGTAGCCACAAGCTGCGTGTGTCTATTTCAAACACGGCAATGGGCTCACCACCTATTACGTGGGACAGGAATACACATGGTGAAAAGTGGGCATATAATATGGGTTTGGGTAACCCTTTGGGTAAAAGGCGTGATAGATAAATAAATAAGATTTAAATTATGCACTGATTAAACTACGGCTATAAAATAAGAGTCCGATGCAATAGTCCGATGTCATTTTACAAGTGAACTAATGCAACTGAAGGGATGTAGTAGTTTCATCAACTGGACTGGCAACCAAACTACTGCAACTAGAAGTGTCCACCACAACGTCCCGATTTTTTGATGACATGAATATCCTAAATAAATGTTTGTTCAATTAACTAAAATCGAGATATCTTAGAATCTATAAAAGCTAGACGAAAAATTTAAATTACTTAAACATTGTAAAAAGTAATTATTTTGAGTTTTAACCCAAATTAATTATATTTCAATCATCATAGTAGGTAGGAATTTTAATAAATGTTATTGTCCAGAAATTTGTTACTTACATGAAAAACTAATATAGATCACTATTTAATTTTTCACATATTCATAAGCTCTGGTATCCAACCATAAGAGATGATTGACGTTAATTATCCACAGTATTTGCAATAACGCAGAGCTGTGGGTTTGTATCGTTTACCAAACAGACAATATAGGGTTGGAAATAATATCATTAGCGTATTGACGAACATCCATACAGAAATAATAAGTTCTAATGAGATAATAATTTACAGAGGAAATGTTTGAGTTATCACTCCTTTTACTTTAATATTTAATATGTAGACTTTTGTAAGCATGATATTACACTTTAAATTCATCCTCTTCTTCATGTTATGGTGTATTCCGAGTTGCTTTCAAACTTTACTTGGTTTTTTTAAATGCGTCACGTTAAAATTGGGTCACCTGCCACATGGTAAGCAAAAACGACGACCCGTGATTGGTGCCGCTATACCCGCAGGGCTCAGATAGACCTAGCGCTGGCAGAGAGTTCCATGCTTTTATGGTGCGACATATGAACGATCTACGAGTCTTTCGGTTCTTGGTACGATGGTGTCTACGGTATAAGGATGACATCTCTGCCTCGCCCGTGTTGTTCGGGAACGGAAGGAGGAGGGTGGGATCAATTGGAAGAGAATATGGAGCTAAAAGCCATAGTTTGGTTTTGATTTTCAGCACATCTGACCTCTCGACTTCATAAGCGAACTGGTTGCCTTGTCCATTGGCTTGAATGAGGTGGGTTGGGCCCTGGAGATCGTGGTAAGGCGGCCTCATTATACCCTCACACATTTAACGTATTTTATCATCGAGATACAGGTTCACGTAATTCAAGGGGCAGAGTTCAAATTAAATTCACCAAGAAAGTTGCCAAGTACAGTGATCTACGCAAATTTCATTATAATATAAAATCTTTATTAGGAACATTAACATATCTTAATAATATTATAAATGTGAAAGTTTGTATGGATGTTTGTTATTCTTTCACATAAAAGATGACAAGGAGACAATAATATAGCTTATACATCAGAATCATACATAGGTTACTTTTTTATCTCGGGAACAAGTTCCTGTGGGAAACGGGAACGGGAAAACGAGTTGCGTTTCGAGTTAGCCTTATATTTCACGCCAAGTGACGACTAACACCAGCAAAGTAATCATTGAATATATATGTTGTAATTACTAACTATTTGCTTGTTACCTCTCACCAAGTATGTGATAAATATGTACAACGTTGGAAAATAATAATATATATATACATAATAGGTACCTTCTAACCTAACTCATGTTCAACAATGTATAAAAGACTGAGAAACTGAAACTATGGCACTGCAAACATACTGCATTTACACTAAACACAACTATTTTTGTCGTAATTTATACAAAAGTAAAGGTCTTTTTGCTGACATATCAATTTGTATTTGAGGTCCGGTGGGACTATATCAGCTGCCCGGGTAGTATCCCCCCGCTATTATCGCATACCCCTGGGCTATCAAACTACAGGGTTTTACTGACACCTGATATCCGTTTTATTACCGCAATAAGCTCGGTTCATATTATGTATAAGTATAGTACCTTACTAAGTGGCAAGTTACCCTCAATTGAACACAACTGTTCCTGTAAAGTTTAAAAAAAAATACATCACAAATACGTATATAATCTATATATATATAAAAGGAAGTCGTGTTAGTTACACTATTTATAACTCAACAACGGCTTTACCGATTTGGCTGAAAATTGGCGGGGAGGTAGCTTAGAGCCTGGAGACAGACATAGGCTACTTTTTATCCCGGGAACAAGTTCCTGTGGGAAACGGGAACGGAAAAACATCTCTACACGAGCGATGCCGTGTGATATTAATAAACGACGGATTTAAATGGGTGCCACGAGGTTCGAATAATGTCACGGGCGAAGCCGGGCGGGAAAGCTAGTACGTTACAGATTTATATAAATTTGTATGGAACCGCGGGCTTCAACTCGTGTATTATAATAACTGTTTATATGACAAAGGTTCAAATAATACGGTGGTCGTTAAAGACAAAAAATACGAGTAGGTAGGTAAAAAGTATGCTTGACAGCCAAGCCAGCGTTAGGCTGGAAAAGGGCGTGCTCCGTTAGTTTGGACACGTCCAACGAATGAGTGAGGAACGATTGACGAAGAATATATATTGTACGAAAGTAGAGGGTAGAAGGAGTCAGGGTAGGCCGAGACTTACACATGAAGACCGCGTGAGCAGATTGACTCAAAAACGGAAAAGTCAAAAGTATTCGGATACCCAGACGTGAGTGTATGAAGAGATTGATGAATCTTAAAGAATCGCGAAGCCTGGCGATCTGTTCTCTCTGACGACCCTTTTATTGAATAAATAAAAACTTTTTAATGTTAAAATAAAAGTAATAAGGCGATAAAGTGATATATCCGTGACTTTGTAAATCCGTAAATCCAATAAACGTATATTTCACAATTTAAAAGTGATCGGTTAAACGAGTAGCTATTTAACATGCTAGCCGAGGACATCGTTGGAAGGGTAACAAATTGAATAATTATTCAGGGCTGTTGTACGGGCTGTGTCGATAATCGTGTGCTGAACTGCTGACCCGACTCTTTAGCGGCCAATTCACAACAACGTAGACGAGAAACTTGTTGTGGTCTTTTAGATAAACACTTAAGATGTTTTTAATTTTATTATTAGTTTTAAAACAAAGTATTTTTAGATTTGCTTTTATAAAATTTGAATGTATTTATAATGATTGACTAAGTAAAGTTCAAGAGTTCAAGTGCCGTCTGAACCATATCTCTTTGTTTATTTTAATAAAAATTGTATATTTGGGATTTGAGATTCTTACTCCATAGTCAAAATTTTGAAATATTAAAAAATGCCCTTATTTGTGTTTCATAAACGATTCGTGCGTTAAGCATCTTTCACTACGATGGGTAGCCATTTGTTACATTTATTTGTGTTTCATAAACGATTCGTGCGTTAAGCATCTTTCACTACGATGGGTAGCCATTTGTTACATTCTTATTTTCGTGCTTTCCATGCTTTGAAAAGGGTTCTAAGCCTTTGACCGTGTACCAGTAACATGATAGTCGCTAAGCTACCCTTGTGGGTAGTTACAAAAATTTCAACAGGTAATCACAGTCTAACCTTGTTTTTTTTAAGAACGTCAATATTGTCGGTAGTGCGAAAGTAAAACCGTCGGGGTTGTAAATGCTATCGACAACGTGACCACTTTTGATCCGGTGGTTGTTTAAAAAAAGGAAAACCATACACAGAATGCTACTAATGTCTTAGGAACCGCGAGGAAAAATTCGCATATACAAAAAATTGTGTTCCTCAACAAAATTTAGTACTTATGTAAAAGCATACCGACACAAAATATACTGTTATTTATTTCTTCACATAACTTCAGCCGAATATTTTTACTGAAGGTACTTACCTAAGTTTTTCCGCTCAAGAATTGTTATGTATTATGTATGAGAGTAAGAAAAATAAGCGAATTTCTCAATTTTGTTCAACATTCTTTCGCCATTTTTGCTATGAACAATTTGGATTAAACCTTTTGGTAATGTTGTAAAAATAAAAATATTACCGGAAATTTACTTTTTGGTTAGAACCTCATGTGCGATGAAAAGATTTCAGGAGGCCGTTAAAATAATTTGACGACTAATAGGTACTTTGTGTCATAGTTAACATAAGTCGTCTATAGTTTGGGGGTCTTACATTTTTTGTGTACTAAATGCTTTATAAAAGGAAGAATACTCACCTAAATTGTTTTTTTTTTATTACAAATATTTACCATGAAGCCCGTCACACACGTAGTACAATATATATTAATATGCCTTGCTATATTATATATTATAGTAAGCTACACACAGAGACGATGTTATCATTTATTTATTTAGCTTTCATTTATTGATTGTCGGCTTAGCGTCTGCAGTATTATTAATATGCGATAATATAATTACGGTGTACGGTCACTTGAATATTTGTTTAGAAAATATATCGTAATATGCCTTGTTATAATTTACATAAAATTTATTATAGCTACGTGTGTGACGGGCTTTATTAATAATCTGTATCTTAGATGATATCTGATCGTGTTGATATCGTATAGTGAGATGCGATCATGATTTTAATTTTATTTGTGACTAATCATATAAACGTGTAATAATTCCATGTTTGCAGTGCACCAGTAAACATAGCTACTTTTTATGACTGTACCACATATTTGTTATTTAAAATTAGAAGTTTTGGTTATGAAATGTTTATGTAATGTTGACAACTAAGTAGCCACTCATACTACACCTGAAATGATTAACAGACGACGCGCGACGCAAAAATGTCCACTCAGATGAACTAATGCTAGAAATAGGACATTGGTTACTGTGTCCATGTGACATTTACATTTGCGAGTGTTTCTGTGCTTCGAAAAGCTCGTTAAGCGGTTAGTCCCAGTCGACAGTATAGTGGCAGTCGTTAAGCCCAGTTGAAGGCCTTCAGCAGGTCACCACAGCCAGCGCTTGTCCAATTCAACACAGCAATGGGCTCACCACCTGTTGTGGGACAAAAATGCACACGGTGAAATGTGTGATAGTGTGCCTCTGCCTACCCCTTAGGGAATAAAGGCGTGAGGCTATATGTATGTATGTAAAATAAACGATACCTATTAACCTATTGTCAGCAAAAGTAAGGCTTGAACTTGTGAGTAGTTTGTATAGCTGAAACGATAATTGGAAAACGGCCAACAGTTTGTCGAACATTCTCCAATACGGGTACCATAGGCTGCCTTATTTGAACTCACCTAAAACACCAAGCATGTTTTGTGGCCTAGCTTAATCTTGCTGGAGTAAAAGGAGGAATCCGACCTATATTGTGGCGAGCGAGCTAGCATGATAAATTATTCCCGTGTTACACTCATTTTGCATTACAAACCTCGTTTTGAATCGCATAACTCCCAAAAGGAGGGCCAAATAACTAATAGCGGCTGAAACACTTAAAAAGAGCTTCATGTGTAAAGCCTAACTAATGTTACCTTTCAATTTAATTCATGGGTACACAGTAAATCCTTTATAAATACTTTATAATATTTATAATCATGTCCAAATTGTGGTCGGAAATGAACGTTGCAGATTTCATCATAGCTAAAGACTGGCCGTCATCTAGTCTCGATCTTAATCTCCTGTATTATGATTTTTAGATTATGGTATGCTCTAAACGCGTGTGTGAGTGAGTCCCTAAAACAATCCACAAGATTAAGTGAGCAGTGAAGAATTTCTCCATGGAGAAAGTGTTTCCATTGATAACTGGCATCAACGTTTAAACGACTTTATTTAAGCCAATGGCGATCATTTCGAATGAACTACATATAATTCTATTGTATTTAAGTTAAAGAATAAACTAACAATCATTACAGTAATTAATGATTTAGACAATAGAAAAGAAAGTATTTTCCTTGTAATATATTTATGGCAAGACTAGGTATAGATGTGTTGAATTAAACATGTCAGGGGGTGATTTGGTCCTTAACGATTTTATTTATTATTTTCATTGATTGAGTGATAGCTTTGATTGCGAACTGGCCACTCACGATTGTTAACAGGGGCATTGACATAATTTACTCATTAACAAATTTGTAGAAAGATGATCAAAGCTTAACAAGCTAGTATCGCTTTCGTACCCATGTGGTATTGCACTTCGTTAACCTATTAAATTTTACATTAAAATCGCTCACTTTTAAAATTCTGTACCTAGATTGCTAATCTTCTTAAGCCGCCCCTTTCGCAAGATGTGAAGTCTGACTTGTTCCTAATGTCCCCTTGCTCTGTCCCCCTAGAGGCTACACGGACAGATAGGAATACATGGTGATGACAGACCGGACAAAAATGTTTGATCTGTTCCCCTATAAGCAACGAGGGGTCAGTTCAAAGTTTATCTATTTTTAAACGATATTCTAATAACACCACTGATACATATTACACTTACACATACTTTACTATGAATAATAGGTTGAAATGAACAGGTGCAGGTTGTGGCCACCTGCTGTTGAATTTTTTCAAGCCCATTAGGCCTTCAACTGGGCTTAATGACTGCCAAGTTACTGGCTACATAAACCTAAAACCAAATTCTTAGAAGTAATAAAACACTCAGTTTTTTCCATATTTCATATTGTCTGTAACGTATAAACATGTCCCACTGCACTGTTTGCTCCTAGCAATAATTACGATGTTTTACTGTTGTCAATAATACAATGTTAAAAGATTAATTAACATGTAACACATTCACATGTAAATTAAACTGTAAATTAATTTAAATATATTTAATTTGCACATTCACATTTCAAAATCAGTTCAAAAATTTAGAATTTACATAATATCATAATATTCTATCTGTGGTGCATTCAGAGCATCCAACTAGAAAGTCATGCAATAGACAAGTGGAATAAATGAGTTCAAAATATGGAGAATTGTGTACTAATGTAACTGCCAAACACATGCACAGCCCATTCAATGAAAATATTTGAATGAACCAATCTCGCTGTACTATCTTTTGGCTTGAAAAACTGGCTATCGTAAAGATATACATTTTGGTTATTTTAAGGCTATGCTATTTCAGGCAAATATTTTGCATGAGATCGTTTGTAAATTGAAATATCGTCATGTGAAGAATTATAAAAAATAAGTGGATTCACTTATTTTATTTTGTACTACTTACCTAGTTTAACATACTCATAATACATTTATTATGAGTATGTTAAACTAGGTAAGTAGTACAAAATAAAATAAGTGAATCCACTTATTTTTTATAATTCTAGAGGTTTTAATCATTATTAAAACCTCTTAATTCGCTTTTGAGGGTCACGAAATGTTTACCGTCAGAAGCCCCTTTTCAAACATGGTAGGTAGCATAATTAGATTATACTTGTAGGTTTTCACTTACTTTTGCCCATAAGGAAATATTTTGACTAAATTATAAAAACTAACTAACTAGCAATCTTCACGCTGTATCCCTGACGGGGTACTAAATTATAATACGCTAGTAATTTATTACTCCGCCCACGTGGTAATTTTTATCAGTTCCCGTTTTCTATAGGAACTTGTTCCCGGGATAAAAAGTAGCCTATGTGTGTTTGTGATGTGTAAGCTAAATCAGATTTTTTTTTGCTCAGTTCAGGTGAAAATTCTTTCCACTGTATGAGAGTGGTACATCTGCCCGACACGCGTTGTTCAAGATCAAAAGGAAAGGGTGGGATTAGGTTAAAGGGCTCTTCAGACTCGCCGTGGTATATACGGTAAATTGCGGTAAAGTGGTTCAAACATTTTTGTTACCTCAGGACAATCTATAACGCGAATAGCACTTCTCTGCATAGCTTCTAGCGTCCATTAAGTACCTCGTAGAGTCATTCCAAAGATGAGAGCAGTTTTTAGTGTATAATCTGCTCCTTGTACAGAAGACATCTCTGGTGTGGCGTGAAGAACCGCCTCACTTTATTTTGAACTCCTAGCTTCCTTGAGGCTAGCCCTATACAGCTCTTTATATACGATTTGTGGTTGAGCTCTTTTCGGACGTCTATGCCCAGGATGTCTAGATTGTCCTTCATTGGTATTGAAACGTTTTAAAGAGAGGATAGGGGTAGGAAAGGGGATATTTAGCGATTGTAAATGCACACGCCTGTGATAACATCGGTACAATGGAGTAATATTATTCCCCTATATATTCATTCCCCTCCAGTTACCTGTGTGTGGACGGTCGTGTACAGTGTCACAGTTAATCAGTATCTAAAATTGTGTGTTGATAAATTTGCTATTGGCCGCTTGTGTATTTTTACATTTCCTGCTTGCACTTGCGGGTGATTGATGGAGCTATTCCACCCACTGGGAGGGGCGAGAAAGGGATAAATATACGACTAAAAGTCACTTCTAATTAACTTGGTCATACATTGGCCGCAAGGGTTTGAACCCGAACATCTTGGGCCGCTAGCAACACGAATAGCGGCGAGGCGCTTCGTTAACTACTCGGCTACCTGTAGCTGTGACGTAACAAGCGCAGTTGTCGACCACTTGACGCAAGCAATACACTCCGTCACTCATCGGGTGAGTCATCGCTGTTAAAGCGTTTTGTTTTGTTGTACCAAACTACTGTTGGCGTAAATTTTAGAACATAGCAGTATAAATAAAATAAACAAAGATGCTTAAACGAACACCTCCTAAAAAGACGCCTAACAGCGAGGCAGTGCCACCCCACCATAGCTCTGAACCTGACTTAACAACGCCCAAATCAAATTTAGACCTGAACCGAATTGGTATGAGACAAAAACGCAAACATGACTCTGAGCATACTAATGATTTAAAATCACTTCGTGAGGAGCTTTTGTCCTCTTTTGCAACTTTGAGAAGGGAGCAAAGTGAAAAATTTGAGAAGCTACAAAATGATATGCAACAAATAAAGGCGCAAAATATAGATCTTCAGGCCTCTGTCGAATTCTTGGGGCAACGATATGATGAGCTCATGGAAAGGTATGTACAGCTCGAGCAATCAAAGAAGAGTAATATGGCGCATATTAAAGCGCTAGAGGACAAGGTTGAAATCCTTGAGCGCAATACAAAATGTACAAGCATTGACATACGTAACTTGCCAAAAAAGCCTGGCGAAGCTAAAGAGGATATTCTGAATATGGTGCTGTCCCTCGTGGCCGCTATGAATACTCCAATCCAGGCCCATGAAATCAGGAATGTGTACCGCCTGAACAGCAACAGAGGTGCACAAACGGCTGCACCCATCACGGTGGAATTTGCGAGTGTTATTTCTAAGGACACGCTACTTTCTAATATTAAAAAGTACAACAGGGAACACAAGTTCAACAGACTCAATTGCTCCCACTTTAACTTGGAAGGTAACACCCCTATTTACATTTCTGAAAGTCTTACATCGAAAGCGAAAAAACTCTTTTACCAAGCACGCGAGTTCACTAAAGCGAATGATTTTATGTATTGCTGGACATCATATGGGAAAGTCTACATCAGAAAAGGAGAGGGAGAACCTGCGAAACGAATTGACCATGAATCTGACTTTGGTAGCCTGGTCAAATGACTGACATCTGATAAATACTTCACGAATATGGTGATGGAGCGATATCTTATTGTTGCCTTGTGTTTCTTTTTAATGTATAATATTGTATTTTTTATAGATTGTAACTGTATTAAGCTATTTCAACACCATGTATCCTGCACGTACATTCCAACGTATAATAATTACTATTCACAAACACATAATAGACACACACTATCATACACAAATAAATACTCTAATACCTATAATAAACACATACTACATATACTGCTGACTTATCTAGCATCAGAGACCATAAATCATAACACCTTCATGACTGGCGATCATTTATTTATACCAACCCTAATATCAATATCTGATAACTGTAATGCTTTAAAGATACATTTTCTATTAGATTCTAACGTTTTACAAGCAATAGTGTTTAAACGCCGTTTCGTATCAAACTATTATTTAAAAAGTACAACTAAAAATTACTATCACCTTGCAAGTGAATCAAACAGATCCATTGGCATCCATATTTATATCCAGATCAACGATACAATAATATCTAATTTTGAAACTTCTAAAAGAATACCTTTTACCCTTGGGCATTTTCAACATACCCCTTGTCCATATTGCCCACTTTCACACAACCAAAGGGACTTACGTATGTCACATAGCAATGTATTTGTTATCTACAGTTCTATAATTAATTTCATAATACAAAATTTACTGAAAAAATATTTTAAAAATGCTAATAATTCATTATTATTTGCCGAAACAATGGATAGGCCTGTGTTGATTATCTACAGTTTTATAGTAAAATTCATAATACAAAATTTACTGAAACAATATTGTAAAAGTTCTAATAATTCATTATTATTTGCAGAAACAATGGATGGGTCTTTATACTTACTAATTAAAAATTCGATTCGCAATGTATAGCCAAAGAAGTAGATGAAACAAGTCAAATAGAATGCCTCTCTTTAAGCGACCCTGTGCTATGTGGGCGCATATTAAATTACAACCCAAAACAAAACAACTCCTTAACAATAATTAGTTTCAACATCAGAAGTGTGCATTGTAACCTTGACACTTTCTTGGCTTATATCACTGCTATGGCTGTGCCGATAGATATAATAGTCCTTTCAGAATGTTTTACAGAAATAATTAAACCACCGCCAAATATATCTGGTTACAACACATATTGGACCCGAAATAGTTTAAACAAAAATGACGGCATAGTAGTTTATGTACGACTCGAAATCGGCTCATTCGCTATGGAGCCGTCAATAGTCGAGGGCAATTGTCTGGTTCTTACGATTGAACCTGATTATACAGTAGTGTGTTCTTACCGACCACCATGTTTCGGAAATCCTAGATATTACTTGGAGTCGCTCGATAAAGTTCATACAAGAAATCTTATTTTTACTGGCGATATAAACATCGATATTTTACCGGAATGCTTAGAGTACTCGTCTCATAGCTATTTGAATTTAATGGCTATGTATGGTCTCCAACAAGATATCATAAAACCAACAAGGATGGGAAAAACATGTCTAGACCATTTCATGGTAAAATGTGAGTCTAGTTGGAAAACAGTGGTCTTCAATCAAATCATAACTGATCACTCTCCTATACTATTACACATTTACCATTCTACAATAGTTAAGAAGAGGATAATGTCCAATAGAGTGGTTACGAATTATAAAGCTGTAAATGAGTCGCTTACCAAGGAAGACTGGACAGATTTGTATCACACTACCGATACAAATACTGTTTCACAAATTTTAACAACAACGTTGCATAATGTCATCTCGGCTAACTCACATACGATTACTTTTTCAAATCGGCATAGACCATTAAAACCATGGATTACACAGGGTGTTGTGAAATGTATACGAAGGCGTAATAAGTTACACAAGGTTGCGCTCCAGGACACGAACGATACACAACAACTACAAATATTTATAAAGTACAGGAATACATGCAATCAAATAATAAAAAAAATTAAAAAAAGAGTATTACGCGAAAAAATTTCAAACAGTCAATGGTGATATAAGGGAAACATGGAAGACAATAAAAGAAGTGTGTAACATAAAGCAAAAAAACAGCCAGGCCGATGAACTGCTGCACATCGAAGATACGCCAGTGGGAGCCTTAAACACTGTCAATAATTATTTTACTAGTGTTGGAGGTGCGCTGGCGGGTCGCTTGCTTGAAATGTTGGACAAGACAGAGCAAGAACTAGCACGAGAGGCCAGGAAAGACAACTCACCGCTAAACTCCATGGCGTTCACACCTACTGACCCATGGGAAGTGAGAGGTGTAATTCTTGGCCTCAAATCGCATAGTGCTCCCGGATGGGACAAAATTACTACAGACGTTCTGAAACAAAACGCCTCAGTGCTTAGCCCACCTATAACTTATCTGTGCAATTTAAGTATGGAAACGGGTATCTTCCCCACCTTGTTTAAGTTTGCAGTGATTTGTCCGATTTTCAAGTCAGGCAATAAATGTGAGCCTAACAACTACCGCCCTATCTCTCTTTTATCAACACTTTCTAAGATACTCGAAAAAATCATCAACAAAAGACTAATTGCGTATCTTGAAAAAAATAAATTTCTTAGTAACAATCAATTCGGCTTTCGACAAAATAAGTCTACTGAAGACGCTGTACTGAAGCTCACATCTGCTCTCGTATCGTATTTGGACAAAGGAGAGAAGTGCCTGGGTGTCTTCCTAGACCTTCAAAAAGCCTTCGACACAGTATCCATTCCGATTTTACTAACCCGTCTGGAGAATGTTGGTGTAAGGGGAGTGACCTTAGAATGGTTCAAAGATTACCTGTCCCACAGAAAGCAGCGTGTTAGGGTGCAGAGTCAAGAAAGTGATGACTCCATCTGCAAATATGGCGTGCCCCAAGGTAGCACACTCGGTCCATCGTTATTTCTCATTTACATAAATGAACTGTGTAGTGCTGTTGATCTGCCAGGACTGCAACTATTAATGTATGCTGATGACACAGTCCTCATTTCACATGGTTATACATGGGATGCTGTATTTGATTTGGCTGGAAGTGGACTCGCTAGAGTAGCTGCCTGGTTGGAAAATAGCCTGCTGACTCTGAATACCACAAAATCAAAATACGTCTGCTTTACTAAGACAGCAGCTGGACGACCCGATGCTAGCAATATCCTACAAATTCATACCTTCCCGTGCAACGGAAGAGCTGACCATGCCGCCTGTGATTGTGATGCTCTGCTGCAGGTAGAATCAATAAAGTACCTTGGTGTTACAATTGATGAACATCTAAGATGGAACACACATCTAGAGACCACAATAGGTAGGATTAGAAGGCTGATCTTCATTCTTAGGAACCTTCGCTCTATAGCCGACACTACACTACTTGCTCAAACATACCGTGCATTATGCGAATGCCTTCTCAGATACTGTATTTGCGCTTGGGGTGGAGCGGCGAAATCTCTTATGATAAATCTGGAGAGGACACAACGTGCAATTCTGAAGATGCTTCTCCGTCTACCGTATAGACACCCTACAAATACTCTCTATGAAATAGTAAATGTCTTATCTGTAAGGAAGTTATACGCATATGAAATCTTAAGAAGATTCCATAAAAAAACAGTGCCAACGCTACCTGCACAGCGTAAACGAGTGGAACGCTTCCCTGCGCCATTATTCAAAACTAGTTTTGCGCAAAGACATTACAGCTTTCTGGCTCCATATATATATAGACAATGCAACAAAATCAATAAAATAACTAAATTAAATAATAACAAATTAAAGAAAACTATAATAAATTGGTTGGAAACAATGAATTATGAAAGTATGGAAAAGCTTATAACAGTTGTCAGTTGAATACACCGTACATTATCATACACCACGCTAACACACAAGCACTAAAAAGACCAACGAAAATACACGAAAATACACGCACGCATAACACAAACACACACGCACAAACAACACATTTTCACGTACTCGTACGAGCGTGCACACGCACACACAGCATCCAAATGACACGTACTGTACTCACAAACATGGATATAAGGTTAAACACTTACCATAATAGTTTTTATGATGTAACTTTTATTTTGTACAACTGACATTAAACTGTCATTACTGTGTAATCATATAGAGGGGAATATACTGACTTCTGCAACACAGTATTAACTAGCGCAGGAGTCAGGGGTTCCACCATCAAATATGTAGAAAGTTTATATGTCAATAAAGATTATTATTATTATTATTATTATATTAGCTTACTACAACAGTACTTTGGAGAAATACTAGATCAGAATTTAAACTACAAAACACACATTGATGATTGATTGATTTGTATATTCAAAACACTTCGTTATTTTACCAACAAAACAATCATGCGAACTGTCTACTTTGCTTTAAGCCAGTCCATCATCATGACATACTATATTGTCTGCTGGGGCGGCGTTGCAAAACATACCCGAATGCCACTAAAGACAAAATTCATAGAGCAATCCTAAAAATAGCCACCTGTAGACCTTAGATGTACCCTACTATAACAGTTTATGGAGAGTGGAATGTTCTCAATGTAACACAACACTTCATTCTGACTCCAACATAAACAGAAACAGTTCACACCAATCACAAAACAACAAAAGAACACAATTTGTACATTACCCTACTCATACTTCGCACGAGTCAAAACATTATTTTTCTAACAAGGACCATTCTTGTACAACGAAATAAATAAACATTTTCCAATTCATTTCCTTCCTGAACACAATATTAGCTTATCATATCTCTAAACACTTATATACGAGTACATACACAAAATCGCTAGTACCAAAGATAATCTATTGACAAGCACCACACTTAGAAACGCACATACTAATACATACTCACACACGCGCATACTGCACACACACACACACACACTCTAACATATCTATAAGTTTTGGTTGACTTGTTGACTGGTTTAATCGGCTTATTGTGTAAGACGTCTCTAACCCATGATTTAATGATTATTTCAATGTGTAGTATTTCTTTAATAGTTACACTTTAAATGAATCTACTATCCTTAACACAGACTATTCTATTAAACTAATCTAATTATCAAACTAAGTTATACGCTAGAAAAACAGTAAGCAAAACTTTGTAACTGTTCGATGAGCTTCTACACTAATATGCAACTCAAGTAAAAGCCATTATGTAACTATTTTATAAATAAACCACTATTATTATTATTCCGCAAGAATAGTATGATTGAATCACTTTCCGTATTGCGAGAATTTCAAATGAGTAAAGTTTCAGCTGCATGCACAAACAGTCAGTTGAGAAATAGATTCAGATTCACCGACATCAAATTTAATATAGCAACTTGCTTTGTCTACACGTCATGTTACTTTATTCTCGTATTGAAGAATGTCCATTTTTAGTCATCATCATCAGTTTGGTTCAAAGTTGACAACAAATTAATAACTAACTTATAAAGGTTCGACAGTGTAAAAATGTAAG
This sequence comes from Thumatha senex, assembly GCA_948477245.1. Lineage (NCBI taxonomy): Eukaryota > Metazoa > Arthropoda > Insecta > Lepidoptera > Erebidae > Thumatha > Thumatha senex. Next base: position 11,599,957 of record OX419732.1, on the reverse strand, counting down.
TTAAAATATTCTAGTTTTAAATTTAATTATGCCGTTCAAAATTTTTGTTCAAGTTGCTGGGAGAATGAGTTATTTTTAATAAGAATTAGATTAAACTTAGTTATTCTTGCAAACATAATTACGAAAAAAGAACTGAAAAGGTAAATGTGGCGACCAGCGCCACCTAGCGTAAAGCTATCGAACTACATCGATACTAAGAATCCTACATCGCGCTATGAGAGTTCTCACGCTGAAGAAATGATATATACAACAGCCCAACATCAACCGTTGGGCCGCGGCCCGCCAGGCGTGATCACCTTGCCTGGTCGGAGGATCCTCCCTTTGTGTCGGAGGAACATCTCCACCCGTTCCTTCAGTAAAGAAAGGGTATAGTAGGCTTACATAAAAGATATCATGTCTTATTAAAACAAAAACATTTTGCAATGGGAAAAATCAAAATCCAATAACACTTCACTATTTTATTAAACACAAAGTATTGCTTTGCCGAGGTTTAGAATATCTTAATTTATTTAAAATTGTATAAAGTAACGGTTTTTTATGGCTAAAAGATAGCAGACATGCATGCTATGCATGGTACATAGCATAATGCCAAGCTGATGGATAGTGGCCAATTTAGCCCATGGACGTTTGCTACACTAGAGGTGTGGCAAACGTCCATGGGCTAGGTAGGTAGTATAATATTTGGTTTAAACATTACAGTAAGTGTAACATCAGACAATAAAAAATCTACGATTAATGAAATATTTTTGAAGTTATACTTTTATGGCGCGTTTAGAAAAAATGATGACAGTGAAATTTTTCAAGCCACCCATAAGGCCTTCAACTTGGCTTAACGACTGCCATGTTACTGGCAACCGGGATCAACGGCTTAACGTGCCTTCCGAAGCACGGAAACGCTCGCAAATGTAAATGCCACACCCATCCGTGACTAGCCAAAGCGAAAGTTGCTTGACGCAGTGATCCTTTACAGGATACTCAGTCAGCGGGGCCACGAGCACTTCAACATACTTATCTACATACATAATTTTAATTTCCAACAATATTTACATGTTCAAATATTACGTAATATATTTTTTCTTTGAAAAATGAAATTATAATATTTAACCATATTTTTATATTTTATATTTATATTTATATTTAACCTATTTCATTTTAGAATAAACTACAGTTAGTAATGTAAATCGTTTAAATACAAATGAGTTTACAAATAGGCTAGAATGTAATCCCCATATCAATCACACTGATCAAATTTTGGCTCATTACGAAAATTAATTAGCTCAATATCATGGTTGCGGGTATACATTATACCTAGTAAACCTAATAACTGTTTCAACAATATACTGATTGTCATAATTACAATTACTATAAGTAAATTGAACATGTTGAATTCCTTAGCAGTGAAGTGCCACACCAATGCCACGATAAGGTACTCATATAGTGTCTTCGTGATAGGTTACCTATAAGTCAACCTACCAGTATTTTTGTCTTTTGTTAAAATATATTTGAAATTTAATAGGTCCCACATATACACATACCTCAAGCTTATACTCGTATTAGCTTACTTTGGGCTAGATGGCGCTGTGTCAAAAAATGTACCACAATATTAATATTATTATAAACACGAGTCGCTTACGTGGTACCGTGACGTTTAATATATTGTTTGTATTTGATAATACGAGTTTGATAGTCCGAGACTACTAGGACTTTAATTGGTCGTGCTAATTAGTGTTTAGCACGTAAGACCTTTTAGCCTTTTTATTACCTCCACCATACACCATGGCAGGTAATATACGATTCATTTTAAAAGAATCGCCCAGGATTTATATCCTATCATACGAAAAAGGATTTGGATCATCCATCATGTGATGTCAACCTACGTCACAGGACAATCTTTCCATCTCAATCCAATGAAGTGCTCAATATGCGCATATGCTATATTACTAAGGTAAGGTGTTATATTACAATTCTAAAACTAAGTATAATGGAGAAAATAATTGTTTTTTGTTTCAGATACCAGCCGATGATCGATTTTAGCAAGTGCAATATCACTACTGGTCTACCTATTAAGTAGCATTTAAAATATGTATTTATATGGACTCAAGATAATATTCAGTGGGCCTATTACGTGCTTAACTACAGGTATTCCCACGATTTTTGGCTAAAAAGACATCTTGGAGAGGATCTTACAATATTCTTTGGTCATACTAAAATGAATCAAAAAAAGTTACTGACCACATTTGAAAAAAAAGAACATGTTTTTACATTCCCACGCAACGCCATCAAGCTTAAATTCAACTTATATAGTTTTGTACAATGTGATCTAGATGCTGATAAATTTAACACACAAACCAATAAAAAAAGATTTTGATCTTTAATAATTCTTATGAATACAAATATCACTTATGATATACTAAAATAGTGTGTTAAATTACTTTATTTAACACAATCGATTCGGCCCCGCGTTCGGGGTTAAATGTAGTAACTAATATACATACATGTATTATACAAATAAACCATTCTTTTGAATCACTCTATTGATTACTGCAAACTGCATTAAAATTCGTTGAGTATTTTATGATCTAAACGAAAGACTGCGGCAGCGACTTCAATTTTATGATCCTTAAAATTATGATCGGTTATTGTCGTATTTTATTGGAGGCCATTAGTTAAGTAAACGCATATCAAACATCCACAGTAATTTAAATATACTAATTACAAATTCTGTTGCAGGACCGTGTGTTGTGGCGTGAATTGGAATAATACTTCAACCAGTGGACTGACTGATTTGATTGCTTTTGATTGAATTAAAAATTCAATTTTTAGCTGAAATTGAATAGGTTGTATTGTTAGAATATTTTGGTACTTATACGCAGCAACAGCGTATAAAAATAATGTCGGACGTTTTTTTACGTATTTTACCGGTGGGCCAGTGATAACTCTTTTGACCTTTTACAACCGCATTGATACGCGCAAATCCATCGTTCAGATATTTTTAATACACATTAACCTTCTTTGCTTGCATACTGTTCGGAAGAGGATGGTGTCGAGTGCCACTATGTAATAAACTTATAATCAACACCGCATCTAATAGCGTTGTATTAGATTATGTGCTTCGAGCATCGTAACAAGAGAGCAGCTGTTTTCAAACTACATTATTGTGATGAAATTGTATGGCGTTTTGTTGATCCTTTTAAAATGAACCGAATCTCATAGGATATAATATTTATGCCGTGTAATTTTTAAGAGATTATATTTGATAACACTCCTGCCTACCGCTTTTATGCTTTAGCTCCTTGCATTACATCTCTCGCATTTCCCTCACTTGATTACACAAAATAAAGCTCGTGAAATATAGATAAGGATGGAACAGGCAACATTGCGAATACTGAAGCATGCACAGAAGATTTTTCTGTATTATGTAAGTATTTTTTTTAAATGAATAAGTCTAACGATTTTACTCTGACTAGGCTGAACTCTTTTAAGGAATAGCCAACTCACAATTATTTTGAAAGATCTATCCAAAGAAAACTAACACCACGAATGTACTAATATTATGGTAAAATGTAAAACAATTTTTTATTTGGAGATCCGTTTAGAAAATTCTAAATTTTAAAGAGCTAATTTTGTTCAGGTTCGTGTGACCGCTTCCCTCCGTCTCTGTCTGATAAGTCGTTGTGTTTTGATATTTGAAAAATATTACAATAGTAGCAGTAGTATTGGTTTTAAACAAAAACCCATTAAAAATACAATTTGGTAGAATCTATAAGCGAAATATCGAAAATTAATTTTGACAATCCCTTTTAGTAGCATTGATTTACTACCGCCGCAATGCTGCGGTGTTCGCTTGTTTAAAACAAGAAAGCTATGATTACATGAATTGTAAGTAATCAATTCCAGAGCCACACAAACAAGAACTGCAAACATTTGTTGAGAGTTGAATAGAAAAACAACAATCTGTGTCAGGTTTTCCTTAAGAATGGGCTGCGGAAAACATTGAACATAAAAAAGTCATAGTACGCCATATTATCATCACAAATCCACATTTTTTTGTAAACAAAAACTTGTGTACATTAAAGATTTATAGCTGATCGAGTATCTTAGTCTATTATTTCCACATGTAAGTCTTCGGTAATATGCTGTGGCCCTAAAATACGTTTCTCCCAACATAGGGTGAAATTAATTTACCATAATTTAATATTATTATTGTACTAAGAGAGCAGATTTCACGTTAAAATTTTGTACATACGAGTATGTCTCGATTTGTAATTGTTTTGTTTCTTGACATAAGGTTATTATTTGAGATGACAAGATGCGTGTTTATGTTTACTTGTATGTTTACATCTACCCTTCACGTGAACGAACTTACCTTAAGAAACAAATTCATGTAAATGAAACTAAATTGCAATGTAAAGATTTGGTTAGTAACTATTACTGTTGTAGGAAATGCTCTCGTTTTTTCGAAAATAAGTCTTTAATTTTGTACTATGGATTGGAAAATGTTTTACGTGATTTTTATTCTTTAACTATTTTGTTAGAAAAAATGTATTAAAGTAAAATCATTTCCTACACTTTATGAAATCACAGTGCCGTAACTGGAACAATCGGGTATAAATCTCTTTAAGATGACACGGTTTCAACAAACTTACACTTACAACAACGGTTTCTTTCCTCTAAACAGCTTTCATACATACACACGTATATTAGACAACCTGTTTTTGGTATGGGTTGACAGAGTTCAAATCTTCAAACGTGCACCTATCTTAGAACAGACAGTAGCGATAGATACTTGATATTGTGATTACACTTTACAGAACACACAAAAGAGACTACGGGATTTAAAAAGATGCCATTTTTCTATTTTCTCACAAGTCGTGGCAATTTAGTTAACACAGCAAATGGTAAGGGCAGGTCCTTGTTACAAGCACCAACAATTTTCTCTAAGCAAGGTCCCGAAAATGTGATTACTTACCGCGGCTACAGGCTTCATGTTAAAACTTCTGTAATTGTGTCTTCTCAAGTTCTTGACTATGTAAATCTTAATTTACGGTATTAAGCTGGGGACGTGATTGTGAATAAATTCATGGATTTTAATAAAATCTTTGCGAAAACTAACTTCAGTAATCATCGAAATAAATTTGCATGGATTTAATGTTTGGTTAATATAATTTGCTGGCGTAGTAAGAATAATTAATGTCATCAAACTGATATAAGTTAAGATGTGAATAGATTAATAAAGTGAATCCTGACTTCAATGTTATAATCATAATGTTACTTTGTAGAATGTCTACCATAGGTCGTCACTTTGAAACAAAGCATTTCGTATAATTGAGTTTCGGAAGTATCTAGCCTAAAATAAATTTGGAAAGGTTTCAAATTGCTGTCGTAATTCAATCAACTCAATATCACAGTAATCAGAGATAAATAACGTTTGTTCTATCGACAAAACAATTTTTCTGTAATACCATTCAAGCCTATACTACAAAAATGCTATTAGGACCCTTCGGTTAGCACTCTGCGTAGACAACGTTTCAATCCAATCGAAAGTACCTCTCTTACGATACACCCTGCTTTGGGATTGGGATGAACGCCTTTATAAATGATACGTACCGTTTAGGGTCCCAAGTACCTTCTATGACAATTGGTGATATTTTATCTACTGTTTTCCATTATTTTAAACGAATTGTTTGATTAGAAAAAGTTAAAAATATGTGTATTGGTTCTGACACATGTAATTTGAAAAAAAAAAAGTGTTGTAACAAAGACTCGACTCTAATTAAAATTATACGGTGCTCCTTTAAGGCGGTGTTCAGCCAGATAACTTCATATACCCTTTTTAAAGGAAGTTCCTGGTACCCTGTCCAGCTATTGTCGCCAGCACTTGACAACTTCTCCTCGTTGGTTTGGGCTTACATCTGCTAGACTAGCTTACCTGGACCGTTACTCAGGCTCATGGAGAACGGAAATCTTTTTGTGATCTCCGGTGCCCAGTGCGTCTTTTCGGCACTGGAGAGAGCTTCTCCTCTCCCGTTGCCTCTCAGTTACCTCAAACATGGCAAAGTCTTTCCTGATTCAAGTCCTATCTATATTAATAAAATACCAGGTGACTCACACACCTATCAATGCCCAGCCGAAACCCTGGAACTTAGAAACTTGAAATCTTAGAGTAAGCTATTTTTATCATCCATCCACTAAGAAAATAATTTCCAAAATTCCTCACCTGAATAGGAAGTTGTAGTTACGGTTGAATCCCGGACACTGTTGATCTCCAATTATTTTAAATACTAAGCAAATAACAGACTAGAATTAGATGTTGCAGAGGAGAATCACGCAGAAAATGCGTGGTATCACTCAGAAAATGGTATACCTACCAGAATTTAAAAAAAATGCGGTCACGCTGGACGAAATCGTCAGATATTGCAAAGAAACTTAGGATAAGTGAGATGCAAGGTCTTGTCTCACTTTAGGTTAATTGAATAAAAAATTAAGTACACAAATATGTTTAAAATATAATAGTTTTAAAAGTTCTAAACTATAACATAGAAACTTACGAAAAGTAAGGTTGGTATTTGTGAAGCAGAATAACAGAAAAGCTCGCCATTTGGGAAAATACGGCCGTCTAAATTAGATAAAAGTCAAAGTACACTTCTTCTTTATTTCGTAGTAGTGAAACTTAGGAAAAAGTACATCTTTCGTGGGAAACAATTCATTTTTTGTACGACATTAGAGAAATCCTCAGAAGCCCTATTTAGAAAATTGCCTTCTCTATCGCGCCAGTGGCTAACATAGTTCGGCTTGACCTCGATCTTTCGCTATGTCCCTTTTATGTATCCGATTTAAAAATCTTAAATATGTTGCAAACAGAATATCGATTCATATTCCTGATATTTCTAAACAAAGTGAATAAAAAGGAATATTTTCCTTTTTATTCACTTTGTTTAGAAAAAGTCTATAATCTATGAATGTAAAAAAAATTAAAATGTTTTGATATTTTGGAGTCTCTTTGTTGTTAAAAAAAAATCATTTTTTTAAACGACAAATTAGTAAGTTAGTTTAATATAAATTTATTTGTCTATTTCGGTAGATGATAAGACTATGTTACTCAAAAGTAGACTTCATCTGTACTCTAAATTCAAAACACTAAACCTAAGAATAAAATCTAAGCAGAAACAAATTACAAATTTGAGACAGCTTTCTCTTCTACAATAAAACAGTAATATAAAAACAAAATTGTAATCATTTATCAGTATATTATGTAAAAGAGATATATTGCCAGCTTAATATGGCGTACAAAATGAGCCATTATTAATTATGAACGTAGAGCACTGTATCGAATGGATTCATTTCAATCAAAACTGCCAGAAATATCAGTTACATTGTTAATAAAGCTTTTAAATGTCAAAACAATGTTATTCTCCTATAATTCATCATATGTATGTAATAAATATATATACTTGTTGAAATGACATAGGCAATTTGTTGAAAATTTGCAAGCGATTCATAATTTTGCTGGACATTTTTAAATAAATTAAACATAACATACTTAATAAAACACAAAAACGTTCATCGTCTAGTAAGGGGTCATTAGTTTTGTATAAACCCCGAAATAAAGTCTAAATCTTATTTAGGTCAGCTGGGACGTTAGCTCTTTTCATAAGGTCACGTTTCATGAAAAGTCATGTTCATTTTCTTACAGCCTTAATGCGTAGTTGACAGGCTATTTGTCTTTAATGTAAAAAGGCCGGCTGCTAATGATAATATCAATTTTTACTCGATTTCATCAAAAGTGTTTTCCCTGCTGCAAACCCTATCTGTATTGAAACCCTGAGGTTTACTTGTATTTGGCTGCTAAAAGCAGTAGGTAGCGACTGTCGTCTAACCTGCCAACCATGTAAGGGCGCCTGTGTCAATGCCTCGTCCGTTAGTCAGCAGGTGCACCGCTAGTAGGAGGGTGTCTTAGGCTCCAGAGATCAAAGGAAGTTTCCTTTACACTCATTTTAATTTTGCTTAGTAAAAAAAGAAATATTACCATAATTTATTAAGAAGAAACATTCATTAGTTAACCATAACGATGAGTAGAGATTTACTTAAAAAACTTACTGCGAGGCATTAAATGTGAGCCCTCAGATTTATCCAGCATGATTAATCGCAATCAGAGTGTGAGAAATGAGATGACATCGCTCTTTAAGAATAAAAGTGCAAACGTCGACACAACTTTGAAATGAAGTTTGAATCGAGTTGCGAATTTAGACAGGATTTTTCGTCACGATCTTATAAAGATTTGAAAGATTGACGAGTTTTTTCAAGTTATTTTTAGAAGTACTTGATGTGTAATCTTTATATGTTCTAGACTTATCAGGCTGTTCAGTCAGGAATTTATTCATTGAACAAAACTGGCAATTATATTTTAAACTTGTGTGTGTGTGTGTGGAAAAATCTTAAATAAATTCCAGAGAGAAATTATTGAAACAATTAAAGTAATAAAAAATGCAAATTTATATTAAAAAATTGTCATCTAAGCGCTATATCGATAAAGAAGGATTAGAGCCATTGGATTTCAATTAGGTCAAGGATCAGATAAGTAAACATATCCCACCTTTATTAACCATTACCTTGACCAGTAACGGTGTCTTGTTATGATTCCTCACATGAGTGGCAAATATACGTGGTTGCATTTTCTTTTACTAGTACGTGTAAAAGTGTAACACCACCAACACTATTTTATAGACTCTTAGCGGAAACGACAAAAGACCGGCTAGAGACAGGTGCTAATAAAAAAAATTGCGACGGTGTCGTGGGACACCAGGTAGGAACGAAGTTCGAAGTTTCGAAAAAATTAATGTAGAAAAAAATAATATAAAAATAATTATTAAATATAAAAAAAACTAATGTAGAAAAAAAAACACCCTCTCCCTCACCCTCACCCTCACCCTTCCCTCACCCTTACTCCTCACCCTCACCCCTCACCATCACCCCACCCTCACTAAAAGAGGGAGAAAGATAACGGTATTATACACTACTCGCGTGTGTGCATACGACTTTCGCGCCTGCGCACGTCTCATTTAACGGTTTTATTCCACCCAATTTTTTTCACCCAATTTTTCTTACGCTTTTACTATAACATATTTTTCAGTTCGGTCGCGCAGCAAAATCCCTATCTCCTCCAAGCCTGCCATAAGTAACTTCGTTCCATAAAATATCACTAAATTCTATATTGTCCTTTCCAATTTAGAATTAACAGTACTGAACAAAGGTGTTTCTATTCCACTGGGAGTAATTAATTAAAGCAGGTTTTATGCTCCCCAATAATGTGTTGAAAATATTTACCTATTTCTTCAGAAACTATTGCCAAGTTCTTGAAACAGTTCAACTTCAACCATCTTACAAGGCTATAATCTTTTTCCACACTACCATGTCGACTACCTTCAATCCATTTCATCGTAACATTGGATGCGATTACTATACCATACAGACATTATTTTATTACCTGACCCTAAATTCAATATAAATTGAAACTAGCATTTCATCTAAAAAAAATAAAATCACATAATAAAAGTGAACCTGAATTTCAATTGCATTAAAGTACGTTTATGAAGATCTATCTATAAAGAACTACCTACTAACTAACTACTATATACTAAAGAACTACCAACGAATTCATGATCAAAACTAATGAACTATAATACACACAAGATTTGCTATCACTAGTCTTTCTAATGACAATAAATCAGCATCTCATGTAAATTGTCCTTTCTTCATTATTCGTTCCCAGATCCGTGTTGATTACTTTCCGAGCAACAAACGCAACGCTCCAACACCAATACACACTCACATTTCTTTAATGTGTGTCAAACCCCACGCTGTTTATCATGACGTCACTTGTTTTTCGAACGTGTTCCGCATGGGAAAAATATATTGTCCAATTAATTAGATACTTTGAATGGATTGTGTGGATCGCCGTTATTGGCTGGAAAATTAAGGCGAATGCGATTGATTGTTCCGGTATAGGTAAACGATTAGTTAGCTGGTCTGGTACCTAAGACCGTTAAATTTTGGATTGTATTTTTACAGCCGTTGATTTTTATTCTCATGCATTTGGTGAATCAAACGGTCTCATTATATTACTCCATAATTAATACTCGTAATATTATATTTTTGTCATCTAACATTTTCGTGAAATATTGTATTGATAGACATTTTAGTTTATGTTTGTTGACAATGTTTCATTGCAGGCCGTAACTCAACATTACTTTATTCACCTTGCGTGATAAAATGTAAACCGAGTACGTGCGACAGATCGAAGGCATTTGATTGCCCTTGTGGGTGTTCAATAATATATATAACAAAAGCGGGAGTGGAATTCGTGTTGGCAGGTACTTCAACATTAAGGAAAATATATTACTTAATCTGTAGTTATCTATGCTCATCTTCAAAAAAGGTAATATATAGTGTAATATACTTCATTACAACATGACCAATGATTTCAAGAAGATCACACAAAACATCAATAACAATCACTAAACCTTACAAAGCAAGTAAAGTACGGTTTGCTATCGTACCATTAAATCGCCTTTGTACAACTTCATTTGACAACTTAATTCTATAAGGAGTATACGGCAAATCCTTCGGGCCCCGCTTAAGTCTGTAAATGCTGGATAAATCGTATCGCACATTGTGTAATGGCCCTAAGGGGTACAACGAAAAACTTCCCAAGAGCTATTAACTTTATTTAAGGGTGTTATAAAGCGTTTTCTACGTTATCGTATCCCTTGAGCCTAGTTCGGTATGTCCTTCAGCTATTGACATTTTGTCTCGAAAGACCAATAACCACTCTTACGTACGCAGGTGGCGGGTATCTTAATTTTTATAAAGTAATTAAAAAGTTAGGTTATTGAAACCGTGGCAGATATTTTTTATGAAAGACTTTTGAAGCTATTATGATTAATGAATGTAACTTATAAAATGATATACATGATATACTTTCTTATAAAACTCTTAATAAGAATGAAAAAATGTTGTTTGAAATTTTAATATTTGACTAACGCAATGTATCAATGTATCAAAGTATAAAGCAGTAACTGAAACTACACACTATAGCAAAGGCATTGTTCTAACCTTCGCAAACTATTAGTTTCTATTTTCGATAACGAATACTGGTAAAAGCCAATAGAAAAAAATTGGAAGGGCCTTAATTCACTTTGTCCCGAATCGATGAGAAAGAGGGTCCGGACATCATACCCGGAAACCTGTGTACGATAGAACGAACAAGAAAATTTAATGTCTATGGGTCAATGACAACAAATATCCCGGAAATGAGTCACTTCTCACTATTGACACCTACATTCAATTTGCTTTGTAGTGCCTATAAGCCTTTGTTGTGCTTTTCACTATATACTTTAATGATATGAGCCCTTTCATAGCTCGTTCTACATTTTAGTTATATATAAAAACGTTCGTAAATAGTGACCATACCAGCGAAGGCGGTTTCTGTACAGTTTTGTTATTAAAAGTAATACTAAAAAAACTTTCTTTAATACCTTACATACTTTGAAAAAGCAAATAGATCCTAAGCGCCATTCTTATCACAAACCTCCATAACTTAGCGTTAATTCTAAATGGTAGAGCGAACAAAGGTACATAAACAAATAGGATTAAATCGTTTTCCCCTGGGTTAACACGTACAAATTAAACAAAATATCTAGCCAGGGGAGGTAAAATTGTGAACTAACCTGCACCAAGTAATGAGTACTTAATGAAATTTGGAGAATGAAATATGGGGCTTTTTGTGTCTGCAATTGTCGTAATTCATTTTCAGTGTGTTTGGTTATTATTTCCGGCTGGCTTATGTTTCTCACTTGTTGTATTATTTTGTAGTTTGATATTATCATACGAAACATCAAACATGTAAACAGTACTGTTCAAATTGATAAATTTTTAAAGCCATTATTTGCTAAATTTCTCATAAAATCTCCTGGTTAGGCAAAGGTCACAGGTTCAATCCCTGTCTCGAATCGACTTGTCTTTTTCCACTGTATTAAAAATTTATGAGTACTATTCAAATTTTTATATAATATTTGTTGGCTGTAAATAGTAATAATAATAATATTTTTTATTTTTATTTTTGCCTATACTCATAGTGGCATTACAGGTAATTTGTTAGCTACTTCGGGCACCAGTGATCCACAATCAAATTATTTTATCTTTTATCACATAAATTGTTGATATCTTTGTTTTTGGTTATTGACAAATGATACGGCAATGGGCTCACCACCTATTACGTGGGACAGGAATCCACACGGTGAAAAGTGGGCATATAATATGCCTCTGCCACCCCTTCGAGGATAAGGCGTGATGGATATATATACAAATAAAGCATATTATTAAATATACAAAAAAAATTGTAATACATACTTTAACAACTTACTTGTAGTAAAGTGGCAATACCACCAAGACCCTTCAGATTGTAGGTGAGGTTACTCGAGCGCACACAAGAAACCTACAGGATGTAGTCGAAAGGTCAAATAGCCGTCGCTTCCAATTCTGTTTAATATGGGCTTTTTTTTTTGTGATCATATATCATGCAATCGGTCATTCCAGACTATATACAGATGAGTTGGTTGCTTTTCGTCGATTGGGATGGTACTCTCACTGGAGCCCGCTCTTACTTTAAAATTAAAACCATCTAAGCATCAAATATATTCCACCGTTTTTTTACACTTTTGAGATAGTAAGCTGCTTCTTCGGCTGTTTAAGTGCTTAGTCTGTAGTTGAGTGTTAATTTGGTCTTTTATCATGTTCAAAATTTCATGGACATCTGTTGTTCTTGTAAACCATGGGGCATTAGATGTTTGTCTCAAGATATAATTTTGTACACATTATGTCATCATTACATTAGAGGCGCTAGCAGATATTGTTTATAATAATGAACAGCTTATTATCTGCAGATAAAGTAGGATAATGTCCTAGTTCTTTTTTTCGCGTGGATAGCCTTTACCCACCGTCATCCCTGCTGCGGGGGCAACAGGGACGGTGTGACCTGAGCCCCTTGCCGTGATTTAACACTGCGAGCCGGCAAGGGGTACCTCAAAGTGGAGGGATCCAACTCGGGACGGTCGGAAAAGCGAACACCCCGGAGCTCCCTAAGGAGCTGAAGAATCTAGCCCGCACCTCCATCGCTCTCGAGCGCCCTTCTGAAAGCAGTGGAGGTAGAGAGCGGCCGGTACGGGCATGCGCTAAGGGGCCTGCCCCTGAAACACAGCAAGGGTGCCCGTCGCCATGTGGCCAGTTGGGCGGGGTCCCCCGACCATCCGGCCACGGCCAGATACTATTCGGGGGCGCGCATGTATTTAGTCCCGTACGCTCACCCGCAATTCCTCACGTTTAGCTGCCATCCCCTCGCTAGCAAACGAGGCGACAGCGGGCAACACTGCTGGCTGCCGACCATGGCTCAGACCACGGCCGGCAGCGATAAATCAACACCAATGAGGCCCGTGAGGGCAATACGCGGCCCGTCCCACGCCGGGCACACGGCGAGTGTGTGCTCCGCCGTGTTCACGACGCCACTTGGGCAGTGACGACACACGGGATCCGGCTCCACCCCCGCCAAATAACATCTTAGTAGCCAGTAGAGACAAAAGTATTTTAGGGTAATTTCATCTCTCCTTGTCTCGTAAGTCTACGGTACATGTGCGTTCCCAGTGTTGTAGTTGAATTCTATTTATTCATATTGACTGGAAAACCATATTATTTTCTAAGAGTGACTTAACGTTCACTCTTAGAAAATAATATGGTTTCCAGTCAATATGAACTGATTTAAATGCATGAACGAAAATCCTCCATTTGGTAAGTCATTTTTCAATTTCAGTTAAGTTTTTTCGTAAAACGCGAGAAGCTTCAGTGGAAAATTTGTTCTGTATTAGTAGTGATTAGCAAATGTTGCAAAGAGTACTCCTAGGTTCTGTGGTAGGTGTCATATAAACAGTGTGTATAGGGTAGGGAGCAGCAGGAAAGTGTGTAGGGAGCAGGAGTATCACAGGGTTCAGTGTTAGCACCTGGAGCTAACACTGAACCCTATTGGTTGCGCCGGTATACGATTCGAAAGTTGCCGCGTTATAAAGGAAGAGCGAGACAGCTGTATTACGCGCCATCTAAAACTCCACCGCAGCGCTGTCCACTCACAGGCGGCGACTACGGACTGAAGACGCTCTGTATAGTACTGCAATGGCACGCCTTCGCATCAACTTTTACGCAATAGTTGTGTTTTCCATGGATAAATAGTGTTTATGTGCAATGGAACCAGGAATCCAAGTCCAGGGACGTCCCTGGCAGCCTCCACCTCAGCATCTCGCAGCAGTAGCAAGGTAGTGTGCCCATTCCTGTTTTCCATTTCTTTTTCGTCGATAACCGCGTGTAAATTTCATTTTTGTCTTTCCCCGCAAATACAGTCCACTTCGAATTTATTTATCTCGCCCGCTCAACCATTTTCTGGTCCTAACGATCCGAATTTTGATCCATTCGCTTTAGTAGTTTGCCAATAGAAACGCAATAGTTTTTATTCCATAGGGAATAAACGCATAGGTATAGATTATAGTTTTTATTCCATTCGGAATAAACGCATAAATTAGATAATAGTTTTATTCCATTAGGGAATAAACGCATACTTACCTACTGTTTTTCGCATAGGTAGGTACTAAATAGTTGGTAATTTCGAATGCACCGCATAGTAATAGGTAGACCACGCGGGCAAGTACCTAGGCCCGCGTGCGCATGTACCTACGCTCGCGCCGCGTCTCGCTGTTTACCACCGCTTCCATTTTGATCGTTCGTTAGTTTTGCACTGTAGGTAGCTATAGTTGTTTGCTCCGAAAGAGATTCCAGATCTACAGTTAAAACTATTACACGCTAAGAAGGATAGCCTTTTTAAGCGTATGCAATTAATTTGTGATTATTCATCGAGGATCGCAGATGAATCAATAAAAGAATTGTTATTATCCTCGATCGAAACCGTAGATACTTGGCGCTTAGATTTCGAAAATGTTCTCGATAAAATTAACTTGCTTGAATTAAAATTAAATCCCGATTTCTTATTAAGTTACGACGCCATGTCATCTTTCGAAGATTTAATTTGTCGCATAAAACGTAACGCTAAGTCATTGCAAGCGACCGTGCCCGTAATAGTCACCGATTCGAAACCCGGGCCAGCCGGTTTTGATTTGCTGAAACGGGACCGACCTAATTTACCGCCCATGCAAATACACGAATTTGATGGCGATATTAAAAATTGGCCTTTGTTTTTCGCTAGTTTCGAAAATACGATCCATAATAATAATTCGTTTTCGGATCACGAAAAATTACATTACTTAATAAAGGAATTACGCTTTGCGCCGAAAATTATAGTTTGATTTTGAATACTTTGAAGGTCAAATACGAAGACAAACGCTTAGTAACAACCGCTTATTTGGATCAAATATTTAATTTGAAAAATAGCTCATCGTGTAATGAACACGACTTAGAAAAATTCTTAGATATTTTTGCATCAGCTGTTTGCGCCCTCAAAAATCTCAAGGTCAATGACCTCTGTGACTTTTTGTTTTTGTTTATGATTTGATTTGATTGCGAAACCGTTCGCTTATTTGAAATGGATAGATGTGGCCATCAAATACCTAAGTTCGACGATTTAGAAACTTTCGTTCTTCAACATATTCGAATTTTGCAACGAACTTCGTTAAACCACGGAGTAGCGAAAAATAGTCCGACTAATCGTAGTAAGCCCACGAAGTCCACGCACTCTTTTGTTAATTTTGAACCCACAACTTTGCAATCGCAAGTGTTGCATTCGAAAAATTGTTCTTTGTATCAAGGTCACCATGACCAACTTTATAAATGTTTGGAGTTCAATAAACTCACTCCTAGCGATCGCTATAAATTTGTTCGTTCTAGTAATTTATGTATCAATTGTCTCAGTAAGAAACATCGTGTTTCATTCTGTAATTCGAATCATTTTTGTCGCAAGTGTAATGGTAAACACCATTCATTATTACACTTCGAAAATAATAATGCCGCGTCCGATTTAAACTCAGTTGGTACCTCGCGCGTTAATGGTAATAATTCACACTATGCACCCGCCATGTCCGGTAGTTCGTCTGTCGATTCCGGCTGCGCGAGCTTTGTGCCTAACCGTCCGCCCGCGGTTACGTCACAGCCGCCCGCGCCGTTGAGTCGCGACTGGGAGCGCTCTCGCGTGTTTTCGTCCCCGTCCACGCCTAGTGACGGCGGCTCCACTGCCGCGCGCCTCCAGCCGAACGATGTCGCTTTGTGCTCGCTATCGAGTTTGCACACAAGCCCTACTACGATACTTCTGGCAACCGCTCGAGTTGTTGTTTACGATTCGCATGGTAGGGGACATAGTGTTCGCGCATTTTTAGATCGTGCTTCTCAAAGTAATTTTATTAGTAAAAATTGTTGTAGTCGTCTTGGTTTGCATATAAATAACCGCCCCGCCTGTAATGTAGTGAAAGGTATTGGGGGTTCCACTAAAGAAGTTCAAAGTTCTGTAGGGATTAAATTCCACTTGCGTTTTGATTTTGATGTTAGTTTTTCGATGGATTCGCTAGTCGTCGATAAGGTTATCGAACTTTTACCGACTGTCGCAGTCAATAACTCATTATTGACTAATTTTAGAGATTTGCCTTTGGCCGATGATACTTACGCCGTTCCAGGAGATATTGATTTGTTAGTTGGCGCTTCGATTTTCCCGCACCTCCTGTTGCAGCATCAGGTTAGAGCCCTCGCCTTAGAGACGGTTCTTGGCTTTGTTATTGTTGGTTCCGCACCCGCTTGTTTTGATTGTAACTCGACAGTGTCATTTTGTTGCGACGTCGAGCCGCTGGACTCCGCTGTCCGTAAATTCTGGGAGATAGAAGAGGTGAACGTCCCTCCTATTGTCAGCCCGGATGATAAACTTTGTGAAGAGTTTTATAGTTGCACGACTACTCGCAATAGTGATGGTCGTTATGTTGTCGCACTCCCCTTTAAGGGTGATGTTAATTCGCTTGGAGATTCGTTTCAGTCAGCTGAAAAACGCTTCTTATGTTTAGAACGGAAAATGCAGACATCTTCAAAGTTGTAGGAGGCTTACGATAGCGTAATAGTAGAATATTTGGATAAAGGTTTCATATCACCCGCACCTCCCGAAACCGAAGAGACGAAGCACGCTCCTTCGTATACCATACCGCACCATGGAGTGTCTGCGAGGATAAACTAACCACCAAGTTGCGCGTTGTTTTAGATTGCAGCGCCAAAACTAGTTCGAATGTTTCGGTTAACGATATTTTGCACAGTGGTCAAAATCTGCAAGGTAATTTGTTCGAAATTATAGTTAACTTTTGCATATTCGCTGTCGCGCTTTCAGCCGACATTAGACAAATGTTTCTTTGTATTGGAGATCGCGAATCAGATCGCCGATTTCAACGCATTTTGTATAGATTTTCGCCGCAGGAACCTTTACAGGTTTTCGAATTTAATCGCGTTTGTTTTGGACTTAAATCCAGTCCCTTCCACGCTCTTCGCACTGTCAAGCAGCTCGCCGCCGATGACTAAGGAGCCGAAGGCTAAGGAGACTGTAGAAACTGGTTTGTACATGGATGACTATATTTATTCTGTGCAGACCGAAGATCAAGCTGTCGCAATTGCGGCTGAAGTAATTGATCTCATGAAGGCTGGTCATTTTAATCTCGTAAAATGGACTAGTAATTCGCAAACGGTCTTGGATTCGATTCCTCCGTCGCATCGCTTGTCGACTGCAAGGAGTTTGATAGTAATGATACGCACAAGGTTCTCGGTTTGCGTTGGTCACCTTCGTCCGACATGTTTAGTTTGAAGGTTTGTCCTACACCGTCAACCTGCACCAAGCGCACCATATTGTCGTGTGTCGCACGCATATAGCATGTAATGGGATTTGTAGCACCTGTCGTCTTGTACGCAAAGCTTCTCATAAAAGAACTGGCTGTCCAAATGTGACTGGGACGACACTCCTCCTGACCACATCATTAAATTGTGGGACCGCTTTAGAGCCGAGCTTCCTATGCTCGAGCAAATTAGAATACCGCGCCATGTTGGCATCTCCGATGATAGTATTGTAATTGTTTTAGGTTTCGCTGATGCTAGTGAGAAAGCGTATGGGGGTGTTGTGTACTTCCACGTTCGTAACGGTGATGACATTTCATTTCACCTTATCAGCGCTAAATCTAAAGTAGCCCCTAGTAAGGTAGTCTCTCTCGCTCGTCTCGAGCTGCGCGCTATATTGGTTCTAGCCCAGCTCATTAATTCGATTGTTAGTAGTTGTCGCAACCTAATTAATGAGCTAATGTGTGGGAGTTCGGAGACAGATCTTATTTGTCTTGATGAGCCCATTACCACGCACCTGATAGTTAACTCATTGAGTATTCCTATTGCAGCAATAGACAAATTATATTATCGACTAACACCAACACATCAATAAGATTAGTTAGTAGTAGCAGGAATAAATTAAAAAAATACATAAAACTCAATAAATTTATTTCCAAATCACAGAAACACATTAAAAAGCTTAGAATAGGAATGAACAATTATCTTAGGACTTGTAAATCAATTACAGACTGAAATTATGGGTTTAAATGATTCCTTAGAGTCAATAACTTTAAAATACAAAACATCACAGAAAGAAATTGGGGAGTACATTAAGGCATTGAATAGCTTGGTGGAGTCTTGTCACAGCAATGAACAAAGGTTCTTATCACTTGAAAAATTATATAATCAAACACCTGACTGTGATAAATCCCTTCCATGTTCTTCATTATCAATAAAATCGCAGTCCGAGTCATCTTCTCCAATGGTCGACTCTGTAGGCAGTATATGTGACAATATTGTAAGCACAAATAACATTTACTGTGATAGCCCTGTAACAAAAATTACGCAACCATTAAATGTTGGAAATACTGTAGTTTATTGTGATGGAATTGTCAAGAGTTAGGTTATCACTTAATTCAACATCTGGGTAACTCGGTTATAACACTTTCATTTCCTGGGGCATTCTACTCTCAAATAATTAATAAGGTATTAACCAGTACACATTGTCCACAAACAACAATAGTGATACTTATTGGCAGACGAGATAATGTGAACATTAAAACTATCATAAAGTTTTATGCACAGTTGTCAAACATGCAAGTTAAACAGGTTATACTGTCTACACTGCCATATAGCAAATCTTTTACACGAATTGAAAATAACATTAGATACAATATGAATAGAAAGTTACATACCTTGACCACATATTGTAGGAATATAGAATTATTTGACTGTAATCCTTTATTACAGAATTATTATTTTTTGACATTAGATAGTTGTTTACTATCAAAGTTTCTACAACGTCAGATAGCTGTATTGTTATCCAATTGAATCAAGCCAAATTATTGGCTCCTTTTGAGCGTATTAGGAATGACTTACTTACATGTGAAATTATCTCAAAAAACTAGTTTGTAACACAACAGGTAAAAAATCTGGCCATGTTTATAGGTCTTTTGAGCCCAATTAGTCAGTAATTTTTTTTAAAGACACTGAATATAATATTTGTTGTAATACTTCTGAGTATATTAACAATACTTCTAGTAGTTTAAATTTAGTTCACACAAATATTGAAGGCATATCTGAAAAACTACTACAAATAGAACTTTATATAAAGGAACACAATGTTCACATTTTTTGTATTACGGAACATTGGTTAAAAAGTCATGAACTATTGTTTAACAATGAATTCTATTCACTTAGCAGTGCGTTCTCTAGAAAGAAAACTATTCGTGGTGGCTCTCTTATATTTGTATCTAATAATTTAAAATGTAAAGAACGTAAAGATATTGTGGCCCTTTCTATTGAGCGTACTGCAGAATTGTCCTGTGTTGAGCTTGAGCAACTCATTGTCCTCTGTGTCTACAGTCCTCCAGATAGGGATTATAATTTATTAGAAACTGTAATGGAAAATGTATTGAAGCGTTTGTTCACTAGTAGAAAACATGTTGTGGTGTGTAGGGATTTTAATGTTGATTTACTTGTGCAGTCTTCGAAATGTATTAGATTTAAAAATCTGTTTAAGTCTTTTGGCTTACAAAATTTATTTTGTGAGCCAACTAGGATCACCTCACATTCTAGAAAATGTATAGATAATATATTCTGCAACTGTGTATCAACAACAAGGAAGATACTAAGTAACTTTCCATCAGATCATCTTGGTCAGAAAGCAGCATTTCCTATTAATGACACTTCTAAAAAGAATAAAATTGTATGTAGGCCAATGAGTGCACATCGACTTAAACAATTTAATGTTAATGTTTCAGCAAAAGTCTCTCATATTGACTTTAATCAGTAAGATCCAAACATCTTATATGACTCCTTATTTAATACAATTAAAGCTGAGTACAACAACATATTTAAATCAAAAACATTTTATATACACATAAGAAGCGCTCGTGGCCTCGCGGTCTCAGTGTTCTGTAAACGATCACTGAGTTACGCAACTTTCACTATGGCTGGTCCTCGGGTGGGTGACCACTTTGTGGCATTTACATTTGCGAGCGTTTCCGTGCTTCGGAAGGCACGTTAAGCCGTTGGTCCCGGTTGCCAGTAAAATGGCAGTCGTTAAGCCTGGTTGAAGGCCTTATGGGCGGCTTGAAAATTTCAACAGCAGGTAGCCACAACCTGCGTCTGTCTATTTCAACACGCCAATGGGCTCGCCACCTATTACGTGGGACAGAAATCCATACGGTGAAAAGTGGGCATATAATATGCCTCTGCCACCCCTTCGGGGATAAGGCGTGATGGATATTTATTTATTTATTTAAAAACATTTTATAAAAACAAAAACTTGCAATTTTGTGAGTGGGCAACTGCAGGAATTTACAAAAGTAGGGCTAAGTTGTACGAACTATATGTATGAAGCAATTTAATTTTGATCCTGCCTTTATTCAATAAAATATGTTAAAATTTATTCTAAGACCTTTAAAAAGGCATGTGCTGCTGCCAAGTCGTTACATATAAGTAATAAAATTAAAGAGTCAATAAACAAGGCAAAAATTATTTTGAATGTAATCAATACTGAAACCGGTCGATTACTACCCCGTGATAATAACATTGAGTTAATTATAAATAACGAAGTGTGTAATAATAAATTAGATATAGCACAAACTTTTAACAATTATTTTATAGACATATCCGCGAAAACAACTAGCTCCTTAAATTCTAGTCCAATAAAAGCTCAACGCATGCTTGGGGGCAGCGTGGATCAGTGTAGTGTCTTATTTGGCTTCCAATATGTAAACCCCAAGTCACTTAACTCAAAAAAGACAGCTGACTTGTGGGGTATTTCTGTAAAATTGATTGAGTCTATCATTGTTAATATATCACCACATCTAGCTGAAATATTTAAAAAATGTGTTGATAAAGGAGTGTTTCCAGATTTAATGAAACACAATAAAGTAATACCTCTATTTAAATCTGGATCCAAAACCGACCCTGGTAATTTCAGACCAATTTTAATATTACCAGCCATTAGCAACATTTTTGAAAAAAATATATTCCAACAATTACAAGCTCATTTTAATTTAAATATGCTATTACATTAGGAGCAGTATGGGTTTACAAGGGGTCGTTCTACCATTCATGCAGGTGTGACACTTCTGAATCATATATATGACGCCTGGGAGAATAGACAAGATGCTATTGGTGTATTCTGCGATCTCTCCAAAGCATTTGATTGCGTTGACCATAATACACTGTTGGGAAAACTCTTTTATTATGGTATCAAAGACTGAACCTTGTTGCCTCCTACCTAAATGATCGAATACAACATGTTAATGTCAATGGAATTCGCTCCCCTGGAGCATCTGTTGCTATGGGCGTACCGCAGGGATCAATTCTGGGTCCCTTTCTATTTTTAATTTATATTTACGATCTGCCATTCTATATACAGCACTTGTGCGACATTGTTCTATTTGCTGATGATACGTCACTTATTTTTAAAGTTGATCTCACGCTTAGTAATTTTAACGGCGTAAATAGTTCACTTGCCCAAGTTGTAGATTGGTTTACGACCAATAATTTGCTACTAAACGCTACGAAGACAAAATGTATCAGATTAAGCATGCCTAATGTTAGGAATTGCAAAGGCGGTAGGTCTAAAAAGTTAACATATGTGCTTCTTTAGAAAATTTTGATAAATAATAGTATTTTTCAAATTTCTCTAAGTTTTACTGTACTATTTGTCATATAAAGTCACAATAAAGGAGTACTCACGTTTGTAGCATTTCATGTAAGCTAATTGTCTACTTTTTATAAGCTACCTACCAGCTTACTTCACACTACACTCAGTTATCACACTGTGGATGTACTTGGTTATAACTCACTGCACTGTATTGAAGATGTCTCAGCTTGAGGAAATACAGACCGTGCAGTAACGCCTGGAGGACAACTTTATCCGCAAGATGGATGAGCTCCAAGCCCAGCTACAAGGTAGTAGTGCTGCAAAAGATATTGTGGCTAAGGTTGCTGATGAATTCCGCACATTCCGGGAGTTAATATTTAATATACTGGGCCTACTACGCAAACAGATATCTGAATGTGCTAGGGCCACAGATGCAGTTGATAGTTGGCAGCGAAGAAAAGCTCTGGTTTTCAATGGGATCACAGAGACAGGTCAGGAAAATTGCAAAGCCGCTATCATGGAAGTATTGCATACTAAGATGGCTTTAAAGGATATTCCAGCTACATCCATAAAGATCTGCCATCGCCTCGGAGCTGCGGGAGCTAGTCATCATCGTCCCATTCTGGTGAGATTTAATGATGCTGTCTTCAAATCTGCGGTCTGGAATGCGAAATCTAGACTCAGAGGGTATTCTATATCAGTTAGGGAGTTCCTTACTAAGACCCGGCAGTCGGTATTCGTTAAGGCAAGATTACATTTTGGTATGCGCTGTTGTTGGACACAGAATGGCATTGTAATGGTTAAAGCGCCGGATGGACGACGCCACAAGATAACTACTACTGACGAACTCTTGAATATAGTTGAAAAGCATCCAAAAGTGGTTTCAGATCTAAGTGCGAAAATAAACAATGCAGGCACACGTAAGACATAGTTCCCAATTATATTCTTATGATCATGCTCACTGTGACATTTTCTTTTTGTTATGTTTTTCTACAAGAGTTTATTTTGTTTAAATAATGAGCTATAAATTTGTGTGCCACTTGGCTTTGTTTAAATATGCACATATTTTGTTATTGTACCTACTGAATGCGATTTGTAAACTTCATCAACAAAACATGACATGACTGACATAATTGACAGATTGCTTTAGGGTCATAACACACTAGTGCGATGGCCAACTTCCGCACTTGTTACTGTGGTAACTTTAATAAAATTTGTCTCCATTAGCCACAGTTCATAGTCATATTCAGTAGGTGTAATATTACAATATTTATCTCTAGTGGTGTGTGTTTGCTGGTGGGTGGTGAAGAGATTGTGAAGAGTTACTTATACTTTGCATAGCACAGGTATATTATATTATTCTACTATTTGTATTTTTTGGTATTTTATTTAGTTAAGTATTATATATAATATTTATTTTATCATTTTACTATTATGAGTGATTTGTCTGATGATATATTGTCATTTCACTCGGCCTATGATGGTGACTCCTTATGTGAGAATGACAGTTATGGCTCTGTAATGAGTACGTTAGGTGATCAACTCCTTAGATGTTTTGAGACGGAAATAGGGCGAACTCTAAGGGTCGTATTACAGAAACTAACTCAAGTCACACATAAACGGAATTTAGCAGATTGACACTTGAGTGCTAAATCTAGACATAAGCATGTGGTTTATTATAGAACTATCCCCATGCTCAGATCGGTGAAAAGTAACCTTGAGTAAATATCCAAATCTCCAATCGCCAGAATACGCATTTGAATGTTGCAAGCCTAAAAACAGTCTGTTTTCTATTACATTTTTATTCCTTACATATTTTGTTTTCATTCCACGCAGCTTACTATTTGATATTTATGTTTCAAAAGCTAATTTTTATTTACTTTTTTCATTGAAATGATTTAATCACCACTGTGATTGCTTTAAAGTATCCTTACTTCAAAATACTAAACAAAAAAATGCTGTATTGGAAGTCCCGTACTCATAAAATGAACCTTTTGTCTGCGTTAAATGGATAGCGAGTTTAATAAACTTTGCTTGACTGACATTTGATATTATCGTACCAGTGTTATGTTTACATAGTAAATTAATTGAAATTCTTCTAATTCTGTACATATCTGAAAAAAGAAGAATTTTACGATCGTCCAAAGGAATCTATTACTAGAAATATTAAAATCTTTCAAGACTATTAGGTATATAAAATAAAAAACGATGCCATAAACGTCTTGGGCCAATATTTCAGAAAAGTATATTTACTACAAAAACTATCGAAACGGTAAGTGTTGGAGGTTTATGGTCTTATATATTTGTGCAGATATACACCATCTAGTAATTCATGATAACTGTTTAATAAGATTCATTCTATTTTTGTTCTAGGCATCCGGAGAGCAGTTGAGCCGCTTTGTGGTAAAATTTCAGAGCAAGACAGCGTGATGCACTTACGCGTGAAAGGCAGTACCATATAGCCACTGTCTGTGGAGGTCTTTGTCCTGATGCCGATATGGATCCAGATATCTAATTTAACATTTGCACTGAATTTAAATACCAGAGAGTATTGACACATACCAGGTAATTACCTATTATTTGTTGAAAATATTATAGTTTTGTACACTTTGTAACATTGGTTGCATAGGGTTCGGGGCTCTGCCATAAACAACCTTGAGAGGATAGAAAGATCGAGCTTAAAGTCACACGTAGAACAGAAGTTTTAACACCGTGAATCAAAGTTGTATGTAGTTAATGAGTCAATGTCGCTTACGAGTAGTGTAGCTATGTACCATCAAACACATAACATTAAACACAAGATAATACCTTAAATGATGGAACATTCGTTAAAGCAATACCAGCGTGGACATCCTTTTTATGCCACAGCATCCTTTCAGGATAGTACTGTAGCTTGTGCTGTACTGCACTATTGTGCCTGTTATATTAAAATAAATAAATAAATAAATATCCATCACGCCTTATCCCCGAAGGGGTGGCAGAGGCATATTATATGCCCACTTTTCACCGTGTGGATTCCTGTCAAACGTAATAGGTGGTGAGCCCATTGCCGTGTTGAAATAGACAGACGCAATAAACATTGTAGGACACTTTTCACACAGCGCCATCTAACCCTTTAAGCTTGGGTTATGGGAACTACTCACCTGATAAACATACTTATGTATATCTAAATATATACATTGTTATAGAGCAAACACCCAAACTTCTAAACAAACATTTGGGGATCTCACAAATATTTATTCCGATCTGGGACCTTCACATGAGTAGCAGTCACATACACTATCACCTACACCACCGAGCCAGTAATATATACATACCTGAAGATTTTTTTTTGTTACAGTGATATTGTAAGCTGAAACAGATACTGTGGAAATAATAGTATCTCAGAGAACAGAACTTGAAACTCTTGTCCTTTTGTTATTAATGAGATAGTCGACTGTGACACAAGCGTCCAAAAACTTGCCGAGCCTGTCGTGCACAATATTCACCACAAGAAAGTACCAAAGAATCTGTCATCAAATCATTATCTTAAGAAATAATAATAAAAATAATTATTATTCATTTTTAGGTTCTTTATTTAAAAAAATAAAATAAAATATAATTGTATTGTTTAATATATTTAATTAATATAGGTAGTATAAATAAATCATTAAAATAAATATTTATCTATTGATGATGGTTGTTATAAGTTGTAGTGTACACACCTCTCATTCCAATAAATGTTATTACAGTGATAAAGATAACTCGGTTCTAGATGGGGCTTGAACGAGTGACAATGAAAATATAGTGAATAATTTCATCTTATTTTGGTATGGTTATGGTACCTCAGTGGCATAGAGCATTGCCCTGGTTAGACATAGGTTACGGGTCAAACCCCATCCTAAACCAAGTCATGTTTTTCACTTTAATAACAATTATATGAAAGTCAGCATCTACAAATTGCTTTGAAAATTTATCCAAACCTCTCCTTTATCTATTCCTATTCCTCCTACATATTGAATGATCATGTTCTTATTATATGGAGTACTCTCTTAGGGGGTAAAGTGTATTGGAAGTCAATGGGGATATTAATATAATAGGCGCTCGTGGCCTAGCGGTCTCAGTGTTCTGTAAACGATCACTGAGTTACGCAACTTTCACTATGGCTGGTCCTCGGATGGGTGACCACTTTGTGGCATTTACATTTGCGAGCGTTTCCGTGCTTCGGAAGGCACGTTAAGCCGTTGGTCCCGTTGCCAGTAAAATGGCAGTCGTTAAGCCTGGTTGAAGGCCTTATGGGCGGCTTGAAAACTTCAGCAGCAGGTAGCCACAACTTGCGTCTGTCTATTTCAACACGGCAATGGGCTCACCACCTATTACGTGGGACAGGAATCCACACGGTGAAAAGTGGGCATATAATATGCCTCTGCCACCCCTTCGGGGATAAGGCGTGATGGATATTTATTTATTTATTTATTTTAATATAATAGGCACAATAGTGCAGTACAGCACAAGCTACAGTACTATCCTGAAAGGATGCTGTGGCATAAAAAGGATGTCCACGCTGGTATTGCTTTAACGAATGTTCCATCATTTAAGGTATTATCTTGTGTTTAATGTTATGTGTTTGATGGTACATAGCTACACTACTCGTAAGCGACATTGACTCTACAACACAACCATATAATGACATTATTTTTTAATATCCACATATCTCATTATTATCATAGGTATTATTCTATTATAACATTTCTATTAAAAGTGTGGTAGTTGAAATAAAAGAATGAAGCAATACGATCCACACTGCCACACAATACAAGATCACACTGTCTTCGGTATTGATATAATACTGAATTTAATATCTTTGTAAAGTAATTGTTATTGATTGGTACGGGTCTGCTGTTTGGTAGAATGTGCTGGCACTGAAATAGGGGCGTAAATATGACTCTGCCACCCTTTCGGGGATAAACACGTGAATGATAAATAAGTAATAGTCTATTTATCTTCAAAAATATCAATTTTAGAAAGATAAAGGAGGCCATCTTTTAATTTTGTTAACTAAAATCTCTGCTTGAGCGTGGTGTCGACTAAACTTACGAAAACTGCTCGCAAATCTCGAATCAAGTAGCGAATCTGAGCTGAATATGGTTTAAAAATAAGGGATTACTGAAATGACACTTGAGCACTGTTCTATAATATGAATCAAACCTCATTTCACTGTGACAGCTCTCGGTTGATTCTAGATTCACGTTTCACGAATCGAGTAAGGTTCTATAATAAAAGCTCAGCTTAAAACTAGTTCTAAGTAATACTTGAGGCTTGAGTAAGGTTCTATAATACGACCCTAAATGTTTGTCATATAAATGCAGAAAGCGTGCCTTACCATTATCACAGCCGAAAGACATACAGTCGAAGCTGTCTAGACAGAGCAATCGTGCGGGGGACAAGGGACGAGACGCGGGAGAGTTTGTCCCGAGCTGCTAACAAAATGTTGTTAGTGGCTCGGGACAGTCTTTCAGGGCTGACGCATTCACGACCGCTTGCTATGATTTTTGAATTTTTGTATAGATTGATTTAATTCATGGGGTTTTTAATATTCTAAATACAAATTTCGTGTTCATTTTGCAATCCAATTTGGCCGCCGCGCCATAGATATAAAATTTCATGTTGGGTATCGTATAAGGGGTTTTTTAGTATGCTAAGTACGAATTTCGTGTTTATTTTGCAATTCAATATGGCCGACGCGCCGTGACTTTAAAATTTCATGCTGGGAATCGTATAAGGGGTTTTTTGGTAAGCAGAGTACGAATTTAGTGTTAATTTTGCAATCCAATATGGCCGCCGCGCCGTGACTTCAAAATTTCATGCTGGGTATCGTATAAGGGGCTTTTTGGTATGCTGAGTACGAATTTAGTGTTAATTTTGCAATCCAATATGACCGCCGCACCGTGGTTTTAAAATTTCATGTTGGGTATCGTATAAGGGGTTTCTTGGTATGCTGAGTACGAATTTAGTGTTAATTTTGCAATCCAATATGACCACCGCGCCGTGGTTTTAAAATTTCATGCTGGATATCATATAAGGGGTTTTTTGGTATGCTGAGTACGAATTTCGGGTTAATTTTGCAATCTAATATGGCCACCGCACCGTGGATATAAAATTTCATGTTAGGTATCGTATAATTGGTTTTTTGGTATGCTGAGTACGAATTTCGTGTTAATTTTGCAATCCAATAAGACCGCCGCGCCAGCTGTTATAAATTTCATGTTGGGTATCGCATAAGATTATTATGGTATACGGAACCACACATGTGGGATTATAACTATACTCTATACTATGTTATCCTGTGTTCAAGTTTTTTGTCATAATTAATATTTAAACTTGTTCAAAGCGTAACCAATATTTTTTTGTTGAAAACAACAGTAGCATTAAGTCCAGTTAGTCAAAAACCGAAAATATTTATCATTAACTCATTTACTACTAATAATATACCTAATATACCCGATGAACTTCGTATCTCCATAGAGTTTGTTTTTTTTTTCTTAGAGTGCTCATCGGGGCGGCGACAAATTGAACAAATTAATAATAATAATATACCCCTCGAGGACAGTCGTAATCTTTTATAGGATTAACGCAACCCTATGAGGGTATAGTAGATTTGCTTTTTGAGTCATCCACTTTCTGATATCAACAAAAAATTGTATCAGAAAGTTATTGAAAAGCTCACATCCGCAGGGCAGCTTGTGGCGAGCTGAATGTGCGTGGCTACACATCGGTCCCGATTCCTCAGAAATGCCCTTCAGCACCGGTTAGCATTTAATGGGCTAATGGGTGAGCAGTGAGAGTGCTACTCCCGGGAGTGCAGCAAATCTCAACTTTGGCTTGCCTTAATTGGCCGGTCAGAGGGAGGGAGCCAGAGCTATATGCTCGGGGGTGGAAGTGTCATTTTCAAGGGCATAACTACGGGGAAGCCCGCTCCGGGTCTGACCCGCGATGGTGAAACCGGCGCCGCACCGCTCGACACCCCAAGCCGCTCACACCGATGTTGCCTCCTGTCGCCTTACAGGCTTATCATGCCTATGGCGATTGTATATGGGGGCCATCTAGTGAGTTGGCGAGTCACCGTCTGCCAAAATTAGGATAATCAGATATTAAAATGGCAGACCCCGCCTTTATCGATAGTTAAAATCACCTAGTTCATCAAACCCCCAATCCAATAGCCCATTTCTTAGTTAGCATATTTTACAATAGTTTAGCTCCCATAGGAGGTGATCCATTATCGTTCTTCTACATAAGGCGGGCGTGGACTGTCTGCAGTGGGGGTCCCATTTCCTTTTAGATTAAAATTCTTAAAGGGCCTCTGCGTGTTGGACCAGTATATCCCCATGTACGCCTATAATACCAAAAACCCGGGTATCTTCATAAAAAAAAGAAGATACCCGTGAAAAGAAGAAACAATAATATGAGATCACATATGTCAGCTCACCCTTGTTTGAATTCCCAGTTCCCATCCCCAGCTTCCAGTTCCCATTTTTGATCCCTAGTTCTCATCGTCAATTCTCACTCCTGGTTCATGCTTCCATTCCCTTGATTTTTTTTTATAACGACACGGTGGCCATTGTGGATTGTGAAATTAACGAAACGAAATTCGTGCTCAGCATACCAAAAAACCCCTTATACGATACCCAACATGATATTTTATAATCACGGCGCGGCGGCCATATTGGATTGCAAAATTAACACGAAATTCGTACTCAGCATACCAAAAAACCCTTTATACGATACCCAACATGAAATTTTATAAGAATAGTTCGGCGGCCATATTGATTGCTAGAAACCCCATAATTTTATATCTCCTACGCGGCAGCCATTTCGTAAACGCTTTCTCATAAAAAAAACTATCGATTCGACATGAAATGAACCTTATTTACTTCCGTGTGCGGCAATTGATGAAATCTCTGATTCTTTTTTTAAACCGGTATTTATATTATTGATTTATTATATATACATACTAGTTGACGCCCGCGGCTTCGCCCGTGTAGAGAAGTTTTCCCGTTCCTGTTTCCCATAAGAACTTGTTCCCGTGATAAAAAGTATACGTGTTATTCCGATGTATAAGCTATATTATTGTAAAGTTTCATTAAAATCTATTCAGTAGTTTTTACGTGAAAGAGTAACAAACATCTCTACAAACTTTCACATTTATAATATTATTAAGATTAAGATATTATATTATAATGTTGATAGTTGATTGCGAGTACGAGTTAATATATAAATTATAAATAACATCAGCCTTGTATACTTGTGACAACTCTAAAAGCATCACTGTCTAGACGTTGTCGGCATTTTTGTCAACTTCAAAGGCGTAACGCTACTGATAGGTTTACTCTTTATACTGTGCCATTATAGTGACCTCCTTGAAACTTTTACCAATTCCCAGGCGCATGCCATTCTGATTTCTGAAAGTTTTCTTAAACCTAATCTTCTTTCTACATACTATGCACTACCAGGTTTTATTTTAGTACGAAATGACAGAGAGGGTAAGGGGAGGGGTGGGGTTGCGATATATCTTCGATGTGACTTTCCTTACAAAGTTGTAGCCACATCTCCCCCCCCCCAGTACTCGGCTAGTGCGGAGTTTCTCTTCCTTGAAGTGTGAGTTAAGGGGGTCAAGTCAGTAGTTTATTGCCCCCCCCCCCCCCCCCCCCCCTGTTGATTATTTCACCGATTTGGAATCGGTTTTGGAATCTCTGGGGTCTGACTATGAGCATCATATCATCATGGGTGACTTTAATACTAATCTCTTCATTCCTAGCTCTTCGCGTGCTATCAGATTGCAACACATAGTTGAGTCGGCTTGTCTCCATGTGCTACCGCTACAAGCTACACATCACAATGTGCATGTACCTGATACATGGATTGATCTAATTCTAACCTCTTCCCCTTCTCTAGTTCACTCTCACGGACAACTTTTAGCTCCAGCTTTCTCTCGGCATGATCTGATTTATCTTTCCTATACTCTCAAACCCCCGAAATTGAAACCCAAAGTTCTGCACATGCGTTGTTTTGGGAAATTAGACGTCAGTTTACTACGTAACGATGCTGCTGGGATTGACTGGGAGTCATTGATAGAGGCTAACACTATTGATGAAAAGATTCTTGTATTTAACAAAGCTGTCATTGATCTTTATGATAGACATGCACCTATTAAGAAAGTAAAATTAAAGCGTCCTCCAGCACCTTGGATTACGACTGAGGTCCGACTTCCAATGAAACACAGAGACCGAGCATTTCGTAAATTTAAAAATAATAGATCGGATGTCCACTGGGATCTATACAAGACAGCAGAAGAGCACGGAATCGGTGTAATCAGGTGATACGAAACACTAAACGCCGACACATCTTTAACAGTATTTCCACATCTTCACCTGCTGATATATGGAGATTTCTGGGTTCTTTTGGCATTGGTAGGACTAGGCAGTTGGAGTTGCCTAAGACTATTGAGTTGGATGCCATAAATATACATTTCTCCACCTCACAGACCATGGTAGGTCAACTCAAGCGTCAAACGGTGGACTCTCTGGCGGTTCTGCCCGTTCCCAGTTATGATCCGTTTAAATTTTCTTCAGTTTCCAAGGATGAGATAAAAAAACCATTCTTTCAATAAAATCTAAAGCTGTTGGTTGTGATAACATTACCCGCCGCATGATTACCACTATCCTAGAACAACTCCTGCCTGCTATCTGTCACATCATTAACTTTTCCCTTGATTCCGGTCAGTTCCCTGCTCTCTGGCGTAAAGCTTATGTGCGTCCCTTGCCTAAAATTTCTAACCCCTCCCTTCCTAACCACTTTCGTCCGCTGGAGGAGGATAATGAGGTGCATCGTCAGATACGCGAGACCGCCGAAAAGGTAGAAGATGGAGAGGATCATGATGGCAATGACCCACCTTTTACGGTGGGCGAACTGATCTATGCGCTTCACAGATTTAACCCCAAGAAAGCTCCGGGAGCGGATGGCTTTACAGCCGATATCTGCACCTACGCCATTAGGGCCGACCCCTTGCACTTTTTGAAGCTGCTGAATCAGTGCCTCCGTCACGGCTACTTTCCTAAAATATGGAAGGAGGCCGTGGTGGTGGTGCTGAAGAAGCCAGGTAAAACCTCGTACACCGAACCCAAATCGTACAGGCCGATTGGGCTATTGCCCGTTCTTGGTAAGGTGTACCAAGAACACTTGGTTGTTTGTTGGTTGGTTGGTCACTCGACTCAAATACCATCTACTGCCGCGGATGAGTACTCGCCAGTGCGGCTTTATGCCCCAGAAAAGCACCGAAGACGCCCTCTATGACCTTATGAGGCACATAGGGGCTAGACTTCATGAAAAGAAAATAGTCACTATGGTGTCCCTGGACATAGAGGGGGCCTTCGACAGCGCCTGGTGGCCTGTCATAAAGGTACGACTGGCTGAGGAAAAGTGTCCGGCAAATTTGAGGAGGGTGATCGGCAGCTATCTTAGCGTGAGAAGTGTAAGGGTAAGGTATGCGGGCGCGGAGTGTAGACGCTCCACGGAGAAAGGGTGCGTCCAAGGATCTATAGGCGGTCCCTTACTGTGGAACTTAATTCTGAATCCGCTTTTGAAAGAGTTGGTGCACAGGGACGTCTACGTTCAGGCTTTCGCGGACAATGTGGTTTTGGTGTTCGATGGAGATACCGGTCTGGAGATAGAGAGACATGCCAATGCCTCTCTCGCGCGTGTGCGGGAGTGGGGCATCGGAAATAAATTAAAGTTCGCACCGCACAAGACGTGCGCAATGGTTATTACGCGTAGATTAAAGTACGATGCCCCGCGCCTTAGCATGGGCGGGATAGACATTGGCATGTCCAACGAGATTAAAATCCTGGGGCTCACTATCGACCACAAACTTACATTCAATACACACGTTTCTAACATATGCAGAAAGGCGATCGGCATTTACAGGAAGCTAGCGAGGATGGCTCGGATCAGCTGGGGGTTACACCCCGAGGTGATCCGGACGATCTACATGGCGGCCGTGGAGCCGACGATATTGTACGCGGCCAGTGCTTGGCACGCAACGGCGGAGAAGCTTGGTTTCCGAAAGCAGCCGAACGTGGTACAGCGCGGCTTCGCCCAAAAGCTCTGCAAGGCCTATCGTACGGTCTCCCTGAACTCGGCGCTGATCTTGGCTGGGTTGCTCCCTCTGGACCTCAGAGTTCACGAGGTGGCCTCATTATATGAGGCTAAGAGAGGGGTAAACCAGTCATGGTTGGGAGACAGGGAGGTCGAATGAATGACCTCGGCTTTGGAGATGCCTCACCCCGCGGAGCATACCGTCCTGGAGTTCACAAGTCTGGTAGACGAGAAACAATTAAACGAAGCAAATAAATCCGATGTAAGAATATTTACCGATGGGAGCAAGATTGAGGGCCGAGTCGGTGCTGCGCTATCTTTTTGGAATAGCGAGACCGAGACTAAGGCCCTCAAACTTGCTCTCTCGCCCTACTGCACCGTCTACCAGGCCGAGCTCTTGGCGCTATGCAAAGCGGCCAGTGAGGTTCTCAGGCGTGGCGCGTCCACGTTCGGCATCTTCAGTGATAGCAGAGCCGCTCTCTTGACGGTAGTAAACCGTCATGCCCTCCATCCCTTGGCAGTGGAGACCAGGGCCGCAATTCAGCGCGGATTGGCCCAGGGTAAGGAAATCTCCTTATTCTGGGTCAAGGCCCACGCAGGGCTGGAGGGCAATGAGCGAGCATAAAGCTTAGTGGCAACTGTATAGTCAGTTGTTCCTTTTTCGAAGGTAACCCTTTAACCCGGGGGGGAAATGGTTGCGCTGGTATACGATTCGAAAGCTGCCTCGTTATTTTTTCTATGTTGCAACGCCGATCTCCATTTGTTTTTAATTAATTAGTTGTCGACACTCCCACCCCTCTTCTCGCATAAAGGAAGAGCGAGACAGCTGTACTACGCGCCATCTAAAACTCCACCACAGCGCTGTCCACTCACAGGCGGCGACGACGGACTGAAGACGTTCTGTATAGTACTGCAATGGCCACGCACGCGTTCGCATTAACTTTTCGCAATAGTTGTGTTTTCCATGGATAAATAGTGTTTTTGTGCAATGGAACCAGGGATCCAAGTCTATGGACGTCCCTGGCAGCCTCCACCTCAGCATCTCGCAGCAGAAGCAAGGTAGTGCCCATTCCTGTTTTCCATTTCTTTTTCGTCGACAACCGCGTGTAAATTTTATTTTTTAGCAATATTTTTTTTACAAGGTGATTGGATTTTGGATATTACTTTGCACAGTAAGCCTTTGTTCCACACTCTATCGAATGCCTGTTTAATGTCAAGTAAAACTGATGAGCAATATTGTATTTTCTATAGTGAATATAGAAATTTCTTTGCATACTCTGTGTACTTATTCAACAGGCACGTTTTTTTTCATGTAGCCCAAGTGGTGGTCTGGTTTTGCTGATTTTTCTTTAAGGATTTGAATTATTCTGCTTAGTAGCGACTTCTCAAGTAGCTGTGATATTATTGGCAGGAGGTTAATTGATTTCATGAATCGGTTTTTCCGATTTTTGAATTAATCATTATAATGATGGTAAATACTTTACCATTGATCCGAAAATATACAATTCCTATGATGGCGTTGAATAACATTATTTAAAATAGAATTACTTTACAGGGTAGATCTTCAAGAACCCTTTTGTTAATTAAATCATACCCAGACACTTTGTTGTTTAGACATTCGAAATTTCTGTATATTTCTCTGGACGTCACCATTTTTGAAAGGTAAGTCAAGTTAAAATCTTGATTCAGAATCAACGAAAAAGAAGCCAAATCTAATAGGTATATCCCTGTGAAACAACTGGTGCTAATACCAGAGTTAGATCAGATTGCCTGTAAGTATAAATAGCTTCCACAGTTTTCTAAACTCAGAATTCAAACTAAATAGAAGCCATTGGGGACCAAGTGATATGTATTTCACTTGGGCCCGGCGATCTGGACAACCTATGCATCTATATGTAAAATAAAATAACTTTATTTATCCGGCACACATAAATAAATAAATCAGTCACTGTCGGCGAGGACATAAAACACAGTTTTTGTGCAGTGACAAATAAAATGTATTAATAAAACATTATGCTATTATATACAGTTCGTAACCCGACAATGCTAAAGCGACGTGCGCGCACCTAGCGAGCATGGCTGTCGGGACGCAAGTGGCCGAGTCGATCCGTTCCGTCGTCGGCGGCGGTGCGTCACTCTCGTCTTGCGCCGCACCGCACCGTGTCACAGGACTTGTTCTAAGCCCGCTCCTCACACGGGTGTGAACATACCGGCGGGCCCTTAAAATGTCCATTTCAAGAGTCATTGAAGAGTGGGCAAATCCGATTGAGAGCACGCCTGATTGTTCCCTTCGACGTATTGATATCAGCTACTCGAGGTCCCACATCCCCATCTTCTCCAGGGTACAGTTTGGATACTCTACCAAGGCGCCTAAGCAATGGTGGCAATGCTTCGTCCTTTATGATTACTAGATTCCTTCGCGCAAGTCCTTTGTTCTCGTTTTCCATTTATGACGATGCTGGAGTTCAGTGACACACTCTACTTGCCACCTCTTCCAAAAGTGTTGCCTCATCTGTTCCAAGAGTTTAGATCGGTCCAGATGCCAAGGGTTGGTGTCCAATAACGTAGGCGCCGGCAGCTATGTGGGTGACCTGCCGAGGAGAAAGTGTCCCGTGTGGTCCCGCATGCAATTTTTTTTTTATGTAGTGTGTTATGTATGCAATCTTTAGCACCTAAAATTTTCTGTTAGTTGTTTTCAGGCTTAATTATCAAAACTTTGGCGGTATACTGAACTTGTAAATAATTACCAAGCACTGCATCACAATGAAGGCTTAATGAAAGTTTCGTAATGAAATATGAGCCTTTTCGTGAGTTATGAGCTTGTCATTCTGTGACCCCGCGTTATCAATTAACGTATTCTGTGCAAAGCGCGGTGATTATATCTCCGTCTACAATGCGCTCCATAACTTTGTGTTAACCTGAAAAATGGACATTGGACTACAGAAAATATTTTAACGTGGTTACTACAAATAATATATAACGAAATTTTAGTTTGCGTGTATATTGGCCAAATACTTTGTAATATTAATATGATGAGTATTCCAATAAAGAGTGATTAGTACATTTCAATTTGGGTTTAGGGGTATTTTTCTGGTCTAATAAATATTTTTATGTAATTTTGCTTGCAATGAAAGGTTACAATAGATGTTTACAAAATAAGTAGATAACATATATCTATTTATTAGAGAAGAGAGCAACAAAGCAAACTTGTGGCTCCGAAAGGAGTGCCAAATTACAATACAAAAACTATGGAAAAAGACATACTTGAACGTATTTTTCTATCGACTCTCACTGTTTCGAAATGAAGGTCATTACGACATGATGCCGACGCATTCACTCTTAACGTAGCATTGACTTAGTACGCTACGCTTCAGCAAATAAGTGCTACGTCGCGATCTAGTCCTCTCTTTAGCGTAGCAATGATGGACGAGAAAGATAGTGTTGTTTGCTACGAATAATACAGCTGGTTTTACTTGTCTCCTGTGATATTTAGAAGAATATTTTAACTACCAGATTTACAATTTTCATCGAAATATATGTATTTTAAACTAAAAGGTAGAGTACAACCGCGATGTAAAATGGTGCACCGCGGTGGTTACAAGTGCAATAGCTATATAGCGAAGCGACAGCAGTATGCGTAGATCGTGAAGTCTGGCAATTTGTCCTCTTTCCGTAAAGTGTACAGCGTGAACTCAGAACGTAATTACGCCAATTATCTCACCACCTGTTACGTGGTACAAAAATGCTCACGGTGAAATGAATGTCTGCATATAGTATGCATCTTCCACTTCTTCGGGGATAAAGGCGTTACTGAGAAGTTAGTTACTTAGAGAAAAAAATTAGGGCCGCAATATCACGTACTGACAACTAACCCTACTTTTAACTCGATTTTTGCAACTTACACTACTATTTCTTTTAATATTAACGCAAGTGCAAAACATCCTCGTCTGTAATCCTTAGTTAGTTCATGTAAGTCTGCGGGAATATGTTTGGTGGATTTTGGGATAGAATGGTAACTGAAGTAAAAGTGTTATTATGACTCAGTGTAAGGTCACTTAGTTACATGGATGTATAAAAAAAATATTCAAAACATGAATAAAAATGAAGCTTAAAACTTTTAAACAGACAGGTAATTCAACATTCTCGAAATATCGGAAAATTTATGGAATAATTATATTTACATGGTAAATATCTCGTAAATAGCTAGTTTGTATAATCATTTATGTATATTTTAGAAATCACAATGATTTTCCGGGATGAACTTCGAAACTAACTCTTCTATTTTAACTTTTTATAAAATGTGAGTTTTCTACCATTTAGAAAGATAGAGGGCAGTCCTTGTAAAATTTCTTTTTTTTTATTTTAGGCCGTTTGTTACACCTTTTATTGATTATCCTTCTGCCACTTCTTAGGGGATAATGTAACAAGTCGTACATTATCCCCTAAGAAGTGGCAGAAGGATACGTTACACGTATACACGTTTTTCAACCCGAGGCCTTCGACTTGATTGTAATATCACCTACGAAGTTCAATGTAGTGAATTAAAACCATTCAGGTGCCCACTCATTTACTCATAAACATTTACTAACTCAGCTCTGTGTTTTAAGACCAGGTTAGAAATTATCTAGTGTAAAATATATATCACTGATCTCGTCTTGAACCTTGAACCGTACATATAGGTACTCAAATTTCCCTCAAAAGTACTTACTTAACGCTGGGGTGGTCGCCCGGATGCAGCGTTGATCATAGTGTAAATACTTCATCGTGGTT
Source organism: Thumatha senex (assembly GCA_948477245.1). Taxonomy (NCBI): domain Eukaryota; kingdom Metazoa; phylum Arthropoda; class Insecta; order Lepidoptera; family Erebidae; genus Thumatha; species Thumatha senex. Next base: position 11,561,829 of record OX419732.1, on the reverse strand, counting down.
TCACCTTTCTATACACAACATCACACAATCTAGCCACTCATCGTAACCGCCGATGTGATAATATGTAGACAATTCTACGCTTTACTAAAGTGTAGAATGCACGTTTTCGGGAAAAATCATGTAAAACTTTGTGATAAAACGTGCTCCTCAACTTGCCTGCACCTTCTTTCACCGCAATTTGTATTAAATTTAATGCTAACTTGTATATTATGATAATTATGGTTTATTTCTTTCACTGATTGTTTAAAAGTTACAAAGAAATTAGTGTTGGACACAATGTTATGATTCCTACACCAAATACTTAGTTACTTGATGAATTTTTTTTATACCATTCCTCATTCTTTTTTCCAATACTTTTTCAAACTGTACAGGATAATAATCAATTAATCAATAGTATAAACAGTTTGATGGCATTGTTAGATGTTATTCCTTCAGTAGAATTTGCTTATGGTTTTTACAACAACAGTTCAGATAAGGATTTAAGCTATAAATCAATTATGTATTTTACCTAACAGACTGGCAAAGTTGATATAAAATTGTCTTTGTCAGCGCATACACCTTATTTATTTCTTACGTATTCTTACGTACGTATTACTCAGAGCGTACACCTTACAATGACTGTACAACCGAAATGGAAAGTCATTTGCAAAGTTAATATATAATTTGAATGAAGCGTACAGTTTCAAATGAATTCTACTTTTCCTTTAGCATTGAATGCGACTTTGAAAGAAGCGATCGATACATTCAGGGGTTAGTAGCAAAATTAGCAATTTAATTTCAATTCAGCGAAAGTTTCTTTAGTGTTCAAAAGTGAACAAGTAATTTGCAAAAGAGATGAAACGAAAGGGGCATGGTATTACTGTAAACTTTTGTCAGTAGAAGATTGATTATGCTACTAGGTCTATTAGAAGATTGCTGTTTGTTTGTTGTTTATGGGACTATACTGTGCATTTGGGTTAACGAAATAAAGGCTGTGTAGTAAATTATGATCACAATTGTCTCGTGTCAGGTCAGGTCAGTGAAAAAGGGCAGTTGTTTCTCGTTTGCTGGCATATAATAATATTTTTTAAGAAAATTTCCAATTAAAATTATGAATATAAAGCGGGGTTTTAGATTATAAAACACGAATAACTATGTTAATGCGTATCTGTAGATATTATAAAATAAATAAAAAAAATAAAATAAAATAAAGCCTTTTATTCCTTGCATTTACAAATTTAATTAACAATAATCTTATTCTTAATCTAATTTAAAATATAATATAAATGTGTAAATAATTAAAATGTAAAAATAATTTAAGTGTAAATAATTCGAATGTACAGATAAATTTGAATAATATTATTATTGTTTATTATAATTGAATTGCAATTTAATATTGAATTTTAATTAGTATTTTCTCCATGGACCCCTCTCAGGTGAAGGCCTCCTCCAAAGATATCCATTTTTCTCTGTCTTTTGATACTTTTTTTTTTATTTTTTTATTACTAGCATCTCTGCCTGGGACAGAGCCTAATTTAACAATTTGATTTCTAGTCTAAATATACTGTAAGCCATAGCCCCGCGGGGCTGTTCTTAACTACTGCAAGAGATGGTGGGAGCCCCGAGCACCGGTAACAGACAGTGATAGGAGGGCCGTCTCGTCACTCCTCCCTTACCACCACAGTCCCCCCGAAGAGCTCGGGACTTCCATCATCTCGAACCTAAGCTATTCTACTCTTTCGTTCTTTATCTCTAATTCATTCTAGTTCTATCATTTATGCCTCTCGCACTTTCATACATTACCGACCTTTCACACTTAATAACTAATTATCTAAATCTTAAGTATATATCATCTTTTATTCCAGTCCTCTAGTACCATACTCGTATGCCTCTCGCACTTTCATACCGGCCTTTCACGCTTATGGGATGGGGAGGAGTCATCCTTATCTGGGAAGGGGATAGGTTGGATTTTTATTTTTGTTTTATTTATTCTTCTTCATTTCTATTTACAGTTTTGCTTTCTATTTTATAACATTAATATATATTTACTTACATTGCTTATTTATTAACTATTAGATTATAAATATACAACCTTATAATTTCTTTATTTGTGTTTCGTACAATGCTTCTTATAGGCTAGTTCCTTAATTATATTACATAATGTTTTATTGTTTACAGTTTATATTCCATAATATTACTTAAACAATATTAATTGCTATTTCTTTTATTGACTATACTTATTACTTTATTGCAAAGTTTAGAAACTGAGCCCTGTGCGATTTTATTAGTTTGGGAAAATTCTCAGTATTTATGCTTTGTCCAAGTTCCAGTTCCAAGTCCACTCTGTCCGCCGAATGGATTGGGCACTCGGTCAGGAGATGGACGACCGTCTCCTCAATACCTGGCTCACAGGCGCACGATGGGTCCTCCTTACACTTGAAACGTGCCAAGTATGAGGAGAACCCACCATGACCCGTCAGCAATTGGGTTATGATGCCGGCGATCGTCATCTTGCGGACGATACTGTACGCTTCCACTGCGCATGGGAAGAAAAGCTTTGTTACGGAGGCCGTCCCGCCCTCTCTGTATCTCTTGTTCCACTTGTCAAGCGTGTCCCGTCTAAGGGCTCGCTTCACGAATGAAACAGGATACAGACCGTAGTCAGGTGCTCTCTTCAACGTCAGAGCCGCTTCCTTCGCGAGCTCATCAGCTCGTTCGTTGCCCTCCAGCCCTGCGTGGGCCTTGACCCAGAACAAGGAGATTTCCTTGCCCTGGGCCAATCCGCGCTGAATTGCGGCCCTGGTCTCCACTGCCAAGGGATGGAGGGCATGACGGTTTACTACCGTCAAGAGAGCGGCTCTGCTATCGCTGAAGATACCAAACGTGGACGCGCTTCGCTTGAGAACCTCACTGGCCGCTTTGCATAGTGCCAGGAGCTCGGCCTGGTAGACGGTGCAATGGGGTGCGAGAGCAAGTTTGAGGGCCTTAGTTTCGGTCCGGTTATCCCAAAACGATAACGCGGCACCGACCCGGCCCTCAATCTTGCTCCCGTCAGTGAAGATGCGCACCTGAAAACGGTTTGCATCCTCCAACTGCCCCGCGTCTACAAGGCTGGTGAACTCCAAGGCTGTATGCTCCACGGGGTGAGGGGTCTCAATAGCCCGGGTCATTCGCTCGATCTCCCAGTCTCCCAGCCATGGCTGACTCACTCCTCTCTTGGCCTCATACAATGAGGCCACCTCGCGAACTCTGAGGTCCAGAGGGAGCAAGCCAGCCAAGACTAGCGCCGAGTTCAGAGAGACCGTGCGATAGGCCTTACACAGCTTTTGAGCGAAACCGCGCTGTACCACGTTCAGCTGTTTTTTGACACCAAGCTTTCCCACCGACGCGTGCCAAGCACTGGCTGCGTACAGTATCGTCGGCTCCACGGCTGCTACGTAGATCGTCCGGATCACCTCGGGGTGTAACCCCCAGCTGATCCGGGCCATCCTCGCCAGCTTCCGGTAGATGCCGATCGCCTTTTTGCATACGTTGGTGACGTGAGTGTTGAAGGTGAGTGCATGATCTATTGTGAGCCCTAGGATTTTTATTTCTGAGGACATGCCAATGTCTATCCCGCCCATGTTGAGGCGCGGGACATCGAACTTCAGCCTCCGCGTGATAACCATCGCACAAGTTTTGTGCGGTGCGAATTTCAGCTTGTTTTCCGTGGAGCGGCTGCACTCCTCGCCTGCGTACCGCACCCTTACCCCCCTGTCGGTCAGGTAGCTGCCGATCACCCGCCTCAAATTCGCCGGACAGTTTTCCTCAGCCAGTCGGACCTTGATGGCTGGCCACCAGGCGCTGTCGAAGGCCCCCTCTATGTCCAGGGACACCATAGTGACTATTCTCTTGTCATTGAGTTTAGCCACTATGCGCCCCATAAGGTCATAGAGGGCGTCTTCGGTGCTCTTCTGGGGCATAAAGCCGTACTGGCGAGTACTCATTCTCGGCAGAAGATGGTACTTGAGGCGGGTGACCAACATCCTCTCGTACACCTTCCCCAGCACAGGCAAAAGCCCAATCGGTCTGTACGACTTGGGGACGGTGTACGAGTCTTTCCCTGGCTTCTTCAGTACCACCACCACGGCCTCCTTCCATATTTTAGGAAAGTAACCGCAGCGGAGGCACCGATTGAGCAGCTCCAGGAAGTGCAAGGGGTCGGCCATAATGGCGTGGCTACATATGTCGGCAGTAAGGCCGTCCGCTCCAGGAGCCTTTTTAGGGTTAAATTTTCTGAGCGCATCGATAAGCTCAGCCGCTGTAAAAGGTGGGTCATTTTCAGCATGGCCCTCTCTCTCTTCAACCTTTTCTGCCTTTTTGCGGAGCAATCGATGCGCGTCAGTATCCTCCTCGACCCGGTCCTTCGGGTAGAATGTCCGGGCGAGGAGTTGTACGGAGCCCTTTGCGTCCAATTGGGTTCCTTCAGAGGTTAGTAGTCGATCCTCTTCCCTCACCGTGGCCATGTAATTTCAATCAACCTGTAAATTCCCTCCCAGAGACCCTCTATGTCCTGCTTTCCGCAGTAGTTCTACCAACTCTCAACCTGTGCCTTTCTTACTTCCGTTTCATACATCCTTTTGCTCTAGGTACCGCGATATCACTAGCTCTCGCCTGTCCGGCGCTGCGCTCCTGATTCGACGTCTTTTGGTATTGACCTCCCTCTTAATTTGGGCCAGTCTCTCCGACCACCACGGCACAGTAAGCAACTGTTTCGCCTTGAGTCTTGGTATGTTCTCCTCGCATGATCTAGTGATTATGCTGGAGTACACACCAAGCTGGGCCTCTAGCTCTTTGGTATCCTCGAGTTCGTCTAATCTCTGGTTAGCCAGAGATTGAACCACGCTCTCCCGGAATTTCTTCCAGTTGGCCTTTCTGGTGTTGTAAAGGCGCGTGGTTCTCTCGATGCGGGTACCTTTGGCCCTCTCAAGACTGATGTTAAATACTATGCTGTTGTGGTCCGAGCTGACTAAGCTCTCGTCAATCCTCCAGCCGTCGATCAGGGCCTGCATATTGCCGGTGCAGGCCGTGATATCTACGAAACTGCAGTACCTTCTATCGCCTCTCACAGTATCGAAAGTCGGAATGCTTCCACTATTCAGGACATGGAGGTCCATCTCTTCGAGAGCATCCCTCATTGCTGCGCCTCTTGGGTTTTCAAAGTGGTGCCCCCACCAGGTACTTTTTGCATTGGCGTCACCTCCAAAAATAAGACGCCGACAGCCCAGCCCACGTTCTATCGCCCTTAGCTGCTCCAGGTAAGGCTCTAGTGGAGTTCTAGGTTCGAAGTAGTATGATACCAGGGCGATCTCCCAGGCACTAGTGCGGATCCTCACCACCACGATGTTGTCGGTGGTGAGTTGCGGGTATTGAATGACGTCCAAGGTCGGATCGAATACGACAATGGCCGCCTTCACATACCCTCCTCCTTGCACTGTGTTCTGGAAGATCCTTGTGCCCCGGTATGCCTTCATATGGTAAATTGAACCCACATAGGGCTCCTGGACCAAAGCGATCGCAGCTTTACGCGTGGTGGCCTCAAGCATAAGCTCGTCGGTTGCCAGCCTCTTCTTCTGGAGGTTTACCTGCAATACTCTGTAAGGAGCGACATTCCCTGGGAGGCCCTTAGCAATATTGAGTAGATGCTCTCGCTATGTTGTCCCATTTCATTCTCACTGGGCACGTTTCTTGGAAGACGTTGTGCCTCGTGTTGCTCAGCCCCTCCTTTCGGCAGTTATGGCAGTTAGGTTCTGCTCCAACCAGGTAGTCGGGGCACTTCGCCCGCATATGAAGTCCACCGCAGTGGCTGCATATGGGCTCCGTTTTGGAGCAGAACTTCCTGCTGTGGCCGTACCCTAGGCATAGGGAGCACTGCACTAGAGGAGATTGATCCGCAATTCTAATTGGTTGCAGATCAATGTGCAGTCTCCCTACACCCAGAGCACGCGTCCACACCTCCGGGGAGACTCTGAGCACCACGTGGCAGATGTGGGGATTCCTCGCTGTCCTCCAAAATTGGACGGCCATCCGGTCCTGCTCCGGACTGAGGCCTCTGAAAACCTCATGGTTTCGAGACCTTACCAGTCGGAGCAGGTCTTTGTCCTTGTGGACCTTTAGGACGCCGTACAAGATCAGCAAGGGATCCCGATTTTTCATGGCTTCCACATGGAGGCTCTTTTCCCTCTCTACAAGCCTCTCTTGTGCCCTCTTTCGCTCTTCATCCGTTCTATACCCCATTATAACCCTTCTATCCTTCACTTTTCTTACTTTCTCCACTCTTACCCATCCTTCATCCTCATTCGCTACCTTCCTCAGTCCTGTCTCTCTATTCTCTCTTTCATCTCTATTATCGCCTTACTGTTTTGTCTTAACATGCTTTTATTCTCACAAACCTTTCGTTGCTTTTCATTCTCTATCTCTTCTTGCTTCTCAAATTTTTCTTTCAACTCTCGCATAACTCTACCATTCTCTTTCAATAGCCTTTCATTCTCCTCAATCTTTCTCAGAATATCTTCGCTTATATTTGATTCCAAGCTCTTATCATTTGTTGTCTTCGTTATTTCCAGTTTATTGACTTTTCTTCTGTCCTCATCGTAGGCTTTAATAATTTTAAATAAGTAATTAACCTTTTCTTCTATCTCCATCCTGATTTCTCGTTTGAGGTTTCTGGATATGCCTAATTGCTCCTTTATAACTTCTAGACAGTCCGTGGCCCTTAACAATCGGTTTTGTAGTGCCGGAACTAACAAAGGAGACCTCGCCACCGACTTTTCTTTGGGTTTTTGAGTCAAAACTCTTGGCTGTGCCGCATCACGGGACTCTAATGCGTCCACGCTACGCCTTACAGGCACCAGCGGTCGCCTTTCCACTGGAGGGCTTGTGTGTGCCGGTGGTGATCTCGTGATTTCTGCAGGGGATGGAGATGGTTTTTTGATTGGGGTGCGATGCCCAAACATTGTGGCAGAGATGCTCGTCCGCTTGTTGATCGTGAAATTAAAATTGTTGTTGATAGTGATTTAGTTAAAATGTTATATAAATTTAAAGTTTTTGATTTACTTCAAACGAAGATAAACTGGACTCCCGTACGATGCTAGTCCCGCATGTGAAAACAAAAATTTTCCTCCAAACTCCTCAAAACCTGGCGGAAGTGAAAGTCCTTTTCCCGGGCTTAGCTGTATTTAAATTTTGATACTTTGAACCAGTCCGGTCCGGTGATTTTTTTAATGGCGTCCTCCCAGCGCATACACGGTCTACCAGCACGCCTCTTCCCCTGAGGACCGTTCCATGTAGTTACTTCAGATGTCCATCTATTATCTCTAAGCCATGCTACATGGCTGGCCCATTTAAATTTCAGTCTTTGAGCAAAATTGAGCGCATCTACTGTTTTTGTGATGTTTCTTATTTTTGTGTGACAGATTCTGTGTGTTTTTCTTATCTTTAGCATGCTACTCCATTGCTCGCTGGCATGTTATTATTTTATTTTTTACCTTGTAGGTAAATTTCCATGTCTGGCAGCCATATGTGAGATATGGTAAAATGCACGAGTCCATCATTTTCTTTTTTACTTCTATTGGCATGTTACTTTTCATCACTTCCTTTGTAACTCCAGAACTTATTTCATGCAATTCTTGATCTGCGCTCTACCTCTAGTTCGTTGCTATTCCTGTCAAAAGGTATCCGTTTTCCTAAATAGACATACTGATCCACGTAATGTATTGGTTTTTGATCTAGTGAGATTGTTTGTTTGTAGCTATTGGCCATGACGTTTGTTTTTAATAGATTTATTTCTAATCCGACTTGCCTGCTAGCTTCGTTTAGTGATTGTATGATACATTCTAAGTTTCCACCTGTTTCAGACAGAAGTACCAGGTCGTCTCGAATCTTAGATGACTCAGATTCTTTCCTTTGATATACAAGTCGCACTTTCTCCAGTCTAATTTGTTTATCATTAATTCCAATACTACAATAAATAGAGTTGGGGATAGTGGGTCACCCTGTCTCACTCCTCTATTGATATTAAAATCAGGGCCGCATGATTCCAGTTTAACTCTACTTATGCTGTTGTTGTATATATTTTTTATTACATTTATGTACTCATTTTCTACTCCTTGTTTATTTTTTGTTATTCTTTGTTTTATTATGGAGTAAAAGAGTTTGTAAATCGTTGGTTGCTTATTGGTCTATAATTGCCGATGTCATTAGTGTTTCCGTTTTTAAAGAGCAAGATTATATTGGATTCTGATCATTGTGTAGGTGTGTTCGTAGTTTTTAGTATTCAATTAATAGTGATGCTAGTACTTCACATCCATTTCTTATTGCTTGGACCTGGGGTTTTTTCTAGTTTTAACTTCTTAGCTGTTAGTATAATTTCCATTTCGTCGATACAGTCTTTATTATTTTCTTCGTGGCTGTTTAATTTTTCCTGGTTGTCATTTTTTATCTGATGCGTCGGCACATTATATAGGTTTCTATAAAATTCTGTAGCAATATTAATTATTTCTCCACGGTTGTGTGTTGTTTGTCCTAAGTCGTTTAATCCCTCGATCCAAGTCTTGTTCGTACGGAGTTCTTTTAAAGCTTTTTTGAAACTTTTACCTTTTGTAAGGAAAGTTTGTATTTTCTCATTTCTGTAGTGTTAATAATACCTTTTTATGTTCTTACTAGTTAACTTGTATATGGCGCTAAGTTCATTTTTTTTCCGATCGAGATTTATCTTTCATTCTTTGTAGTGTTTGTCTTCTATTTAGTAATGTGATTGTCCGTTCCGAGAGAACTTTGTGTCTAGTAGAAGTGTTCTTAACTTGTCTTGCCTGATGCAAGCTGACGTTGATAGCATGTAGTAGTTTGTTATAAAATTCCTGTACTGTCATCTTTCTTATTTGATTCTCAACTAAATTTGGTATATGTTGCATTAGATGTTGCTTATATGTTTCAATTTCCTCTGCCGTTTTTAAGGTACTGATATATATTTTGTAAATTTAGTTCGAGTCTTTCTTATGACTTTTAGGGCTATTGTAGCCCTTACCGGGGGTCGGCGTACTCTGCTACGCTGACGATACCCTGGTTACCGCGCGGGGCCTGTTTTCACGGGCCTCGGCGAGGGCCTCCTCGAGATTTTCAGATTGTGTTGAGCGGCAACCCCATCGCTGTCGGGTCGAGTATGAAGTATCTTGGGTTGGTACTCGACAGTCGATGGGGCTTCGTCGAGCACTTCCGGCGTCTTTCGCCTACATTGATTTCTTACGCCGGAAGGCTGGCATGGCTGCTCCCCAATTGGGGGGGGGGACCGAACAGTGCGTGTTGCTGCCTCTACGACGGTGTCGTGCGCTCGGTGGCGCTCTACGGAGCGCCCATCTAGTCGGACGCCCTCTGCGCCAAAACAATCCCGCTGCTACGACGTCCGCAGCGGTCGATTGCGCAGAAGGCGGCGCGGGCGTCCTCTCCTGGGATCTCGAGGCTGGAGTCCTGAAAGAGGTTTATGAAGAGAGCGCCCTGGTGCAAAGAAACCTCGGACGGCTTCCGGACGAGATTGACCGCTGGAGACAGTTGGCTCGCGACGATCTCTTTCGGAAGTGGGCCGATAGGTTGGTAGGCCTCTCGGTTAGCCCCCGGCTCGTGGGGGCTGTCCAGCCCGTCCTACGTGCTTGGGTGGAGAGGGCACACGGAGCGCCAACGTTTCACCTCAGTCAGCTCCTCACAGGGCATGGCGTATTCGCCAAGTACCTGTGGGAGGTGGTGGAGGTGGAGCCGGACCCCGTGTATTGACCAATGAGGCCCGTGAGGGCGATACGCCGCCCGTCCCACGCCGGGCACACGGCAAGTGTGTGCTCCGCCGTGTCCACGACGCCACCTGAGCAGTGACGACACACGGGGTCCGGCCGTGGTGCGAGCCATGGTCGGCAGCCAACAGTGTTGGGCCGCCGTCGCCTCGTTTGCTAGCGAGCTGATGGCGGCTAAACGGGAGGAATTGCGGGTGCGGGAGCGTATGGGACAGACGCTTCCGCCCGGTTGTCGTGTTCGGGGGCGACGACGTCCTGAATACATGCGCGCCCCCGAATAATATTTGGCCGTGGGCGGATGGTCGGGGGACCCCGCCCAACTGGCCACATGGCAACGGGCACCCTTTCTGTGTTCCAGGGGGTGCCCACTTAGCGCACGCCCGTACTGGCCGCTCTCTACCTCCTCTGCTTTCAGAGGGGCGCTCGAGAGCGGCAGAGGTGCGGGCTAGATTCTTCAGCTCCTTAAGGAGCTCCGGGGTGGTCGCTTTATCCGGCCGCCCCGAGACGGACCCCTCCGCTCTGGGGTACCCCTTGCCGGCTCGCAGTGATTTAACCTCAGGCCTACCCTGCGAGCCGGTTTTAAGGTAAGGCGGAACACCGCGGAGTTTAGTGGGTAGGACGGCCCCTCTCTCACGGGCCGGGAGCCTCACACACCGTCCCTGTTGCCCCCGCAGCAGGGATGACGTATAGTACTTATTACCCTTCTCTTTTTATACGTAGTATTTATTACCCTTCTCTTTTTCAGTTTTTATTTGTTCTTGTAGCATTTTCCTTTTTTCCAAAACCTGTTGTGGGTAGTTTTCCTTAATGTAGTAATTTGTATATTTTAAAAGTTTCTTTCATCTTCAATTTTTTGCCGACTGTGGTCAGTGTTACCGCAATGGGCCTTGGTCTTTCGGATTTTTTTCCTATCTTCTTGATTTCTTGAATATCTTTACACTCCAATTTTATGCCTAGATATCTTGATAGAAAACCGATGATTTCTCTTTCCAAGTCACAGTAAGAATAGTGTGAATTATTTTCTTCGATGCCAAAAAATACAATATTTCTGTTTCTTGCTTGCTTCTCTAATAGTCTTTGTTCTTGCTTATCGCATTTTTCTTTTAGGATTGTGTATTTTTATTGCAGGTGATTTAGTTTTTCATCTAAAATTAAATGCATGCTATCCGTGACTGTTTTTGCATCTACTATCCCATTTTCGTTTATTGTGATTCTCTGTTCTTCCAGATCTTTTTGTATTAAGCGTAGTGTTGCCATTATTTCTTCCATTATTATATTTTTTACACTTTTATGCACTTTAATTATTTTTAATCGTTTTTTGAATACACAGCCGATGTTTAGCGTGACACTGTGGCGCCCTCTCCTCACCCTCTCCGCGTATGATATTATCTATGTTTAATCAAAAATGCCGATTGCCAGTACATACAGTCGTTAAGCCAAGTTGAAGGCCTAAAATTTTTAACAGCAGGTCGCCACAATCTGCGCATGTACATTTTCAACACGGCAATGGGCTCACCCCCTTTTACGTGGGACAAAAATGCATAAGGTAAACAGGTAAAAGGCAAAATGTGAGCGTATAGTATGCCCCTGCCTACCTCTACGGGGTTAAAGTCGTGACCATATGTATGTATGTATATAGTTAAAAATAAATCAAATTTAATAAAAAGTATAACAACCTATAATTGTGAATAAACACTTTAATACTTATTGTACAGAATCCTAATCATATTATTTTAAATCACTCAAATTATGAAAGTTTAGTCCGCTACTGCCCGAAAACTATTAAAATCGGTTGGATTTATGATCAGGGTACCTGAGCTCTTTACCGGTTGCCGGCCGTGTGAAATATCGGATTATAGGATTCAACCCTCAGCTGCCCCTCGAGTGCGATTGTCGGCAGGTTTTGCTGCATTAACCCTTTCATCGTGACTTTGGCTTTATCTACCTGAACTCAGCAGATTTTTGTTATCTTTGAAAAGATGGTATTTGCTAAAAGTATAGAAAATCTTTTCCTTAGTAGAAGATTATTATTACTTGCTTATTAAATAAGTTAAGTCATAAAATTTACATTTAAAGAGACACCCATCAGGATTGAAAGAGAAACAATTCAAATTACGAACTTGTATGTTTTATTAGATTTAATTTTCCTCTACAGCCTGACGTCAGCTTGACACGCAGTATTATTACTACTCCCTTATCTAATAGGGTGTGAACTAATTTCTGAACCACTTTCAGAGTTTCTTATACATACTTTCATACATACATACCTATTGGTAGGCAGAGATATACTATACGCCCATATTTCACCATATTTTTGTCCCACGTAACAAGTGGTGAACCTATTGCTGTGTAGAAGGACAGGCGTTGTGGCTACCTGCTGTTGAAATTTTTCAAGTCGCCCATATGGCCTTCAACTTGGCTTAACGACTGCCATGTTACTGGCAAACGAGGCCGACATAACTTTGACGTGTCTTCCGAAGCACGGGATCTCTGGTAAATGGGAATGTCACAAACCTATCCGAAATATGTGAACTATCTACACTAATATTTTAATAGGAAAACTTTGTTTGTTTGTAATGAATAGGCTCAAAAACTACTGGACCGATTTTAAAATTTCTTTCACCATTTGAAAGCTACATTATTTACAAGAAACATAGGCTATATTTTATTTTGGAAACAAATAGGGTTCCGTAAGATATTTGTGTTTTTCGGACACAAGGTGTAATAAATCAACCAGAAAAGTTACTTATTTTGCGTACGCTGCCTACACTATAAAAGCTAAATCCATAAAATGTTTTAATTAATTGTAGATCTTATAAGTATCTACAAAAAAGTCCACAACACACTATACCTATCTATGTCAAGTGACTAATTTTATTTATTTTTTTACTTTTAACTAAAACTAACTTTTAAATTTACTTACAACCATTTTTTTATTTTTTTGGACTACATTTAAAGACGTTTATTAATCCTTATCAAAATAAATTATTTCATCACTAAGTACAGTTTATGAAGAAAATAATTACATATTTCGACCAGGCTGTGCGGGCGTAGGTAGGTACTGGAGAGCGAAGAAGTAATCAACGAATTCGGAAAATCTTCATACATTATTGTGAAATTAATAAACGACGGGATTAAATGGGTACCATGGGGTTCGAAGTATGTCACGGACGAAGCCGGGCGGGACAGCTGGTGCTTAATACGTGATAGTGAGTACAGAACATTGAGTTAGTGGGATTAAGAGCACTTCATGTTTCATTTTCTTTTTGATGTCAATTTAATGAAGTCAGCCATAAAAATTTGGTGTTTTTCAGATACGATACCATAAGAATGTTGGATATATAACACTATACATTTTTTGGCAAAACTATATAGAAATCTAGACAAAATCGAAAGGTAAGCCCGAGATTGGAACTCACAAAGCTGGCATAAACCTGGCTTTCATAAGCAAACTCGGCGGCGGCGATCTATTGTCGTAGAGGCTAAATGTACTCGCCTGACTTCCGAATGGTGCATTGGAGCGACTTTGTCATGCTCAATGCTTGAAACTCTGTACTAGTTTAGAGACTATAAAAAAACAGTCAAATCTAAGTCGGACTTGCGCACGAAAGATTTCGTAGCATTATTTATAAAAATGGCAAGTATAAATATGGTGGAATACTCTTCACAGAGCGCCATCTAGCCCTTAATTAAGCTTTTAGCTTGTACTATGGGATCTAGACAACTTATATGATGACTTATTTATTTCTAAATACATACATATTATTCACAGGAAACACCCACAATCCGAAACAAACATTTGTGGATCACACAAGTATTTTTTCCGACCTGGGATCTAAGGGCCGTATTCCAGAACGTTTATCAAACTCAAGAAACACTTGAGAGTAGATTTTACAAGGCAAAATGTAGTCTCAAGCGTTGATTGAGTATTAAGAAACGTTCTGGAATACGGATCTAACTCTCAGCATACAGCGTCTTATACCACAGAGGCAGTTGTAACGTTGTTTGGGATTAAATAAAAAAAAAAAAATATCTTTATTTTGCATAGACCATTTTAACGGCGCTTACAAAATGTCATACACTATTTAAAATATTTAAAGCGACCACCAGATTGTAACGTCGCACCCTACAATTTCTTTTTTATTTTAATAAAATGATTATTTTTAAAGGGAATATACAACTAAATTTTCTATGAATATTTTAAGCGCCTAATTGTTGCCGTTACCAATATTGAGCCAAACACGGCAAAAAATCAAGTTTTATGGTATGGTAGCTCCATAAATATATATTTTATTATATTTTTAGTATTTGTTGTTATAGCAGCCACAGAAATATATCTTCTGTGAAAATTTAAACTGTCTAGCTACCACGGTTTATGAGATACAGCCTGAGAACAGACAGGCAGGCGGACAAGGTTCCGTTTTACCCTTTGGTACAGAAATCTAAAAAGTAAAATTTTAATTAACGCATATATATAAGAAACGCACTGTAGGTACAACAATGGTTTTACGCAATGTTTACTAATAAGGCATGTCTTCGTTAACAGTTAACGTTTGTGGTGTAATTTTTCTTAGGTACCTACGTTTTTTCGTTTTAAGACCTTGCTATAGAAATACGTTTCGTTGTCGGCGCTCACTCCTTTATTTGTAAGACAGCACGGACGTGAGAGATTTTCCAAATACTGTACTAAAATTAAGCTTTACTGAAATAGAGATTGGGTGGCATTGGATGTAATTTGCTATTCACGAGAATTGTTCATGAAAACATAAAAGTGTAATCGAATGAATTAAATAAGTACTTTTATTTTATTAAATTAATAATATATGTACAAATGATTAACACAAATATTATCTTTGATTAATTGCAATTGATAAGTATTTTTAATACTGTAATAAAATTTTAATATTTGTTTGTAATTTATATTTTGTAATAATTCTGTGTTAATTTTTCACTAAATATATATGAAGTATAAATGGTATTTATATTTCGCGAAACCTGGCGATCTTCGGCGATCGAAACCTGGGGATGAAGAGTAGAAGCGTGCACGTCGCCATCCCTGCCAGCTACGGCTGCAATTCTACTCCAACACGAGTGCCACCAGGGCGATTACTGCTAGGACGTGCCCCCGAGGCGACGCGCACCAGTTCGTCCCCGCTGGTGCGAAAAGTGTGAGCCAGAGCGGCGTAGGGGACCGCCACCCTACACGCGTGGCCCGACACGGCGGGAAGTGGAGGATGGAGTGCAGGGTAGCTGCGTGGAATGTTAGGGGAGGAATGACAGATAAGATGAATGAGTTGATGGATGTTATGAATGAGAGTAAGTTAGATGCAGTGTGCTTGACAGAGACCAAGCGCAAGGGCAGCGAAGTCTTGGAGCTCCCGGGTGGGATGCTCGCGCTTTGGTCTGGAGTACCAGAGAGCGAGCATGGAGTCGGGGGGTTGGAATATTGCTGTCCTCGCGATTGGCCTCCGGTATGTATGAGTACAAACTAGTAGGTCCTAGAATCCTCTGGATCCGTGTAAAACTTGGTTTGACGAAGATTTTCCTGGTAGCTGCTTACGCGCCAGTATCTTCGTCGAACGCGAGTGAGCTAGAGGATTTCTGGTAGAGTATGAGAGAAGCTCTAAATGTGATAGAAGGAAATGAAAGACTCATAGTATGTGGAGACTTGAATAGATTGGGTGGGTACCGCTCGCGATGGTTTTGAGTCGGTACTCGGGAAGTATGGGGATAAAAGGGTGGACGACGCTGGCAAGCTAATACTGGCATTTTGTAAGGAAAAGGATTTGTTTGTGGCGAACACAATGTTCAACCACAAACAAATTCATATGTATACGAGGAGATGTAAGTCAAAGAGAAGCATGATAGATCTATTCCTAATGGATAGTCGGCTCCGTAAACAGGTGATGGACACAAGGGTATATCGAGGCGCTGAGCTGGGATCAGACCACTACCTAGTCATAACTAGGATTAGGGGTCTGTTCGCGGGTTGGCGTCATCGTACCGAGTGTCCTGAGCTTGAGCCGACTTATAGCATCAAAAGCTGGAAGCTGCAGGATGCATCCATTAGGAATAAATATAATGAAAGGGTAGCCGAAAAGCTTGGCGACGTCAATGTAAGCAGTGAGAATGTGGAAAGTGTATGGCAGAACCTTAGGGATAGTAGTATGATAAATGCCGCTGTGGAAGTGTGTGGAGAAACGAAAAAAGGCAGTAGTAATAAGCGTGATGCATGGTGGAATGAGGAAGTGAAAGAAGCAGTTCGAATGAAGAAGAAAGCATGGCTAGACTACTTAGCCTCGCGAAATGATTTTAATATGAAAGAGAGATACAAGCTGCAGAAAGTTAACACGAAGGCACTGATAGAAGAAGCTCGTAAAAGGTGCAGAATGAAAACGGATGAAAGGTTGTCGTCCAATTTCCGGGATAATGCCAAGCTCTTCTGGAAAGAGGTAGGCAAGGCCCGGAGTTGTTCGACAATCTGCAGTATGAATAAAGTGCTTAGTGTTAACAATGACGTCCTAACAGACCAAACTGACGTCCTGCAGAGATGGAGTGAATATTATGGAAAGATGTATGCAAGAAAAGACAGAGATGCCACATCGGAAAGTGGAGCTCACTTCGATGCTCCGGATCCCGATGTCATTAAAGTCATTAGTATGACAGAAATAGAACAAGCGATAAGAAGTATGAAATGTGGTAAGGCTTCGGGAAAATTCAGAGTTACTGCTGAGATGATCAAGTACGGTGGGTCGCGTGTCTGGGACACACTATGTCTGTTATGCAACTTGTGCTGGCGGACGGGTGAGGTCCCGGATGACTGGCGAGTAGCAGTTGTAGTACCTATTTACAAAGGGAAAGGCTCGCGCCTAAACTGCTCCAGCTACAGGGCGATCAGCTTGGTCAGCTTAGCTAGTAAGGTGTATGCAAAGGTTATAACGGCATGAATACAAGAAAAGTCTGAAAGGTATTTATGGGAGGCTCAATGTGGATTTCGACGTGGAAGAGGTTGCATGGATCAAGTGTTTTCTCTCCGCATGATCGCGGAAAAGTTTTTGGCTGTTAGCCAGGAGGTTTTCTGCGCTTTTGTGGATCTGGAGAAAGCATTTGATAACGTTGTGAGAGAAACGCTGTGGGACTTGCTGCCCGGATATGGTGTGGACGGCTCGCTACTGCGGGCAATACAGTCGCTTTATAGGGTCTATAAGGCTTGCGTGCGAGTAGGGGGGGATGTGTCACCTCTTTTTGATGTCTGTACAGGCGTCAAACAGGGATGTGTCATGTCCGCCTGGCTGTTCATAGTGTATCTAGACAGTTGCCTGCAGAAGTTGAAAGATTTTAATATGGGTGTGAATTTGGGTGACTTTACAGTAAACTGTCTGCTGTACGCTGATGATGCGGTGCTCATGGCCTCATCAGAAGCCGACCTTCAGGCATTAATCACTAATATGAAAGAGGAGTGTGAAAGTAAGGGTCTTCGCTTGAATGCAAGTAAAACTAAGGTTCTAGTATTTGAAAGAGGTGACGTAAGAACTAAATGCGAGATTAGGGTAAACCAGGAACGTCTAGAGCAAGTGAATGAAATTGTGTATTTAGGAAGTATGTTTAGCGCGGATGGAAGATGTGATTCGGATGTAGAACGGCGAGTAGCTGCCGGAAACAAAGTTAACGGTGCTTTGTCCCAGTTAGTAAAGCGACAAAGCTTCGTAAAAGAAGCACGCATGGCGATTCATAACGCAGTGCTAGTGCCAACTTTGCTTTACGGTAGTGAAACCTGGGTATGTCAGCAGATGCATGAAAGTAAATTGAATGCTGTGGAGATGCGATCACTTCGGAAATTGTGCGGCGTTACCTTGGCCGACCGAATACGTAACGAAGTGATACGCAACATGGCAGGTTTGAATGAAAGTGTCAGCGTTAAGCTGGAAAAGGACGTGCTCCGTTGGTTTGGACACGTCCAACGAATGAGTGAGGAACGATTGACGAAGAATATATATTGCTCAAAAGTAGAGGGTAGAAGGAGTCAGGGTAGGCCGAGACTTACATATGAAGACCACGTGAGCAGATTGCTCAAAAATGGAAACGTCAAAAGCACTCGGATACCCAGACGTGCGTGTATGAAGCGATTGATGAATCTCGAAGAAGCGAAAGAAGTATGTATGGATCGCGAAGCCTGGCGATCTGTCCTCTCTGACTACCCCGTCAGGGATACAGCGTGAAGATAGTTAGTTAGTTAGTTTGGCGATCTGTCCTCTCCGATTACCCCGTCAAGGATGCAGCGTGAAGCTAGATAAAATATTATTATTTGAATTTAGTTATTGTAACATACAATATTCATGACATTTACTATGACTATTTTTGTTTGTTAATTTTTTTTATAAAAACAAAACTAATTTTATGTTTTTTATCTGTCGGTTTGTCTATCTGTCAGTTTGTTTCGGCTAAGCTCTAAACCGGTTGGACTGATTATAACGGGCCTTATAGCACTAGCAGAAGGAGTAATTTAGGCTCATTCTATTTTCATATACTCACGTGAACGGGCACTACGCGGGTAAAATCGCGGGGTCCGCTAATTTACTATAAATAACATCTATAAAATAAATAATGCAAACAATCGACTGAATCAAAGTTCACGATATTCGCGTTGTTGTCTATTATCTTTTATTATCAAACAAAATCTTGCTACCAATTCAGTTTGCTTTATAATCTATCAATATATTGCTTCAAAGATGAAACTTGAAGCCAGGGAAAACCACACGAAGTTATTTCAGCGACTAGTTGGAAATTTATCTTCATAAAGCTATTTTACACTCATTAAAACACTGAAGAAGTTGCTCATAAATATGCCGATAGTCTTCAATGTAATAGAAGAGTTGCATAAGCATATTCTAACTAGTATTCTAGCTATTATTTGTGGTAAAACTGTATAAACTTCCTGCAGCGCTCATGATCCCACGAACTCAGTATTCTGTAAACGTTTACTGCGTTTATCAACTTTCGCTGTGGCTGGTTACGGATGGGTGACCGCTGTATTGCATTTCCATCTGGAAGCGTTTCCTTGCTTTGGAAGGCACGTTAAGCCGTTGGTCCCCGATTGCCAGTAACATGGCAATCGTTAAGCCAAGTTGAAGGCCTTATGGGTGGCTTAAAATATTTCAACAGCAGCCTGCGCCTGTCCATTTCAACACGGCAATGGGCTCATCGCCTGTTACGTGGGACAAAAATGCATACGGTGAAATGTGGGCGTATAGCATGTCTCTGTCATCCCTTCTGGGATAAAGGCGTGACTGATAAAACTATATAACCCGTCAAGGAACGGAGGAAACGGATAGGAGGTAGCTTAACCTTAGTGCCTGGCGCTAGACGGATGTCTAGTAGTGACTGTGTGGTTTTAGTCGGTTCGATAACATCCGTGGGGATTTCCACTCGTTAAAAATGGTGTTATCTGCTAAGGAAATCATACGCACAATACATATTGTCAAGCCTTTATCTCCGAACGGGTAGGCAGGTAGGCATTTTTATCCCACCTAACAGGCGGTGAGCCTATTGCCGTGTTGAAATGGACAGGCGCAGCCTTTTTTCAAGCCACCCATAGGGCCTTCGACAAGGCTTAATGACTGCCATTTTACTGGCAACCGGGACCAACGGCTTAACGTGTCTCCGGAAGCACGGAAACGCTCGCTAATGTAAATTCCACAAAGTGGTCACTCATCCAAGGACCACCTAAAGCGAATATTGCTTAACGCAGTGATCGTTTACAGAACACTGAGTCAGCAGGGCCACGAGCAAGGATAAGGATATAAGGATATCAAATACAGTATAATAATATTGTCATGAAGAAGTTAGATTGTACAGTTTTAGAAGGTCATGAATGCGTATGCGCCAGTGAGATTCGGCGTAAATAAAGAGTTTTAGAGCTATATAAATATCGAACATATTTTAGTAAAAAATATAAACCTAAGTGATCGTGATTATGATAATTGATGCATTTCTTGAAGGAATTGAGAGCCTTGCCATATCATCATCATATCGATGCTATGCTTTACCCCTATATGATACTTTATAGCTCTTCTTTATAATCTTAAGTGACTTTTTAGTTGCTTCTAAACCCTACCTGGATTTCGAGCCTTCGAGGCTTTTAATTTTTGGTATTTATGGAAGCGAGTGCCGTATATGTATAACTTCGCAAACCCCACTAGAGTGTCGTTTGTTAGTTAGTCAGTAGGTGGACCAATAGCAGGTTAAGCCGCACTAAAGAGGCCACTTCGACCTCGGAGATCTTAAAGGGGTCCCTTACACCCAAATATGATATTTTATAACAAAACTTAATATATAAAAATAACTAGCTGGCCCACGTGGCTCCCGTGGTTATTTAATCCCATCGAATGAATTCAACAAAATGGCATGAAATTTTTTGGCACTCTCCAGGGTAGTTGCGTAATGATATATAGCCTATAGCCATCCTCACTATTAAACACAAAATGAATTTTTGTAATCCGACCATTAGTTCCTGAGATTAGCGCGTTCAACCAAACAAACAAACAAACTCTTCAGCTTTATATGTATAGATATAGATTTAATTTTAGAGTAAACCGGCTAAAGGTTATAAACCAATAAGGATTCACTCTCTTAAAATTTGAAAATATCAGTTTACTCATGTTGTTACTCTAGATCAAGCATCTAAAAAGGATTTTATATTTAGTATCTACACGGTAACTTCGGATACGAGTAATATATTGATTTAATTTGAAATTTAAAATTACTTACTTAACGATTACAATACTTTAGCTATACACCCAAAACCTGTGCTACGCTGAGCAGTACCTCAGCATTTTTGATTTTGATGTATTGCTTATTGCTTTTATTTGAGCAATTTCACATCTTTGACAAGATAAATAGTAAAGCCTGTATTTGTCTGATTATCTTTATATGGGTGTTCTAGCTTTCAGTAATATGCCTTCGCTTGAATGCAAGTAAAACTAAGGTTTTAGTATTTGAAAGAGGTGACGTAAGAACTAAATGCGAGATTAGGGTAAACCAGGAACTTCTAGAGCAAGTGAATGAAATTGTGTATTTAGAGAGTATGTTTAGCGCGGATGGAAGATGTGATTCGGATGGAGAACGGCGAGTAGCTGCCTACATATGATTTATACTATATGACCCTAGAAGAACTATTCTGTGCAGAAAAATGGTCTTAAGATCAAATACGAAAGGCTTTCGGTGCAGTGACTTACCATCATGCAGTTTATAGTTCCTTTTATAGTAATGGCGTTTTGCTATACTTGCGTTAGTTTAAAACTAAATGATAGATTGCGTAATCTATACATATCAACTTAACTTAACTTAATATTAACATTAAATATAACCTTAAAAATATGATACATAATGATAATACATAATAATGATAGATTAAAATCTAGACCTGGTAGTAAAAATAGTAAAAAAAAGGACTCTGAAAGAAAAAAATGTTAATAGCAATAGTCGCGCTTTAGCGCTATATTTGATTTGTCATGGATGCCTTTGTAACCTATAAATATTTGTAACGACTTCTACTCTGTCACAAAAGACTGTAAGTATTACATGGTATTATATATTATATATAAGTTTTTTTTTTCGTAGCATACGTTGTAACCATGTCCAAGAGAGAATGAGAGATCTACTCACTTAAATTTTAGTGCCCGCTATGAAAAATAACACTGAGACTTCAAAATAAATATCGAAGTTAACTTTAAGTTAGTTAACTGGACGAGTATCTAGAGAATAAGGAACTGACCGATATGTATCAATGCCAATCCTCATGTGAGTTAATAATGTTCATTCGTTCACCTCCATTTTGATTTCAAAGAATATCTGAGAGCTAAACATGACACCCTTATGGTTAGTAGATGCGAAATCCTTCATGCTTTCTGGTATGAGTACGTTTTGCGGAGTTTTCTTGGATACTTCAAGAATATGTTGTTCCTGTCTTTGTCATATTTATTTGTGTTAGGTTATTTTTTTTCTACATCATGGCGGCTTCCCAGTTGCTTTCAAACTCATACTTTTGGCATTGTTGGAAGCAAAACTCTCAAGCACGCCTGCACTAGGACCTCGCCTCTGATCAAGAGAAGGACTTCACTTTACAGGTCATTGGCAGATGAGATTGATACGGGCTTCGAAGATCTTCGGTGCCACTTGTGACAGCGGAACCATGACAATGGATTATCGTAGTTAGTATTGTGGATTAATCGTTAGCAATAGAAATTCAATGTTTACAAACGGTTCAAAATTTAAGACTACGGATTAGAACCATAGTGCCTATCAAAAGAGTCAGATGGAATTCCGAATAACTATATGGATTTAATGTTTTGATGAACAAGTAGCAACCGTACGCGTATAGCGAGGATACCTATGTAGTATATACGAAAGAGTTTGAATATCAAAGTAACCAAAATCATATTTGTGATTTATGTATCTTACCCATAAACCCTAAGTGACTTTCCAAACTTCGGCACATTGTAACGCACTTAGCGGTAATGCTACCACATAAAGTTTCAAAGTCAAAGAAATCTCAATGTGAATAACAGTCGTTAACACGTTGAATATTTATGCATTGTAATTCATCACCAAGTACTTTTTCCACTCCAAGGCTCGATCCAAAAGCTCATTACTTCCGAACTTGCTCGCAATCATTAAAATTTATATCCTCTACGACTTCACTTAATGAAAACACGAAAAAGTTTTTATTTCTCCTTACCGTTTAGAGGCTGTTTGTGACTGAAAGGAATTGTGTCAAGTTTATTGTTATGTGGCAGTCTCTTTAAAGGAGATATATTGATGTGGTAATTTAGCTGCTATTTGTACAGTTTCTTGAAAACAATAAAGTACTACATTATCCTGACATAGGCCAAATCAAAATCCCACTTCACGTCAGCCGGTTTGAAACTCAAATGCTACTGAACAGACTTTCATGCAGTTTCCTTCAAAATATAGTTGAAGGCGTGCAATAGAAAGGTTTATAGAAGTATATATAAGTATAAAGACAAAAGTGTCCTCAAGTATATATAAACTAGGTGCACTTGCCGTCCCCGGTAAGTCTAAATGGAGCGAAAAGTTTTGCCGTCACCATTTCACCGACTGCCTCTGTGGCGCGGTGGGAGTGCATCCGACTGCTACGCAAGAGGTCGTGGTTTCGATTCCCACACAGGATAAAACTTTGTGTGATGAGCACGATGGTTTATTCTGTGTCTGGGTGTTATTTATCTATAATATGTATGTATTTAGAAATATATAAGTATGTTTATCAGTTATCTAGATCCCATAACACAAGCTAATATTAGCTTACTTTGGGCCAGATGGCGCTGTGTGAAAAGTGTCCTACAATATTTATTCATTATTTATTTATTTATTTATTAGACTTATTATTACTCCATGGTATGTCCGATTTTCGTTTATTTTTTCGAAACTATCTATTGCACGATGTCGTATTTTATATCAAATTTAATTAGAACCCACAGCTAGTATTAGTCAATTTTAAACATGGACAGACCATGTCCTCTCTATTCGAAGGTACAGAAAATAATTAATGTGGTCGATAAAGAAATCCAACTGGTGCTAAGGTTTGACTCCAGCGTTAGAAATGCTTTTTTGTCATAAAGTTCTCCAAAATATTTGCTAACCTTAACTAGACTTGTAGTGTGGGTCAGTTTTCATTGAATATTTCACTGGTTTGACTTTCTCTGACTTAGATTAAACTTACATCTACGGACTAAAGCTAAATAGGTACGCCAAGTTTATTTGTACAACTTCCACCTGCAAATTTGAACATATTCAGCAAGTTTATGAGACGGTAGAAGTCAGACGGTACACGATTCAAGATACAAATGAAAATCTAATTATACTAACATTTGTAGTTGAATATACTTTAAGTTAAAATTTTATTTGTCACTAGACAAAATAAAATAAAATAAAAATATCTTTATTTTGCATAGACCATTTAACGGTGCTTACAAAATGTCATACACTATTTAAAATATTTAAAGTGACCAACGGTTCGGAATGCGGCCCATCTGAGAAGAACCGGTAAGAAACGTAGGAAGGCTTTTTTTTTGATGGCCTATTTACAATTTCATATTATTTCACTTTGCCAGTAGATCATTTTCAGGCGACAAATTTTGCTATCCTGCATTAAGGTGTGCAGCGGTGGATGTAGTTACATTAAGCTCTGAGTCTCTGAGTGCTCTCTGAAGTAAGCCCTGCCAACTAACTCTATTTCGGTAATCTCTACTTCCATACGACTTAGCTAAGACTTATTATATCCGTTAAGTATAAAGGCACTTCTCCAAAACTAATCCATTCTTTTGATGATATCGTGGAATATTTACTTTTGTACGCAATACCTTTACCTATAACCTGTAATAGCACCTAATTATGTATTTATTATCAGTCAAACGAGTAGCTTAGCATTAGTGACAAGTAATAATAATAATAATAATAAATCTTTATTCATTTAGGTCACAAAGTAACACTTATGAACGTCAAGAATATTGCTTCTACATTTACATTTACTGCCAGATTCGCAAAGCAATAGGTAGAGCCTGAGGAAGAACCTGGCATAAAAACTCATGGCCACTCTTTTCTAAACGCCAGTAATTACATTAGTTTGATTAACATGATATTTGACCAATTATATAGTAATGAATTTTTACAAACAAAAAAACAAAATCAATGTTGTGTTTAAATCATATCAAAATTAGAGCGATTATAGTTGCCGGTTCTAAGGGCAGCCTACCCTTGAAGAAGAAGAATCTGGCAAGAAAGTCAATGGATGCCATTTTAAAATGTAGGAATGGCTTACAACGTTAAAATTACACTTACATTGTTCCTTTGGATTTATGTGAGAACAGTCGACTAAACTTAAGTTTACCTTAAATATAAATAAGATTATTTTTAATAATTGCTATAACAGCTATGAGCTGACCAGTCCCAACAGACGGCACCCGTTCACGGGTATGACGCATTATATCAGCCATCGCCCTACTCAACCGTATTATAGAGAATAAGGCGACCCGATACATACGCCACCACTGCCAGGACACTTAGGCGAGCATGACATACTCAAAAACTGCACAGCAACTTTCATGTCAATTTCAAAGAAATAAATAAGTCTACATGGTGCTCACACAATAACAAACTCAAATTACATTGTATACCGGGACTAAACGCAGCCAATTTAGAAACCTTTAGTTGTCAGTCGTTTCAAATTATTAATAATGTAGAGATGTAAAAATACAACATATATATGCAGATTCAAGGCATATCATAAGATTCATTCGAATCCTAAATAGCTCAAGCGAAGAGCAAGCAACTCATTTCCATTAATTTTTATCGTTCAAATAATCATTAGTTGTGTAATAGGCCCTTTTCAAGAGGTGCGTCTTAATTTCCGCCTTAAATATATGTAACGGCAGGTTCATAATGTTTAAAGGAATTTTATTATATAGTCGTACGCCAATTCCTGCAAAAGAGTCGTGAACCTTTTGTAAACGATGATGCGTTCCAATTAATTTATGCTTATTTCTAGTATTTATCGAATGTATGTCACTGTGTCTATTGTATAAATGTATGTTCTGTTTAACTAACATAATATTTGCAAATATATACTGTGATGCAACCGTTAAAATGCCAATTTCTTTAAATTTTTCTCTAAGAGACACTCTAGCACTCAATTTATATATTGCACGTATAGCTCTCTTCTGGAGTACAAAAATTACTTGTAGATCAGCTGCTTTGCCCCACAGCAAAATGCCGTAAGACATGACACTATGAAAATAACTAAAGTATACCATCCTGGCAGTTGCCACATCAGTAAGCTGCCTGACTTTACTAACGGCAAAGGCTGCCGAGCTGAGTTTACCTGCAAGACACGTTATTTGGGCATTCCACTGCAGTTTGCT
The DNA here is from genome assembly GCA_948477245.1 of Thumatha senex. Lineage (NCBI taxonomy): Eukaryota > Metazoa > Arthropoda > Insecta > Lepidoptera > Erebidae > Thumatha > Thumatha senex. The sequence continues at coordinate 11,536,097 of OX419732.1, read as the reverse complement.
ATCTAAAGTGATCCCCAAAAATACAGTTGATTCTACAAGATTAAGGGTATCACTGTTCAATGTTATATTTGTACCGCAATTCCTGACATTAGGCATGCTGAATCTGATACATTTTATCTTCTTAGCGTTTAGTAGCAAATTATTGGTCGTAAACCAATCTACAACTTGGGCAAGTGAACTATTTACGCCGTTAAAATTACTAAGCGTGCGATCAACTTTAAAAATAAGTGACGTATCATCAGCAAATAGAACAATGTCGCACAAGTTCTGTATTTAGAATGGCAGATCGTTAATATAAATTAAAAATAGAAACGGACCCAGAATTGATCCCTGCGGTACGCCCATAGCAACAGATGCTTCAGGGGAGCGAATTCCATTGACATCAACATGTTGTATTCGATCATTTAGGTAGGAGGCAACAAGGTTCAGTGCAGAGTCTTTGATACCATAATAAAAGAGTTTTCCCAATAGTGTTTTATGGTCAACGCAATCAAATGCTTTGGAGAGATCGCAGAATACACCAATAGCATCTTGTCTATTCTCCCAGGCGTCATATATATGATTCAGAAGTGTCACACCTGCATTAATGGTAGAACGACCCCTTGTGAACCCATACTGCTCCTTATGTAATAGCATATTTAAATTAAAATGAGCTTGTATTTGTTGCAATATAGTTTTTTCAAAAATTTTGCTAGTTGCTGGTAATATTGAAATTGTTCTGAAATTACCAGGGTCGGTTTTGGATCCAGATTTAAAAAGAGGAATTACTTTACTGTGTTTCATTAAATCTGGAAAAACTCCTTTAACAACACAGTTATTAAATATTTCAGCTAGATGTGGTGATATATTAACAATGATAGACTCAATCAATTTTACAGAAATACCCCACAAGTCAGCTGTCTTTTTTGAGTTAAGTGACTTGAATACTTTAATGATATCATTGGGGTTTACATATTTGAAGCCAAATAAGACACTACACTGATCCACGCTGCCCCCAAGCATGCGTTGAGCTTTTATTGGACAAGAATTTAAGGAGCTAGTTGTTTTCGCGGGTATGTCTATAAAATAGTTGTTAAAAGTTTGTGCTATGTCTAATTTATTATTACACACTTCGTTATTTATAATTAACTCAATGTTATTATCACGGGGTAGTAATCGACCGGTTTCAGTATTGATTACATTCCAAGTCATTTTTGCCTTGTTTTTTGACTCTTTAATTTTATTACTTATATGTAACGACTTGGCAGCAGCACAGGCCTTTTTAAAGGTCTTAGAATAAATTTTAACATATTGAATGAAGGCAGGATCAAAATTAAATTGCTTCATACCATATAGTTCGTACAACTTAGCCCTACTTTTGTAAAATCCTACAGTACTCACAAAATTGCAAGTTTTTGTTTTTATAAAATGTTTTTGATTTAAATATGTTGTTGTACTCAGCTTTAATTGTATTAAATAAGGAGTCATATAAGCTGTTTGGATCTTCCTGATTAAAGTCAATATGTGTGACTTTTGCTGAAACATTAACATTAAATTGTTTAAGTCGATGTGCACTCATTGGCATACATACAATTTTATTCTTTTTAGAAGTGACATCAATAGGAAATGCTGCTTTCTGACCAAGATGATCTGATGGAAAGTTTCTTAGTATCTCCCTTGTTGTTGATACACAGTTGCAGAATATATTATCTATACATTTTCTAGAATGTGAGGTGATTCTAGTTGGCTCACAAAATAAATTTTGTAAGCCAAAAGACTTAAACAAATTTTTAAATCTAATACATTTTGAAGACTGCACAAGTAAATCAACATTAAAATCCCCACACACCACAACATGTTTTCTACTAGTGAACAAACGCTTCAATACATTTTCCATTACAGTTTCTAATAAATTATAATCCCTATATGCTCAAGCTCAACAAAGGACAATTCTGCAGTACGCTCAATAGAAAGGGCCACAATATCTTTACGTTCTTTACATTTTAAATTATTAGATACAAATATAAGAGAGCCACCACGAATAGCTTTCTTTCTAGAGAACGCACTGCTAAGTGAATAGAATTCATTGTTAAACAATAGTTACCTTTTTAACCAATGTTCTGTAATACAAAAAATGTGAACATTGTGTTCCTTTATACAATAAAGTTCTATTTGTAGTAGTTTTTCAGATATGCCTTCAATATTTTAGTGAACTAAGTTTAGACTATTAGAAGTATTGTTGATATACTCAGAATTATTACAACAAATATTATTTACAGTGTCTTTAAAAAAAATGACTCAATGGGCTCAAAAGACCTATAACCATGGCCAGATTTTTTACCTGTTGTCTTACAAACTAGTTTTTTGAGATAATTTCGCAAGTTAGTAAGTCATTCCTAATACGCTCAAAAGGAGCTGGTTTATAAGCCAATAATTTGGCTTGATTCAATAAAAAATTGGATAACAAAACAGCTATCTGACGTCGTAAAAAATTTGATAGTAAACAACGTAAAAAACAAACAACAACGTAAAAAAAAAGTAATATAATATATAATAAGTTTAGACAATTTAAGTAAAAAAAAAAAATAATAATTGTGTTGATAAAGTATATAATAAATAAATATTACTCGTAAACAACTATCTAATGTCAAAAAATAATAATTCTGTAATAAAGGATTACAGTCAAATAATTCTATATTCCTACAATATGTGGTCAAGGTATGTAACTTTCTATTTATATTGTATCTAATATTATTTTCAATTTGTGTAAAAGATTTGCTATATGGCAGTGTAGACAGTATAACCTGTTTAACTTGCATGTTTGACAACTGTTCATAAAACTTTATGATAGTTTTAATTTTCACATTATCTCTTCTGCCAACAAGTATCACGATTGTTGTTTGTGGGCAATGTGTACTGGTTAATACCTTATTAATTATTTGAGAGTAGGATGCCCCAGGAAATGAAAGTGTTATAACCGAGTTACCCAGATGTTGATTTAAGTGATAACCTAAACTCTTGCCAATTTCATCACAATAAACTACAGTCTTTCCAACATTTAATGGTTGCGTAATTTTTGTTACAGGGCTATCACAGTAAATGTTATTTGTGCTTACAATATTGTCACATATACTGCCTACAGAGTCAACCATTGGAGAAGTTGACTCGGACTGCGATGTTATTGATAATGAAGAACATGGAAGGGATTTATCACAGTCAGGTGTTTGATTATTTAATTTTTCAAGTGATAAGAACCTTTGTTCATTGCTGTGACAAGACTCCACTAAGCTATTCAATGCCTTAATGTACTCCCCAATTTCTTTCTGTGATGTTTTGTATTTTAAAGTTATTGACTCCAAGGAATCATTTAAACACATAATTTCAGTCTGTAATTGATGTATATCCATCTCATATTGCTCTGTTTGGGTGTATATATGTTTTTTACTTGTTTCTATTAGTTGTTTTAACTGTACATTTGATTTACAAGTCCTAAGATAATTGTTCATTCCTATTCTAAGTTTTTAATGTGTTTATGTGATTTGGAAATAAATTTATTGAGTTTTATGTATTTTTTTAATTTATTCCTGCTACTACTAACTAATCTTATTGATGTGTTGGTATTAGTCGATAACAAGTGGTGACCAGTTTTGTCTATTGCTGCGATAGAAATACTAAATGAGTTAACCATCAGGTGCGAGGTGATGGGCTCATCAAGACAAATAAGATCTGGCTCCGAGCCCCCACACATTAGCTCATTATACAGACTGTTGGAAAGGGCAGCCTGATCTACCGATTTAAGATTTTCCCTAAGAGTGATGGAGTTATGAGCATCATTCAGCTCACACTCTAGAATGCTAATACGTTTTAGAGCATGTTCATGGGTGTTACTGCACTCTTCTAGACCCTTCATTGTTGACTGAAGGTGATCGCGCTGAACGGTGAGCTCCATGACCTGCGTATGTAGCTCAGCCAACTCTTGTTTGAGTTGGGTGTTTTTGTCAATTACATTTAATATTTCTTTTTCACTATCATCCCGTTCCTCTAGCAACTGTTTGTTGAGATTTTTGCAAATCTCCAGTTCCTTTATAGTGAGGTTGAACTTTTGTTGCAAGTCACGGGATACTGCACTACGGGTCATCATTTTTATTATATTATTTTATTCCTAATAATTATCAACAAGAAATCTATAATAATTCTCAACACACTAATGACAAGATTATATAAACAAAAAAATAAGTGTAAGTATATCTATGTTTACAACAAACCTAATATATTTGAACTATTTAGTATTGTATCTATTTGAACTATTTAGTATTATATTTTATATTTATTTTATTATTTAGGTATAATTGTTATATTATAATCCCAATAGGTGATGTGATTTGTTTTTCCGGTAGGTATTTGAATTGATATCATGTACCCTACTCTCAATTCTTATGTTCGAATTTTTGTACAGATTAGTAATAAGAAAGTATGCTATTCTTCTGTTTAAGTTCATTACTTGTCACAATATTTGTTTGTTTTTATTACGATTTTAGAATCACTATTTTTTCTTAGTTTATTCGTCCACTCAATTTTTTACAACGGTAAAAAAAAATATTTTTGAAAATTTTTACGATTGATCACTGATTCACAAATAACTTTGTCGTAGCCTTGTGCTTGTATATAATAGTATTTACGGTATTTTTCTGTGTGTTTATTTGCACTTTTAACACTTTTTTATTGTAGTATAACTTAATATTTATAAATTTCCTTAATAAAAATATACAGAGACACTGTTTACGTTACGGCGTTAGTGTTGCCACCCGTAAACAACTGAAAATAAGAACACATGGTTACTTTTACAGTGTCACTTGTAAAACACCATCAACCTGCCAGGACTAGATAGCTAACATTATAAACAATTATTCAACAGGTTTTTTTTATCTTTTAGTCATGTAATAATTTAAATTATTTAAGTGAAACATTTTCCAAATAAGTACGCTACATTGGTCAAAAAAAAATAACAAAACAAAATAAGTGAAACTTATAACTCCATTTTTTATAATTTGGTATGTTCTTACGATTTTTCCAATACCTACTTCGTTAGTAAGCATTATTAATGCACCATTTTTGCACGTCAACAATTGACACTATTTAACTGACTTTCCTGCCTCACATAAATAATCTAGGGTATCACAATGCAATGGAATATTGCTGCAGGTTCATATTTCATGAGGTGCTTGGAGTGACATAATGAATGTACAGTCGAACAACGGCACGCCGCGCGTGAGTTTGGCATAGGCGGCCACTCCCATTGGAGACCTGAGTCACATCTCGCATAAACATTGATTTACGGCTTTTTATTTCAGCAGCACTCTTCGAAGAATGTTCTATTTTGATTTCACAATTTGCAGGAAAGATTTAATTCCTCATTCAACATTACTACAATGAAATACTATTTGACTAGCTTATGTACAAGTACTTGAAATTCCCCTCTGTCCGAGATAGGAGCGTGAATTAGAAAACGTTTATTCAGGACGAACATTAGTCTAATAAAAAAGATAATAGCAATCAACGAGAATAATAATAAATATTGATAATTTTTTATCAATATTTATTATTTTTATCAATATTTTTTTATATTATCTTTGCTAAAATTCTCATAATTTTTTAATAAAGTGGAAAAAGACAATTCGATTCCAGACAGGGATTGAACCTGTGACCTTTGCCTAACCAGGGCAATGTTCTAGCCACCTGAACTACCCGAACCGTATCGAATCAAGTTGAAATTCTCCACCATATTTTAAATCGTCATTTTAAGAGTATGACCAGAGCCATCTATGTAATGAACAACTCGATACCAATGAACAGTGTTACAACCATTTTTAAACATTGATGCAATGGGCTCCACTCAGTATATTGATATATAATAATAAATAATCAATACCTAGCATGCTAAAATTCAAAAATATAAATTATCTTGTGCAAGCCTTCAAAAGTGGCCATCTTAGCAAAAAAAGGGTACGGAAATATTTGCATTTTGTTTATGGAAACATGAAACTTCTCATTCATTGTCATATTTTAAAATAATAGCAGTTTATGACAGACTGGGTCAGAACCAGACCATAATAAACTGTGTTTGTCTATTTCGTGAGTGATATATTTGCAGCAGTGACGTTTTCCTATTATTTTACGAGTTGTAATAAATATTGGTTAGTTAGGTACTTACTTTTATGCCTATCATTAACATGCGTCTACGATCAATATTTTATTAAAGTTAAGAAAACTTACAAAAAGGTTGAATTAGTAGCAATCCTGTTTGAAACTCTTGGATTATGACATAAGATACTGATTTTACTAATGTTATAAATGTGATAGCTTGTACGGATGTTTATTACTCTGTTTATTACGCAAAAAAATATTGAATAAATTTTAATGAAACTTTACAAAAATATAAATATAGCCAGAAACAAATTTCTGCGGGAAACAGGAAAACGTCACGATGAAATATAACAATACTGGCCAAGCGTGTCAGTCACGTGCTATGTAGCTGCTAATTAATACAAAATATTTACTTTACCAAAAAAAGAAAATTATAATCTGCATTGTAAATCTCTTATATCATTTATCATTTTTGTGTTATGTAGTTAGTAGAATAAAGCTTATCTTACCTATCTATACTAAATATTAAAATGCCACGGTGGCATTGCCCAAAGGACTGGTAGCATTTCGCCTTATAATTGCTACACTCATTCGCTGAGAGAGGTAACTGTTCGCCCTTGGTCACTGAACTAATTTCAAATAATTTTCGTCAAAAGTTGTATAATGTTGGACTCATAAAGCTTACTGATCTTGAATAGTTATTTTATAAAATTTCATTGTTTTTTCTACTACCGACTAATTATTACGCTAAAGCTTAATATTTTAAAAATTCATGTTGGTATTGATAATACTTCTAGTAAATGGTACTTTTAACTTTTCTGTCCAATGCCACGGCGTAGACGAAAATAGGGGACAGTTTTGAGATTTGTGACTTATGTACAAGGATTGCTTGTTCAGTACAAAACCCTAAAAAGATTAATTATTATTTTAAAAAATATTTTTAGAATATTTTTTTTTTAATCTAGTATTTGTAGGGTTTAAAACTCCCTTAAAGTAAATATAATGCCACGTCCCTTTCATTTTATGCAGCATTTTATTTACGACCGAAGAAAATAAAGCCGTATCTAAAAATAAGGTTGGATGTTTGCTCAAACGTCGGCCAAGAGGACTAATAGCGTAATATTTTGTATTAGAGCACGTCACGCCGATTTTTCGCGCAGCTTTCTGTGGCCGAATAATGTAGCGTATTAGCCACAGTTACAATGATTAAATGACTCGCCAGTTGGGGAGTAATAATGTGTTGCAAACATAATAGTCATTGTTTGTATGTATCTGGAAGCTGTGCGGTAACATAAGTCATAGAAGTAATGCTATACAATTAAAATATTATACTTATATTATTATTAGAAATAAACAAATTTGTTAATCCACACGGTGAAAAGTGGGCATATAATATGCCTCTGCCACCCCTTCGGGGATTAGGCGTGATGGATATACTTATTATTATCAAATCCTGATAATAATAATCACGTCTTATCCCCAAAGGGTTAGCAGAGGCATATTATACGCCCACATTTCACCGTGTGCATTCCTGTCCCACGTAATAGGTGGTGAGCCACTTGCTATGTTGAAAATGGACAGACGCAGGCTGTGGTGACCTGCTTAACTAATTGGCCTTTTAAGTCTTAATTCCAAACGCTTTATCTTGCTATGTCACTATGCACAGTTAAGAATGATCTTGTCAATTAAGATCAGTTTTTATTAGACCTAACAAAAAGTATACATGGCTTAAATTTTAAAAATTGTGAAACCCTCTATCATCCGTTAATTGAAATCCTATTTTCTAATATTTCCAAAAATTACGTTTCGTATTATCTAAATGCTAAAAGTAAGTAATATATGTAAGCAATAAAGTTCACTTCTTTTACAATTCATAGCAATCCTACGTCAAAATTCCATAAATATCTCCCTCCCGTTATCGGGTACTCGTAGTAGAATTTTCACCCCTTATAAATCAGTGTATCTAATATGAAGCTACTTATCGTGAGAAAGCGCGAGATGTATTGTCCCGGCGTGATATATAGGAGGCGAGGCCTGTGACTTGCGTCTCGTGGGACTACCACCGCCCTTAAATCTATGCGGAACTGTATATATTATGTTTTGAAAAAGGAGGATATTGGAATATTTACGACTCATACTTTCTCAATTTTGTTGGCCAATGGCTTATATCAAGCTTGTTGCGTGTTTAGGACTTTTATTTGGATTGGGAATCAACTTATCATGCAAATATTTAATGATGCGAAAAAATTTCAAGTTTTATCAGAAATTTACTGTTTTTTTTTAATAAAAAAGGAAGCGCCATAATTTACAAGAAATAGAATTGTTCAAAAAATGTGGTAAATATGACAACCTGACTAAGTTGACAATCTAGAACTATCCTTAAACCACTCTGAAACAAATTTCTGTTCAGTACCCTGTTAACTGTAACTATTTCTTAGTTTCGAAAAACAGCAAACACACATACATACATATTGTCAGGCCTATATCCCCGAAGGGGTAGGCAGAGGCATACTATACGCCCACATTTAACATACATACATACTGTCACGCCTTTATCCATAAAGGGGTAGGCAGAGGCATACTATATGCCCACATTTATATATGTATGCATTTTTGTCCCACGTGGTGAGTTGCCGTGTTGAAATGTGTTGCAATTTTTCAAGCCGCTCATAAGGCCTTCAACCAGGCTTAACGGCTTAACGTGCCTTCCGAAGCACGAAAACGCTCGCAAATGTAAATTCCACAAAGTGGTCGGATCCAAGGACCACCGATAGCGAATGTTGATTAACGCAGTGATCGTTTACAGAACACTGAGTCAACGGGGCCACGACAGCTTCAAAAACAGCAAAGTATTAAAAAAAAAATGTTTTAGCTTTGCTGAAAAATATTACAAAAACATTTTCAACAAAAGTAATGGCTAGAAAAGGAGTTTGGTAAACTCTCACTTAACATAAGTGTCCTTATAAAACTTTGTTTTGTTCCACTTAACCTATGTCCGCAATAAATTATAAACTCAAGTGATATACTGTGCTTTCGGTCAGACTGCGGGCTATCACCATCTATAGCACTATTACCCATACAGTTATAAATTACATCACCCACGAGAGCCTTCTGCCAAACATTTCTGTCACGTTTCCTACAGCCGTAGGGGAGCGATTTATGTCAACAAAAAACTACAGAAACTTATCCACACAGATACTGTTCAACACGATCTGTCACTACTTTTGAAATGGAAAACAAATTTTATATACGCGCTTGGAGCGTTGTTTATACAGAGCAATATCGAAGCAAACGTTCTTCAAAATAAATTATGTTTGTTTAATTTCATGAAATGTATTACAAGACATATATTTGTTAACAAATACTTAGTTTAATTCTAAAAATTAATCCTATCTATTATTATTGAAAGTTTGAAGGAAAATGTTTTTAGAATTTCTATTTTTAAGGTCAGGTCAAATAGAGAGTGGAAGTTCTTAAAGATTTTAGAAATTGTTAGGGCTATACGGTCATGACACGCGGTTTTAAACATTGTTTGCTTTTTATTAGGTCAAGTCCACTCCTGGACTAATCAATTTTTCACAGATAAATAAAGACAATTAGCATTAAAACGCTGAAGTATATTAATAAATCTGTACTTATAATTTATATTACTCGTATACAATAATAAAATCGATCTATAAATAGTTATTAATGGTTTATGAATATAAATAATTTAATAATCTAAGTGATAATATACGGTGAAGTGATAAAATGTATATAGTGAGACACTTTTCACACAGCGCCATCTAGACCAAAGTAAGCTAATATTAGCTTGTGTTATAGGATCTAGATAACGATAAATATACTTATATATTTCTAAATACATACATATTATACATAGGAAACACCCAAACTCCGAAACACACATTTGTGTATCACACAAATATTTGTTCCGACCCGGGAATCGAACCCGGGACCACTTGCGTAGCAGTCGGATACACTCCCACCGCGCCACAGAGGCAGTCAAGGCAGTGATGGTGTATCTAAGGTGAGATGTAAATATAGGACAAATTTGATTTTCCTTGATGGTAATTTATGAATTTTGAATATATTTATTGATTACTAGATGACGCCCACAGCTTCGCCCGTGGAATATTTCGACCTCCCGTCGCTTGTAAATTCTACAATGATGCATAAATATTTGCCCAATTTGTCAACATTTATGACTACTACTCTGCTTCCCAGTGTAGTAACGTAATAATATATAGCCTATAGCCTTTCTCGATAAATGATCAAAAAGAATTTTTCAAATCCGACCAGTAGTATCTGAGATATGCGCGTTCAACCAAACAAACAAACAAACAAACTCTTCAGCTTTATAATATCAGTATAGATTTCTATTTTTTTTTTCTATGGTTATTGTATATAAGTACAATATATATGACCAGCTCTGATTTACGTTCCTTAGAACTAGGGTTCAAATTGCTCAATTATTTGGAAAACGTCTACATACGTTTTGTACTTATATTTTTCTTACTATTAGATCTATGTACTATTATGTTGACAATGATTGCTTCAGGCTGCTTAGTTCATGGCAATATTGAATGAAGTTGAAATGCGAGATTCTCATCAGAAAAATTCTTTCATTATAGATAATCATATTTTTTTCTATTCATCCACCGTAACAAAATTCAACTTTGTTACTTTAAAACACGGTGCGTATAATCTGCGGTAAGTACCTAACCATACATTTTAAATAGATTGCTACTTGAAAAAGAATGTGAAGGATATCTATATACCAAGCCATATAGAAACTGGTTGTATCAGGCGAGGTTGTTTGGACCCCACGACGATCTCCGGGGCCTAAACAACCTCACCTGCTAGCGGTGTACCTGCTGACTTACAGATTAGACAACAGCGCAGGCGACCTTTCAGTTCCAGTCGCTCCCAGCAATGCCAAAATGTATAAGCCAAACGATAGCTGTTGACCCCTGCTTCCAAAATCAGATAGGGTTTGGAAGTAACTAGGAATATTCTAAGATAAAGAAGTGGACGACAGAAAACTGCACCCGAGACTAAATTAAAGTAACCATTGTACACAAATGACTATATCTATTATAAATTTTACTCTCTAAAGTGACTTTACAATTACACGAACAAAAGAAACATTTTTAGCATACTTTTAGAGCACTTTCCTCCACTGTTACCGTACAACCACTATTTAATAAACGTGCAGTATGCACAATCTAACTTACTCTATTTCCGTGCATACATGCGGGAAAATTGTCTCTTCAACTTCCTTTGTTTTCCGTAGAAACGCCGATTTTCTAGAATACTTTGCCTACAGTGCCAAGGAACCTTGGGAAAACTTGGTGTCTTCACTTTTAATAAAAACATAAAAGTTTGCACGAAGCCGTGTTGTACTGTAATTTTCTGGGAAAAATAAGTTCGTAGTTACTCGTAGTTCAACAATATTATATCATGTTATGAGGATATATTAATTTAAGTTATGTTATCCTTATAAATAATATAAATGGGAATGTGCGTTGATTTGTTTACCCTTCTTTTGTGAGTCGAAATAACTGATTAGAATTTCATACGTGGGTGTACCCGTTGACGCTCAGTCATACATTTTGTGCTTAATGCATACTTTTACGTTATTGTAATACTAGCTGATGCCCGCGACGTCGTTCGTGTGTAAATTGTGATGTGACGCAAAATTTGATGTACTTTCTATCGAGCCCCTCGGCAAAGTACCATAATGAACTATATCTTATGTGTAGTAGTAATAACTAACTAACTAACTATCTTCACGCTGCATCCCTGAAGGAGTAGTCAGAGAGGACAGATCGCCAGGCTTCGCGATCCATGCATACTTCTTTCGCTTCTTCAAGATTCATCAATCGCGCATGTCTGGGTATCCGAGTACTTTTGACCTTTCCGTTTTTGAGCAATCTGCTTACGAGGTTACAGTATATAAATATTCTTCGTCAATCGTTCCTTACTCATTCGTTGGTCGTGTCCAAACCAACGGAGTACGCCCCTTTTCAGCTTAACGCTGACACTTCCATTCAAATCTGCCATATTGCGTATCACTTCGTTACGTATTCGGCCAAAGTAACGCTGCACAATTTTCGAAGTGATCGCATCTCCACAGCATTCAATTTACTTTCATGCATCTGCTGCCATACCCAGGTTTCGCTACCGTAAAGCAAAGTTGGCACTGGCACTGCGTTATGAATCGCCAGTTATGCTTCTTTTACGATGCATTGTCGCTTTACTAATTGGGACAAAGCACCGTTAACTATGTTTCCGGCAGCTACTCGCCGTTCTACATCCGAATCACATCTTCCATCCGCGCTAAACATACTCGCTAAATACACAATTTCATTCGCTTGCTCTAGACGTTCCTGGTTTACCCTAATCTCGGATTTGTTTCTCACGTCATCTCTTTTAAATACTAGAACCTTAGTTTTACTTACATTCAAGCGCAGACTCGGCTTCTGATGAGGCCATGAGCACTGCATCATCAGCGTACAGCAGACAGTTTACTGTAAAGTCACCCAAATTCACACCCATATCACAATCGTTCAACTTCTGCAGGCAACTGTGATAAACTATGAACAGCCAGGCGGACATGACACAACCCTGTTTGACGCCTGTACAGACATCAAAAAGAGGTGACACATCCCCCCTACTCGCACGCAAGCGTCACAGTCCACAGTCCCTATAAAGCGATTGTATTGCCCGCAGTAGCGAGCCGTCCACACTATATCCGGGCAGCAAATCCCACAGAGTTTCTCTCACAACGTTATCAAATGCTTTCTTCAGATCCACAAAAGCGCAGAAAACCTTCTGGTTAATAGCCAGAAACTTCTCCGCGATCATGCGGAGAGAAAACACTTGATTCATGCAACCTCTTTCACGTCAGAATCCGCATTGAGCCTCCCATAAATACCTTTCAGACTTTTCTTGCATTCTGCCGTTATAACCTTTGCATACACCTAACTAGCTAAGCACTAAGTTGATCACCCTGTTGCTGGAGCTGTTTAGGCGCGAGCCTTTCTCTTTGTAAATAGGTACTACAACTGCTATTCGCCAGTCATCTGGGACCTCAGCCGTCCGCCAGCACAAGTTGCATAACAGACATAGTGTGTTCCAGACGCGCGACCCACAGTACTTGATCATCTCAGCGGTAACTCTGTCTTTTCCCACAGTCTTACCACTTTCACACCCGGGACTCCCGGCTATAGACAGATGAAAGGGATACGTGCGGTTTTAGTCGGTAAGAGTCCGGCATAGCATCGATGAGGATTTCCACACGAAAAATATAATAGGCTTCCTTCAATGTGCGCTACAATTTTATAATAAACTTCCTACCTCGATTTTCCCGAATGTCCATAGCATGGATTTTTTTAACCGTGACCTTCGATCGTATGTTTGTGTCACACCTCAAAGTAAAAAAAAGGAAAAACTTCTAAAGATTCTATGGTCCATATAAAAAAAATTAAGTGTCTCTAGTACAGCAAATTACGTGATATACAAACAGCTGTGCTACCTACCGAGTCAAATTTTATATTAAAACAATCTAGTAACACATTGAAATATGCACACAAAATTTCATACAAATCGGTGACAAACACACGTATGAATAACTGTTATTTAGTTTATATATAATCATTCAGTTGATCGACTTGCTATCAATTCTGTCTTGTCAAGATTTTAATTATCAAAATCAAAATAAATCAATCTTCAAATAGGTTTATGTAAACAAAAGCGAAAAAATACAAAAGTTATTTACACCAGACCTTTATTCCATCCTCATAAAATTACAAAAGTTTTAGTAGAGCACTGCTCCCCATAGCTTTTTTATAGCGTAACAAAATTTTGAACACAATAAAAACTTGCAGTGACTTTAACACCCATTCTGAACGATGAGACTTAACACTAATTTTGAACAATTTTCATAGTAGCAAAAGTTCTAAACTGCAAATGTTATTATTTTGCCATCCACGTCTACTGAAGAACTTTGAATTACACCGTTCAACTTTAAGAATACAATTCAACTTGGAAATGTAGTTAGTACTTTTAATGGACCTAGCATATTATGAACAACAAAAGCGACAAGTCCACGCCAGTTTGGTAGGTAAAATCACAGAATAATTTTGACATAAAAGGTAAAATGTGTATTATACAGTCCGAGACTACCAGGAATTTAATGGGTCGTGCTAATTAGTGTCTAGCACATAAGAACTTTTAGACTTTTTGTTACCACCTCACTAAAACGGCAACGGCTTTAAAATTTCTTCTAAATTTAACATCTAAAATAGACATTTTATTTTATTAAATATCGAACCTTTAGACCGACCCCAGTTCCGTGCTTCGGAAGGCACGTTAAGCTGTTGGTCCCGGTTGCCAATAAAATGGCAGTCGTTAAGCCAAGTTGAAGGCCTTATGGGCAGCTTAAAAAATTCAACAGCAGGTCGCCACAGCCTGCGCCTGTTCATTTCAACACGGCAATGGCCACCTGTTACGTGGGACAAAAATGGATACGGTGAAATTTGGGTGTTTATTATGCCTCTGCCTACTCCTTCGGGGATAAAAGCGTGACAATATGTATGAATGTATGTATGTGTATTATACCCGTTCCCTTCCAGTTGTACGTGGTGAAATACTACTTGCTACCCTGTTGCGTAGTCTGCAGATCAAATTCGTGTGGGGCCTCTTAGAACACGGAGGGGGAGTCGGGCGGCTCCAATATTCGTCATGCGATGGCAGCCCGTGACTGCGAGACACAAAGCTGAAATGTACCCTTTTTTCTTACACTATCACCTCGTTGGTGAACGAGGCGATGCATGGAGGCCCACTCCCGCACAGTATGAGCGTGTGATCCTTCATATCCACGACATAGTGCCCTTCCAGTTACTTTACCTCTACGAAGAAGTACGCAATTTAATGGTAATTTTCCGAATCAAATATTAACTATTTAAGGGAAATATTTTTTAGGGTTTCGTACCTCAAAAGGAAAAAAAACGGAACCCTTTTAGGATAATTTTGTTTTCTGTCCATCTGTCTGTCTGTCAGGACACTTTTCTCAGGAACGCGTGGTATCAAACTAAAATGTATATCAAATACCTAGATTCATCAAGGTATCAAGGGACAGTACTTTGAAGTAGTGAAGAAATCAAACTTCAAAGCCAACACTATTAAAAAATACAGCCGTTTATGCCACAATATCCCCAGAATTTCGACATTCGCAAGGAAATCAAAACCTACACGGTACTTCGCGTGAACTCAGAATCTTGAAATTTGGTACGAAGCAAGGTCTTATATATAAAGGAAAAATTCCATAATATATAAAAGTTGAAAATTATCGAGTGTGCCCATACATACAAAGTATCACATCATATTTAAAGCAGTTTTTGTAACGTTGCTTTTCAGACATCAAATTTTATTTCTGCTGCTTAATTTTTATAGATGTTCGAGACTGTAGAACCCTAACAGCTTTTATACATTGCTCTGTCAATGTAAATTAGATATATGGCTATATTTTATTCATAGGTATAATTAAATTAACATCATCATTTTCCTATAGTCGTATTCTGATTTACTTTAGAAATCCTGTCACACTCTTTTAAGCCCAATCCAACTAAATATTATAATAAAAAGTAATAGCGAAATACATCAACAAAATATCACTTTGATTATGGCCCTTGTAACGGAGATGCTATTGCTGCAACTAAAACCTTTAGAGTCCCTGTAAATACCGCACTTCAATAGTAATAGTATTCTACTCCATCTACCAAGAAAGCTTTCTTCCATGAGTGGGTCATTGAGTTTCTCTTTATAATGAATATACTCATCATTATTGCAGCGT
Source organism: Thumatha senex (assembly GCA_948477245.1). Lineage (NCBI taxonomy): Eukaryota > Metazoa > Arthropoda > Insecta > Lepidoptera > Erebidae > Thumatha > Thumatha senex. Next base: position 11,520,118 of record OX419732.1, on the reverse strand, counting down.
AGCCACGTCTCAACGTTTTGCTTATTTCCATAGATCATTAAACTATAGTGTACTTTTTACGATAACATAAATACAGACGTCTACAGATGTTGTCAATTACGTATAGAAGTTTCTTAAACGTTTGTGGATTTTAGGTTCAATATGATGTTACATTAAATTGAACATGCGGCCCTCTAAGAGCAAATAAGAAACATTTAACGTCCAAATGAAATTACTTGAATAGGACTTTTTAAAAATACATATTTTTTATCTTTAGAGATTATTTTTCAGTAGATAGGTGATTTTAATGATTGAACTTGTCAAAACAGTGTACAGACATAGTTAAAAAGGAAATATATTATCTGTATTTCCACAATTATAGTCATTTAACTGCCATTTTCAATTCCTTAAGTACCGGGTCTCCCGTAATATTCTATTAAATTACTTACTCTCATCAAACCTTGAACAATGCATACGTCTTTCATTTATATACGAATGTAATATTGTGTGCCTATCTCCTAAGTGGATCTCTACATTCCGAGAGGGTAGACAGACACTTTGAAACGTCAAGCAACAAGAGCCCTTTCGTAATAACAACGCAAATTCATACGTATTATTTTGCGTATGTGATTGTACATAGAGGTAGCTATTTTTTACGTTTGTTCGAATAAAATTTTGTAATTGATTTAATATTTTTAACAATTTCATAAGCCCGATACTTTTAATTTAGACCATAGCTCACAATTAAATGATAGTAAATGAAAACATGAAAAAAGAAAAAGTGCTTTTTAGTCATGAGAACATGACAAATTAAAAATGTTTATTATAATTAGCGGTGGATATTAGATGGTCAATGATACCTTAGTCATGGAATTGGCCTCGTTCTAGGATCGTAAAAATCATCATCAGATCTTCTTCCAAGAACACCACAAACATTTACTGTACGTTATACTTTGTGTGAAATCTGTCGTGACTGACAGTTACTGATCAGCGGATAAGGCCTGCCCTTTATCCGCTGATCTAGTGATAAAGAGTCAATACTCTTTTTTATATCACTAATTTGAACAAATTGACTAAAGAAAGCATTCACCTGTACATTGCTGCTTGCTTGCACCTGAGGAGTAAGCAATAATATTTCAATAATATTTTCACTTTCACAATATTATTCGGATCGTGTTGTCATCCGTCATGATATTCTTGACAGACGCCGACTGTCCGATTCACACTCTGAAAATTAATAATATTGGAGTAATATTGCTGTAAGAGATGGTGGATTGGTTGCTACAGTAGTAGTATTTTGCTACAGAAAAGGTGCTATACTTGCACTACCGACCCTAAGACAAACCTTGGATCTCATCCTCTCCTATTGAACTACTGCCGTTGTTCAATAGTTGTATTTTTTATTGTTTTATGCAAGCTCTACACACCACACACACTTATACTAGTGCGTACACAGTTAACACTTTTTGTAATAATACCTGTGGCAGTTTACGAATACAACGGCATAGACCCCATCTCGATCATGAGTATCCGTAGGGATAATTTGTGTCTTGTATAATTATGGATGATCACAAACCACAACTAAGTAACACCGCTTGCTGACACATGTAGCTAGAGTCCAATTAACATCCCCGCCATAAGGATATTAAACTAAAGGCACACGTAGATTTTTAATGATATAGACAGACTTTCTCAACAGAATAGATGCTGTTTTGTGTTCATTGTCAAGATCCGTGCATGGCCCGTTCTTTTTTCCTGATAAATTTTATATTAATGTTATTCTAGAGTACCCCTACGACGAGGTTCTTGTGAAGCAAACGTCGAAATGCAAACACCATTGCACACAAAAAAAATTAAAATAAATAGAACTGCAAAATTTGGGCAATCTATAATGTTGGTTAAGGTATAATATTTTTTTCAATTTGAAAATTATTAAACATAAGGTATGTTTAATAATTAATTAAACATAAGGTGAGAACTCTGGTACCTAATAAATGTTTACATTTGTAAAATGTGATTATCAAAAGTGATACCAAATAGGGTACGTTTTATTATACAGAACGTTTTGAGATATTAATCGCGCTACATTAAGACAAGTGCAATGGGTATTACCGACTTCTTTAAGGCCCAAATCAACCTAGCTTACTGTACTTAAGGTACAGTTTTTTGATATGTGGCACTGGTCACCACATATAATCTTTCAAAATTGTGGTTTTGGAAACTATTACCTACCACCCGGGCAAAGGCAGTTGAACGAAGGTGGTTACTAGGCACATCTATGTATAGAGAAATAATGAAATTTACCCCCAAACGTCAGGAAAAACTCACCAGGTTTGGTGACTAGGACTGGTGAAAGTTCCAATGATTCCCTTTCAAAAGTATACCCGGTTATGACTGCATACAGTCATAAATAAGCACAATGTGTTTTTATCTATCACGCCTTATCCTCGAAGGGGTGGCAGAGGCATATTATATGCCCAAATTTCACCATGTGTATTCCTGTCCCATGTAAAATGTGATGAGACCATTGCCGTGTTAAAATAGACAGACGCAGGTTGTGGCTACTTGCTGTTGAAATTTTTCAAGCCGCCGTCAAGCGGGACCAACGGCTTAACGTTCCTTCCGAAGCACGGAAACGCTCGCAAATATAAATGCCACAAAGTGACCACCCATCCGTGACCAGCCATAGTAAAAGTTGCCTAACGCAGTAATCGTTTACAGAACACTGAGTCCGCAGGACCACAAGCGCTTCTTCTTTCTTGATTTTGGTTCTTAAAGTTAATCTCTGACATGCCCACCATAGCTTCGTTAAATTAAAGCTCGTGAAGGATTTCACGTAAAAAAAACTACGTAACACACATAAATATCAATATACAAGGACTACAACGTTCATTACTCTTTTCTCTGGCTTTACCTTAGTAGATTAGTAAAACGGTGAGAGAACTAAGCCATACAACATAATCTAACCTGAAATTCTTCTTAACGAGCTCTCATCAATCTTCATCTATGTACAGTTGCTCGTAACTCGATTCTTTGCAAATATCAATGTACTAGTTGCCGTAGGGACTATTCAAAGTGATCGATCAAACACCTGCGCCGCTTAATTCGATGTAGTGTAATTGATACCAATATAGTCAATATTAAATTATTGAGACACAATGACTTCATGACATCTTATGGGAAATTGATTTTGTAGGACAGTGTTTGCTATTGATACAAGACTTGTATTATAAAGCTAAAGAGATTGTTTATTTGTTGGTTGGTTTGTTTCAATTTTTTTTTCTTGGATTTTTGATTGGATGTAGGTTGATCATCGTCCTAATTGTATGAGTAATCATAATTACAACAAATCGGGCAAAATATTTCATCCATTATAATAAAATTAAAAACAACCAAACTAACATGTTTTTTTTGCCGTGGATTCTTTTTTTTTTAATTTTACCTTGATATAAGTATGTTTTAAGGAATAATAATTTTGCATGCTTTTATAGTTAGGCGAAATATGTATCTGGCTCAAATAATAACTATCATGTGTGCAACCATATTTCTTGCAAATAAAGATTAATAAATAAATTGCGAATAAAGATGAATAAACAAACTCTTCAGTTATACAATATTTGCAGCTTTAGGTATAATATTATACTTTACAAATTAGTCGTTTTATGTACAAATTTTTTATTTATTTATACCACTGAGGTGGCAGACAAGCGTACGGCACACCTGATGGAAAGTGGTCACCATAGCCTATGGACTTAATCCTACTTATATTATTAACGCGAAATTTTTTGTGAGTAAGGATGTGTGTTACTCTTTCACACAAAATCTACTTAATGGATTTTGATGAAACTTTACAATAATATAGCATCAGAATAACACATAGGCTACATTTTATCTATTTTATCCCGGGAACAAGTTTCTGTGAAGAAGTGTGGAGAGCCCTTATTGAATACGGCTGTAATTACATAAAGTGCTATTGATTTCAAATACTTTAGGAGATTTGAGGTGTGCATATTGGCTATTTGGTTTACATACACATTGTCACAGCTTTATCCCTGAAGGGGAAGGCATAGGCATATTATAATAACAAGTGGTATGTGGGTGTTTAGTATGCCGTACGCATTTTTGTTCCACGTAACAGGTGGTGAGCAAGTGGGACGCCGCTGCGTCTTTTTGCGAGCAAGGCATGCTTGCAAAAGAGGCGGCGAGAGAGAGAGAACTCTTCCTCCCGAGTTCCGCAGTCAGACTAGTCTTCGCCCAAGACTACCTCCGTGACCGGGGCCATGAGTACGGCGAACGGGCTCCTCGCCTTTCTTACAAAAGCAGGCCATGGAAAGTGGCGCAGCGTGCCACACGCACGCCCTTTACTCTCTCAATAGTGGTATAACGCCCACACCCCCCGAAGAAACGAGATAACACTGGAACCCCCCAAAGCAGCAGAATAACACCCGAACCCCCCCTGAACAAGCCTGCGGTAGCGGACAAAGTCTGTCAGGAGCCCTGGGGCTATCCTTCCGAGGGCTCACCCGGGAATCTTGGCTGTAGACAGATGATGGAAAACGTGTGGGTTTAGTCGGTAGGAGTTCGGCATAGCATCCATGAGGATTTCCAAACTAAAAGAAAAACCCATAAGGCCTTCAACTGGGCTTAACGACTGCCATTTTACAGGCAACCGGAACCCACAGCTTAACATGCCTTCTTAAGCACGGAAACGCTCGCAAATGTAAATGCCACAAAGTGATCACCCATCCGAGGAACAGTCATAGTGAAAATTGTGTAAGTCAGCGATCGTTCACAGAACACTGAGTCCGCGGGGCCACGAGCGCTTCTTTACAATTGAAAGAACTTTTATTTCTGAATAAGATCTGAAAATTCAGTCTTACCAATTGTTTAAAGTACTAGCGGACGCCCGTCGATTTCACCCGCATAAAAAAACGGAGATAAAATGTAGCCTGGGTTATATAAGATCAGCTTTATAAGACTGATGTAGGTCTTCGGTAGTATAGTGGTCTGGGTCCCCGCCTGACACGCGGGACACCGGGGTTCGATTCCCCACCTCTTAGACTTGTGTTTTTTTGTTCATGGAGTATTTTTCACCTCTTGACTTGTGATTTATTTTACTTTTTTACAGTAATATAAACTTATTACTTTTTTTTTATAACATTAAAATATCCTTCGTTCCTTACGGTATTCCTCCGACTGAATATATTTTTATAATGAAAGTACCATATACTTTCGTAGGCATTTAGCAAAAAGCTGTAAATTGGGAATAACAATAAGGAACTTCAATTACATTTATCTGAATAAATTAAAACTAGTAACATAACAGTTAGTGAATAGTAAGTAGCGACCACTTCTAGCGTAAATTTTTGTACGAGAGAAAGTATTAAAACATGAAAGAGTATTAGGTTGCAAATTTATTCTGAACGATCTGAAATTTAAATGTGAGCTCATCAAAGTTTCCTTCCTAGGGAGTTACTGTAATATGTGGGCGTGTGATTGCTTTCATCTTAAAAAGAGCCTGGAGCGAAGCAATGGTACAAGGGAAATCCCTAATTGGTTAATGCTTCTTATTAAGAAACTCAAATTTTGTTCCGTAGAACAATTTGAATCAGTCATTTTAATACCGTTTCCCTTTATCCGCTGAAAGAAAGCATAAAACACCCTTTGTATACGTTACATTATCTTTTTTTGTGACTTTCTATTCCAAATTTAATTTTACTTAAAACTTGACAAAAGTAAATCTTTTTATTTTATGGTGCTCGAACTACGTGACAGTAGTTTAGTTTCTAATAATTTATTATAAACTTGTCACTATTACTTTATTATTATTATGTGAGTGTATCCCACTGCTACGCAAGAGGTCCCGATTCCCGGGTCGGAACAAATATTTGTGTGATCCACAAATGTGTGTTTCGGAGTTTGGGTGTTTCCTAAGTTATCTAGATCCCATAACACAAGCTTATATTAGCTTACTTTGGGCTAGATGGCGCTGTGTGAAAAGTGTCCTACAATATTTATTTAAATATTTTTATTTATTTTCTATAAAGATAATTTTGATAAGTCACAAGAAAAAAACAAATTTCTGAAATAAACTTTAATCACACATTTTAAAAAAAGTTGTAAGTAAAACAAGTTTTACAATAAGAAGAGTTTAAGGTTAAGAAAGTCTCAGTGTTAACACGATTTTTTGCTTAAAAGTACTAATTCTAATTTTATCCGCTGATCTTTCATATTTTACGAGTATAATATACTAAGTAAGGCGAGCTTAACTCAATAGTTAATATACTAACTATTGAGTTAAGCTCGCCTATGTACACTAATATAAGTCACCTTGTATCTAATATATGTTTACTTTGTACAATAAAGAATAAGAATAAGTATTTAACATTTTTTCTGACTCAATATTAATTAATTCATTTAAATTCAAAATTTACGTCATAACGTAATCTAAATATAATACTGGCATAATAAAGTTATTATGTAGGTAACACCGTATGTTAAGAATTGGATTGCCAGTAAAATACTGGCTTTGTGTTTTGAGGCCTTAATGCTACACGTAAAATTTAGACATAAATTTGCTCTGTTGTTCCGTTCTACTTGAATATTAATTAAGAAGATTTCCTACATTACCTCTTTCCCGATTACTCAAAAGTCTAATAGTATGTCAATGCAAATCTTTTTAAAAAATGCGAACTAATCTTTTTAATTTGTATATTTTAAAAAATCATCTTTCAGAGCCTAAGTTTAAGTTTAAGCCTAAGCACGGCAGAAGCTTTTATAATTTGTGACAGCCTACTTTTTAAATTATATATTTATTACCAGAAATTCAATTTCAATGACTTTCTTGCAAGTATTCATTGAAAGCATTATTTTTTTAAATTTTGAAGTGAAACTTCTCTATCGACGTATAAGAGAAATTTTATAGCTGTAAGAAAATGCCGTAAAGAAGTTTCACTTCTTACCTGTGTACTCTGGTACGAACACATTTTTTTATAAGGTGATTTACGTATTATTTGTACTGTTTAAATATTTCACTTTTTGTTTTATATTTAAAATATTTAACAAAATGTTACGCAGGTAGAACAAAATAATATTCCCTGCTGGCTGCTGATCTTAGACGTCTGACAAAGACAGCTAAAAATCTCTGTCTTAAGCTGCCCGCATACAGCGGGTTACCACGAAATTTATTATAATGACCGACGACAATCACTGAGTTTTCGGATACGCCTTCGATAAATCTTTTTAGTGCGAAGTTGCTATTCGGGATCCGTTTTCTTCTTGGTTGCGGATTTGAAGTTCTCGATCAAATCAAAGGGTCTATATTATTACACAAAAGCCAAAAACCGTTATACTCTTCAGCTTTCTAAACAACCTGAAGTAGCATATGTAGTGGTTTTATTGTGTTTGTTTGACAGCAAGCTTGTTCAGGATGTTGGTAGTAAAATTATGTTATTAATCTATCTAAACTACACTGGCCTGCGAAAATAAGTATCACACATTAATTTTTTTTCTAAACTATAAAAGTTAGAGATAAAAAAAAAAACGTTTTATTGCAATTTTTATCAGTAAATTATAAATTAAAGACAATTTTAGATCAAAAAAAAGAAATTAACTATTTTATACATTAACTAAGTGCCATAAAACATTTACAAGTATGTTTTACATGTTATTTATTATTAAATAACTGATATTGCCTCCTCGGGCTCTGCTTACAGCTTCAAGTCTATTTAGTATACTGAACACGAGGTTTCGCAGCCTACGTTGGGGAATATTCTCCCATGCTTCTATCAGGACCTGTTTTAGTGCCCTTAGGGTGGTAGGTAGTGGTCTGCGGCTTTTGACTAGTCTCCCTAGCTCACCCAAGGCGTGCTTAATCGGGTTGAGTTCAGGACATCTTGATGGCCAAGCCATCACGCAAATACCAACCTCCTGAAAATTATACTCTGGCACGACCCGAGCCGTGTGTGGTCGGGCCTAAAGGCCATTATCATTACGCTACTACCCTGGAGATCGGAGCAGTTAACATAAATGCCGACAAATCGGGCAAATTTTAAACATTATTGTAGAATTTGTAAGCGACGGCATTAAATAGGTGCGATGGGAGTTCGATGTATGTCACGGACGAAGCCGTAGGGGTCACCTAGTTACAAATAATCGGTCAACTCACAAGTAAAAAATGGTGTCTTATTTATTATTTCTGCAACTGGATAATGTTTACACAGATTTAATATAATAATCTCTAAATAAAACGGACTGTTTGAAAAATGACAACGAAATCCAAACACCAATAAAACCATCGCAAACTTTTCACGTTACGTTTCATTATACCAACCGTTTCAGCAGTTGAAGGGTGCTGACGAGAGCAATATACCCGTTTCTAGCTGTCTTTATGACCACTGTAAATCACTTTTACCTACTTGACCCAAGCGACTGATAGTCGAACATTAAAAGGGTTAGATTTATATCAGAACTTGGAACATTGGCGCCATCTGTTGCTCTTATGTTGCTTTGCAGTTTATTGTGACATTGGATTTGACTTAATTCATGCAATTTACTAACTTTCCTGGTTTACTTGTTCTTTTTTAATCAATTAGGCATGGTATTACAAAAAGAAGTGCTAGTTTGAAACTTAAACCTTCTTTATTTAATTTAATCTTTTAAACTACGATCGGTTCAATTCGTTATGATTATTTATTTAAATTCGCTTTAACGGTGATATATTCAAGCTGATATTCACAGTTTGATTAACAGCTTTAGGCAAAAATCTTACGAACTTATGAGTTCGTATAGTGATTTCGTGGAAAAGGTAGCCGTTCTGAAAATAGTCTTACTTACTCTATATTTATTTTTACAACTTCGATGCAATAAACGATAGACACATGGTTTAAAACAAAAACAGTGCTTCCCTCCTCTTACGACCCGGTTTAGGTGGAGAGGAAAAAGAGACATCATTGGGCCGACAACTCAAATACCATTATGTATAGATTTGATGACAAGAGATGTCACATTATGTTGATCATTTTGCAACACACCTATTTATTGATTATGACAGTATAATTTTTACTATATTGTTTTTACTAAAGTTGTACCCGCTGTTCCATTGATGGCAATGGCTTTAGGATCGTGATGTTTCGTAAATTATTTATGATATCAGAGTAAAAACTACTGAGTGGTTGATGATTTATTGGTGCAAAGCAAGCCTTGCAGTGACGGGGTTGGTTTACAAACTAAACAATAAGCAATGACTCCAATTTGTAAGTTTAAATTTAACTCCGGTTATTAGATATTATATTAAAAGGAAGCTTTTAGAAGAGCTTGGCTTGATTATGACTTGTAAATGTTTTATATATTTGTTTGAATTGCATGTAGCCAATGTTATGCACATCTAGAAAAAGTGACGGGAAAAGCTGTAAAACACTATAAAAGACTACAATGGGCAATGGGCTCACCACCTGTTACGTGGGATAACAGTGCATACGGTAAAATGTGGGCGTATAGAATGCCTCTGCCTACCCCTTCGAGGATAAAGGCGTGACAATTTATATGTATGTATGTATATTTTTATTTTGTTTGTTTCGATTTTACAAATTTCTCATTCCTTAACAATATGCCAATAATTTAGCACATAAATACAGCTTCATACCATTCCACATTTAGATATTCAAACAGAAACCTAATTTATGACCGAAATAGCCTTCATTCTACACCATAAATATTTAAGTACCCAAATAAACGTGAAATGTGTAATTAAGCGTACATTACAAGATTTTAGTCTGCTCATTTAATTTAAAGTATGTTGCATTTGTGCTTTACAAATTTCTGAGTAGTACTTAGGAAAATTTACATTGTGGTAGGTGAATTCCGACAATTACTAATCCCAATGATGGAAAGATGAGTTTGCAAGCCTGTTTTGTCAACTCTTATTATGTGCATATAATATTAATTAAAGCTATTGTTATGTATCTAAGTATTAAATTCAGGTTATGACGGCATTGAAAATGATTGCTTGAAGTATTCTTGACGGAACGTATTCACTATATCGCTTTTGATGGTTAATGGGTGATAAATGTAACTATAAAAAATATAAGAAAGTCAAATAAACAAATGCTGGAAAAAATCATCTAGTCTTTGGAATTTAGTGAACTCTTTTCTCAACTTTGAAAAATGCGGATTGACCAAAAATTACTTTAAATTAGTACATTAATATGTCTGCCTTTAAATTCAATATTCCAAATTTTTAAGTACTTTACTTGGAACACAAAGCTGAAACGAATAAAAGATTGATATTGGATCCCTTGTACGTTTGCTCTTTTTAATTAATCAAATTTGTAAAGCTCCGAACTTCAAAGCAAAGGGTACTGAAGCATTTCCCGATACGTTTGAATCTGACAAAATTAAATAGCGTTGTACGCACTTTGCTAGATATGTAAATGTATGGGACTTATCTCTTTCGAGTCTATTATAAATAAATAACGTTTTAATGTTTTAGTTAGAGGCTTATTTTTCACTGTGATTATGAAAGTATACCAAAAATGGATTTGCTTTTAACTTGGATGGTTTAAATCTAAAAATTTATTTCATTACATTACCTACAAAACACTTTCAACGTGCATCATTAAACTTATTTATTTAATAAATTTTTAGAAGGCTATTTGTATTAACGAAAAGCTTCTTCAGCAAAGGACCAAATGAAAATAAAATTACAAAATAATATATTTCTTTGTAATGTCTTCATACTAAATTCGTGGCAGGATTTTGGAATTACGTTGTATTTTGGATGGGCGGGATATTACGTATTTTGACTTTTTAAAAAGCAAACATTTAAATTGACGAACTCTGAATATAAATTTGGACGTTCCGATTGCTCGAAATGATTACTTTTCTCCTTCGGGGGGTCCAACGAGTGGCGAATACGTGACAACGGAAAATTGTAAAATTGTTATTCTAACCATGTTGAAGAACCCGTCTGGAATTACGAAAATTGTTTCATAGATAAAATATCCGTTTTGTGAAAACTAGACGCCTAAATATTATTTAGTTTAGTGGATGATATTATTCTAATATTCCTTTTTGTGCAAACAATTGCGCGGGGCAATTGCATTTCTATTGCAATATGGTTTTTGGGTGTTTTTCGCGTAATATATAAATATTGTATGCTTTGCTTACCTCTTGATATTCGTCTATACTACAATAGCAGTCGTCACGAGTAGACTACGGCTATTGCAATGAAACGTAGAGAGGTGAGCAAATAATAAAATGTAATATTACACGAACAAGACCCGAAAAACAATAGGGAATTTTCAAGTTGTGTAAGTTTAAAAACATCGTTTCCTTTATGATTACATTTTAATTTACAATGAGGTACCCATCAATAATATTCTTGTAATTGTCTGCGGGTTATAGGCCATCCTATATCCTACTTTAGTACATCACGATACAAGTGCGCTATGATGCTTTTAACGCACAAGGCGGTTTTACAGCCTGAGCCGCAGGCAATAGAGCCGAGTAAGTTTAACCAATATACGCACGTATATCGTATGACGTTTTTCAACACACTTGTGAGGGAACAGAATAAAAAATCAATCAAAATAATATTTCCACTTAAGTACTACTAAGTACTGTGCCGGGATAAAAAAGTAGCCTATTCTGATGTGTAAGCTATGTTATTGTACAGTTTCATCAAAATCCATTTAGTAGTTTTTCAGTAAAAGAGTAACAAACATCCATTCTTACAAAATTTCACGTTTATAAAACTAGTTGACGCCTGCGACTTCACATGTGTTAATTTGATGTATATGCTATATTATTGTTAAGTGTCATTAAAATCCATTCAGTAGTTTTTATGTGAAAGAGTAAAAAACATCCATACTTACTTACTTTCGCGTTTATAGTATTAGTAGGATTACATAACTATTTGGGTCTAAAACGCGTGTCACGCGTGTTTTATAAACTACTTTTTGTATCTAAAATCAGTGAAAATGCTCAATAAATTAACACACTTGCTCGTAAAGTGGCCACTTTTGTTGAAAAAATATAGGTTCATAACTTTTTCACGCAAAACCTACTGAATATATTTTATTGAAACTTTGTAAAAATATAGCTTACACATCAGAATAACACATAGGCTACTTATTACACCGGGATCAAGTTTCTGTGGAAAAAAGGAACGTGAAAACAAATCTACGCGGGCGGAGCCACGGGCGTCAATTAGTATTTAAAAAAACTTCGAAAAAGAATTATACAACATACCCTGTTTGGTATCAACTACCATATTTAACAAGTATAAATATTATGTTAGGAATTATACAAATCATGTGAATTTAAAGGTTTTACTGACTGGCTGTTGTACTTTGCTAGATTTGAAAAATAAAGTATTAATAGAAAGTGAAGACTTTGTTTTAATACTTTTAGAGGATTTTAGTCGTAAATTATAAACTAATATTAACAGTTTCTTCGATTTATAATTTCGTGTGTAAAGCTTTTAAACGGTAGTTTGACTACTAATACTACGATGTCGTACCTCTGGTTTGTTCAGACCTGCATCAAACTTTAATTAATGTCTCTGTTTTGAATACTTTTTTGTCATATTCATTCTTCTGATGCCATCTTTTGGAAATGATTTTGTATTTCCTTGCTACACTATTCTTTCCTGTAATAACCTCGCACCTTACCTCACGAGCACCTCATGAGTAGCTTGACTTGAATTAGAGCACTTGTTTTTATCCTTTATTATCTGACCCGGACTTCCTACCGCCTTAAAATTAACACATTTTGTTTTTAGTTATTAGCTGAGTTTTAAAGCAGGAAAAGCAGCTTCTCTTTCTGTAGCTTTGAGGAATTGTTTGATATGATGCCTATAGCTACTTCTTATCAGCGCACCGCTCGCTTTAGATAGTGTGTTTACCCTTAGACTTTGCGTTCGGAGCGGTCGAATACGGATAGGTCCGATATGAAGTTTCTTCCGCCTACGCTTTGTGGAATTGTGGAATGAGCTCCTGGTTTTCCCAAACTTACATGACAATCACACGTACAGGAGAATTATATCCTTATTATATGTATTATTTATAATGGAATTATAAGTTTTCTTTTTTCAACAATCAACTGACACTATTATTTTTAATTACTATATTACTGAAAATGAACTCTTTTGTATTCCAACAAAATAGACCAACGAGATCGGAACCTCATACTACAACTATGAAACCACAGATTTAGAAGAGTAAGCAGATCAAACATATTCCTTTGTTTATGGTGTAATACTTTATCCTTTTCACACTTTTTATTTATTGTATAACGCTATCTTTTTCTGTCATGTGTAGCAATATGTAACCCACACATAGATCCGTATTCCAGAACGTTACTCTATACTCAATTAACGCTTGAGAGTAGTATTTATAAGGCAAAAACTAGTCTCAAGCGTTGATTGAGTATTGAGAAACGTTCTGGAATACGGCCCCCAGACAGCGAACGTAAGCGCGTAGCCTAATTTTCTAATTCTGTTGCTGAAACCACTAAACTAAATTTCTCTAAAATTTTCTTATTTTTATTGAGAGATTGCCAAATGCTATTCCGTTATTATGTCGAACTAAACTTGGTGATATCATAAACAGCACTAAATTTGTATTTGACGTCACTAAAATTGCATTTATGTGATAAAATTCAACAAAACATGTATTTAGATGCCGACTAACTTAGTGATTGAACTGTCCATTTTTCACTTTTTGTTGAATTTTATCACATAAAATGAATTTTAGTGATATCAGATACAAATTTAACGTCACACAAAATTTAGACGTTTTCACTAAAATTTGACGTCACCTATTTAGGTGATGGAGGAAAAGTCTAATTTTAGTAGGACGTTTATTAATTTTAGTAACCGTTTGAAACGTGAAAACGTGTAAAACGTTGTAACGTGAAATATGTACATAAATAAAAAAAAAATATATCCATCACGCCTTATCCCCGAAGGGGTGACAGAGGCATATTATATGCCCACTTTTCACCGTGTGGAAATAATAAATATGTACATAGGCAGTTCAATCACCAAGTTAGTCGGCATGTATTTACGTTCGACTGTCTATGTACATTTTTCACGTTACAACGGCAATCTCTTAATAAAAATAAGGAAATTTAAAGAAATTTAGTTTAGTCGTCTCAACAACAGAATTAGCACAAATGTCAACTATATGCGCCATTTTTGAATCAGGAATTTGTTAGTGTTTTGTGCCGAAGGGAAAATATTGTGTATATGTCACCGGAAAATAACAAGAACCGCAAATTTATAAATTTACTATGAAATTTATAAATAACCTTACCTAACCTAACCGAAAGTTTATAAATTAACAAGAAAATTTTAGTAACTTTATATATTTGCGGTTTATGTTATTTTCCGGTGACATATATATACTTAAATAAAGGTTATAAAAGTATAAAAATTATGGAGAAGTGTTGTGTAAAATGTTGTGTCACAAGAAATCACCAGGAAAATCTTTTCACAGATAATTGATGTTTTAGTTACGACTACTTACGTATTATTTTTCTAAGATTTTTTATTCAAAAACTAGTTAACGCCAGCGGCTTCGCCCGCGTAGAGAAGTTTTCCCGTTCCCGTTTCCCACAGGAACTTGTTCCCGGAATAAAATGTAGCCTATGTCCGTCTCCTGGCTCTAAGCTAATTCCCTACCAATTTTCAGCCAAATCAGTAAAGCCGTTGTTTAGTTATAAATAGTGTAACTAACACGACTTTCTTTTATATATATAGATGGTGATTCTTCGAGACGAACACTTGAAAAGTTGTTAATAAATGGTTCATAGCATCTATATCTAAGATTTTTGTTAATTTACATACATATTGTACTGTTAAGGCATGTCAAGTACACAGGGACGAATTCAGTTCAGCAAATTGTTTAAAATATCAATATCCAAAGTCAAGCTAAATGTAGTGCCCGATTCAATTAATTATGTTAATATTGTTTTAGGTTTCCTAAGGATACCGTTAAACAAGATGTTTGGTTAATAAACATAAATTATGAAAGATATTAAAATGATATGATAGCTGAATGCGACCCTGGATTAAGCTTATAAACTTAAACTTATCCATCACGCCTTATCCCCGAAGGGGTGGCAGAGGCATATTATATGCCCACTTTTCACCGTGTGGATTCCTGTCCCACGTAATAGGTGGTGAGCCCATTGCCGTTGCTGGATTAAGCTACCTGTCTATATGTGTGAAATAGGCTACGCTATTTTTCGCAAACGTTTGATCTGCTTAGGGTGGATTACATCAACTTACTATAACAATAACCAAAGCCAAAACAGCTGTCAAATCTCTGGTTAAACACCATTTGATTTGCACCATTCTTACAATGGTTAAAATGACGTCATATCTGACACTAACTTTAACAAGCCGAATCTTGGCGGTTAATGTTATATCGTCGGTTATAGTAACAGTAACAGACGTTATGACGTTACGGTCAACATGACTCTACCAACAATAATAATTTTTTTTGTGTGCATAAACGACGGTGTGATACGCAATATGCCAGGTTTGAATGAAAGTGTCAGCGTTATGCTGGAAAAGGGCGTGCTCCGTTGGTTTGGACACGTCCAACGAATGAGTGAGGAACGATTGACGAAGAATATATATTTTGCGAAATGTGCAGAGGGTAGAAGAAGTCAGGGTAGGCCGAGAATTACATATGAAGACCACGTGAGCAGAATGCTCAAAAACGGAAAGGTCAAAAGTACTCGGATATCCAGACGTGCGTGTATGAAGCGATTGATGAATCTTGAAGAAGCGAAAGAAGTATGCATGGATCGCGAAGCCTGGCGATCTGTCCTCTCTGACTACCCCGTCCGGGATACAGCGTGAAGATAGTTGAACATTCAATTTCAATCCATTTTTATATTTAAGAAGATGACTATTGAGTTGATTTGCATTCTCAGCAAGTTGATTTCCTAATATTTGAAGTTACAAACAGAAATTTTATACTGTTGATTGGTGGCACTTGGTGGAACTTGCTACACATTTAGGTTTATCAAGTAAATATTGTGGAATAGTACAAGTGTTATTATTGAAAATGTTACAAACAGAACATTTGATCAGCACATAATTTTGTTTTACTTTGTTATTTTGAATATTATAAAATAAATAAAATAAATATCCATCACGCCTTATCCCCGAAGGGGTGGCAGAGGCATATTATATGCCCACTTTTCACCATGTGGATTCCTGTCCCACGTAATAGGTGGTGAGCCCATTGCCGTGTTGAAATAGACAGACGCAAGTTGTGGCTACCTGCTGTTGAAGTTTTCAAGCCGCCAATAAGGCCTTCAACCAGGCTTAACGACTGCCATATTACTGGAAACCGGGACCTACGGCTTAACGTGCCTTCCGAAGCACGGAAACGCTCGCAAATGTAAATGCCACAAAGTGGTCACCCATCCGAGGACCAGCCATAGTGAAAGTTGCGTAACTCAGTGATCGTTTACAGAACACTGAGACCGCTAGGCCACGAGCGCGATTGAATATTATGTGCATGTAACTAATAACCTAAACGTAAGTCGTTGATGTCGTTTGTGTGCGTGCATTTTGTAAACATGTCACGCTGTGTACTCTTAGGAATTTAGTTAAAAATTTGTGTATTTTGATGCTATAACCTATAAAGGAAGGCGGCAAACAGTAAACAAACCGTTTTGTGAAGTTAGTGCACATTTTTTGTACATCCAATTGTCGATTTCATCCACTATTCATATTATAAAGGTAATTCACGACGATTAATTATTTGAAAATTCACTAACACACCGAAAACACTTATTGTTACATACAAGGACTAAAAATAACTCACTTGAATCAACCAATTAAGGATCAGCTGATGTCCAGAGATCATAGAGAAACGTCATCTAAGGTTGATGTTATCTATGCGCAAAGACAATGTAACTACTACGTTTAGCTATACATACATAGTGACCACAGACATAAAATTGAATGAATGAAAATTATTATAGTAAATAGTTCTATCGCTGTCTGTCATAGGGTTGTCCTCACAAATATTTTACCCTATTTTTTTTGGAGACAATATTTTTTATTAATATTAAATAAAATATAGTCTATTAAACAAGAATATCAAGAAAACCAAAATGTCTCTGGATAACATAACTTTGAGAAAACCGTACAATAGTAATAATTTATATAAATCTCGGGACTCTTTTGTATCGACTATGTCGGACTTGCGTATGTCAAGTCTTCCAGATTTAACCACCACGGACAATGAGGAGGAATGATTAAGAAATATAATAGAACAGCTTCAAGATCAGCTCCGAAGTGCTGATAACGAAATTGAAAGATTATTGCTGGAAAATCAATCCTTAGAGGAGAAAGTTAAGAGACAATCCAGTACAATAGCCCAATTGAAAAATATTTGTACTGGATCACCACTTGTAACCAGTACAAGTCAAAAGAAACAGAAAAGATGTGCCACAATGCGTAGCGTAATTAATGAATGCTTAAATTCAAGCTCAATAGACCTAGGACTGCAAACAGCACCATCGAATACTGACATGATGCTTCAAAATACAATACACCATATTACCAAAACGGAATTGACAGATAAATCTACGAAAAGCAACAAAAGTACAAAGACAAACAATAAATTATGTATAATTAGTAACAATAATCGCAATAACGTGTTATGTGCCATCGAAGATACAACACTTTGGACAGATTTCACCTTCTGTCACTACATAAAAACTGGTGGCGGTATAAAACTACTGCTGCAGGATCTAAAGTCAAAATTTTACGGCTAAACAAAGACGGACATGTGAATAATAATGGTAGGCGAGCCGGACTTCAAAAAATCTCAACAATATGTGCAACTAGTACATGAAATACACCAAGCCCGTCAAGAAGTACAACATACTAATATGATAATTGCACTGCCTACATATATATGCGGAGCAATCCTACACAACTGCCGTGTCGAGCAATTCAATGAATTGCTCGCTACGGACGCTTGGATTAATAATTATGCATATGTCCTCGACTCAAACAGAGATCTATCATTTGACATGTTCTCGATAAAAGCAGGAAAACTAAAACAAAATGGAATTGAGAATATTATGCTAAACCTTCAGGTAATGAGTGATCGAATCCTTAAGGAATCGCCAAAATGTCATGTTTTATCAACAAGTAAAATTCTGGAACTCAATAGCCCAGAAAAGACGCCATCATTTGGCGATACCAGTGTTCACCTTGATCCCGATCTTTTTCGTGTATAATTATTTGTACGTACTACATCAAAATATTGACGGACTCATTGGCAAGTCCGATACTATTGTGGAGGGTTTAGACAGTCTAGCAAAGCAAGGATATTTCGTTAATGTTTTATGTATCACCGAGCATAATATGACGACGAGCGATGTTGACTTTCTATGTATACCAAATTTTGCACTGGTTTCATGCTTTAATAAAGATAATCGACATGGTGGGGCTTATATTCTTGTACATAATACTATAAACTATTTAGCTCTCGAATCTGTAAATATCTACAATGTATCAAATGTTTTTGAATGCTGTGTAGTAGAGTTAATGGATCATAAAATTATAATACTGTGCGTGTATAGGGCTCCATATCAGAGCAACATGGGCACCTTCTTTGGTAGGCTGCATGAAGTGTTATTACATGTATCTCGAAAGATTAATCATAAACTAATTATTTGCGGGGATTTCAATGTTGATCTGCTAAAAAGAACCAGAAATGCGACTACATTTGAGTATATAGCGCGAGAATTCGGATTAAAGATTGAAATTAAAGATATAACACGCCCCAATACTGGAACATGTATTGACAATATTTTGCATAATATTAGAGGGTCTAAAGCCGACATACTAGAACTCGGTGCGTCAGATCACAGAGCACAAATAATCAAGCGTCCCGTAAAAAAGACATCAGTTTTGAAATACTGGTATATAAAACAAAGGGGTATTAATGACTCACATTTAAATGTATTCAAAAAAGCTATCAATAAACTTACATTTTCTGATGTCTTTGTGTCAAATGACGCTAATGAAAGTTTTAATCTATTCATAGATTTATTTAAAACCTTTTATAACTTATGCTTTCCGGTAGTTAGACGTAAAGTTAATTTAATCAAAAGAACCAAATGGCTAACACGTGGCCTCAAGCTGTGCAGCAAGAAGAGACGAGACTTACTCTGGCAATATAGATTAACTAATAGCAGAGAAATTAAACTCGCCTTCAAAAATTATACACAGAGATACAAAAGAATAATAAAACTTACACAAAAGGCATAAAACAGTTATTACATTCAGACAAATAAAAATAAATCAAAGGCTACATGGAAAATAATAAATTCAATTAAACCTAAACTCCCTCAAGAAAATATAAAGCAAATTAATCTAAATGGTAAATATATTACTGATCCTGAACTGATAACACAAAATTTCAATAACTACTATATTGACCAGATAATACCTAATGTGAACAGTAAATCTCACCTCAGTAAGCCATGCAGCTACGAGTACAAATCTTATAAATCTATTTTCATACCACCCACAAGTACAAAAGATGTCATCACCATAATTAAAAATTTAAAAAACACCAACAGCCTAGGTAGCGATGAAATTCACACAAGTGTAGTTAAAACTGTAGCCCCAATCATTGCACCATCACTGTGCAACATATACAATAAATGTATAGCAAGCGGGGTGTTTCCAGATAGGTTAAAGGACACAATTATTAAACCACTATATAAAAAAGGTGATAAAAAAGAAATGAGCAACTACAGACCCATTGCATTTTTGTCAGTTTTCGCGAAAATCTTCGAGAAACTTATCTATATTAGCTTGAACAATTACCTCGAAAAAAACCACATTATATGCAATGAACAAATGGGCTTTAGGAAAAATAAAACCTTAAACATGGCAATATACAATGCTCTCAAACGTCTACACCTTAATATGGATAACCGTTAACCAGTGATGTCGTTATACAGGGATATCACCAAAGCCTTTGATTATGTCGACCATAAATACTACAGTACAAATTATCATTATATGGTATCCGAGGCAATGTCTATGATTTGATCATACCTACATAATAGGCAACAAGTGACACAACTGTCAATTTGTGTCACTTGTTGCCTTTTTTTATTAAGCATTACAACAAAGACCAAGAAAATATATTCATCCAAACCCAGAGTTGTATCATACGGTGTACCACAGGGAAGTGTTCTGGGACCACTTCTGTTCTTGTGCTACATTAATGACCTTCCTAACGTCACAAAACATCAGATGTGCCTATTTGCCGATGACAATATTTGACTCAGGAAATGTAAAAGAAATCGAAAAAAAATATTAATAAAACTCTCACTGATATTATACAGTGGTTAAATATTAATAATCTTCGTTTAAATTAAACCAAGACAACATTTATAAACTTTCAACTCAGACAAAAATGGACTACAGGGGTTAAAATAGAGTACAATGGACATGAAATTAAAGATACAAAATGTATTAAGTTTTTGGGCTTGCATATTGACTATGACATGTCATGGAAAACACACATTGACCATGTGTGCACTAAATTATATCAGCTATCATACATGTTGCGTAAAGTTGCTGACGAAAATTCACTTCTTGCGGCATATCACGGATACATTACTTCTTCTTTAAGATTCGGCCTCATATTCTGGGGCAATGCGACGAATATCAACGATGTATTTATAGCACAAAAAAGGTGCATAAGAACAATATGTAAACTGCAAATTACAGATACATGTGTACCATATTTCAAAAGATTAGTACTCTTGACCTTGCCATGCCTCTATATTTACGAAGTCAATATTTTTGTAAAGTCCAACTTGCATCTGTTCAATGCTGTGGAGAGTCAATGTCGCTCCGACAAACTTCACCTATTAAATACGAAAACGACATTTATGCACAAAAGCGTATATGCAATGGCGCCGAAACTTTTCAATAAACTGCCAAGGCATATTAGGACTTGCACTGACATAGTTCAATATAAGCGTAGTTTACTCAACTTTCTGATTAACAAAGCTTATTATGCTGTTAGTGATTATTTAAATGATATATAGTTATGTTAGTTCCTTATTTATAGTTGTATTGACGTTTTATATTTTGTTTGTTATATAGTTTTGAAATTGTATGCTTTTGACATTTTATATTTATTTAACATTTCTACTGACATTAAGATTAACATGAGATGTAGTACATCATTTTAATTTATTGTAATTTTAAGTTGACATTTAAAGAATAGGATTTTTGGATTTGGATCTATATGGAGCTGTATTGTTATTGTCACATAGATAAATGAAGGTTATTTACCCACAATAGTTCGTATGCCTACTGGCGGAGCATGGAAGAACAAAAAACATATGTACCCAACACCTGTATAACCTATGTTTCACGAAAATAAATAATTGAATTGAATTGAATTAAGTAAGATAACTGTTACACGCGTTTTATCCCTGTCCTTGAGGAGTTTAGTTCTTTATTCCTTAATTACAATAAAGGTACGATTAGCCTTGACTGTTGTGCAGCAAAATAACTAATCCGGGATGAGTGTTTGATTTCTCTCCTCCCGTCCATTCCTTAATTATGATAATTGTAATCAGTTTCTTTCAATCGAAACTGTTAAGCTAATTTGAAAAATTTCAACAGCAGGTCGTCACAGCCTACGGCTGTCCATTTCAACATGCCAGTGGACTCACCAGCTATTACAAAAATGCATACGGAGAAATGTGTTTAGAGTGCCTGTCCTTACCCTTTCAGGGATAAAGGCGTGACAATATGTGTGTATGTAAGAAATGGTTTAAAAAGAGTAGATTCTAGGGCTCCGTACCTCAAAAGAAATAAAATGGAACCCTTATAGGTTGTATCTCAGGATCGTAGCAAGTGGAAAGTCATTGTATAAGAACTTTATTATATCATCTGTGGTCAGTCTATGTCTACCCCGATGGGAGACAAGCGTGATAATATGTATGTATTTATGTTTGCATAATAGGTTTACTTTGTTGTCCGTCCGTCTGTAAATCTGTCAAGAACCTTTATCTCAAGAAAACGTTGAAGTTATCGATTAGAAATTAAAACCATATACACAGGTTTTTAGTCACCTAATGCTGTGAAAATATCAAAATTCTTAGTTAACGTAAAAAGAAGTACGGCCATTTAAGACGCAAAAAATATTTATTTCAACACGTTTAAGGGATTTTCCCTTAAACGTGTTGAAATAAATATTTTTCTAAATCCATGGGGTACTTCTCGTTGACCTAGAACTATGAAATTTGTCAACTAATACCCTCATTTACTACAAGTATAAGAAAAAACATTTGAAACCTATTCATTTCTACTTAAATAAAAAAAAAATCTAATGGAAATCACACATTTCGATCACACAGTTCGATTCCCGGGTTGAAACAAATATTTGTGTGATCCATAAATGTTCGTTTTAAAGTTTGGATTTTTACTCATCAGGATGTTTACTTCATTAGTTGTTTAGATCCCATAGAACAAGCTCATAGCTTGGTTTGGCTTAGATGAAGCTGTGTAAAAAGTGTCCCACAATAATATATATATTTTTACGGAACCCTCGGTAGGCCAGTCCGACTTGCACTTGTCTGTTGATTTATTTGATTTGCCAAGTATACAGTGAATTGCACTCAGAAAAAAATTATCTGTTCAAACTTTACCTTCAACTGTTGAGTTTAAGGGTTCTGTATTATAAAATTCAACTAGCCTACGTCCCTTTCTAAGTACTAAGCCATCAACTTGCCGAGTTAATATTTTATTAAGAAAAGATTATCGAAATTATTTCCCTTTTCAGATTAAAATAGGCCTCTTTCTTATATTGGTCATAATCGATAGCCATTCCACATCGCTGATTCTCAAATCCTTTTAAGGTGGTTGTCGGCTATATGTCACTGATAAATAAAATTGGTAGCAAATTATATCATTGTGTAAGTGTGATGTACATTTCGTGCGTAAAAGATTACAGACGTGACGCCTGGATTGTCGGTGTGACGTCGATGGTTCCAATTTTACGCGGCTATTAAACGAAACGAACTCGCTGTTCTCACAATAAAACGTTTCAGAATTTTCGCCGGCTTTATTTTCAAATTGCGGGAACTCGCGAGGAATGTTTTTTAGATAATTCAAGGCATTGAGGAGGGCTACCACATTTTTATATTTAGTTCATGTTTTTGTTACTATTGTGTTTCGTTGTTATATCGAGTAAATTAGGTGTGTGCATAAATAAATTTAGGTTTTATAAGTAATTGGTACCATAAAGAAGAAATAAAGGCAGAAGGAGTCAGGGTAGGCCGTGACTTACATATAAAAACGACGTGAGCGGATTGCTCAATAACAGAAAAGTCAAAATTTATTTTGACTTTTTTTATTACTCGGATACCCAGGCATGTATGAATCTACAGGCAGCTAAAGAAATATGCAAGGATCGCAATGCCTGGCAATCTGTGCTCTCTGACTACCCCGTCAGGGATACAGCGTGAAGATAATTACCAAAAAAAACTAAAATTTTAATATTAAATATTTTTAATAATGTGTGCTTAGAAGCTAATTATTTCTATAAACGTTACCATTATATGCTATTACTATATCTAAAATGAAACGACGAATCTGTCTTACTTCTTTTCAAAAAAATTGGTGCATATTTTTTATTTACATTACGACCGGAGTTAGGTAATAATGTAGGATAATGTAATAATGTAGAATAAAGTTGTGCTCTAATACAAACTAATGCCACTAAATTAAACTCCCAAATCCCAAAATGTCTCTGGATTCGCCATTAATCATATTAAGAGTATACGTGAGGGATTTATACAATTTATCTTCGAGTGAAGACTTGAATTGTGTAAAACAAAAAAATAAATGTTCCTGGGTATGTAACTTTGTAGATAGGTATATTAAGAAGTTTTTAATTTATAAATATTTGGGTTGTAATTGGTTCCTGACAAAATGTTTTAGTGCTATCAGAGAGATGCAAATCTTAATAAATACGACTGAAATAGAGAAAGACTTTATTAGTTTTTCCACAAACTTATTTAAGTATTTATAATGAATACTTAGTTTCAAGGGCTTTTTCTAGCGTTCAGTTAAAACTCTATACTAAATTTCATCACTATACATTCAGTGGTAACTGAAATTTATGCATTTCGGGTGTCTATGACCATTCTTAGACACCCGAAATGCAGAAATTTGTGTGCCAGTATAACCACTCAACTTCTAATGCAGCATAATTTTTTTTTTCTAAGATCTTCATAAATTTTTGTGTCCATAAAACATTTTATATGGAAATCTTCGCTCTGTTGCTTTCATCACTATCCATTCAGTGGTAACTGAAATGTCTGCATTTCGGGTGGCTAAGAACGGAATTATTATTTAATTATTTGTTATTATTAAAAGAAAAACGTACAGAGTAAATAAAATTAAATCCTGCAAAACCTAAGTTGTGATGGACACATGAAAAACTATGGTATATATTGGAGGTGGATGTTCAAAAGATTTGAATATGGCGAATGAAACAATAGATTTTTGCCATTGCCAATATAACCACTCGACTTTAAATTTACCAAAATTTTTTTTTTCTAAGATCATCATAAATTTTTGTGTCCATAAAAACATTTTATATGGAACGCTTCGCTCTGTTGGCTAATCTCCATAACACACCACATGTGGGGAAATAGCCGGCTACAAGTTCCTTTCATGTCTGAATTTTTCAGATTTTTGACTGTTCGTAACGACTGTCATGAATGTCTATATAGCCAATTTAACGTATTTGCTAGGACAGGAAAATATTTTATGTGGGAATGTTTATTTATTTACACTACGGCCGTAAAGCCTTTGTAGTTGACGTAATGATTTTTGTTATCAATGTGTTTTATAAGTTGATACCAATGATTATTAATTGACACCTCAGTTTTGCATAATCATAAAAAGTACTAACGGAAACATCAAAAGTAGTCGCATACCAGACGTGCATGTGAAATCAATTAACAGGGAAAGTCTTGCTGTAATAGGACACACATACGAATGTTTGCACAATAACGAAAGCAATTGTACTTGTAATAACTTAGAATATGTTGTAACATTTAGATATCTCGGTTTAAATATTGATATAAACTTTAATTGGAAGTCACATGTAGTTGATATTTGCAATAGACTGAGATCAGTATTAGGAAAGTTCTACCAATTAAATAGAGTATTAAACAAACACATATTATTTATTGTATACTATGCACTAGCTGACTCAATATTTAGTTATGGCCTCGTTGTATATGGCAGAACTTTTAAAACATACCTAAAAAACGATAAAAGATTTGCAAATTAAGTTACTAAAATTTTTAGTAAGCAAAAAAGATAAGGATGTCGTAAAGATTATGAAAAGTTGTATCCTATTTGTAAAATTTTACCACCGGATAAAATGGTTCAATATTTGATTGGAATAGAACACTACTAGAAAGATGAACATAAGGAATTTGTTAATAACAAGTATAATACAAGAAATGTTACACAGAATAGATTAGTACAGCCACACAAATAATTGTTATGGTAAAAGATTGTCAAAATATTTAGTTCCAAAAGTATTCAACGAAATTGTATTATTAAGGCAAAGTCCTAAGGTCAGTAAAGGTGTGTTGAAATCAAAATTAAGAAACTTATTTCTAGATGACACTTAGTAATTTAATAAATTATTTTATATAGGACATTAGAGTATAACGTTGCTAGGTTACCTATTTAAATGTAGCTTTGTAATTAAAGTTTTAACCAAGAGCGCCTCTCGCCGTCAAACGTTATAGTTTGGCGAGAAAATATAATGTAAATATATTTATGTATGCTTCTTTGTATATAATATAAATGAAAAAAAAAATGTATGAAGCGATTAGTGAATCTACAGGAAGCGAAAGAAGTATGTATGGATCGCGAAGCCAGGTGACCTGTCCTCTGACTACCCCGTTAGGGATTCAGCGTGAAGATAGTTATGATAAGTATTACTATCCACTACAACGGCCCAGTCGCCTTAACGTTTGAGGGCCTATTCATTTTAGAGTGTGATGTCTCTCTGTCTCTTAAATTGTGCAGGAAAAATACACAAAAGAGAAAAGATTTTTAAAAAATCTAAGGCTGAAGATATTACGAATCCTTTGGTGCAATCTGATATCAGTGAGTTTAGAACTTCAAGATCTCGATTTCTACTGCTAAACTGGAACATTGACATGAGAGAACTCATATGTCGATAAAGAAGTTTCACTTATGTTAAAGAAGTTTCAATTCAAAACAACATAGTACGTAACCCAAAAACGGACGATCTTTTTACAGCTATAAGTTTCTCTCAACATATCTCAGTCGATAAAGAAGTTTCACTTCAAAAATTACTCTGCCTACCTGTTTCATCCGGCTAATCTCTAGACTGATTTTAATAGAACATCACTGGCACACCGCTGATGTTTTAAAGAGTAACTGAGGCTATATTTTATCTTCGTATTCCTGCCTGAAAGGGCATTACCACATGTTATTTTTTTAAGGATACTATAACTCATGTAATTTAATTCCACTCAAACGTTCACTATCCGTTCGCGCTGCCAGAGCAGCGCATTTTTTGTAATTAACCTATGACCTAATTAACTAAAATCGTGATATCTTGGAAACTTTAATATCTAGACAAAAAATTTTAAAATACTGAAAAATCGTAAAATATATAAAGATAAAACTTATAGCTATAATAATTTGGAATTTTAATCATAATTAACTGATATATTGGTATAAACACGAAAAAGTTTGCCACTCACACGAAAAACTAAAATTTTATTTTTTTTATTATTTATTTAAAAAAGTTCACAACATGCAGTTTTACATCCTATTATATGAGATCTACTCGCTTAAACTATAGAGTTTGTGTGCGAGCAGTATATGCTTTACAATATTCAGTTGAAATTTAATACTAAACATTGCAATATACTTAGACTATACCCAGTATGGGCAGGTAGTATCCGGTAGACAACAGTGTTCGCGTGCAAACGCACGGAACTAGGATAACTTAGGTGTACGCTTATTTCGAGATCTTATCCGTGAGCACACAAACAAGCAGTGTGGCCCTATATACATACAATAAATGTATAATCTGGATTTATTGTATAATATTTTTTGAGTAAATTATTAAGTTTGCGCGTGAACTTCTCACTACTACGAAATACCGAAACGATGGCAGTAGGCAAACCATTCAAAATATATGGCAAAAGGTAATTACATGTTCTAGCACCATATTTGTTGTTAATTTTTGGTAGACAAAATTTTTTTGTATACTCTAATGATCTTAGGTTTTCATTTCTTGTATAGTCTTTTAGTACATTTACATTAATAACTTCTTCCTTTAGAATGGCCAGTCTAAGTTTACTCTGCACAGGAAGCAGCTCGCAATACTGGAACAATCCATTAAAACAGTTTCTGTGTTGAAGTTTTACTATTTTGGGAACTATTGTTTTTAATGATTTAATTTGTAAGTTATAGATATTTGCCAATTTTGTTTTACAAGCACGTCCATAACTGCTCAACCCGTACCCAATAACACTATCCACCAATGCCAAATATATCAATCTTAACACTTTGAATGGTATTTTATATTTAATCACATATAGTTTACCCAGTACAGCTCTTATCTTATTACAAATATAGTCAATGTGAGAATTCCAGTTAAGTCTATGGTCAACAATAAGGCCTAAGTACATGTGTTCACTTACCAAATCAAGCTTGACACAATCGTTCAAGAGACAACCATGATTACCATGCAAACAGTCGTGACTGTGCGCTACTATCGCTGGTATATAATTAGTCCGCCTGGCGTTCTGTGGAGACTGAATGCACATAAGTTTAGTCTTTTTTGCATTAATGACAAGTCCTACATCGTGTGCCCATTGACACATTCGGTCGAAATTTTCCTGCAACTTACGCTCAGCACAAGCCAGCACACGATCAACCACCAAAATGCATGTATCGTCAGCAAACTGATATACGGAACCATGCTCAAAAAGATTGCACATTTCATTAACGTATATAATATATTCTTTAGGACCGTTCACGGAGCCCTGAGCCGTGCCCATGGAGGTTGGTACGCTGTTACTAAATTCTCTTCCCACTTTTACTTTGGTATATCTTTGCTCGTGGTAGTTTTTTATGAGTTCTGACATTGGTCCGCGTATGCCAGTCTGCTCTAGTCTGCTGAATAGGACGTCATATCTCAGCATATCGAAAGCCCTGCAGAAGTCAATGAAAACAACATATAAAACACTATTTTTTTTTACATAATTAAATTCTTGGAATTATAACGATTAAAACGATATATGACACTAATAACTTATAATTATTCTAAAAAAAACTAAAAATATGTTAACACATTAAGTATTAACGCAAAACTAAAAAAATGCCGGGAAAATGGCCGCCGGCAATGTTTGGCGGCAAATGAAAAAATGGCGGGAAAAATAAAATAAATAAATATTGTGGGACATTTGTTTGTATCATAGCTATCTGGCCCAAAGTAAGCTACTCGTATTTTAAGTTCGTTTTATGGGATCTAGATAACAAATAAAATAAATATAAAATAAATATCCATCAAGCCTTATCCCCGAAGGGGTGGCAGAGGCATATTATATGCCCACTTTTCACCGTGTGGATTCCTGTCCCACGTAACAGGTGGTGAGACCATTGCCGTGTTGAAATGGACAGACGCAGGTTGTGGCTACCTGCGGTTGAAACTTTTTTAAGCCGCCCATAAAGGCGTTCAACCAGGCTTAACGACTGCCATTTTACTGGCAGCCGGGACCAACGGCTTAACGTGCCTTCCGAAGCACGGAACATATAAACAAATAAACATATTATTATATTTCTAAATACATACATATTATTTATAGGAAACACCAAAACTCCAAAATAAACATTTGTGGATTTTGTTCCGATCCGGTAATCGAACCCGGGACCTCAGCGCGGCAGTCGCATACACTACCACTGCGCCACCGAAGCAGTCAAAACGAATGTCGATTTGTTTATCACATTGGGGTCACCACTAATAGCGGCATTTGACTGTGATAAAACGGTCATCTTAAAACCATCACGAAATTTTCACAGCACCTAAATCTACACGGCAATGGGATCACCACCACCTGGGACAAAATGCATACGGTGAATTGCGGGCGTATTGTATGCATCTGCTTAACCCTTCGGGGATAAAGGCGTGACAATATATTAATAGTATGTAGTTTAATCTAAATTCCAAGAAGTAATACCACCATACATTCTTGAAATACATGTGGGTGAACCATTAAAATTATTGGACGATACGCCTACCTGTATCTCCAGTACGCATGGACTGTATAAAGCTCCAGTTACGGTTTATTGTTGTAACTAAAAAAAAAATTATAGGTTAATCAAAGAATACTGTATGGGTTCGGAAAGCCCCCTTTACATCAACTCACTCACTTACCTCACAGACACTAATTATCACAACTGTCATATTATTATGAGCGCACATTAGCATTACTAGAAAGTAAGATATAATTACAAGTCGCTAGCAATTAAAAAACAAAACTAATTAAAAAATATATTCCATTTATTTTTACTTATAACATAATTTAGAACGTTGAAGTAATTGGAATATTTTTCCAATTAATTCAATCAGTTGATCTTTGAGTGAACACGCCTCGCTAGAAAGCTTAATGAGTTTGAACCAACGAAGTAAGCCAGGTTCTGAAAAGGCTTCAGCACCACATCAGTACATTTATAGAAAAATGAATAGATTATAATCAGCAGCCCACCTTTTTTAAACCTGTGTAGTTCTGGATGCCTGGCAGCGATATTGTATTGACTGACAATAATCTGTAGCGAATTTTTTAGTCTTTATTCACCAATAGTGATGACTAAATTTTGTTTTAGGTCATTCAACAAACATTTTTCTACCCTAGAAATGATCAAAGAAATATTACTTGTATAATGAATCTTGGAAATGGTTTATACAACAATATTGCAACAGCAACAATTGTCCCATAAGTATGATTAGATGGGCTAAGTATGATTATAATGAATTTGAAATTTATTGGAGGTATCTTATTACTTTTACTAGGTATAGTATTTTACTTATTTTATTTTAAAATTTACTGTACATGACCAATAACAACGAATGATTTAATATAAAGGCCCATAAAACCTTCAAGAAATAACATTTTGATTGTACTTAATTCGATTTTACTTTTTATCAGGGCAATCTCACTTCGGTTCAATGTTGTTAAAAGCTCATTAACTTAAGATGGTTGAACAATAGAGCCTAAATTCACAGTCCGTTTTATGATAACTTCTATAATGCGGAGAACCAGTTTTATTATTATAAAATTTTCCTCCGTCGAAGTTGATAAAAGGTCAAAGTAATGATTAATATTCAAATCAAGCGGTGGAAGATAGTTGACCATAAAGTAATTATTGACTAGAAAATAGTCAATAATTAGTTAATTACTTTATGGTTAACTAGAAAACAAAATAAAGAGGCGTATGGCAGTAATATTGCTTGCTCAGGGTTCTGTTCACTACCTTTAACATCATTCGTCACGGTTGGTCTTGAGATGGGTAATCATTTGTAAAATTGTCGTTTACGAAAGTTTATATGCGCTCTAAAAGACACATGAAGCCGTTGTTTGTGGCCGCCAGCCAGATGGTGATCGTTAAGTCAAGTTAAAAGAAACAAAAAAATCAACAGTAATATGCAACAGAATCACCACATCAAATAAACAAAATTGAATTTTAGATTCTAATTTGTACTGAACAAGAGGTAATACACACTTATTCAGCACTTACTGCCTGGTACGATTAAACCAAACATTGATTTTATAAATAAGTACTAAATCGATATTATACAGAATTTAAACCCTACAGGGCACTAAAACCAAAAAAATATAGTCAAGTGCACAGAAAAAAGGCACCAAATCAAAATAAAAAATGCTTTGAAAGTGCATCGCTCTCGACAGCTTCATAGACAGTGCAAAAAATATAAATTGGGTTTTGTTAATTTTTCATGTAATTTTTACTATAAGCCGCCTCTGTTCAGTAGCTACTACAAGCAGATTTTTTTAACTTTTCGTAGCAACAAAAACTGAGAACGACCTCTCTGATAGAATTAGAGTTAACAAACTGAAACAGCTCAGCGCTGGATAAGTTATTAAACTTTTTCGTGTAACTACTGCCCCGATACGAACAACTGGGAGAGTTAAGTAACAAAATTTTTATGGTAGTTTCGTTCTTGGGAATACTTTTTATTTATTGCTTTGAAAGGCTACTGGCCTTAAGTAAACCTATTACTTGTTTGAGGCTTTTCGTAAAGCGGTATTTCTGTTAGTTTTAATGTGCTTATTCATATTGAACAGTTATATAACTTTTGGTTCAGAGATTATAGAATCTAGATTACGTGATATAATTTTGAAAGTAATTTTTTAACTAAGTTAAATTTTAAAGTTGAAAAATATTCATCCTTTATCATTTTTGTTTCATATATGTAGGATATTAAATTTTATTAGGTAAATCGTAACTCTGTATCATAGAACAAACTCAGGGTAGATCGAGACTTACATAAAAGACCACGTGAGCAGATTGCTCAAAAACTTAAAGGTCAGAAGTACTCGGATGCCCAGACGTGCATGTATGAAGCGATTAATGAACTTGCAAGAAGCGAAAGAAGTATGCATGGATCGCGAAGCCTGGTGATTTGTCCTCTCTGACTACCCAGCAAGGGATACAGTGTGAAGATAGATACATAAACTCTATGTCGTATTGTTTATTTCTCCGCAATTTTATACAGAAATTTGGAGAAAAGAAGTAAGCCATCTTACCTGCAAACCGGCAAATATACTCCTACTAGTTGACGCACGCGGCACCGCACGCGTGGTGAAGTTTTCCCGTTCCCATTTCCCACATGACCTTGTTCCCGGGATAAAAAGTAACCTTTGTGTTATTCTGATGTGTAAGCTATATTATTGTAAAGTTTTATCGGAATCCATTCTGTAGATTTTGCGTGAAAGAGAAACAAACATCCACACTTACAAACTTTTGCGTTTTGTAATATTAGTAAGCTATACCAGTGCAAGGAGCATAGCCGTTGGCGCCTGTATAGCGGTTTGTCTTAGGGATACCAGTAGACCGTTTTAGAGTTTTTATTCTAAATTATTTGCTCTTAAGGCATGTAAAGTTCTGGTTGCCAATAATATTGCAGTCGTTAAACCATGCTGAAAGCTTTAATGGCGCCTTGAAGGAGTTCAACAGTAAGGTCACAATCTGCCCTTGTTTATGGTCATGGCGGCAAAAGATTAACTACTTATTATGTGGGAGATAACTGGTGAAATATAGACACACTTTTCACAAAGGGTAAGAAGAAGCTTATTATTATTATATGTAACTAAAAGTTATTCATCAAAATTATTTATTTATTTCAGGAACATACAATCCATAGTATTAACAGAAAAATAAAAACAAATAATAAACTAATATAAATTACCAGCACTAAAAATAAATACAAACACAAATAAATGAAATAATATACAACAAATTAAATATTAAATTATTGACATGCAAATGAAACTAATGATTATTACTATTGACATAAATTAAATAAATATTAATAATGAAATAAAATAAAAGAAATGAAAACAAATAAAATTTGACAAATCTAAAACAATAACATAAATAATATAAGGAAATAAATTGAATTCAAATTCAATGCAATTAAAATTTTAATTAAATTTCTCCCATTCCGAACACATTCATATTTGTTAGCACTTCTATATGTTAGTAATACATGAAGACACAAAGTCCTCGTTGAATTTAATTCCAATGTTGACCTATAGGACACTCCATTTCTTCCAATATGGTATTTTAGAGACTGCCAGTGCTACCCCGTACACGAGAGCAGCTTCAGCTTCTCTAATAAGCTGCTCTTTTCCTTATTACAGCTTGTAAACTATCTATTTGGGCTGTCTGTCGGCAGCCCTAGCAGCATCCTAAAACCATTATTATAAAGGGCGCTGAAAGACTTCTGCGTATAGCGGAATAGGGAATCCCAGACAGCAGATGTAAAATGACTGACAGTAGGCTTTAAACAGTGCTTCCTTGACGAAATGATTTAAACACCTCGCAAATCTGTGGCGCTCGTGGCCCCGCGGTCTCAGTGTTCGGTAAACGATCACTGAGGTACGCAACTTTCACTATGGCTGGTCGTCGGATGGGTGACCACTTTGTGGCATTTACATTTGCGAGCGTTTCCGTGCTTCTGAAGGCACGTTAAGCCGTTGGTCCCGGTTGCCAGTAAAATGGCGGTCGTTAAGCCTGGTTGAAGGCCATATAGGCGGCTTAAAAAATTTTCAACAGCAGGTAGCCACAACCTGCGTCTGTCTATTTCAACACGGCAATGGGCTCACCACCTATTACGTGGGACAGGAATCCACACAGTGAAAAGTGGGCATATAATATGCCTCTGCCACCCCTTCGGGGATAAGGCGTGATGGATATTTATTTATTTATTTTAAATCTGCAAACCAGCATATTGTAACAATGTAGTTTCCTTTTTTTGTTTAATTAGTCGATTATTGTCGACTGGTGAGGTCAATTCATTCCCAACACTATGGGATTAGTTGTGTCTCTTCACTAGTCGACAGAGTAGGGGTGTGGGTAGTGGCCAAATAAAACGGTTGACTCTAAGCGCATCAACCTCTTTATCTCGCCACGCTCTCCACTTACACTGATCCGGGTAAGCTCCTATAATAAAATTTTATTAATTACATTTTTACAGGGTTTTAACATGTGAATACATGCATGTTTGAAAACAGTGGAATTCTACAAATGCTATTTAATATTGCAGCATACTCGTTGTATGTTACCGGTTGCCTACCCACCTTCTTGCCGTGTTGATGAGGGTACATCACAAGGGTTCCTGTGAATGCAATTTAATAGGGAGTTAAAGAGGGAGTTCCTCTGTGTCATGCTTGTCGGTATGTAAAATTACATACTGACACCTTTTTCTTTTTTCACAGGGTCTCGTCTTCCATCTCCTCTTCTCCCCGTTTTCGCCCGCCGTCGTGTCCGGTCGCACCAGCGCCGCGCCTACGCCGCCGCCTCCTAGTGCAAACTAAGTCCTTCCCTCCATCTCGGACACGCGGAGGGACTTCCAAGAGTGATACTTAACTAATATTTCCTCGGAACCATTGCATCGAACCCGGTCCTGAATGTAACTAATTACTTAAACTTCTAATAAACATACTGTATTTAAATTGTCTCGTCGCTTAATTTATCTCTCAAGCTCTCACCTACCTAATTTTCCTTAACTTGTTGACTTGGGGTAGTTGGTCTACCACCAACCCACCATAAGTGACAATGTCGCAGCCAACGCCCACCGTTCTCTCTCCACGTCTAGGTTATCAGTGAGATCATAGGTAACTCAATGCCCCAAATATTGAATTTTAGTCACTTTTACTTTCACACAGTTATTGAATATTCAATACTAACTGACTGGCGGGACTGGTTTTGGCAATTTATTCCCTTTGAAAATAAGAAATATGTTTTTCTTAATATTATATCGGAGACCATAAGCCAACGCGTACCGCTCACATATCGCTACCAAACTATTGAGAGCCTTATAAGATTGGAACAGCAGCACCATCTCCTCTGCATAACTAACGCTATTCACACATAAACCATCAATTAAAAAGCCCACTTTTGTGCTGCTGAGTTCCTCTATCAATCCAGTAATGTAAAAATTAAAGAGTCGAGGTGAAGTCAGGCCTTCCTGTCTCACTCCGCACTCCAAACCATAGTTCCAAGACAAGCATCTGCCCACCTAACCATGATGGTTTGGTGATTGTACCAGTATTGAAATAAA
The DNA here is from genome assembly GCA_948477245.1 of Thumatha senex. NCBI lineage: Eukaryota > Metazoa > Arthropoda > Insecta > Lepidoptera > Erebidae > Thumatha > Thumatha senex. The sequence goes on along the minus strand of OX419732.1, from coordinate 11,485,184 downwards.
ATTATTATATAATAAATATAGCCATATTATTTAAAAATCTTTAAAAAAATATTGTGATCTAATACATCTAATATGTATTGTGTCTGTGAATTCATGCACAATGGGAGATGAGTTTCCTTTTTTACTAGTAAAGTACCTTCCGCAGTCTAAATAATCTCGTCACTGAAATTATTTGCTAGTCTCAATCCTATGCCTCCCACGTTGACCTTGATTCCCATAAAAAACACTTTACTGCCACTTGACTGGATAGATATTAGAGGATCCAAAAGATTACCGGTGCTACCTTTTACATAAACTTGAAAATAATACTGAAAAAAATTAAGGATTAAATATTTTATTTTGCCAAGTAATACTAAGAACATCGAACGGCAGTGGGTGTCTAATCGGCTGAAATGGCGATAAAGTAATGCTTACTCTGATATTACACCCATTATTGGAGAAATACAATATTTTTATATTCAGAATCAAGTTACAATATATATGAAACATGGGTTATTTATTGCACTGCATTGTAAAATTCTCAATAAATAAAAATTAAATAGTTTTATCCTCAATTCTATTACTGAATTAAAGAATTAATAATATTTCTATGTAGATATTACTTTAAAAGTGCCAAAATTTGGTTCCTACCGAGATAAGCTGACTAATGCTGTTAGAGTTAAGATTGCTTTAACGCAGTCGAAGTTGTTAAGTTTATTTCAGACTGTAAAGAAGTTTAACAAAAGAGCAACAGTAAAGATTTAGTAGAATCTTCTAATCTTAAAGCATCATGTTTATTATTTGTGTTGCTTAAGAACAAAATAAAATCTTACACCCAGTATTGAGATGTTATCGGTATTGTACCGAAAAGTTTTCGAATTCATTTTTCCTCAAAACATTTCAGTTGCCTTAAAATCATTAATCAGGCTTCACGTTGGCAGTGACCCAACATCCTTACTATTCTCTCATTTGTATTTACTGAAAGAGTTTCTGATCATAAATCATACCAATTTGATGATAGTCTATTCAATATTTTTAAGTTTAAAATTTTGACGTCTGAGTTTTGAATACAAAATAAATAAGCTATTAAACGTGTTGAGTTATTCAACCGACGATACTTCAGATAAGTTAACGACGTCATTTATTTTGATATTAAATTTATAACTGTGAATTTGTGTAAGAAATTTCAGCAAGCATTTTAAGTTATCGGAAAGGTGAAGCGAAATGTACTTAACAAAGTTCTCAAAGGGTAACTACAAAGAGGTACTACATCTTATGGACAAATGTATAGATAATCGCCTGCTCTAATACAGTATGAAAGTTTGGATGGTGTGTGTAAAAACCACCTAAATATGGCAATCAATCAATCAAATTATCCTATTGCAGTATCACAGTCCATAACTTGGAATAGGCCACTCCCAATCATTGTAGCTGTCCCTGCTGGCCAGACGGTTTGGTACAAAGTTTGTTTATTGTTTTTCTTCTCGTCTCCATGACGTCGCCAGTTAGGCAGTGGGTACACCGCTTGCACGTGAGGCTTGCTTGTGTCCCGAAGACTTTGGTAGAGATTCATTGCACTCATTTTGTCTTCTTCATCTTAGAGTACACCCAGTTGCTTGCAAAGTCTTTCTTAATTTGGAGCCTGGGATTTCGGAGCTCTTTAATTGGCTGCTAGGAGAAGCCAGGATTTAACTTTTTATTTTTTGCCTATTGACCAAAATAGGGAATAATAATTGTCTGTCAGTTTAACTTTTACTACTACTTAAAAATATTGGCGGCATAAAGAAGCTAAGGCTACTTTTCAAACGTCTTACTAATACTATACCTATGTCATTTTTTTCATGTACTGTGCACCCAATGTCATTACACAAATCTACTAAAATATTATCACAGTTTTAAAATCAAGCCTTAATCCTTAGATATTTTCTTACAAGCAGACAGTATTTGTCGATAGTGTAATGAATAGCCCATCTCCGGCGTTGGGGTAGTGCCGGAAGTTACTTTGGCTCGTCTTTTTGCCAAGTTATGACTTTTTTAACACAGAAAACATAAATATATTGTCTATGGTGGTGCACGGTGCAATTATGACTTATCTTTAAAAAGAAAATGTAGTCTTCATATTTTGGTTTTACATTAAAATTACACGGCAGATTATCTGGTATTTCCATCATAAAATAGGTGATTTTTGTTTTGTATTGAAAATGCAAAATTTTAAAGAATACTAATAACATTTAAGTTTAATGTCATTATGATATCTGATATGAGCTCGCCTAATTAATAATTTAAAATACCTTCGTCGCATAATACGGTAGTAACCTCAAGTGCCATGTCAACTGTTAAATTGATAATAGAGAAATTAGCACGTAAACGGATATGTACACAGATTATGTCCATCATTCATCCGTTAATTGTGGTGTTATCCATGTAATTAATTAGAATTTATACAAACATATATCTGTTTAGAGTTAACATTACAATTATTTAATTAAATATACGTACTATGAGGAAAGATTGACAAAGAATATGTATTATGTGAAAGTAGAGGATTGAAGGAGTCAAGGTAGGCCGATACTTACATATGAAGACCACGCGAGCAGATGGCTCAAAAACGGAAAATTCAAAAGTACTCGGATACCCAGACTTGCATGTATGAAGCGATTAATGAATCTACAGGACGCGAAAGAATTATACATGTATCGCAAAGCCTGACGATCTGTCCTCTTTGACTACCCCTTCAGGGATACAGCGCGAAGATGATTAGTTAGTTAAATAAACGAACTGTTATATTTTTAGTTAAATTATTTTTTTTACCCCGCTGACTAGCATTTTAAACGATCACTGATTCAAGCATCTATCGCTATGGCTGGTTTGTGGTATTTCCATTGACGAGTGTTTCTGTGCTACGGAAGGCACGTTAAGCTGAGATAAGTAAAATCCATCAATTTTTTTACAATAAAATACCATTTGTATTTTAAAATACTCCTGAAAGAGGAACAAAAAATATGAAACCATAACCAATGTTTATTATGAAATGTAAACAAATTTTTAATCTCAGGTCTGAACATAAAACTTGTAGTTCCGCCGCAGCACCAGTTATTGGCAAATCGATACAGTCTGTTTTATTTTGATGAGTGTGCTGTGTGCATCCAATTTTGTATTTTATGTGTGTATTGAAAAATTGTAAACAAAAAAGCTAGTCTGGTAAATTGTGATGGAAGACCTCGTAAAAGTGGATATTAAATTGATACAGCCTCCGGGATCAACGCAGCTATTCTATTTTTTATCAGTTGAAAAGTGTTTTTGGAATCTGTTGGGTTATTTTTTATATTTATATGGTAGAAGGGCTATAAAATTTGTAATAATACTCATAAAGTAGTTACTCAAATAGACAATACAGCTGTTGAATTGTGTCTTCTTCTTCCACCTGGCTTTGGCCAGGGTCCGCCTTCCGACTTTCCGTTTCCTCCACTTTGCCGATCTTAAACATCCATTTAATTTTTGGCTATTGGCTATCATGTCGGACTTGACTACGTCTAGCTAGCGCTTGCAAGGGCGACCACGGGACCTAGCGCCAAGGACAGCTATATTCATGCATCTCCGACCAACGTACTCCATAGGGCGGCGCATGATGTGGCCATACCATCGCAGACGACACTCCTGCAGTATTTCCCCCACGTCACGGACACCAACACTCCCTCAGATGAATGAGTTACGTATGCGATCGGATCGCATTACGCCGCTCATCCACCTTAGCATCTTCATTTCCGTGACGCGAAGCTCCTGAGTGTGTCTGCTTAGTGCTGGCTAACACTCGCCGACGTACAGAAGGACAGGCCGTATGATGCATTTATATATCTGCCCCTTGAGCTTCAGAGGCATTTTGCGGTCACATACAACGCCCGTAACCTCGCGACACACCGCGCCAATACGTGCTTGGACATTGTCGTCCACGCTGCCAGACTCGTGCAGCACGGATCCAAGGTACTTGAACGTACCGGACTTTGTGATCAGCTCCGAACCTATTCGGATGGTGTTGAAAACCGTACTGCCACAGGACATGTTTTCAGTCTCTGTCAGCTGTTGAATTGTGTATAAAACTATATAAGTATTCTTGAAATTAATTTAAAAGAATGCTGGAGATATTCATAGGTATAAAGATAAGACTTTAATTAGATTGATGTTAAATAATATTAACTTTTTTTTTATACCACTATGTGGCAGAGAAGCATATGGCCCACCTTATGGAAAGTAGTCACCGTAGCCTATGGACGCTGCAACAACTGATCTGCAGCACTCGCGCTGCCGACCATTTAAAAACCTTTTAAGATCACTTTTGAAGAACTTCATAGTGTAGACGTTCGGGAAAACCCAGGCAGAGTTTACTATATAAGGACATGTACAAGGAGTAAGGGGTCCCACCAAGATCTCAGAGGCCCAAACCAAACAGTCACTGACAAAACTCTATTTTCTCATACATTTTTTATGAATCCCGATTGAAAGGCAGTGCAAAGCACGCCGGGGCCAGTAATTTAAATTACTAATAAATTTTACGACTTTAATTAATATTATTTACTATTTACTAAATATGAAAATCATAAAAATGGAGACAGAAAAGAAGAGAGACGTGTAATTTTATTTATATATTTTCCTATAAATTAGATACGAGTTGACGAGTATTACGACGACGGTAAAGAAAACTTCTTTCTTTTTTGTTTACATCTTCCCCACAATCAACAATCACCGACGCAAGAAAGTTTTTGAAATCCTTCAATAGTTGAAAATACATAGGTGCATCACAGAAGAATAGGACAGTGTAGAATTGGTGTCAGGTAGTATCTGGGTATGGAAAGACCAAAGTGGCTAAAATCGGGGGAGGTATGACTAGAAAAAAACCATGATAGAATGAATCAATCAAATCAGACTATGGCGGTTCTCTGCTGTCTGGTCCTTTGAGTTCCACATAATATGTGATTGTACATAAACTAAGATACTACGTTGATCGGTGAAGCTCCTCCATAAACGTTGAAAATGTCGAACAAAATGGTTCGACATTTTTAACATTTTTAACGCGAGTGTTGAATTCTTGGAAACTCCGAATTGATTACATTTTGAGTGCCTGAGGGGTAGACACTCAAAATCATTTTTGAAACATTAAAGTAAAAACATATTAAACAGATTGTAATGAGACAGAATGTATCAGTACCATTACTAATAATAAATAAAAAAGCACAGCTTTTGAGTGTTGCAGGACCAATTCGGATTAAATTTAATGTGGAGGTAGCTAACATTATGACAAACACAATCGCACAATTATTTATTATACATAGAAAACCTTCCAACTCCGAAATAAATATTTGTGGATCACACAAATTAGTAGAGTCGACCTCAACTCGAACCCGAGACCTAGCACTGCAGTCGCATAAACTGCCACTACTCTAGCGAGGGAGTTAAATTAATCCTAATAATTTAAGCGCGTTTATAGGTTGCAAGAAAAGTCTCTCTCAAAAGCCTCTAGTCTTATATAAAAATTAGATTTTTTGTATTAAAGATCCCTTTCAATTGACTACTGGGGTCAATGTTTGTGATTTGTTTTTAATCTAACAAATATTTTCCTATTATTTGATGAAAGTGTTAGCTATTTGATCTCCCAATCCTCTTACATCAATGTCAGAGTTTCGTTTGTCAGAATCCTTGTAACATATCGACAAACTAAGGCATCTTATGTTTAAACTATTAATGGTAAGATTTTCTTTGAACTAAAATACAGAAGGGATTTGTAATCATATTTCATGTACAATTTAATCTTTTTTAAAAATACAAAAGTATAAACATCATTTAGACTGTCGGCGGCAAACGGAAAGTGGGCGTCTCACCACGCGGTCGTCACATCCGCTCTGCCACTGACTGAGAATTCTTCTTATAACTTTTAAAGTATCCCACAAAGGACTGAGTGTCGAACTTGTTTACTGCAACTGTTTCAAACAAAAGACTAAAGTTGAATGCGTTCATGCTGCAAGTTTCTCAAAGATTTTAGTTTGGTCTTGTCATGAAGCCAGTGCCTTAGTTTCTAAGATTTGTTTGAAAATTTATAAAATATCACATCAGAAATCGAAAACCTATTAATGGAAAACTCATATTACCAACTCAATTTATTTTCTGATAAATTTCGATGCAGTTTGTAAGACACTTAAACTTGGATGTTTCCCGATTTTGAGCTTTGTATTACGTTTTGGTTCTGATGATTACTGTATATCCTGCTTGTCTGATTGATGTATGATGATTTTCAGGAAGAATACGAGTGGAAATAGCCTCATCAATAGTCAACTACTACATGATGAACGTCATTCAAATGAAGGAATACTGAAAACAAAATTCTGTCATTGCACCAGTGGATTGAGATTGACTGATTTAATTGATTGATTAAACTTAATGCTATGACTTAATACAGTAATATACATGTTTTGTAAACTTCACATATAGACTATTGTCACGCCTTTATCTCCGAAGGGGTAGGCAGAGGTATACTATACGCCCATATTTTCCGTATAAACTTTTGTCCCACGCAACAGGTGGTAAGCCCATTGCCGTATTACATTCAACAGGGCAATGGGCGCTACAACCTGCTGTAGAAGTTTTTCAAGCGCCCATAAGGCTTTCAACTGGGATTCACGACTGCCATATTACTGGCAAACCGGGACCAAAGGCTTAACGTGCCTTCCGAAGCACGGAAACGCTCTTAAATTTAAATGCCACAAAGTGGTCACCCATCCAAGGACCAGCTATAGCTTAAGTTACTTAACGCAGTTATCGTTTACAGAACACTGAGTCCGCGGGGCTACGAGCGCTAAACTTTAATTTATAAATATATTGGTTGTATTCAAAATCCTTGCTTCTACAGGTTTCTACCTGTATTTTTTCTCTTATTTTTACTATACTATATCATACGTACAACATAAAACTCTTGAGCTTAAAATTACCTTGAATACCAATGAGTAAATCACTCTCAGACTCTGAATAAAATAGAAAAAAATCACAGTATTCACGAGCCTTTTTTCCCGTAAGACGTTTCTCACTATTCTTTTGGGGTTACAGCATCACTGACGGCGGCTGCTCGGAGCTCATCATTTGCATCCAAATGGGTCCTATAAATTCGCTACCCGAATTTTCACCATTCTCTCCACTCCTTGGGAACAATTAAATACTTTTTTCTGCCGCTATTTGGGCATCGTGCACGATTTTTCAGTGTGAATAAATTTAGTGGTCCAGATTGTAGTCAGCGCCAGCTAGCTTCATTAGGTAAATTATTTTAACACATTTGTATGTATCGTTTTGAAATATAAATCTACTATTATGCAGGTTTACTATATTAAATGAATCGTACTACTAAGGCCATTTAATCAATTTCTTTTTTTATAATAGGAAAGAGATATAATAAGAACCTGTCTAAGACGGTACAATGGTTACTAAGACGTCTTTTATGAATTGATATTACCGATGAATTTTGTTTTTAATTTGAAAATATTTGTTTAACTATTAAAATCAAGTAATGTGTCTTTATTATACATTTATACCTAGAATGACTTCACTTATATAAATTAAAAATTGAGAATAGTAATAATTTGAGAATAAAATGGTGCCAGGCTACAAATCCAAGTAGGGTATTGTAGTTAGTACTAATAACACTGGGAATACGCAAAATTGAAGAGAGATTTAACGCCGAACGATTTTGTCGTGGATTCATCACTGACGTATGTCTGCGGGTGAATGTTAAACATTTCTCGGGTCCGTAAGTATTTTAGTTCTTTTGTTGCCTGACGTTACAAAACACTACAGTTTTAAAGTTAATATGTAGTTGCAAAACAACTTAATCGTAATGATAATATTATAAAGCGAAAGGGTTTTTTGATCAATGTAAGTAGTTCCAAGTAATAAAAACGGAAATTTAAAAAAAAATATTACTAAAAACTAAACTAAACTTTCTTCACGCTGTATCCCTGACGGGGTAGTCAGAGAGGACAGATCGCCAGGCTTCGCGATCCATGCATACTTCTTTCGCTTCTTCGAGATTCATCAATCGCTTCATACACGCACGTCTGGGTATTCGAGTACTTTTGACCTTTCCGTTTTTGAGCAATCTGCTCACGTGGTCTTCATATGTAAGTCTCGGCCTTCCCTGACTCCTTCTACCCTCTACTTTTGAACAATATATATTCTTCGTCAATCGTTCCTCACTCATTCGTTGGACGTGTCCAAACCAACGGAGCACGCCTTTTTCCAGCTTAACGCTGACACTTTCATTCAAACCTGCCATATTGCGTATCACTTCGTTACGTATTCGGTCGGCCAAGGTAACGCCGCACAATTTTCGAAGTGATCGCATCTCCACAGCATTCAATTTACTTTCATGCATCTGCTGACATACCCAGGTTTTACTACCGTAAAGCAAAGTTGGCACTAGCACTGCGTTATGAATCGCTAGTCGTGCTTCTTTTACGATGCTTTGTCGCTTTACTAACTGGGACAAAGCACCGTTAACTTTGTTTCCGGCAGCTACTCGCCGTTCTACATCCGAATCACATCTTCCATCCGCGCTAAACATACTTCCTAAATACACAATTTCATTCACTTGCTCTAGACGTTCCTGGTTTACTCTAATCTCGCATGTAGTTCTTACGTCACCTCTTTCAAATACTAGAACCTTAGTTTTACTTGCATTCAAGCGGAGACCCTTACTTTCACACACCTCTTTCATATTAGTGACTAATGCCTGTAGGTCGGCTTCTGACGAGGCCATGAGCACCGCATCATCAGCGTACAGCAGACAGTTTACTGTAAAGTCACCCAAATTCACACCCATATTAAAATCTTTCAACTTCTGCAGGCAACTGTCCAGATACACTATGAACAGCCAGGCGGACATGACACATCCCTGTTTGACGCCTGTACAGACATCAAAAAGAGGTGACACATCCCCCCCTACTCGCACGCAAGCCTTACAGTCCTTATAAAGCAACTATATTGCCCGCAGTAGCGAGCCGTCCACACCATATCCTGGCAGCAAGTCCCACAGCGTTTCTCTCACAACGTTATCAAATGCTTTCTCTAGATCCACAAAAGCGCAGAAAACCTTCTGGCTAAGAGCCAGAAACTTTTCCGCGATCATGCGGAGAGAAAACACTTGATCCATGCAACCTCTTCCACGTCGGAATCCGCATTGAGCCTCCCATAAATACCTTTCAGACTTTTCTTGTATTCGTGCCGTTATAACCTTTGCATACACCTTACTAGCTAAGCTGACCAAGCTGATCGCCCTGTAGCTGGAGCAGTTTAGGCGCGAGCCTTTCCCTTTGTAAATAGGTACTACAACTGCTACTCGCCAGTCATCCGGGACCTCACCTGTCCGCCAGCACAAGTTGCATAACAGACATAGTGTGTCCCAGACACGCGACCCACCGTACTTGATCATCTCAGCAGTAACTCTGTCTTTCCCGCAGCCTTACCACATTTCATACTTCTTATCGCTTGTTCTATTTCTTTCATACTAATGACTTCAATGACATCGGGATCCGGAGCATCGAAGTGAGCTCCACTTCCCGATGTGGCATCTCTGTCTTTTCTTGCATACATCTTTCCATAATATTCACTCCATCTCTGCAGGACGTCACTTTGGTCTGCTAGGACGTCATTGTTAACACTAAGCACTTTATTCATACTGCAGATTGCCGAACAACTTCGGGTCTTGCCTACCTCTTTCCAGAAGAGCTTGGCATTAGCCCGAAAATTGGACGACAACCTTTCATCCGCTTTTATTCTGCACATTTCACGAGCTTCTTCTATCAGTGCCTTCGTGTTAATTTTCTGCAGCTTGTATCTCTCTTTCATATAAAAATCATTCCGCGAGGCTAAGTAGTCTAGCCATGCTTTCTTCTTCATTCGAACTGCTTCTTTCACTTCTTCATTCCACCATGCATCACGCTTATTACTACTGCCTCTTTTCGTTTCTCCACACACTTCCACAGCGGCATTTATTATACTGTCCCTAAGGTTCTGCCATACACTTTCCACATTCTCACTGCTTACATTGACGTCGCCAAGCTTTTCGGCTACCCTTTCATTATATTTATCCCTAATGGATGCATCCTGCAGCTTCCAGCTTTTGATGCTATAAGTCGGCTCAGGTTCAGGACACTCGGTGCGATGACGCCAACCCGCGAACAGACCCCTAATCCTAGTTATGACTAGGTAGTGGTCTGATCCCAGCTCAGCGCCTCGATAAACCCTTGTGTCCATCACCTGTTTACGGAGCCGACTATCCATTAGGAATAGATCTATCATGCTTCTCTTTGACTTACATCTCCTCGTATACATGTGAATTTGTTTGTGGTTGAACATTGTGTTCGCCACAAACAAATCCTTTTCCTTACAAAATGCCAGTATTAGCTTGCCAGCGTCGTTCACCCTTTTATCCCCATACTTCCCGAGTACCGACTCAAAACCATCGCGAGCGGTACCCACCCATCCATTCAAGTCTCCACATACTATAAGTCTTTCATTTCCTTCTATCACATTTAGAGCTTCTCTCATACTCTCCCAGAAGTCCTCTAGTTCACTCGCGTTCGACGAAGATACTGGCGTGTAAGCAGCTACCAGGAAAATCTACGTCATACCAAGTTTTACACGGATCCAGAGGATTCTAGGACCTACCAGTTTGTACTCATACATACCGGAGGCCAATCGCGAGGACAGCAAAATTCCAACCCCCCGACTGCCATGCTCGCTCTCTGGTATTCCAGACCAAAGCGCGAGCATCCCACCCGGGAGCTCCAAGACTTCGCTGCCCTTGCGCTTGGTCTCTGTCAAGCACACTGCATCTAACTTTCTCTCATTCATAACATCCATCAACTCATTCATCTTATCTGTCATTCCTCCCCTAACATTCCACGCAGCTAACCTGCACTCCATCCTCCACTTCCCGCCGTGTCGGGCCGCGCGTGTAAGGTGGCGGTCCCCTACGCCGCTCTGGCACACACTTTTCGCACCAGCGGGGACGAACTGGTGCGCGTCGCCTCGGGGGTACGCCCTAGCAGTAATCGCCCTGGTGGCACTCGTGTTGGAGTAGAATTGCAGCCGTAGCTGGCAGGGATGGCGACGTGCTCTTCATCCCCAAAAAAAATATTACTTTACTACAATATCCAAAGTTGCAAAATATTGCCGTATTGGGTATAGATTGCAAACGGTCAACTGCAAATGCAACTGGCCATGGAAGTCCAACTGGCAAGGGAATAGTAACCCAAGAATCTAAGGAGTGCAATGAGCTATCTTACTGAGAGCGCGGTACATATGAGATACGCTGGCAAGTAGTACAAGAAGTGAACTCAGAAAGGTTGTATCCACGCATCGATTCGTGGTCGCTTGTTGTGGTATCTCATTTTGGATTGCTTAATCAAACAGCTATAATGTGAGTATGACCAAGCATTGGCAAATTACATAGTCCTGGTTTTTGATAGACCCAGGGAAATGAAGAACGGGTCATCCTAAAAAATGTTAATAAATTCTGCACTTGATTATTTCTTCGGAGTACAATCTTTGTCATTTATCGAAGGGAATCCTACGTTACAATAATCTCTGTGAAACGGCAAGTACATTTCATTGACTAGAATATTTTTCCCTTGCGTGGTGGAAGCGTATAGGATCGTCCAGAAATTCGAAGTAACTGGTGCTTTAACTCCGGTTCTCTGCATTTGACTCAGTTCAAGTGTAAGTGTAAACCCACAGTCTGCAAGGCGGATATACCAGAGACAGTCCAACATCAGCCTGTGGACTAGGAAGAAGTGGAGAAAGAAGGTTCAAAATGCAAATAACAACGAATATGAGAGTAGGCCAGGCTGGATAACATACCTCAACTAATAGCTGAACTAACCACGGAATTTATAAACTACGGTCTAGATTTATTTCAAATTCTAATATCAAAAATAGAAATTAAAACATGTCATAACAAACTTGTTTATGTATAACTGCAGATACAATTTTGTATTATCTTTCAGTAAAATAGAATTACTCCATTTACAACATTTTTATCCATCGAGACATTTTCTCCACATAGATTATTTCTTATAATGGCACAAGGTAAGAAGTTCGGACCGCTTTCTAAGCATTCAATGGGTTGGAAATGATAAGCGTTTCGAATATTTGCGACACTTGTATAGGTCTGGTATGTGTTGGTTTTGCTATAGAGTTTTCCAATAATTTATTTGGTAGAATCACTTGTTGATACTCAGTAAATTACTGATTCTTGCTGAGAGACGACACAGTCCTTCATTAAGAGGATTTTTGACATGACATTGGCCCAGCACTCGAATAATTATGATATATTCGTTTTTTATTACCTAATTCATTGTCAGCTTTAGATAAAACTAGACTGCGTTTTATATACCGAAAGGGTTCCTTTATTTCATGTTTTAGATATTGTCATAATCTTTATCTCTTTACCATTATTAACTTTGGCAGGATACTTTTACAATAACAAAATGATTATTTTGATTGTGCATATGGGTCAGAGACCTTCAGACCACATCAGATGAATTTTGTCTAGAATCACATTACATGAAAGAGAGAGTTTGCCAACGAAAAAATATATAAATAAATATCCATCACGCCTTATCCCCGAAGGGGTGGCAGAGGCATATTATATGCCCACTTTTCACCGTGTGGATTCCTGTCCCACGTAATAGGTGGTGAGCCCATTGCCGTGTTGAAATAGACAGACGCAGGCTGTGGCTACCTGCTGTAAAAAATATATGTGTTCCATATATTCTTTCGTTGGCAAACTTTTTCTTTGCTGTCCCTTAATGCCTGTCACAGTTCAAGATTTTGCTACTTCAGCTTAGTTTGCAAAACTGGCTCAGGTTTTTATACCTATAGACAGACTGTAAAATAAGCAACTTCAAAAAGTTTACAACCGGCACCAGATTTTTATAAGTAATTGCTTCGCTCAATATTAAAGTGGGATTGGTCTTAATTACTAAATAATATTTATTTATATTTCATGGCAGATGAATAAATGAAAATTGAAAGATTAAAGTAATGAAAATTTGAACTAAAAGAAAAAGAAATTATTTTAAAATAACTTTAAATATAAAGAATTTGGGTATTGTTTCGATTTTGGGTAAATGCAGTCAGTCTTTTAGAAGTAAACTAAATCGGTATTTGATTAAGGTTACATTGGACCTAATATTGTTATCGATATTCTGTTCGATAATAGAGTAAAACCCTTTTTATTGACCCTCTTGAGATTACAGGTGTGCCAGGTATTTATTTATTATCCGTTTATTGTCCCCTCACATTAATATATATCTGTATATAAAATAGTTTTCAGATAATTTTAACATTGTGTATATATAAAAAAGAATAAGTAAGTTACAGTCACTGTCAAAACATAGTAAATGTGTATTCTAGGCGGTGCCCAGCATTGCCTTTTTAACCCTTTCTGCAGTTGACATCAAAATGGAAAAGTTTTAAAACTTTTTCAACTTATAACTTTTGAATAATTGTATAAATTGTAAATCAACGCTAATATACTTATATTTAAATGATAGATTTTCACTGTTAGATATTTTTCATTTAGTGACCCAAATTTGATTTCGACAGTTAGATTTTTGGAACCAAACTAAACAACATTACACATTGCTATAAAATGTCACTAAATACAGCTCAGATGTCGTGTTAATCTCATTCCACATGAGTAAATTACAAGATCAAGGCGTCGGGACATGGCAGCACGCCAAATAGCCGGTCGCATCAGCAACCGCGATTCAACTCCAATAATTCTTTCAGTTCACGTCTTTACAGCACCGCCTTAAAAATTTTATAGCGTCACGTGGGAGCAATATACGTATGACTAAGATGAAAAAAAAATTGCTGACAAGAAACAATAGGTACATAATAGATATATCTATTTTTTACCGGCACATGTTTCATAAAATATTTTCAAATTCGTATCATGATCGGAAATTCGTATAATGTGGTTTGGAAGTATGAATTGATGATAAAAAAAACTATATATAACTACAACTATATAGTCTCTTCAGGTAATGTATTTACATAGTTTAATATCAACAGTATTTACATTATACACTATTATATTTCTATGAATTTTAAACAAAAAAAAATACAGGCAATATTTTTTTATGTCTACAAATACTAAACGATTAGTTTAGTATTGTATATATTTATTGTATATGTATTTGTATATATATGTATTTAAATATTCTGTTATGTACACGTTTTAGTATCATTTGTGTTATTTTTGGTTAACATTTTAGTGTTTTTATGTTTCTTACAATTTAATGCAATCAAAACACATCAACTGTTTGTTGTAATGTTTCATATAAGACCCGTAAAATACAATTACCGTGGTGCTTTCCTTTTACTATAGGATGTACACCTAGGTACTTTCCAGGTCTACTGCTTTTTAAAGGAGCAAAGAGGTGTTACTTTCAAATTGTAACTAATTAAAACAAAAAACGGGAATTTGCGTAAAAACACACGGATGAAGCTGAAACAATTGCCGATCGACATCGACAACACTTAAGTGTTTTACGCAAAGTCCCGTTTTTGTTTTAATTCAACTTTCTTATTCCAACTCTTTCTAATTATCTTTGATGCGGCTTCCAAGACATTCTAACTTTTTCTGGGACTTCACCGAGTTCGAGCTAGTATTTTTTCTGATCTTGATCTTAGTGGTAAGTCCTGGTTTACAGGAGTCACATTAATGGGGATACGGGTGGGATTAGTCCTAGTAGTGGAGTTCATTAATTAAGATGCTCAAACAGTATATCCGTATAATATATCCAAATGGAAACAAATGACATTTAGAATAGAATATAAATATTCTTTATTGTACACCAATTATTAATATTTAGAAGTATATGGAATAAAGGTTTTGAAATGTACAATGGGCGGCCTTATCGCTAAGTACATTTTTTTACAGGCAACCTTTGGATGGAGATAAATGTTAGAGAATAAGTTTTAAATGGGTAGTTATAATATTAATGTTTTAAGAAGATAGTACAATTATATTATTGTTATTGCCGAACACCAATACATCATCATCATCAATAAGATTAGTAAGTAGTAGCAGGAATAAATTAAAAAAATACATGAAACTCAATAAATTTATTTCTAAATCACAGAAAAACATGAAAAGCTTAGAATAGGGGCGAACAATATCTTAGGACTTGTAAATCAAATGTACAGTTAAAACAACTAATAGAAACAAGTAAAAAACAATTAAACACCCAAACAGAGCAATATGAGACTGATATACATCAATTACAGACAGAAATTATGTGTTTACATGATTCCTTAGAGTCCATAACTTTAAAATACAAAACATCACAGAAAGAAATTGGGGAGTACATTAAGGCATTGAATAGCTTGGTGGAGTCTTGTCACAGCAATGAACAAAGGTTCTATTCACTTGAGAAATTATATTATCATACACCTGACTGTGAAAAATCCCTACCATGTTCTTCCTTGTCTATAACATCCCGGGACGAGTCAACTTCTCCAATAGTTGACTCTGTGGGCAGTATATTTTTATATTTATATAACAAAAATTACACAACCTTTAAACGTTGGAAAGACTGATGTTTATTGTGATGAAATATGCAAAAGTTTAGGTTATCACTTAGTTCAACATCTGGGTAATTCGATCATAACCCTTTCATTTTCTGGGGCATCCTACTCTCAAATAATTAATAAGGTATTAACCAGTACACATTGCCCACAAACAACAATAGTGATACTTATTGGCAGAAGAGATAATGTAAACACTAAAACTATCATTAAGTTCTACGAACAGTTATCAAGCTTGCAAGTAAAACAAGTTATACTGTCTACACTGCCATATAGCAAATCTTTTACACAAATTGAAAACAACATTAGATACAATATAAATAGAAAGTTACATACCTTGACCACATATTGTAGGAATATAGAATTATTTGACAGTAATCTTTTATTACAGAATAATTACTTTTTGACATTAGATAGTTATTTACTATCAAAGTTTTTACGACGTCGGATAGCTGTATGGTTATCAAATCTTTTATTGTATCAAGCCAAATTATTGGCTTATAAACCAGCTCCTTTTGAGCTTAGTAATAATGACTTATTAACTTGGGATATTATCTCAAAAAAACTAGTTTGTAAGACAACAGGTAAAAATCTGGCCATGGTTATAGGTCTTTTGAGCCCATTCGGTCTACTTTTTTAAAAGACGCTGATAATAATATTGGTTGTAATAATTCTAAGTATATTAACAATACTTCTAGTAGTTTAAACTTAGTTCACCAAAATATTGCAGGCATATCTGAAAAACTACTACAAATAGAGCTTTATATAAAGGAATACAATGTTCACATTTTTTGTATTACAGAACATTGGTTAAAAAGTCATGTACTATTGTTCAACAATGAATTTTACTCACTTAGCAGTGCGTTCTCAAGAAAGAAAGCCATTCGTGGGGGCTCCCTTATATTTGTATCTAATAATTTAAAATGTAAAGAACGTAAAGATATTGTGGCCCTTTCTATTGAGCGTACTGCTGAATTTTCCTGTGTTGAGCTTGAGCAACTCATTGCCCTCTGTGTCTACAGTCCTCCAAGGGATTATAATTTATTAGAAACTGTAATGGAAAATGTATTGAAGCGTTTGTTTACTAGTAGAAAACATGTTGTGGTGTGTGGGGATTTTAATGTTGACATACTTGTGCAGTCTTCGAAATGTATCAGATTTATAAATTTGTTTAAGTCTTTTGGCTTACAAAATTTATTTTGTGAGCCAATTAGTATTAACTCACATTATAGAAAATGTATAGATAATATATTCTGCAACTGTGCAACAACAATAAGGGAGATACTAAGTAACTTTCCATCAGATCATCTTGGTCAGAAAGCAGCGTTTCCTATTAATGTCACTTCCAAAGGAAATAAAATTGTACGTAGGCCAATGAGTGCATATCGACTTAAACAATTTAATGTTAATGTTTCAGCAAAAGTCTCTCATATTGACTTTAATCAGTAAGATCCATACATCTTATATGACTCCTTATTTAATACAATTAAAGCTGAGTACAACAACATATTTAAATCAACAACATTTTATAAAAACAAAAACCTGCTATTTTGTGAGTGGGCAACTACAGGTATTTATAAAAGTAGGGCTAAGTTGTACGAACTATATGGTATGAAGCAATTTAATTTTGATCCTGTTTTTATTCAATATGTAAAAAAATATTCCAAGACCTTCAAAAAGACCTGTGCTGCTGCCAAGTCGTTACATATCAGTAATAAGATTAAAGATTCAAAAAATAAGGTAAAAATGACTTGGAATGTAATCAATACTGAAACCGGTCGATTACTACTCCGTGATAATAACTTTGAATTAATTATAAATAACAAGGAGATTAATAATAAATTAGATGTAGCACAAACTTTTAACAACTATTTCATAGACATACCCGCGAAAACAACTAGCTCCTTAAATTCTTGTCCAATCAAAGCTCAACGCATGCTTGGGGGCAGCGTAGATCAGTGCAATGTCTTATTTAGCTTTTAATGTGTTAACCCCAACGATATCATGAAAGTATTCAAGTCGCTTAACTCAAAAAAGACAGCTGACTTGTGGGGTATTTCTGTGAAATTGATACAGTCTATTATTGTTAATTTATCTCCACATCTAGCTGAAATATTTAATAAATGTATCGATAAAGGACTGTTTCCGGATTTAATGAAACACAGCAAGGTAATACCTCTATTTAAGTCTGGATCCAAAACCGACTCTGGTAATTTCAGACCTATTTCAATATTAACTGCCATTAGCAAAATTTTTGAAAAAATTAAATTGCAACAACTACAAGCTCATTTTAATTCAAATATGCTACTACATAAAGAGCAGTATGGGTTCACAAGGGGTCGTTCTACCATTCATGCAGGTTTGACACTTCTGAATCATATATATGACGCCTGGGAGAATAGACAAGATGCTATTGGTGTATTCTGCGATCTCTCCAAAGCATTTGATTGCGTAGAACATAAAACACTATTGCGAAAACTCTTTTATTATGGTATTAAGACTCTGCACTGGACCTTGTTGCCTCCTACTTAAATGATCGGATATTAATGTACGTTGATGTTAATGAAATTCGCTCCTCTGGAGCATCTGTAGCTATGGGCGTACCACAGGGATCAATTCTAGGTCCGTTTCTATTTTTAATTTATATTAACGATCTGCCATTCTATATACAGAACTTGTGCGACATTGTTCTATTTGCTGATGATACGTCACTTATTTTTAAAGTAGATCGTACGCTTACTGATTTTAACGGCGTTAATTGATCACTTGCCCAAGTTGTAGATTGGTTTACGACCAATAATTTGCTACTAAACGCTAAGAAGACAAAATGTATCAGATTTAGCATGCCTAATGTCAGGAATTGCGGTACAAATATAACATTGAACGGTGATACCCTTAATATTGTAGAATCAACTGTATTTTTGGGGATCACTTTAGATAGCAAACTGCAGTGGAACGCCCAAATAACGTGTCTTGCAGGTAAACTCAGCTCGGCAGCCTTTGCCGTTAGTAAAGTCAGGCAGCTCACTGATGTAGAAACTGCCAGGCTAGTATACTTTAGTTATTTTTATAGTGTCATATCTTACGGCATTTTGCTGTGAGGTAAAGCAGCTGATCTACAAGTAATTTTTGTACTCCAGAAGAGAGCTATACGTGCAGTATATAAATTGAGTGTTAGAGTGTCTCTTAGAGAGAAATTTAAAGAAATTGGCATTTTAACGGTTGCATCACAGTATTTATTTGCAAATATCATGTTAGTTAAACAGAAAATACATTTATACAATAGACACAGTGACATACATTCGATAAATACTAGATATAAGCATAAATTAATTGGAACGCATCATCGTTTACAAAAGGTTCACGACTCTTTTGCAGGAATTGGCGTACTATATAATAAAATTCCTTTAGACATAATGAACCTTCCGTTACATAAATTTAAGGCGGAAATTAATACGCACCTCTTAAAAAGGGCTTATTACACAATTAATGATTATTTGAATGATAAAAATAAATGGAAATGAGTTGCTTGCTCTTCGCTCGAGCTATTTAGGATTTAAATGAATCTTGTGTTATATTATCTACTTGTCTTGAATCTGCATATATATGTTGTATTTTTTACATTAATTTTTTTTACATTCTTCAGTATAAATAATTTGAAACGCCAGGCAACTAAAGGTATGGCTGCGTTTAGTCCCGGTAATAACTAATATACATAATTATATGTATTTTGACTTTGTTATTGTGTGAGCACTATGTAGACTTATTTATAATTTTGAAATTGACATGACATGCTCGCCTAAGTGTCCTGGCAGCGGTGGCGTATCTATCTGGTCGCCTTGTTCCCTACAATACGATTGAGTAAGGCGATGGCTTCATACCCGTGAACGGGTGCCGTCTGTTGGGACTGGTCAGCTCATAGCTATTATAGCAATTGTTACAAATAATTTTATTTAAATTTAAGGCAAACTAAGTTTAGTCGACTGTTCTCACATAAATTCAAAGGAACTATGTAAGTGTAATTTTAATGAACACAACATTCATTTTGTTTTTTTTTATATAATTTCATTACTGTATAATTGGTCAAATATCATGTTAATCAAACTGTGTCAAATGGCGGTTAGAAAAGAGTGGCCATGAGTTTTATTGCCAGGTTCTTCCTCTGGATCTATAAAAAAAAAAAAAAAAATATCTTTATTTTGCATAGACCATTTTAACGGCGCTTACAAAATGTCATACACTATTTAAAATATTTAAAGCGACCACCGGTTCGGAACGCGGCCCACCTGTGAAGAACCGGCAAGAAACTTAGGAAGGCTTTTTTTTTTGATGGCCTATTTACAATTTAATATTATTTCATTTTGCCAGCAGATCATTTACAGGCGTCACTGTCCTGCAAATAGTCTGTAACGGAGTAAAAACCTTTTTCACAAAGCTTGTTTTTAATAAACTTTTTAAATTTATTTAAAGGTAAATTTCTCAGGTCACAGGGAAGCTTGTTGTAAAAGCGTATACAGTTACCCTGGAAAGAATCGCCAATCTTATGTAGTCGACTGTGGTGGACTGAAAGATTATTTTTATTTCTAGTGTTTATATTATGTTTATCACAGAGTTTAGAAAACTGTGATAGATTTTTCTGGACATACATAAGATTGGCAAAAATGTATTGTGATGGTACGGTTAGAATATTCACTTCTTTGAATTTTTCTCGGAGAGAAACTCTGGGGCCCAAATTATAAATAGCGCGTACAGCCCGCTTTTGTAGAACAAAAATAATATTTAAATCTGCAGCACTCCCCCAAAGGAGAACACCGTAAGACATAATACTATGAAAATAGCTGAAGTAAACCATTCTAGCCGTATCCACATCTGTTAGAGTCCTGATCTTTTTTACAGCGTATGCAGCCGAACTTAATCTAGAGGCTGTCTTTTCTATGTGTGGGCCCCACTGCAAATTGGCATCAATAGTTATACCTAGGAACACAGTTGATTCTACAAACTCTAACACTTGTCCATTCAGTTGAACATTGGCCGCAACTTGTTTTACATTTGGTAGAGTAAATTTTATACATTTAGTTTTATTTTCATTAAGGCAAAGATTATTTGAGCTGAACCAATGAACTACTCTTGCAATTGCATTGTTTACATCGTCATAGTTATCTAATTGTCTTTTAATTTTAAAAATTAATGAGGTGTCATCTGCAAACAAAACAATCCTATTCCTGTCCCCTACATAAAATGGTAAATCATTAATATAAATGAGGAACAAGAATGGCCCAAGTATCGAGCCTTGCGGCACACCCATTGTAACCATGGATCCTACAGAACGTGTACCATTAACATCGACCCTCTGTATTCTATTGTTCAAATATGAAGACAGAAGGTCGAGAGCTTTGCCTCTTATTCCATAGTGGTGTAATTTTTTGCACAGCGTTTTATGTTGAACGCAATCAAAAGCCTTTGATAGATCGCAAAATATACCTAATGCATCGTGCTTGTCTTCCCATGCTTCATGAATACATTTTAATAACTCAACACCAGCATCGGAAGTTGAGCGCCCTTTCGTAAACCCAAATTGATTCGCATGGAGTATTTTATGACTATTAAAATGGGATAGCATTTGATTCAAGATTATTTTTTCAAATACTTTGCTCAAAGTTGGCAGCACTGACACTGGTCGGAAATTAGACGGCTCTGTAGCGCTGCCAGCCTTGAACAAGGGAACGACTTTGCTGTGTTTCATTAAATCAGGAAATGTACCACTAGAAACACAGTCATTAAACACAGTTGCTAGATGGGGCGCAATTACCTCAATTATACATGATGCAGTTTTGACCGATAACCCCCAAATGTCCGCGGTTTTCTTAATTTCGATACATTTAAATGTTTTTACAAATCTACCAATTGCTTTGTAAATCTGGCAGTAAATGTAAATGTAGAAGCAGTAATCTTGACGTTCATAAGTGTTACTTTGTGACCTACATGAATAAAGATTATTGATTTTGATTTTGACTAACAAATATTATAGTCTTAAATTAAAACAATAACAGTATAACCTACTATGCTAAAAATATATACACAAATATACATATATATATATATATATATATACATATATATATATATACACATATATTTATATACATACATAAATAATATATATACATACAATAAACATATTTACAATAATGAACTATAGAATGATTGAATTATGATGACAAATAGTGTTCCTTCACCATTTTCTTAAAAATGTTCTATGATTTTGCTCGTCTTATGATTAAAAGCAATGCATTCCACAGCCTTATAGCTTGCACAGTAAATGACTTGTCATAAAAAGTTGTCGAATGCCTAGGTACTGCTAATTCCAAAGATTCTGATGACCTCAGAGTTCTTAAATGTGTGTCATTGAGGAACATAAAACGTTCTTTTAAATAAATGGGAGTAGCTCGAAAGAACAGGATGCTGTAAAGCAATGAGAGAATATGAGTATTCCGACGAAGACAAATCGGGAGCCACTTGAGTTTGTTGCGGTATTCAGATACGTGAACATATTTGCGTAATCCAAATATAAATCTATTGCAGAAATTTTGGAGGCGCTCAAGTTTATCGAGTTGCTCCTCAGTGACATCGAGATATGTAAAATCAACATATTCGAGTAGAGGTAAGAGGAGAGATACTACATGTGCAATTTTAGTGGCCGTCGGCAGAAAATTGCGCAATCTACGCAAGGCACCTGAAACAAACACTTTTCTACTAACTTTACACAATCGTGCACGCCAGGATAGCGTACTATCAATCAAAATGGCTAAATCCTTTACGTTTTCACATATTTGCAGTGGAACGCCATCAAACAAGATATTTGGAAGAGTTGTCCAGTCTACCTGCGCCAACATTCGGGAGCTACCAACCACTATAACCTGTGTCTTTGACGGATTGACGACCAAGCCATATTGCTTGCTCCATTGGCAAATGTGTGCCAAATCCGCATTAATAATAGTAAAGGCTGTCGATAATTCTGCCACTGGAGCCTGTGTATAAATCAGAAGATCATCTGCAAAAAGGTGGTAGGCAGAAAATAAATAATTTGAGATAGAATTTATAAAAAATGTGAAAAGTATGGGAGAAAGCACTCCACCCTGTGATACGCCGACAGTTGGACTACACCAAGGAGAAAAGGAGTCTTCAACACGAATCCGCTGTCGACGTCCAAAAAGGTAACTACGAAACCATTCAGTTATTGATGGAAATATGTTAACAGAGCGCAAAATGCCAAGCAGAAGATGAAAATCTACAGTGTTGAAGGCGTTGCTAAAATCAAGTAATGTAAAAACTGTGAGATTTCCATTCTCAATGTCTATATGCACATCATCGGTAATTTTAACCAATGCGCTGGTCGTACTGTGGCCTGGACGAAAACCTGATTGTTGAGGATTTTGGAGTTGGTTTCTCATCAGATATGAATTTAATTGGGTATGGACAAGTCGCTCCAAGATTTTTGATAGAAAAGACATTTTTGAATATGCATCGAACTTTGTTATTATTTTTTTACTATATTTAAAAAGTAAACTAAAAAAGTTAAAACAGGCTTTTAACAAAAAACAACATCAAATATAAACCATTGCAATGTGATAATTTATGTTTAAATTCTCAATATAATTATGAAGTCTGTTTTAACGTTTATTTATTTTTATTTTTTTAGTGTAGATAATACATCGCGATGAATAGGTAAAAATTATTAATACTCTATGTTTCTAGTCCTCTATCTACTGTCTTCAGAGCAATGAAATATCGATATTAAAATTCAATACATAAATCTAGAAGAAGATATCACCTAACTCTTAACCGTTAAACAGCTGTGCCTTCTATCATCAGCCAAGCATCAAGATGAGCTAAACTTTAACCTAGATTTCCCTAGGAATTCATCTCCAGATTCCACTAACATAGAGCTAATGGATTCCTCTGGAATGGAAACCTCAGGATTAAAGTATTTCAAATAAAAGAGGAATTTTGAAAATTGTCCACGATTGGGGAAAATCTGCTTAGATGATTGCGATAAACAAAAACTAACGAACGGTTTTTCAAACGGTGTTCACTAATGGGCAGAGTGGTTCATGAGGAAGGTTTAAGTATGGAATGCAGTATAGGTTTTATTTAAATTGACTGAAAATTACAGAATATTAATCGATGTAGACAAATTATAAGTTTTATTTGATTTTTCAATAACCCACTTGACCGATTGCTGTAGAATTTAAATGGGTCCACCTGAGAAGTATATCATTTGAAACAAAATAATTAATTTTACAAATCGGTTCAGCTGTCTATGAGTAATCAATGAAAATATATAAAAACAGACTGTCTGGATGACTGTGATAAACTCAAAAACTACCTAACGGAGTTTCAAACGGTTTCCACTAATAGACAAAGTGATTCATAAGGAAGGTTTTAAGTTCATAATTCATTACACGTTTAATTTATATTGACACAAATATGACTGGACTATAAATATAATATTTTATGTTTATTTTTCAAAAACTAATCGCCCGATTTCGATAAAATTCCATTGGGACTACCTAGTAGGTATACTATTGGTACAAAAAAAAGAATATCCGAAATCGGTTCAGGCATCTTCGAATAATACGTGAACATAGATTATAAAAATATATCGTTGAATTGACACCCTTCGTTTTGAAGTCGGTCAATAACTATTTTACCTGTACTCTTGATACACGTGTATAACTGGAGCAAAATATTAATATTTCCGATCTGAATTGATTTCTCTATTATATTTTATATTAAATAAGATATTAGTCTCATGTTTTCTCGTACAAATTTCAGGTGAAATAGTACTGGGTTTTGGGAGACGCTATTGAAACCTTTCTGACCCATATCAAAGCTACGGAGCAGTTTGACAGTAACATTATTAACACACAGCACAAGGTGCGTGGGGCTTACAACGTGTTCGAGATCTAATAACCCTTAAAAATCTCACAAACCTTTTCTTTGTTTCACATTTATACATGCGTTTATAAGACGAGAGTTTCCTGTTTCCTGTCGCATTGCGTACGTGATTTCCTAAAGTTATTTTGTTTTCCTATTTTATGTGACTTTTCAGTATCTAGAAGCTTATTGTTCGGGACATTACAGCGTAGCGGATTGTGATGGATACCGTCCTTCCGGGCACAACACTATGCTTTTGTAATATTCGTAGCCACACTTTAAAATTCATTGTATTTTATGTGCATATTTTTATCTTGTTGTAATATTACAGTACGGGCATTATTTTTTTAAAAGAGAAATATAAAATTATTTAAATGCAAGACCTCTTGTTTTAACTAGTTTACGCCCGTAGCTAAAAAAAGATAAAAGACCTCGAGAGTAGATAGTAATTATTAAATCTTTGCTAAAATAAGTATTACTATATTTATAACTGATCTGTCGCTGCCAGGCGTGATGCGAGCCATGCCCGGCAGCCGATAATGTTAGGCCGATCGCCGTCACCTCTGCTCAGTTGGGGGTACGGGAGCTACTTGGATGCACGCGTCTATAGGCACTTTTTTTTGGGGTTCCTTTAATTTCCCGCTCAACTAATTTCCACCCCTTTGGTACTCAGAGGTTCGTTTGAGGGCGGCTCGCAATGGGTTTCAGCTCGGGGCATTTCTTTAGCTGGATTACTGTAAATAGCCCTGAGGCCTGCGACTCAGTTGGAAAGAAGACGGAATACCCTGGGGTTTATTCGGCACGACAACCCCTAGATGGTCGTAACACACACCATAAATATCAACAAATCGGACAAAGTTCCATGCATTATTGTAAAACTAATAAAATAAGTGCTGTACTACGGTTGTTTGAAATATATCACGGACTAGCTGATGCCCGCAGATTCGCCATGGTTAATTTTTGCTATTCCAGATTTCGTACGGTACCCTAAACTTTTCGAAAATCCAATATAGCTTATGTTATACTACCAGAACGTGAGAGGATTGCGTACAAAGTTAAAAACATTTAATAAAAACGTACTCACCTCTCCGGCACATTTAATCGCAATTACTGAAAGTGGATTGAATAAATCTATACATGATGGACAGCTTATACTAAGAGGCTACACCGTGCTGCGGTGTGATCGTGATGATGGGCGGAAGCTCGGAGGAGTATTACTGGCTGCGGCGCCTGGTCGTGGTATTGAGTTACGTCGAGTCTCCTTGCCGGATAAGTCTAACTTAGACGCTCATTTAT
This sequence comes from Thumatha senex, assembly GCA_948477245.1. NCBI lineage: Eukaryota > Metazoa > Arthropoda > Insecta > Lepidoptera > Erebidae > Thumatha > Thumatha senex. Next base: position 11,459,336 of record OX419732.1, on the reverse strand, counting down.
TCGAAATTGTCTGTGCGACTGTGTCTCGTAACAATAAATTCTTGTTTCTGTGTTGTGCCGCGTACATTTCGCCAGGTACTGTTGAGCGCGAGTATATCTACATGTTCCATTTACTAGAACAGTTATGTGTTCAATACGAAAAAGTAATTTTGGTTGCAGATTTCAATATGTATTCAACTAATCACGATGTACGCTATGTATGCTATTACGAATATTTTGTAACTTTTTGCGGATTTCGTGAATGTAATAATGTTTTAAATTGTAATGAGCGTATGCTTGACGTTGTGTTAACAACATTGCAGAATGACGATATCGCCGTACGGAAGGAGCCGGAGCCGTTGTGCGTTATTGACAAACAACACCCACCGCTGCTTGTAAGCATCTATATGCGCGCGCGCACCTCACCGGCGCAATTTGTAGCCCCCTCTGGCGCTACCCCGCTGTCGTCCGCATCTCACCGTCCGCGGTGGAACTATTCAAAGGCAGACTTTAATTTTATGTATTCGACGCTGGCGGGGACGGATTGGACTGCGTTGTACGAGATAAATGTGGACGAAGCGTATTACACATTTTATTCAATTTTCAATAGTATAATGGATAATAGTGCTCCCAGAAAAATGTCTAACACGCACCATTCTCGGTACCATTATCCAGAGTGGTACACGGTGGACATAGTGAGTGGCATAAAACAGAAGGCTTTTTGGCATAAAGCTTATAAAGTCAGTAGACATAAGAAAGATAATAATACATTCTCTCATTATCGTGCTCTAGTAAAATACAAAATCCACACTGCGTATGACAATTATAGAAATCGTATTGAATCGCAATTCGTTAAAGAACCGGGAACGTTTTGGGGGTTTATTAACCAGAAGCGTTCAAAGAGGAACAAAACCAGCATTAATAAAAACGGTAATTCACTATTAGAACATGAGTGCGCACAGGAATTTGCGGACTATTTTCACTCGGTTTATGGGGTGCGGGCGCCGCGTTTGGATGCAGAGTCGGCGGCGAGGGTGGACCTTGAGCGTGGTGCGCGCATTCATGTCGGTCAACTATCAATAAGGGATGTAAGGGTAGCACTGGCGCGCCTTAAACCAAAGCGTTCTATGGGTCCAGATGGCATACCCCCTTACATAGTGAAAGACTGCAGAAGAGTACTGGCGCGCCCACTTCAACACTTATTTAATATTTGTTTAAGGGAGCATCGTTATCCACCCGCTTGGAAACTTGGAAACGCCAATCCCCAAGGGTGGTTGCGGCTCAGACGTCAGTGGGTACAGACCGGTGGCAGTGTTGTCAACGTTTGCAAAGGTTTTTGAGATGACTTTATGCTCTATTATAACCGCACAAGTGAGTGTCCAGTTCAATGATGCCCAACAGGGATTTCGAGCGGGTCGTAGCACTGATTCGAATTTAATGTTCTTCATGAACAAAGCTGCACTCTCACTGGATGCTGAAGCGGGTGCTCAGCTGGATGTAGCGTATTTTGATTACAAGAAGGCTTTTGATAGCGTGGACAATGACATTCTGTTGGAGAAGTTTGCGGAAGCTGGATTTACTCCACACCTTTTAAATTTTTTTGCTGGTTACCTGCGTGGTCGACAGCAGTATGTGGAATATATAAATAAATAAATAAATAAAAATATCTTTATTTTGCATAGACCATTTTAACGGCGCTTACAAAATGTCATACACTATTTAAAATATTTAAAGCGACCACCGGTTCGGAACGCGGCCCACCTGAGAAGAACCGGCAAGAAACTTAGGAAGGCTTTTTTTTTGATGGCCTATTTACAATTTAATATTATTTCATTTTGCCAGCAGATCATTTCCAGGCGTCCCTGTCCTGCAAATAGTCTGTAACGGAGTAAAAACCTTTTTCACAAAGCTTGTTTTTAATAAACTTTTTAAATTTATTTAAAGGTAAATTTCTCAGGTCACAGGGAAGCTTGTTGTAAAAGCGTATACAGTTACCCTGGAAAGAATCGCCAATCTTATGTAGTCGACTGTGGTGGACTGAAAGATTATTTTTATTTCTAGTGTTTATATTATGTTTATCACAGAGTTTAGAAAACTGTGATAGATTTTTCTGGACATACATAAGATTGGCAAAAATGTATTGTGATGGTACGGTTAGAATATTCACTTCTTTGAATTTTTCTCGGAGAGAAACTCTGGGGCCCAAATTATAAATAGCGCGTACAGCCCGCTTTTGTAGAACAAAAATAATATTTAAATCTGCAGCACTCCCCCAAAGGAGAATACCGTAAGACATAATACTATGAAAATAGCTGAAGTAAACCATTCTAGCCGTATCCACATCTGTTAGAGTCCTGATCTTTTTTACAGCGTATGCAGCCGAACTTAATCTAGAGGCTGTCTTTTCTATGTGTGGGCCCCACTGCAAATTGGCATCAATAGTTATACCTAGGAACACAGTTGATTCTACAAACTCTAACACTTGTCCATTCAGTTGAAGTTGAATATGCAGGATACTCTTCGAACCCGTATCACACCCTCACAGGTGTAAGTCAAGGTTCGAATTTAGGGCCACTGGAATTTATCATAATGATAAATGACTTACCAGAAGTGGTCAAAAGTGCAAGTTGCCTACTGTTAGCCGACGACTTAAAACTATTTTACAGGATTAAAGATAAACAAGATTGTGAGCTTCTCCAGCAGAACATAGACCGGACAGTTGAATGGAGCCTCAAAAATAATTTACTCTTCAACATTTCTAAGTGTCGTATCGTATCCTTTACGCGCGCGACGGTGCCTTTTCTTTTCGGTTATTGTACTTGTATAAAAGGCGAGACCGTCCCACGTGCTACCTCGGTGCGTAATCTTGGAGTTTTATTCTGTACAGACTTATTGGCCTATAAAAGGCCTTTAGGAGCCTAGGTTTTATAATGAGGGAGACCAGAGATTTCAGGAACACCGTGGCCGTGAGATCGTTGTATAATGCGTTGGTTAGGAGTAGATTAGAAACGAGTGCTATCATCTGGAATTCCTATGAAGCTAAATATAGTTTCATGGTGGAAAAGATACAAAAGAAATTTGCACGGTACTTATATTTTAAACAATATGGAGTATATATACCAGTTTTATCCACTTATGTATCCAACCCTCTTTGTTATAGGGATGGTTGGATACTATAAGCTTGAGGTAAGGCGCAACTTGGCCTTGGCTAAATATGTATTCCTGGTGTTCCGTGGAGAGCTCAATAATCCACAGATACTAGAAGCGTTGAGATTGCTTGTTCCGAACACAAGGCTGCGGCGGGCGCCGAGACCGAAAACATTTGATGTTCCCGTATCTCGGACAAACTTATTATAGTTCGCTCCTCTGGTGCGTGCACTAAATATCTTAAACAGTGTATCGCACAAATAATTGATCTATTTATATATACATTGGCAGAATTTGAAAAGGTGACCCTTCAGTGATTATCGTGAAATTATAAATTATACTGCATGCATTTTTTTATAGTAGTAGATTTGATGCTACATTATTGTATTGGATTTATTCTGTAAGAGCAATGTATGTTAATAATTAAATAAATAAATAAATGTTACTCACGACGAATGTAGCTATCTAATGGTGTAAATTTTTTTTAAAATTGGCCCCTAATACAAACAAAACTTACAAATCTTTCCTATGTATGATATTAGTATAGATGAAACTGCAGGGCACAGATAGTTTATCAATAAAGGTCACACTGCGCTTTAATTGCATTAGATAATAACAAGATGTATGTGTTAATGGATTTAGATTGGTCAGGTAACAAACCTGTTTTGTTGTCATTACTGATCATCATTGCCACAACCCATTACATTTTTTTGCGTGGCTCTATTGCTGCTAACTGTACCGGCAAGCACTTGAAACGCACTACATTACAACCTCTACAGAACGTTATCAAAAGATATACAAGAATTTAGGAAAATCTTATCTTATTGTATCTAAGTTTATTATAGGAATAAAGTGACACTTAAAAGTGTACATATTGTCACGCCTTTATCCCCTTAGGGGTAGGTAGAGGCATACTAATGAGCTCCCTGCCTGGGTTTTCCCGAACGTCTACAGTATGGGGTTCTTCAAAAGGGTCAGCACAAGGTCTTAAAAGGTTTATAAAGGGTCGGCAGCGCGAGTGCTGCACCTATGGTGTTGCAAACGTCCATAGGCTACGGTGACCACTTTCCATCATGTGGGCCGTACGCTTGTCTGCCACCTCAGTGGTATAAAAAAACCATACCCCACATTTCACCGTATGTATTTTTGTTCCACGTAACAGGTAGTGAGCCCATTACCGTGCCGTGAAATGGACAAGCACATGCTGTGGCGACCTGTGTTGCTTTTTTTCAAGCCGCCCTTAATGCCTTCAACCAGGTTCAACAACTGCCATTTTACTGGCAACCGGGACAAACGGCTTAACATTCCTTCCAAAGCACGGAAGCGCTCGCAAATGTAAATTCCACAAAGTGGTCACCCATCCAAGGATCACCGACAGCGAATATTGCTTAACGCAGTGATCGTTTACAAAACACTGAGTCAGCGGGGCTACGAGCGCTTTAAAGTACATTTCTTTTTTGTGTAAAAAATATCTTACTTTAATTTTTAAGTATGACATTTGATGTTATTTGAGAAAACTGACATTTCTCCTGGATATCTGCCGGATACTGCTTTACTACAATTAATGACTATTTGAATCAATATATAATAATAATAGTATAATAAATTTATTGTCACATAAAACCTGGATTTACAATGCTTAGAAATGAAGCCTTCTTTTATGCAAATTTATACTTGTGTCAGAAAGCTCCGCTCTCCCATGTAAGAAAATACTTAGGTTTATTACAAAATTTTGTTTAATAAACGAATACTAAATATTGAATAACAAATTCAAATTGTATCTAAAAAACTATAACTTAAACTAAAATTAAATTACAATAAAGCAGTAAGTACTTTTATACTCCTGCTGATATAGTTAATGCTTGATACTATTGTTATTAATAAGAGTAGGTTCGTAAGAGATACGCTTCTACATCCAATAACATAACTAAGATTTTAGTCTGGAAAAGGTAGGGGTTCAAAAATGTAATAAAGACGATCTCCAAGTATGCTACCAGGTACTTTACTTTGAGAACCGGAGACAACAAAGAACTCTCAGCACTTAGGCATTTTTATGAAATGAAAATACGCTACAGAAGCAATGTAGACTTTTGTATGCTTTATTTTTTGGAGATAAATTATATATTGTCTCAATGAAGTATCGCATATTCATTTTCATATCGCGCGATCATAATTTTATATGTCTAAGTGATATTTTTTTATCTTTTGTGTATAGATAGCGTTTTAGAATAATCCTATCTTGAAGATTCGAAAAAGTTCCGATTTTCTTGTTTTCATCGCCTTTGCTATTGATGACGGTCTTTGCTATTCATTTTCATATCGCGCGATCATAACTTGAAAGTGTTATTTCTTTCTCTTTTTGTGTATAGTTATCATTTTAGAATAATCCTATCTTAAAGATTCCAAAAATTTCCCATTTTCATGTTTTCTTATTTAACATCGCCTTTGCTATTGATGACGGCCTTTGCTATTCAATTTCATATCGCGCGATCATAATTTTATGTGACTAACAGCCGCACTCAGAGTGGTTCATTAAATTAGTGTAAATTGTTATTTAACTAATTATGATTAAAGTAAATAATTGGCCGTTGCTCCTAGAGACGAAAATTAATGGTTCATTAGTTAATGCCTACTTAAGTCAACATAGGGCGGTGCGCCGTATCGAAACGTATGTCGGTAAAGTGCAATATCGCTACATACCTAAGGACATTTAAATAATTTTATAAAATATAGTAGTTTTTATAGGGTAAAGTTATTATTATCCTTCAAAATAAAAAAAGCTTAATGTTTAACTATTATTTTTAAGGAAAATTACTATCAATTACGGAATATTTCCTGAATGCATGACTATAGATATGGATGGATCACTGTACATATCGCTCTTTGATTCTCTCCGCAAAAAACATAGGTGACATAATAGCGCTAACACACGTTCGGATTTGGTCTGCCGGACCTCCACAGATCAAAACCGCCGACCAAATCTGTCATTATGATCTGTCATTATGAAAAAGTGTCTTTTTGGAGAAAAATTAAATTATATCTGGGAAAATTTACGAAAAACTAGCTAGAACGGCAACATTGATCATATCCGATGCGGATATGATCAATGTCAATTATGTCAATTATATTTATATTGACGCGGACATAATTATTATATCAATAATAATTATGTCCGCTGGACTGCTGTACACACGGTAGGATTTGGTCGAGAAGCATATCAAACGCGATTGGGAGAAACCAAATCCGGACGTGTGTTAGCTCTATAACCATACTTTTGGCATGTGAACGTCAATTTAATGTCTATTTAAGATTTAAGTAAGGGTTCAACGGCCATTAAAGTTAATTGACATTAAATGACAATTATGACTCGTTAACTGTCTCTGAGAGTGATTTTTTATTAACCTTTACTTAAAACTCCTTAATCAATCATTAAATCGACTCCGAGTGCGGCAGTAAGTGTTTTTTTTTCTCTTATCGTGTATAGATAGCGTTTTAGAATAATCCTATCTTGAAGATTTAAAAAGGTTCCAGGTTTCATGTTTTCTTATTTAACTTCGCCTTTGCTATTGATGACGGCCTTTGATATTCATTTTTATATTGCGCGATCATAATTTTATGTGTCTAAGTGGTTTTTTTTCTCTCTTTTTATGTATATATTCCGTTGTGGAATAATCCTAACTTAAATATTTAAAAAGGTTCCAATTTTCATGTTTTCTTATTTAACTTCGCCTTTGCTATTGGTGACGGCGGGAACCTTAAACTGACAAACGTAGTATTAAAATGAACTAGAATATATATAAATAAAACTCCAATCGAGCCAGAAAATATGCAGAATTTCTGAAAATTTCAGAAAATATTCTGAAGGTTTTACTTACTCGTATTTGTATAATATTTCATGCACAGTACAATTTATTTCGGTTTTATTTTTTTCTTTTACGGGTCTATCATTTATATTTAAACTATTTCAGTAGTAGTAATCTGAAGTAGGTATTAAGGAGATGAATGATTCAATAATTGTATAACAAAGTCGCTAAGCAACCGTGGCACAGTACACAAAACTTTAATCCTACCGACTTGGTAAACATCTAAAATGAAACCCGCAACAATAATCGCCAAAGCAAAACAACTATATACCGTGGCGTAACACAAATAATATTGATATAAACTTTTCAAAAACTTCAATTTTTATTTCTGTTTATGTGTATTTATTATTACAATTTATTTTTAATATTTTTTTTTGCAGGAAATCGTGATATGGACTGCGGTAAAATGATTTACGTCACTAAACAATTAAGGTTAGAAATGTAAAAATATTAACGATGCTTCAATTAGTTATTATATATAATACATAGTATATATTCACAAGATTAATTATGGAAAATTTTTAAGTCAATTAGTACTATTACACTAAACCACATATTATTTTTATAAAAATGGAAAAGACAACTTGGCTCGATTCAAGAAGGAGATTGAACCAGTAACCTTTGCCTAAACAGGGCAATATTCTAGCCACTGCACTACCCGAACCGTACAGAAACAAGTTATAAAAAAAAATATTATTCACTATATTTTATTCGTCATTTATGAGTATGACCACCAATCGAGTTACTTAACAGCTTTTTTTTCACTTCAATAAAAAAAACTAATATTAATTATTTTGAAAATTTAATGAAAGTGTCAGCGGTAAGCTGGAAAAGGGCGTGCTCCGTTGGTTTGGACACGTCCAGCGAATGAATGAGGAACGATTGCCTAAAACCATATATTGTGAGAAAGTAGAGGGAGAGGAAGAAGTCAGGGTTGGCCAAGACTTACATATGAAGACCACGTGAGCAGATTGCTCAAAAACGGAAAAGTCAAAAGAACTTGGATACCCAGACGTGCATGTGTGAAGCGATTAATGAATCTACAGGAAGCGAAGGAATTGTGCATGAATCGCGAAACCTGGCGATCAGTCTTTTCTGACTACCCCATCAGGGATACAGCGTTAAGAAATATAATTTTAAAATTTCATGTTAAAATGGCAAACCCAGTTTTCCATCAATAGTTTTAATCTCCCAGTACATCTAACTCCAATAGCCCATTTTGTAAGTTTGAACATTTAACAAAAGTTTAACTTCTATTGAAGGATAGTCCATTACCGTTCTTCTACATAAGGCCGGCGTGGATTGTCTGCAGTGGGGGTCAGACTCCCTGTTACATTTAATTCTCAAGGGGCCTCTGCGGGGACCACTATATCCCCATGTAAGCCTATATACCTACCAACTATATACCTACTAAACAATCTATATATACCTACCTTCGTGAGAAAACAAAAGATAAGATACCCGAGAGGAAGAGACATAATTGTATTGATGATAGTTTGTGTGAGATTTCAAAAATAAATAAATAAAAATATTTAAAAAATGCCAAATTATCCGCTTATAACTTTAGTTTAAATAGTATTACCAACTTCTAATCTCTTGCCATAATAATCACTATCATAGTCCCTTCACAAAAGACATCCAAATAAAAAATGTATGCACGCTACTACTCACTATATATAGTCGCACGCTACCAAAGTAGATATACTGTATATATCTTTGAACAATAAAACGTTAGCAGGCAATATTTTACCAACGTGCATTTTACTACACCAATAGATTTCAAAACAATATTACGGCTAAGGGTAAACCGATTCAGAATAGTGGAATTTTCAATTAAAGGTATAAATTACCGTCTGATCATGAAATGTTAATAAATAATTCACAATTTAATCGGAGCTCTAATTGCGCGTTCCAGTACCGACAACGTACTTGCTATGGTTAAATGAATATTTCCGGTTAAATTATTTTTGAATATTGCTTTTATTATAGCAATTATTTTCACTCCTTTCAGCAATTTCGATTTATAGCCAGCCACCTTTATAAAATTATTATTTAATTTAGTTTGTACACAAAATTCGTATATTAAAAGACAAGCTGGACAACAGCTCCACTCGCATCGTTTAGTTTCCCGTAGTCATTTTCTAAGGGATTTGTGCCTTTTTTTCGTGTGAAAACTTCATGGATTCTATGCCGGACTCCTACCGACTAAAACCATACGTATCCCTTCTATCTGCCTATAGCTGGGAGTCCCGGGTGATCCCTCTGAAGGATAGAATAGAATAGAATAGAATATAACTTTATTTGTACACCAAGTCAATAAAGTTTACAAAAAGTAAAATTTTCAAGGTACCTATTGTACATAGGGCTAAAAAGCTAAAAAGCAATTTCTGCCAGGCTACCTTGGGATGGACAGAAAAAGATATTAGACATAAGATCGATAGGTAGTTTTGGTGTAGGAATAGGAAGTACTTACACAATACATACAAGTCAGTAAGTAAATAAACATAAAATAGCATATATATATATTTATACACATATATTTATACATATAATTATACATACATATACAAATTCAGTAAAAAATAAAATTATTATATATATTCCACAGCAATTTAGATTAGAAAGGAATTAACTACAGAGTTAAATAATATTCCTTTATCATTCTTTTAAAGACAGCTAAAGACTTGGCTCGTCTAATTGGTATAGGCAGAGTATTCCATAACCATACAGCCTGTACGGTGAACGATTTGTCATAAAAACTAGTGGAGTGAGTGGGTACTGCCAATTCCAAAGATTCCTATGACCTCAAGGATCTTGAATGTGTGTCATTAAGGAACATGAAACGCTCTTTGAGATAAGTAGGGGAATATGGATTGAACAGTATATTGTAAAGCATAAAAGCGCAAGGATCCTGCGGAATGCATGTTCGCATCCTGCAGATGCGAACATCTTCCAGCTGACTTCTTGCAATTGGGATCGCCAAGAAAGCGTGCCATCAACCAGAATGCCCAGATTTTGTACAGTTGCACTTATGGTAAGTGCAACACTGTTGAACATGACGTCAGGCAATTGTGACCAGTCTATTCGAGACACCATATTGGGACTACCGATAATAGCCACCTTCCTTTTTGAGGGGTTCACGCTTAGTCCATAGTGCTTGCTCCACTTACATATTCGTCTTAAATTCGAATTGATTATTGAGATGGCTTCTGTGATTTCATGAACTGGAGCTTGCATATAGATCTGGAGATCATCTGCGTAAAGGTGGTAGGAAGACAGTGGTAGAAGAACAAGATTTAGAGATGGAATTTATAAAAATGGAGAAAAGTAATGGGGATAGAACGCCACCCTGAGGTCCGCCCACAGTCGTGTCACACCAAGAAGAAAAAGATTCTTAAATGCGTACACGCTGACGTCGACCGAACAGGTAACTCTGAAACCAATCAATAACTGTTGGAGATATGTTAATCGAGCGCAATATGCCAAGCAGAATTTGGAAATCCGCAGTATTAAAAGCATTGCTAAAATCAAGTAGGGATAGCACTGTAAGATTTCCATTCTCCTTGCCCGGCCCAATGTCGTCAGTAATGTTGATTAACGCACTAGTGGTGCTATATCCTGGACGAAAGCCTGACTGGTAAGGATTAAGGAGAAGGTTTCTCGTAAGGAATGTGCTTAGTTGACTGTTTACAAGTCGTTCCAGTACTTTTGAAAGAAAAGGTAATATGGATATGGGACGATACTCAGCAATGTATGCAAGGATTAGGCTTTTTGGGAATGGGGATAATTTTTGCGTCCTTCCAAATTGTCGGAAATACACTGCTAGATAAGGAGTGGTTTAATACGTGACACAATATGGGGAGAATTTCAGTCAGGACAGGCACGATCATGTTACGACTTAAGCAGTCAGTGCCAACAGCGTTGGAACTTAACGACAATATGCACCTCTTAACATCACAAGCAGATAATTGTTCAAAAAGAAACGGTGGAAATGGAGGATGAATGTGATGAAAGATTTTGCAAAGTGTTAGCTTTGCAAGATTGATCCAAACATAAAGATGAGCAGAAATGTTGATTTAGAGTATCGATATCAATTTTTTTAGAAATGTCCTGTTGTTAAGGTTTTCCAACTCCTAATGTTTTAAGAAACTACCAGATCTTCGCAGGATCCCCGTTTTGGACCGATTTAAGGATATGCTGGCGTTGTGCTTTTCTACACACCTTGCCGCAGAGATTTCTCAAGTCTATATATTTTTCACAGTTCTCAAGTGTAGGCCGACGCTTGAACTTACATTTAGCTACAGCAATAATTGATTTAATTTCATCTGTTAGCCATGGTGATGGTAAATGTAGAACCCTTACTGCACGGATTGGAGCATGTACATCGTATAGTTCTATTTTTTTTTGTCAGAGTACCAATTTTCTCATCAATGCAATACGAAGATAATAGTGAACCCCAGTCTACATTGGATGTATCATCACGTAGCCTCTCAAGATCCATGCCACTAAAATTGCGTTGCATAAGGATTTTGGGTTTAGGTTTGGGAGGGCGAAGGTTATATGAGAGATAGATTAGGTCATGATACGAAAATTCATCAGCAGTGCACTGTCCATGCTTAACAACTAACTCAGTGGAAGAGACTTGGATAAGATCAATGAGGGATAGAACACAATCAGGAAAGTGATGAGTGACATTTAAGGGCAGGATAGACAAGTTGCAAGAGTGAACAATGCTAGAGAAAGTAGAGGAGCGAGCAAGGTATTGAGGATCATTTTTTTGTAAACAAGTATTAAAATCACCCATAACGATAGTATGGCTGTAAGAGGGAGAAAGTCGTTCTATGATATTCTCAAAAGACGAGAAGAAATTAATTGCACATGAGGAGGAATAATACACACCAAGTAGTACTTTGGTATAATAAAGTTCCACCTCGATGAATATCGATTGCCCGGCATTTGAAGGCGGAGGCTGAGTTGACATTTCAAAGACGTTAAAATTAATATTGTCGCGTAAGTAGATGGCAACACCACCACCTCTAGACAAACGATCGTTTTGAATAAGATGAAAGTGAGGCAAAATTTAAGCAGTAGATGGAAGACAGGGATTAAGCCACGTTTCTGATACCAGAACTGCGTGGATATTTTTAAAATCAAAAGCAGTCATCATCTCTGGGAAATGGGCGGGAATACTCTGTGCATTTTTATGGACTACATTAAAATTCTTGGGTATATCGGAAAACTGGGTCTCAATAGTATGAGCTAAAGACGATAGACTCATATAACTATCATCCCAGCTACTTGCTGTAGTGAAGCTTTCGTCATTATCACTGATACAAAACGCATCTAACATGATTAATTAATTAATATATATATATTAAGAAATACTAAAATACACTTTAAACAGATAATATTAGGTAAAAATAAAAAATTTTAAAATTAAAGAAGTATCAACTGAACGCATTTTGTCCACCTGTCAGTTGTGCTAATAATACAAACGACAAAAGAGTATTCACAAATTCACAAACAGTAAGCGCAGCAGCAGCTTGCGCTAAAATTAATTAAAAACATCTGGGCATCTCCAACCAATAATTCATACATATTAATATGTAACATTATGTACATCAAGTAAAATAGTATCCTAAATACATAAAAAGAAATAATTAAAAATAAACAAGAAAACAACTAGGCAGTATGATGAAAGAACAGAAGAAATAACAATTTGTCAGTCATAAACGTCATCCTGGAATAAAAATAATATTATGGCCGTAACATTTGAATTAAAATTGAAATACCTTCACAATTAACTAATTAAATAAAAACTAAACAATTTTACTGTGTTGATAGTGAGTGCATTAAGGTGGGGATAATGTTTACAAAGTAAATACCTACAGTAGAAAGATAGTGAAAGATCGTACTGTGTTTAACTATGTTTACAAAATAAAAGAATCTAATTGAAGACACCCAGAACAAGTAGACAAGGGATTATACTAGTTTATTTTCTATTCACGGCTCGCCTGGACTTAGTCGTACCCTTCGCAATGGGTGCCGCTTTCTTGTCCTCCCAATCCATGCGATTGAGCTCACTCAGAGAAGCTACACGGTGCCGCGAATTATCTGGACCCAGAATGAACACATGTTCGCCTCGCGTCCAGCATTTGGAAACACCAAATCGTTCACGTGCAGCGATTAAGGCCTCATGTCTAGTGCGCGTCAGAAATTCAGATAAAGTAATTCCAGTGCCCTTGATCGGGCGTGCGTGCAACTCTCACACCGCGCCACCGACCGGGACCTGTTTCTGTATGAACGGCGTGCAGCCCACCCGCCGTAGGATCTTGCGCAGTTAGTCGACATCCTGTATTAACATAATTATAAGATAAAAGCTTATAATTATGTTAATACAGGATGTCGACTAACTTTGAAAAATATAAACCAAATCGGTTCAGATGTAATAGCGTGATTGAATATACATTTTTCATATTTATAATACACGAAGGATCGAGTATTAACTTCATTTCCATTCCTAGTAATTTGTTGTTAACCGAGCAACCGTGTACAGAATGAGTTTCTATTTCCATAAGATCTAATTTTTGCGTGTGTGTGATTGTTCTCATCTGCAGGTTATTTTATTTTTCTCAATAGATTTTCATAAAATTTGGCATATATTTTGTCGACAGTACGGAATTTATGTCGCCTGCGATTTTGTATTAATGGAAAAATAGGGACAAATAGACTGACAAACTGCTGTAGAGTAGTAGCAAATTTAGAGGAAACTTACCATAAAATAATTATAAACAAATATCATGAATGTTAATTTAAACGATAATATAAAATTCGATACAGAAGTTGTTTAGTGTATAAAAATGTTTAAAAATATCTACTCATATATGCTTATCGACTTATATGAAAACTACGATTTTATTACTATTCAAGCCATTTTTTTATTTCTTAAGCAGAAATAAATTTTCCTATAGAGCAAGAGCCTACGACGGCCAGACCCGCGTTAGTTTATAAAAGCTTAAAGTGTCTTTGAGGTTTTATTCCTCGTACACTTAGATTGTGTAATGAACTCCCTGCCTGGGTTTTCCCGAACGTCTATAGTATGCGATTCTTCCAAAGGGGTCGTAGAAGGTTTTTAAAGGGTCGGCAGCGCGAGTGCTGATGGTGTTGCAAACGTCCATAGGCTACGGTGACCACTTTCCAGGACGGCCGTATGATTGTCTGCCACCTCAGTGTTATAAAAAAAATCTCCATTATAAAAAAGAACAATCAACAACTATGAATTATGGTTACCTTGTCACTTATCAGGCATTGAAGGAGTATAAATCTGTGTTTCTCTCAGTTCCTCAGTCTTAGTATAAAGTTCTGTTCTTCTATATAATCTTCTTGATTGGTGGTGGTAGGTAAGTCCTTGCCAGACATCTTCAAATACTTTCTTTATGGTAAAAGGACTTCATGCAGATTGTGCTTATCGTTTTTAGGCTATGGTTTAGTTTTTATAATCGCATTTTTTTAAACATGTCTAAGATATTTTTGCCTTTTTTTTACAAAATATTGCTACAGTATTTCTTAAATAAAAATAATTGTGATTTATAGCTTCACACATAATAATAATAGACAGGCTTTTAAAAATCCATAATTTAGGTATAATAAATTGGGAAAAGTAAGCAGGATATTAAATAAGTTCGAGGAGAAAATTAAAAGCTAAACGTGAAGTATGGCGCTCGAAGCGCTTCTAAAGGTTAAATACATTAACAGTCACTGAAATTACGGTATAATTTTTGGTTTTATGTTTTACTAAGTATCTACATAAAATTTGTTTTTACTCATTGATTAAAAGTTTTGATTAATATTAAAGCACCACCGGACGCCCTACGATTATGTTGCAAATTAAAAGATTACATCCAGAACAAATTAATGATATTTTACGCTTAACGGAGCTTTGTATGAAGCAAAATTACTTTCAATTTAGCTATGAATATCATGTACAAAAAGAAAGTCTAGCAATGGGCTCACCTTTAAGCCCCCTAATGGCAGACATATTTATGGACTATTTTGAAAATAGAAATATAATCAATAACAGTCATATTTCACATTATTATAGATATGTAGATGATATAATAATGAATTGGACGGGTACCCATAGACAACTAAGTATATTTCTCAGTAACTTAAATGACATTCACCCTAAAATTAAATTTAAATTAGAGATAGAACAAAATAATTTATTGAACTTCCTAGACCTCTCAATTTCAAAAAAAAGGCACAAAGCATAGTTTTGAAATATTCCGTAAACCAACTTATACAGATACTACAATTCCTTTTAATTCTTGCCACCCATGGCTTCAAAAAATGGCGGCTTTCCATAGTATGATTCATAGGCTATTAAATGTTCCATTAAGCGAAGAGGCATTTGACAAGGAATTAAATATTATTTGTTGCATCGCACAATCTAACGGCTATAGCTCAAAATTAATACACTCATTTTTATTAAAAAAGCAAAATAATATGGTTAAACTCCTTTTGTACCCATCAACTAAAGAAACTAAAAAGTATTCTTCTAGCCTCCCATACTTTTGGCATATCACACATCGTGTGGCGAGGGTACTTACGGAAAATAATGTTTTCTCGGCCTATAGACCTCAAAATACCTTGAAAACATTATGTAATGGTAAAGATAGTATTAGTAATACCAAAAAATCCGGTATTTATAAGTTGAAATGTGATGGTTGTAGCAATGTTTATATAGGCCAAACATGTCGTTCATTTGATACCAGATATAAGGAACACTTAGGAGCATTCCGAAACGGTCACACAGATAAATCACATTTCGCGAAGCATTTGCTGATTGATTGCTGATAACAACAGTTTTGAAATTTTGCATTTATGTGAAAAGGGTCTAAAAATGTACGTATTAGAGCAGTTAGAAATTACGAAACGAGACGGGTGTACTTTGCTGAACAAACAAACAGTTATAATTAAACACAAAATAATTAGTTATTTTTCGTTTAAAATTGTTGAGCTGTTTCAGTTATTTCCCGGAACAAACAGACAGACATATAGACACACACAGATCTTCTACGATATCTATAAGTACCATATATAGTGTCATTTGCATTTAATGAAAACCTTTTGTAATTATAAACAGACAATTCCTTTTTAATTATCTGTACAGATAAAAGACTACAAAAACTTTTTGAATGATAATGGATATTAATCCATTATCGGTCAGAAAATACTCTTATCTCTTAACATAAAGAGTCTCTACAAGGATATGGATTTATTTTTGCATTTGAGAAATGATTTTCAAAAGCTGCTTATATCATAAATATAAAATGGAAAATTTTTCAGCCTCAAGCAACACTGGAGTCAAAGACTTCTCTTTTACTGAGGAGCTGCCTAACCAACATACTCACACAACGCTGTTCAACCCAAATTAAGCTAATATAAGCATGCGCTATAGGTTTTAGACAACCGATAAACATACGTATTTGTTTCTAAATCCATACTTATAATACACAGCAAACACCCTAAGCCTGAAACCAACATTTGTTAATAAAACAAATAATTTGTTTCAAACTACGACTGAAATACAATGAGCGCCACCAAGCCAATCCAAAAATTATAATCATGTGGCAAAGGTAAGTGAAACGTGCCACCAACTCTGATGTGATGACCACAACCACTCTGTTAAGAGTGTAGCGCCGAATAGTATACCAGAACTACATAAATACGAGTATATATGAGAGCGAGGGAAGAAAAAAGGGTAACCAAATTTATATATTCTCGCTTCTACATCGAAATTATTTTAATATTGATTTGGAAATGGCAGTCATATTTAGCATCTATTAAGTATGACTTTGCTTTCTCCACATCGTTGCTCGAATCTTTTTATTTGATGTATGTATGTATGTATCTTCTTATAGGTCTTTTGAATTTCATGCAGTAGAAGTATTTAGATATTTAAAAATTCAGTCAATTGAATGAAAATAGTTAGAAATAAAATTAAGGCAGGAGTCTTCCTTCCTTAAAAAATTAATAGCGCGCAGTGATGCACTTTAAGTATTTTCCAAGTAATTTGGATTCCATTCACAACAAGCGGGCAACCGTCGAAAGGCGAGGCATGCCAAATGAACCAGCCCGCCTGCATTAATACATCTCTAGACTCATAAGTACTCGTCGTACTTGTCGTAATAAAATTAAGAAAATATTAAATTGAAAATAGACGCTTATATCGATTTAATTTTCAAATTTTAAGTTATAGTAAATTATACTTGAAGATAAAGTGTAAAAATACAGTATACAATTTATGTGAATAAAATCCATGTTAGTTGTAATCAAAAAGATCGGTCGGTATTAGTGGCCCGCCAGTTTAGAAGAAACTCCTTTTGTATCAGTAGAATTGGATAAAACAGTCCTGTACAATCACGGTGATTTCAACTGACTCTAAACACGTGTGAGAAACTGCCGCCACGTTTAATTGTCGTCACTTTCAGCCAGTATTTTGAATTCTATGATATTACAATGACAGAGCCGTCTTCATACACTTAAGTTACTCAGTCCATTTAACCACCAACCCAAATGCGAATTTTGTAGATAGTATATTTTGTGATAATTTTACTTCCATTCTAAGTGTTTAATTATAATTCTTCTACATGAGTCAGGAGAGACCGCAATGGGAGCCCCATTAAATGTTAAATGAAAATTCTTAAAGGACCTCCGTGTAAACTTACCAAAACACCGGGTATTTTCGAGAGAAAAAGAATAATACAACTGAAATAGAAAGAGAACTAATTATTATAATAATCAAACTGTAAGTTACAATAATAATACAGTTAACTTGTTATCAAGATCCATTATGCGTAACGAATATAATATCTGCATGTTATAACTTGTGTCATACGCAGGCTTTGCGTTGGTAATTTCTGTGTCAACTGTAAAGGGTTGAATATTATTAGGTATTATCATCACAGATGTTTCCCTCCTCTTGTAATTCTAGCTTACTTAAGCAAAGCATGAATTGCATAGCTAAACTGAAACAAAGATCATTTTTGCAGCTTTGGATTTTTGGAAACTACTTAAGTACTTTTCATATCGCTGAATTTGGCCAGCTCCGAAAATATTTTTTAATACATAACATAATACTTTGCCCAGAAGTAAACTTGATATATTTTTTTATTACTAAATCTCCTATTTATATTAGAACCCCTTTCAATCATTATTTGGATACAATATTTTCAGTGCCATGTCTTTTATGTAGTAAAATATAAAATACATATTATAATTAAAAATCAAAATTAAAAGGTGTTCATCGGTATTTATGATTTTTTTTACCTTTAAGTAAAAATGGCTTGAGTTTAAAAATATATATTTAGGAAAAAAATTAAAAACTATGAATGTTTACTTTTATCGATGTAACATATACTTATATTGGCATTTATTGCTCCAGCCGGCCAATTTACGACTAACACCCTGCTCCTGATCCGATTGCCACATATGAATATTAAACAACCTGAAAGTGGCAAATAATTGTTGGTGGCGGAGAAATACAAAACCCCAAGCAGAATTCGCAGATAAATGTAAACAATATGTATGCTAATCACGTGGTAATGCCGCACGCGCACGATAACGTCACGTCGACAATGCTTTTTGGTGCGTTACACTAAATATTTTTTCGACACCTTTTATGTGCCAATTCTTTTCTCAGTTGTTTCCCTTTTTGATTTTAGCTAAACTTGAAGTTATTTTGTTATATTTAATACTGACTTACTTTTCCGTTACACTTTTAAAAATACTCGAATAAAAATTACTTTTCGAACGTGAAATTAAGACGGTGAAGAGGGGTCTTATTATTATGTTTGATGTCTACTATCGAGTAAGATTAGAGAAAAAAGATTTCGGACTATCCTATTAATTATTTACGAAATCTTGACTTTTAGATGTATTATTTTCTTTATAATACAAAATTATCATTATTACTAAGTAAACGGTTGTACTCACGTGTATATTTCGGGATCGCCCGACTAGTTTCGGACCTAACGGAGGTCCTTTTTCATAAGAAGCGTCAAGTCACGTCGGAAGCTGCGCTGGTACATACTACCGTTTACTTAGTAATAATGAACAAGGCTCACGAAAGTTATTATTCCAATAATAATTATCAATCTTAGAAATCTCCCAATTTTTAAAAAATATTTATAAACCACAATTATAGCTTGATCAACCCTTCTACCACTGGTTTACTGGTTTATATTTATGTTACACTATTCCGTACAAACGATCGTCTTATGAAATCCATTGATGAATAAAAAGGGAACGTACATGAAATTTATTTGTCAAGTAATATTTCTTTGCAAGAAAAACCCCGGATAATCGTTAATGCTCTGCCTCGGGCGAAATCCCTTGTATAGATTGCGGTATCACCATAAATAACTGCCTAACTGTTTTTATGGAGGAGAAAATTACTCTTTTCACTCAATACCTTTCATGTACAGTGGATTTTTGTTTATGATCGTCAAGTAGTGCCTCAGTTTTTCCAATGTCTACCATATGTGGTTCTACAAAGGGAACCTTACAAGGTTATAAATTTACAGGACACAAACTTATTGATAGATACGGCAATTTTTATGCAAGCACGTTATTACCGTGTGATAATTTCAAATGCTTAATTTATATTTATAAATTAGAAACCAACTTTAATTTTATAAAGATTGACGTGCTCAATGTTCCTGTTTTTTTTAAATCGCATAGTGTTTCTCTACTACCTAATTCTTACATAATGCTAAAATAAATAAACGTTAGCCGTTTATAAAAAACGCCTCCACGTGGGGTTATCTGTGACCTTTTCCAACTAAAAATAAATCCAATGTAACTGTAAGATGTGTAAGGATATTTTTATTACTTTCTCCATTTGAAATTTAATCCACATATTGACACTGTATAATAATTACTAGATGACGCCCGCGGCTTCGCCAGCGTAGAGAAGTTTTTCCGTTCCCGTTTCCCACAGAAACTTGTTCCCGGGATAAAAAGTACCCTATGTGTTATTCTGATGTATAAGCTATATTATTGTAAAGTTTCATTAAAATCTATTCAGTAGTTTTTACGTGAAAGAGTCAACAACTTTCGCATTTATAATATTATTAACATGTTACTTGTCGGTCCTATATGGTCTGGTATCTGTTTCATGTGCACATATTTCCACTTTTTAAAAGTAAGGAAACCAAATATATAACTTTAAAGATTTTTGCAGCCTCAGATACCTACTGAGAAATAAAAGAGTAGAGAGACTTCGCTAAGTAGGCTTATTACAAAATTCATATACCTAATTTTATGAATAAACCCAAAATCTCACAATCCTTTACTCTGAAGAAAATCAGATTCTGAACTGTAACACGTTTTCTTTGTAGTATCTAAGTGGACCTTTATTTCTGAAATTGGTTATAAATTTATGAATTAACAAAACATGTCGTTATTGAAGTTGACTGCTTATTCAGGACAATAAAATCGCCACCTTTCGAGCCACTGAAATGAAAAATTATTATCGTTCACCTGTGTACACAGGTGAACGATAATAATTTTTACTTATAATTTTTTGCACTTTATAATAATTTGCACTTTTTAAATAAAACATAATAAAAAAAATCAAAGGAAATCTATGAATGTAACCAGGATTAATTGCTAGAGTGCGATATGAATGGTCAGCATAATATGTATTTGCAATCCCCTAGGGGATAAGGCGTGATTAATTGATAGATTAAATCCTACTGCGCTAATATTAAATGATAAATAGTATTAGGACTTTTTTAATGACAGGTGACATATCGCAACGGCTTGGCGATCGGTAGTTGCAAATCAAAATTTTGCTCGGCTCTTTTTTGAACTTTCATTAAAATTAAATTTAAATAAACCTTTATCACGCCTTGGGTTTAAAATTAAGGTTTCTTCGCTCTTTCTTATGAAAATATATAAAATATAATGGACCTGACATACGTTGCTGTGACGTCATAATGACTACATCTTCTCATCCTTATAACTTCGGAAATACTGCATGTATTGAAGTGAAATAAAAGTTAAGTAATCCACATGAGCTACGCTCCAATTTTAGCTGTATTTGACAGTAATAGTTTGACGCTTTGTGTTCTCCATTTAGCACTTGCTTGCTTAGTTTATTGTAGCGGATGCGATTACCATTCTGTGCTTCGGAAGACATGTGAAGCTGTTATCCAGCTGTCAGTAACATAGTAGACATTTAAGTCAACTTTGAGTTAGTGTGGGCGGCTTGAAAACAGCAGGTAGCTACAACCTGCCCTTGTCCGTTAAAACACGACAATAGGCTTACGGCCTATTATTATGGTAATGTTTTGGCAAGGGCATACTATACGCCCAACTTTGGAGACAAAGCGGTGACTATTATGTGTGTATACACGGGGAATTTCAATTCGTAAACAAGAACCAATTTATCTTACTACCTGGACAAAGTAAAATTAAATTATACACGTGTCAAAGTAATTCATTAATCCTTGAAATAATAAAACACAGTGTATACTAATTGTTTGGTCACTCTACATTAGGTTGAGATCAACGTCAGTTAAGACAAAAATGAAATAACGTATTATTTTTAAAATAAAAATGTATGCATGGATCGCAAACCCTGGCGCTCTGTCCTCTCTGACTACCGCGTCAGGGATATAGCGTGAAGACAACTTATTACTTTTGACATGCCATAAAATAAAAAAAATTTAATAAGTTTAGCAATGTTTTTTTTTTTAGATTTAAAAAAAGTTATTAATGAAAAGTGTCAAAAATTATGTTAAAATTTTAATCCTATTAATTAAATGTTAATAAAGAAATTGTGGATTATACACTAATATTTTTTTCTTACTCAATAATCCATGAGAATTACATTTGTATATGTATAGTACAATGTATATTTTATACTCCATTGAAAATCAGTGATGTCACGATAGCGACCTGTTTGTTCTTGGGACAGTTTGACACTGAATGGAGGCTTTGTTCCGAGTAGGAGGAGTACAAGTAAAGTACCTTATTTTAGTTTACCCATGCCTATTTTTTCTGCATATTGATTTACGTGTAATAAAACAATTTTCATTCCTTCTTTTTCATAAATATAGTTGAATCAGATCTAATATTTGTTATATTTTATGAAACTAAGATCTTTAAAAATATTTGAATTTAGGTACTTAATAAATAAAATAAAATAAATATCCATCACGCCTTATCCCCGAAGGGGTGGCAGAGGCATATTAAAAAAATAATAAAAGTACTTAATAAACTAATGATTTTAATTAATTGCATATTTAAAGGAATCTGAGGATCTATTCTACGTACTAGAGCAATTCATCAATCATGACATAATCTAATTGTTGTATTCAATTCTTAAAATTATTTATTAATTCACATTCAACTTTTTGTTACTTATATTATAAATTTTGCAGCTTAAGCTATGGAATTGTAGTCTTGTCGTCTCCTAAATAATGTCTTACAATGAGCACTTGGGACAATTTTCTTTTTGCTCCGTCTGTTTGGGTCAAGAGTCTGAAGAGTACGGTGCTTTCTTGAAACAACTCGGAGTATAAACAGTTTACGAACTGTCAAAACCTTTATGTCTGAGTACGATCTAGAGGTGGGATACCTGTAAGGTTTTTTTGATAGTACTTTTACTTCGGTTATCTGAGCACGTTCGAAGCCTATTAAATGCGTCTTTGCTGCCCCTCCCCACACAGCAAAACTGTACTGGGTGATGGACTGTCCAAGTGCTAATTGTAGAATATTAGTTTTCTCAAATATGTATTCCAATACTGCCAATATTTCGAAAAAAGAATACGCAAAATATGGCATTACGGTCAAAGAAAGTGAAATTCACTACTGGAGCATTTTTTGAATTTGGAACATTTCAATGCTCCAGCAATGTTGTACAAAACGGAGAGCTGGGGTTTTTTTTGTTTTCGCGGGGAATGCCCCTATCTAATCCTTATCGAATCTAGCCCGCACCTCCACCGCTCTCGAGCGCCCCTCTGAAAGCAGAGGAGGTAGAGAGCGGCGGAGAGCTGGTGTTATTAGATACTGTTTGATTGGAATTCCTTTATCATTCTTCTATAGCTGAAGCTTATTATAAGTTTGTTATTTTCTTCAATAAGTGCATTTATTTTGTTTTATGTGGAGTGTTGGATTCTGGGACATAAAAGTTGTGTCAACGTAAATAAATATTCTGGGACACTTTTTCACACAGCACAATCTAGCCCAAACTATGCTATAAGCATGCGCTTTGAGATTTAGACAATTGACTTAAGCTTAAATATTTCTAAATAAATACTATTATACATAGGAAATACCCAAACCCCGAAACAAACTTTTATGGATCACACAAAAATTTGTTCTGACCCGGGAATCAAACCCTAGAGCTCAGTGCGGCAGTCGCATATACTATACATTTTATAGATTTTCCATCTTCCTGCGTATAATCCACTGAAGGAAATAAAAAGCACTTATTTTCCTTTGGACGGTTTTTTAGGAATTGCCCAGTATGGCTAATGTAACATTTAATCATAATTTTCATATTTTGGGACATTTTTTGTACAGTCCCGTCTAGCCCAGAGTAAGCTAATATAAGTTTGTGTTATGGGATCTAGACGACTGATAAACACACTTATATATTTCTTAATACATACATATTATACATAGTAGGCATTTAATTAAATTAAATGTATAATTTGAGAAGTACACACTCATACTCGACCTGCAATTGCCTATTTCCCGGCCTTTGCAATAATGTACTATTGTTCTATCGTCAATAGTTTTCGCAGCGTACGCGATATAAGGAATTATATAAGTTATTTTTTTACACCTTGGGTTGCATTATTCGAGATTTCGAACGGAACCCCAAGCTTTTTGAATATCCAATATAGCTTATGTTACTCACGAAAAATGTAGCTTTCTAATAAAGTTTTTTTTTTTAAATCGGCCTAGTAGTTGCTGAGCCTATTCATTACTAACAAATTTACAAATCTTTCCTCTTTATAATATTAGTATCATTAATATTTTATATTGACAATGCGAGTATTACTACTTCCATAACATTTAGTCGGTCAGGTTACTTTTAAATGAAATAGAATATAAATTTAGATATAATTACAGGTAGATCTGATTCGGATGTAGAACGGCGAGTACCTGCCGGAAACAGAGTTAACGGTGCTTTGTCCCAATTAGTAAAGCGACAAAGCATCGTAAAAGAAGCACGACTGGCGATTCATAACGCAGTGCTAGTGCCAACTTTGCTTTACGGTAGCGAAACCTGGGTATGTCAGCAGATGCATGAAAGTAAATTGAATGCTGTGGAGATGCGATCACTTCAAAAATTGTGCGGCGTTACTTTGACCGACCGAATACGTAACGAAGTGATGCGCAATATGGCAGGTTTGAATGAAAGTGTCAGCGTTAAGCTGGAAAAGGGCGTGCTCCGTTGGTTTGGACACGTCCAACGAATGAGTGAGGAACGATTGACGAAGAATATATATTGTGCGAAAGCAGAGGGTAGAAGAGGTCAGGGTAGGCCGAGACTTACATATGAAGACCACGTTAGCAGATTGCTCAAAAACGGAAAGGTCAAAAGTACTCGGATCTGGGAAGACGTGCGTGTATGAAACGATTGATGAATCTCGAAGAAGCGAAAGAAGTATGCATGGATCGCGAAGCCTGGCGATCTGTCCTCTCTGACTACCCCGTCAGGGATACAGCGTGAAGATAGTTAGTTAGTTAGTTATAATTACAGGTTAACTTAAAATAATCCGGCTACTTAATTTCAGCGCTAAATCACCTTGAAACCTGCGTAGCATTTTGTAGCCATTACATTTTTTGCGTGGCCAAACATTAAAAGACGTCTTCAGTTCTGGAGACCATTAATAACTGTCAAAATTAAGATACTGAGTCAGAGCAGAGATAATTAATATATAGGAGCAAGGAAAAAAGTATAAGTAGGTAAATAAGCGTCTTATCTACTGGTCACTAACCAGACAGCAGGTATAGTATTAAACTTAGTTATTTTATTGATTTATTCCAATAAAATTTTACGAAAAGAACCATCTCAATCTTATTCGGCCCTCTCTGAAGTTCCCCATACATTTATTTTAGGACTTCTTGTATAAACAATACTCATAGCCCATTATACGCGAACAGCGGCAGGTTGGTGTAAC
This sequence comes from Thumatha senex, assembly GCA_948477245.1. Lineage (NCBI taxonomy): Eukaryota > Metazoa > Arthropoda > Insecta > Lepidoptera > Erebidae > Thumatha > Thumatha senex. The sequence goes on along the minus strand of OX419732.1, from coordinate 11,434,141 downwards.
GTATGAAGACGTGGAAGCAGACGCTTAAGACCGGTAATCTCAAGGGTCTACTTCCACGCCGTCGTCTTTGCTGGTATGGTTTTGTCTTACGGCAATCATAAAGCTACGAGGGAACTCTATGTTTGGCCATGTTCTCACAGGGTCCTGGTTAGAGGGGAAGATGCAAGAAGTGTTAGCTTGCTTGGGAAAGTGATGATATGCGAGCCTATGGTATCAATATAGGGTATGCCAATGAGCGTGCCAAGTGGAGGAGTAAAAGTAGGAAAGCGGACTGCGTCGCAAAACGTGTGTTATTTCGCTCTTATGTTCTTTGTCCTATTGATATAAAAATTAACAAATATATTTTCAGTGGGTATAATTTCCATCAGCTATATGAATATTGTTACGATAACTCAACAGATTTTTTCAAATGTATTTCATCGTTACGACTTGTAGGGAGTTATCAATTGCCCCGATTTAACGTAATGTAGTAGATCATCAGAGTAGATTTTATACGTGACCAGAGAAGTATTTTTTTTAGACTAGGTTTGATCTATTAAATTTTTCAATCATAAAGAAAATCTCAAGGAAGTTGGGATTTCTATCATAACTCGCGATGTTAGATCATTTTTTAAAATATTTCAATCAATCATGTCAATCGCTTGAATGTAGATTCTAAGTTAATGTTTTTAACAATTTTGAAAAGCACTTAGTATACTAACTTTTTCTAAATTTCAATTAGAAGTGGAAAAACTTTTAAGTATCGAGCTGGACTCGAACCAGCGTCTTCTGGTTCAATGCACCAGACGCCCTTACCAACTACACCATATTTTAATGTTATCTGGCTAATTTTGGGTATCGCCAATGGGTCAATTGATAGCTATAAAATCTAAATAATTTATTATTATTTATCTATCACGCCTTATCCCCGAAGGGGTGGCAGAGGAATATATTATACCCAATTCTCACCGTGTGTATTCCTGTTCCACGTAATAGGTGGTAAGCCCTTTGCCGTGTTGTAATAGACAGATGAAGGTTGTGGCTACTTGCTGATGAAATTTTTCCAGACGCCCATAACACCTTCCACAAAAAAAAAAAAAAAGTATACTTCTCAGGTCACTGTGATGTTAAAGGTCCATAATAGATGTTCTCTTTGCTAGCACAAATTAAAGTACTATCAAATAATTTTTTTTTAGAGTATGGTATTGATCTGCTTTGAACCGTAACGACCATAGTATGGAAATTTGAAATAAAGCAAGTTTGGAGGACACAGGTTTCCAGCTACTCCCAAAGAACCTATAAATTTCAAAGTATGATGATAATATAAATTTATAACTGTGAAATTTGTTTAATTGATGATTGTAGTCAATAAACAAAAATCATTTAAACACTAATCAAGGAGAAAGTTATTTTATGCACTTATGATTTCACACAATACGCACATTTTTCCTCAGAAAGTCTTAGGGAAAGGAGAACTAGTTCTACATCTGCATTTCAGGAGCCATTATAAGATAAGCATGTCTTACTGAGGGTGAATCGAAGTAATATTTGTGAGTACAATCCCAGTGTGAGCCACTTTCTTTGAGATAGGGGAGTGTGATATTCCCTAAGCTTGTCGCTAAAGTAAAATAAAAAAATACATGGTCGGTTTGTCATAGTGTCAGAAACGCTAAACTAGAGGTTGCAGCGTTTGTTTAAAGTTCCTAAGAATGATCTCATGATGTATTGTAACGGTCCCGACGTACCGTTGACATTAATTAAGAAACAATCTGAATAAATCAAGATATTTTGTTGGCAATTAGTAATACTGAAAAAAAGGAATAAGTTGAGACGTTTCCCAAGACCCTTTAGTTTTTAGAGAGTATGGGTTGTTTATGACGGTTTCTAGTGAGAATTTCTCAAGTACAAAATATTCTATTGATAAGCCATTTATGCAACTCTTAGCACACGTGCTAGTCGTAAAGCTGTAAGAAAAAAGCGTCACACAATTCTATTCTGTGTTGTCCACTCTCTAAATGGAATGCAATTGTTTTATTTTATGATATGACTAGGGTGTTATTTTAACACAATTTGAGGTTGTTTTTGCCACTTTCCAAACTATACAGCTGACAAAAAAGGAAACGTGACATGTTGACGCCTGTACTGAGATGGAATTTACAAATAGAAAAATAGATTAAAATACTTACGCAAAATTAAATATTTAATAATAAATTAGAGCAGTTATGTATTTTTTTAAAAAAAAATTACACCACTATGGAATAAGAGGCAAAGCTCTCGACCTTCTGTCTTCATATTTGAACAATAGAATACAGAGGGTCTATATTAATGGTACACGTTCTGTAGGATCCATGGTTACAATGGGTGTGCCGCAAGGCTCGATACTTGGGCCATTCTTGTTCCTCATTTATATTAATGATTTACCATTTTATGTAGGGGACAGGAATAGGATTGTTTTGTTTGCAGATGACACCTCATTAATTTTTAAAATTAAAAGACAATTAGATAACTATGACGATGTAAACAATGCAATTGCAAGAGTAGTTCATTGGTTCAGCTCAAATAATCTTTGCCTTAATGAAAATAAAACTAAATGTATAAAATTTACTCTACCAAATGTAAAACAAGTTGCGGCCAATGTTCAACTGAATGGACAAGTGTTAGAGTTTGTAGAATCAACTGTGTTCCTAGGTATAACTATTGATGCCAATTTGCAGTGGGGCCCACACATAGAAAAGACAGCCTCTAGATTAAGTTCGGCTGCATACGCTGTAAAAAAGATCAGGACTCTAACAGATGTGGATACGGCTAGAATGGTTTACTTCAGCTATTTTCATAGTATTATGTCTTACGGTATTCTCCTTTGGGGGAGTGCTGCAGATTTAAATATTATTTTTGTTCTACAAAAGCGGGCTGTACGCGCTATTTATAATTTGGGCCCCAGAGTTTCTCTCCGAGAAAAATTCAAAGAAGTGAATATTCTAACCGTACCATCACAATACATTTTTGCCAATCTTATGTATGTCCAGAAAAATCTATCACAGTTTTCTAAACTCTGTGATAAACATAATATAAACACTAGAAATAAAAATAATCTTTCAGTCCACCACAGTCGACTACATAAGATTGGCGATTCTTTCCAGGGTAACTGTATACGCTTTTACAACAAGCTTCCCTGTGACCTGAGAAATTTACCTTTAAATAAATTTAAAAAGTTTATTAAAAACAAGCTTTGTGAAAAAGGTTTTTACTCCGTTACAGACTATTTGCAGGACAGGGACGCCTGGAAATGATCTGCTGGCAAAATGAAATAATATTAAATTGTAAATAGGCCATCAAAAAAAAAAGCCTTCCTAAGTTTCTTGCCGGTTCTTCTCAGGTGGGCCGCGTTCCGAACCGGTGGTCGCTTTAAATATTTTAAATAGTGTATGACATTTTGTAAGCGCCGTTAAAATGGTCTATGCAAAATAAAGATATTTTTATTTTATTTATTTTATTTTATTTTATTTAGGTTATTAACGATAAGATCTTTAAGAGCTACGAGTTTAAATTAAAGTAGCATTACTCTTTTATTCCTCTAAGGTATCAAACAGGAGTTTGAAATACCTAATAGAAGGTGAACTGAATCTTTACCTTAAGGTATAAGTTGAAGTCACTGCCTATCGTCTGTTTGTATGTACGGTTAAATCTTTTAAGCTACTCAAGGATTTAAATGCAGGTTTCTATATCGATAGATAAAAGTTTATGCGCAATACCTGCACATTGGTATCTACCTTGCATTAATAGCTAATTAAGTATAAAATAACTTAGCGAATATGCAATACCAATCACTTCGAAATAATCGTAGTAATATGTTTATCGTACGAGTAGTAGCGGAATATTTCAAAATCTGACTTAAGATGTGTTCATTAAGGTTCATTTTCGGTCTCATTCGAGTAATCCGAAAAATGGGCGTGTTTTGGTTTTGGTGGAGGATAGGCGGGAACATCCTAGGAGTTAATAAAAACCCCGTGACGCGGGAAGGAAGGGCTCTTTTGGCTTTTGCTTTCCAACCCTGGTGCGCAAGCGGCGTTTCGTTTATTTCGTTCATTATTAGTTTTTTTAAAGACGTTGTTTTAAAGTTTCATTAAAGACGCGTTGTGATGATATCTCTACCTCGTTTATTGATATTAGATATTTGTTGTTATTAGCTAAATCAATTGTCGTGTGAATTCGGAAAAATACTATTTTTTAGATTAATTACATTGTATTTGATTAAATTCATTTTTGCTACTGTAGTTAAATTCCTTATTGGTTATTCAGATAAAATTATAGTGAGTGTTTATTAATTTTCTTAATCTTTCAGTTTAGTTACCTTTCGCATAATTCTTCTTGTAGTGTTTTAGTTTCGCGTACGCGGCTTGCGCAGAGGTTTATTGCTAGGGACCTCCCGTCAAGAAAATCTATGACACGGTTCATAGTCTTGGACGAAACCTAGCGGTGTTAACGTAATCCAAGTCCATCTGTAGGTAGCTAGTAGCCGAATAACATTTGGAGAGTGCGGCAGTCGACTATTCTCGTTCTAGCGAGGTCGACTTATCTCCCTGTGTGGACGTGTCGGGTGGTATTCAACTCGGTAGGGGACCGTCGAAGTGGATCCCGTTCCCTTTGGGAGCAAAGATTGGTACCATCGGAGCGCTCAGCTCAGTCTTATCTATTTATGTATATATACCCACTAACATATATTCTCTAGGGTCTCAGTACACATCCCTGAGCTTCGGCTCGTGGCTGAGACAAACAGTTATAGGAATTAGACAAAGTCAAGCCTAACTAGCTTGTTCCCTTAACAGCTTAGGGTTAGGTTACATCACACACCACACGTTTAACACTAAATAAGGAGGTGTCCTCCTGGTTTGAACAATATACACTTAGTTCTATTTGGGGTAGCGCTAAGCACACTGATAAACTTGGGTGGAATAGGGTTATATATATAGGTTTGTTAGGTTTATTAAGCTAACTAAACATAAGCATCTCGTCAGTTTTATATATATATATAGGTTTGTTAGGTTGATTTAGGTGTACTATACATAAGAATCACGTTAGTTTTGTATAAGTCGTAATTAATTAGTCGTATATTTTGATAATTCTTACCTCTTATTAATTCATGAACTTTTGAGAGTTGTTCTCAGTTACTGAAATACTGAATTAGTTCTGTGGAAGTGCTAAACTGCCTAGCTAATTAGCTTATTTGCAAACCTTGATAAATTTTGAATTGTATCAATCATTTGACTCGGACCAAGTCAATCGACTAATTACTGAATAATAACCGGCACGAATCAGCGTCTCAAGGAACTCCCTATTCTGGGGATTGTATATTACAATTCATTCTTGGCCGGGAGCGGTTGTCTCCATTTAATAGGTGTCCGCTATCCCAGGGACTCTATTAGACTTCGACACGGTCAAAGGGCAATTGCCTAATGGGTTTCAATATACTATTTCGCTGAGTGTGTTGAATAGAACCAAGATTTTAGTAAAAATCATATAATTACCACTGCAGTATTCTTGTTGTGTATTTCTGTTGGCTAAGTCGAATCATAGACCGCATTTTAACATTTTTAATCTCACTATATCATCACCATACTTGATTTTATATTTAACTTTGTTTCATCAAACCACTCTATAGATTGTAGAAATCATAGAGAAGTATAATTAACCAAGTGCTACGAAATAAAAGATCCGTACAAAACTTCCTATTCAGGAGTTTGTTGTATTTAAATAGGGCGAGTTTTATAAGCCTATTAGAAATCTTTCAAAATTCTTATTAGTTTTTGTGCCGGTCATCACGGAGGTGTTACAGACCTTATAACAGAGTCTAGTATCACACTAATGATGAGGGAGGCTAATTAATGTTGGATGTTAGCCACCGTGTGTGAGCGGAGACTGGGGCTCCACACCGAAGAAAACAATCCACAGGTGTAGAAAATAGTAATTTACCATATTTTTGTAATTTCCTTTTGAAAGTGAGGTTTATACAAAAGAACAAAACCTTTGTCTTCGGGAATAAGAATTCGTGAAAATCATATTAGAGTCATTGTGTTCAAAGAGAAAGGGCTACAAGAATTTCTACGTCATAAAACCTATTAGTCTTATTTGCCATCGTTGTAGGACGAAGTCTTAATATAATCGCCAAGTACAATCCATCTCCATAATAGATATACTTATTCGAATAAGAATTTGTCATTATTAAGAAATAGGTTTAGTTATTATATTTTAGGTACGTTAATATGTAGATTACACATCAACACTGTCTAAACTGTTATAGAACATAACTAGGGTCATATCTAACCACTATAAGATCACAGGCCAATTTAGTGTTTAAGCGGTAATTATTATTAATTTAGTTCTTAAACGGATAGTTTTAGCGATCGATTAGTGTAGTTAGGTTAGGAAGTCAGTTAGGAATGTTACAGTATCCATCTTGAAATTAACCAATCTTTGGTCTTTCTTTGCTTTACTTATTACAAGGCATTAACTTATCTACAAGCAAAGACAGCCATAATAAAAGATGCAATGATCTTAAAAGCAGTCGATTTTTATCTTATAAAGTTCGAGATTCCGTAAAGTTTGCGGTAGCCAAGAAAACTAAAACTGCTCTGGCTCGACAATTTCTTTATTTTTCTTTACCAATTTTTCTGATATCTTTGCCAAGTTTAGTGCTTCTCTATTAAATGAATACCACGCGATAATTTAATTTAAATATAATCAATTCATTCATACAGATACATTTTAAAATAAACTTTACTGTCTCACAATAATAATAACAGTACGAAAAAAAGTACTCGTATTATAAAACCCAATAACAAACATTATCCATAAGCTACAACTTATGAAAGGAGGGGAATCGGATGGAAAGGCTCGTAAGTATAAATTTATAAATATACACACTACTTTATCATATTATCGATTTCTTGACTGAAAATGCGAATCACAGTAAGGTTTAAAACACTTCAGTGTTACCATTTACTAAGGTTGTTTTAAAGAGGTTCAGAACCATTATCTTAGGGATCGACGAAAAAGCTCACATAAGGAGGGAGGGCATTACCCGGTACTCCGTTCGACGAGCAGCCCGCCTGGCGCAGCAACTCCACCCTGCAGAAGACCGCGGTAATAGTAACCTGGCCCTGCTATGTTATGTTCTCCGTCGGTAAGTAGGGTTCCAGAGCTCATTGGGGTAATTCTGTGCCTATGACGGCGAGACCGGAGGCTTATATGCCTCCATCAGCTGGTATAAGAGCGGAATGTTGGTACGGCGGTCAGGGAGACCCGGTGAAACGGTTGTCCACTGGCCGCCCACAGGCTGTATGGGACCCGAACCTAGGGATCACTTCATCTCCGCCCCAGGAGACTGAACCAGCAGTCTGTGTAAAGTCCCTGATGCTGTGGTCGTGCCGGAAGAGGAGACCGGGGTGGACCCGACTACTGCATTAGGGAGGGACCGGGGGCCCTTCCGCCCGCCGTGCCAGCCAGTTGCATTACCGTTGCCTGCCATTGGAGAGTTGAGCCTCGCTTAGTCTCTTGCGTCACCGGTACACAGTCACCCCTTCACACTAGCCTTCTTAGCCCCCCTTTATCAAAAACATGGCTCGCAGAAGGAAAAATATAATGGTTACCACAGCGGCATCTTCGTCCACACTACATGTGGACTTTTGCAACATCAGACGAATGCACACCAACATCAACGTGGACTGCGTTGATGTTGGTGTGCAGACAATACCTTGAGACTGCGCAGCCGACCTTATTTTTCTTGACGGAGACGAAGATATTATGCCCGGCCGATACATCTTACTTGATGTACCCTGGCTACAAGCTGGAGTACAACTTCAGGCGACAAGCCAGGGTATGTATGTACTTCCGGGATGATATCTGCTGTCGCCGTCTTAAGAGCCTCGAAGACAGGGACTTGTCTACACTATGGGTGCGCGTGGATCACAGGAGCCACACTCGGATCTAAGTGTGCATTTACAGGTCACACAGCGGTGACGCGGACACAGTTCGCCTCTTTGACCACCTGCAACAACAAATTACTGACAACTGTCACGATGTTGATTGTTTGGGTTCTCTGCGCACTGACTTTGCGGGGAGAGCTGCTCACGGGTTTGCCCTGACCTATGGGTTCTCCCAACTGGTAAATTCTCACACGAGGATACCAGACAGGGAGAACGTCCAAAGTGCATTGCTGGACCTCCTGCTGACTACGCGTCCGGACGGATATATCATCTCAGTGGATGCTCTGCTTGGCACATCAGACCACTGTCTCGTTCGGGCGCGAGTGCCTCTCGCGAGGCCTGAACCGCTCCGGCCCAAGAAGTGGCGGCATGTGTGGCACTATAAGTCAGCAGACTGGGATGGATTGCGAGAGTTCTTTGCATCCTACCCGTGGAGGTGGCTTTGCTTCACTTCAGACGATGTGGACTCCTGCGCTTCAGCAGTTGATGAGCGGAGCTTGGACTACGACTCGCGCTAATAATTATATTAACATTTCTGAAGTGAAACGCAAACTAAATGCCGCCTCGATGGCTAGCAAAAAAGCAATTGCCAAGGCTAAATTCGATTTCATCGGCAAATTTGGTGAACGACTAGCAGGCTACCCTTCTGGGAGTCGTGAATTCTGGTCGCTTGCCAAAGCTGCCGAGGGAAACTTTTGTCGGTCTAGTTTACCACCTCTACATAAACTTAAGGGTAGTTTGGCTCAGAGTGCCAAGGAGAAATCCGACCTTCTGGGTTCTCTCTTTGTCTCTAACTCGACTATGGACGACAGGGGCGCTTTGCCGCCTAGCATCCCGTTGTGTGGAACTTCCATGCCGGAAATTAAATTCACACAGCGGGAGGTCCGGCAAGAGCTTCAGTCCCTCGACATTCATAAGAATTCATAACCTGCGGCGGTACTCAAGCAGTGTGGTCCCGAGTTGTGTCCGGTACTTACACGTCTTTTCACACTTTCATATTCAATGAGACAAGCGTCAGCATGAAGCATGCAGCACGAAGCATGAAGCAACAGGCTTCATGGAAGTCCGCGAATGTGCATCCTGTGCCTAAGAAGGGAGACAGGACCGATCCTTCCAACTATAGGCTGATAGCCGTAACCTCCCTTCTATCTAAGGTGATTGAGCGTGTAATCAATACACAGCTCCTGGGGTACCTGGAAGATCGCGACTTGCTCAGTGACCGGCAGTACGGTTTCCGTCACGGTCGCTCGACTGGTGATCTTCTTGTGTACCTCACACACCGATGGGCGACGGCTATCGAGAGTAAGGGAGAGGCTCTAGCAGTGAGTCCAGATATCTCACAGGCCTTTGATCGGGTATGACACCGTGGTCTTCCATCGAAATTGCCCTCTTATGGACTGCCCGGGGGACTTTGCGAATAGGTATCCAGCTTTTTGGCCGGTAGAACTATCAGAGCCGTCGTTGACGGTTGCTGTTCGCAATACATGGCCATCATTCCTGGGGTCCCGCAGGGCTCAGTGTTGTGACACGTGTTTTTGCTGCATATCAATGACATGCTGTCCATTGACGGCATTCATTGCTATGCGGATGATAGTACGGGTGACACTTAGAACACGGGTCGCTCCAATATCTCCCGGTCTTGTGTCTAAAATCGGACACTCTAGCAAGAGTGTCCGATTGGGGTAGACAAAATCTAGTCCAATTTAACCCTATCAAGACTCAAGTTTGTGCATTTACCGCTCAAAAAGTCCCATTTACTGTAGCGCCGCAATTTCAGGGCACACCTCTTTCCAACAACAAGCGATAAGAAGTATGAAATGTGGTAAGGCTGCGAGAACGTTGTGAGAGAAACGCTGTGGGACTTGCTGCCAGGATATGGTGTGGACGGCTCGCTATTGCGGGCAATACAGTCGCTTTATAGGGACTGTAAGGCTTGTGTGCGAGTAGGGGGGGATGTGTCACCTCTTTTTGATGTCTGTACAGGCGTCAAACAGGGCTGCCGGAAACAAAGTTAACGGTGCTTTGTCCCAGTTAGTAAAGCGACAAAGCATCGTAAAAGAAGCACGAATGGTGATTCATAACGCAGTGCTAGTGCCAACTTTGCTTAACGGTAGTGAAACCTGGGTATGTCTGCAGTATGGGGTTCTTCAAAAGGGGTCTTAGAAGGTTTATAAAGGGTCGGCAGCGCGAGTGTTGCACCTCTGGTGTTGCAAACGTCCATAGGCTACGGTGACCACTTTCCATCAGGTGGGCCGTACGCTTGTCTGACACATCAATGGTATAAAAAAAGAATGAGGCCTGTTTAATGGATGCAAGCTAGATGTTTTTTTTTGTTATAATCAAAATAAATCAATAAACCAAAGAATCGATAACAAGTATAATCCTTACTTTCTTTATCATTTTGAAATATTTACATTATTTGTCATGTTTCACTTAGGCCGAATTAGACCAAACATGAAGTTACACGAGTGTTACTAGTATGGGAATAATTTTACATACATACAAAAAAGCCAGCAAGATTTGTGTATTTGCGCCGTTTGAGGGACTGCGCGGATGCAGCAGCAGCTCCCGCACACCTAGCAGTGCCAGGAATATGCGAAGGGTGTAAGGGCCACACATGTGGCATCCCACACAAGAGGACTTTCCATCTACCAAGGCACCAATACCTATTACTTACAAAATCCTAAATATATAATAGGGGAGCTCAATATGCTAAATGTGTAGTTTCTCGAGCGCCGAGGGGAATATAAAGATTATGTGTTAAAAAAAAACACAACTTTACAAGTTCGTGACTCGCCCCAGGATCTCATGTCCAGTTAATTCGTCATTTTATTGAAATTAATAGTTTTCAGAGTGTATATAACTTAACTCGAACGGTTTAATCTGATGCGACTTGCTCAGTGACCGGCAGTACGGTTTCCGCCACGGTCGCTCGACTGGTGATCTTCTTGTGTACCTCACACACCGATGGGCGACGGCTATCGAGAGTAAGGGAGAGGCTCTAGCAGTGAGTCCAGATATCTCACAGGCCTTTGATCGGGTATGACACCGTGGTCTTCCATCGAAATTGCCCTCTTATGGACTGCCCGGGGGACTTTGCGAATAGGTATCCAGCTTTTTGGCCGGTAGAACTATCAGAGCCGTCGTTGACGGTTGCTGTTCGCAATACATGGCCATCATTCCTGGGGTCCCGCAGGGCTCAGTGTTGTGACACGTGTTTTTGCTGCATATCAATGACATGCTGTCCATTGACGGCATTCATTGCTATGCGGATGATAGTACGGGTGACACTTAGAACACGGGTCGCTCCAATATCCCCCGGTCTTGTGTCTAAAATAGGACACTCTAGCAAGAGTGTCCGATTGGGGTAGACAAAATCTAGTCCAATTTAACCCTATCAAGACTCAAGTTTGTGCATTTACCGCTCAAAAAGTCCCATTTACTGTAGCGCCGCAATTTCAGGGCACACCTCTTTCCAACAACAAGCGATAAGAAGTATGAAATGTGGTAAGGCTGCGAGAACGTTGTGAGAGAAACGCTGTGGGACTTGCTGCCAGGATATGGTGTGGACGGCTCGCTATTGCGGGCAATACAGTCGCTTTATAGGGACTGTAAGGCTTGTGTGCGAGTAGGGGGGGATGTGTCACCTCTTTTTGATGTCTGTACAGGCGTCAAACAGGGCTGCCGGAAACAAAGTTAACGGTGCTTTGTCCCAGTTAGTAAAGCGACAAAGCATCGTAAAAGAAGCACGAATGGTGATTCATAACGCAGTGCTAGTGCCAACTTTGCTTAACGGTAGTGAAACCTGGGTATGTCTGCAGTATGGGGTTCTTCAAAAGGGGTCTTAGAAGGTTTATAAAGGGTCGGCAGCGCGAGTGTTGCACCTCTGGTGTTGCAAACGTCCATAGGCTACGGTGACCACTTTCCATCAGGTGGGCCGTACGCTTGTCTGACACATCAATGGTATAAAAAAAAGAATGAGGCCTGTTTAATGGATGCAAGCTAGATGTTTTTTTTTGTTATAATCAAAATAAATCAATAAACCAAAGAATCGATAACAAGTATAATCCTTACTTTCTTTATCATTTTGAAATATTTACATTATTTGTCATGTTTCACTTAGGCCGAATTAGACCAAACATGAAGTTACACGAGTGTTACTAGTATGGGAATAATTTTACATACATACAAAAAAGCCAGCAAGATTTGTGTATTTGCGCCGTTTGAGGGACTGCGCGGATGCAGCAGCAGCTCCCGCACACCTAGCAGTGCCAGGAATATGCGAAGGGTGTAAGGGCCACACATGTGGCATCCCACACAAGAGGTCTTCCCATCTACCAAGGCACCAATACCTATTACTTACAAAATCCTAAATATATAATAGGGGAGCTCAATATGCTAAATGTGTAGTTTCTCGAGCGCCGAGGGGAATATAAAGATTATGTGTTAAAAAAAAACACAACTTTACAAGTTCGTGACTCGCCCCAGGATCTCATGTCCAGTTAATTCGTCATTTTATTGAAATTAATAGTTTTCAGAGTGTATATAACTTAACTCGAACGGTTTAATCTGATGCGTTCGTATATTTTAAGGAATCGGTAATTTTGCTAAAATGATGGCTGGCCTAAACGGAGGTTTCAGGTTCAAATATGTGGTGGAGGTGTATTACAGGGTGATTTCTGGCATGCTTGAGTAACTACAAAAATCCCTAATTGTGTTCCGCTACTATGTAATACATGCCATTCTGTAATCAAGAAAACAGAAATTATACAGAGGTTTAATATGTATTTGGTATGTAAAGTTAATTATGAATAGTAAAGGAATTTGGAAACAAACTTAATTAAAACATGTTTTCCTTAGATTTAGATGTAAATGAAATGACTCTTTGATCATGGCTTTGTAATAGATGTGCCTATTTACTACAACCTATGTAATGAATAAATTGTTTACATATGCAATATAAATAAGCATTAAACTGAATCAGTTGCAGAGCAATAGTTCTGAGTTAAGGATACGGATCCACACCAAAGAAGCATTATTGTGGTTTAATTTATTTGACATAGGAGTATAAAAAAAATCCTGCTACCCCGAACCGATTTAGCCGCTTTTCCAGGAACCCCAGTATGCTTTTTGGGAGTTATTTTCGTCTCTATATGAGTGTGTACCAAAACAAGATACACAGATGACACCCTGGACCTCTAACTGCTATGGCGACAACCAGCCCAAAATTTCTTTGAGTTTGCACTCATGGATGCTAAAGACTTTACCAGAATGACTTGTTTTCGTCAAATATGGAAGGAAATAAAATAAAATATAGATGATGGATGGATGAAAAACAGAAAAATAAATCTGTTTACTGAATTCGAGTAGCCTCGTACCCAAAGGTGTTTTCCTTGCGTATATTTAACTGAGAAATCTAAAACGATTATAGATATTACTAAAATTGTTGCTCCAAGGCGAGCGAATACGTTTACTGAAGAAATATAATAAATATTTTAATAGCTAGAAAATATTATATTTTCTTAAAATATTAAGTTCATTAATTTCTAAAAACTATAAAGGAATACTAAATAAATTATGTGAATATATATTTAAAGTGGACAAATTTTTCAATCTCGAGCTGCATTCGAACCAGGGTCTTTTGGTTTAACACACCAGATGTGTTACCAACTATACCATCGAGATAAATTTTAAATTAAAAGATGAAAGAAAACAAGAAAATAGATTATTTCCTATTGTGTGACTAGTCGTAAAGTTGCGTTTGATTAGAAGAATAAAATAGAAAGAAGTGAACAAAACGATTTATTATTTTTTGTTTCAATGGGCGACCACTATTACCTTAACTATTACGTATAAATATATTAACACCTACTTCAGTGGCTAGAACATTGCCCTGGTTGGTCAAACGTCACGGGTTCAATCCCCGTTTCGAACCAAGTTGTCTTTATTCACTATAATTAAAATTAATTTATGTTTTAAGTGATGCTAATTATTAGGACGAAGTGCCCTACGTATAATACGCGACACGTGGTCACATTAGCCATTCGTATAATGACTCATAGGTCCGTATTCCAGAATGTTTCTCAATACTCAATCAACTATTGAGGCTAGTTTTTGCTTTATAAAATCTACTCTCAAGCGTCGCTTGAGTATTGAGAAATGTTTTGGAATACGGCCCATAGTGAATGATAAACTGAAATTCGATTGAACAGATTTTCAGTATTTTCGACAACAATATACAGAATGGTGGTAGGTTAGTACTTAATTTTTTATGCGGTGTAAAGTAGTAGAACTAAAGTAGTAGACTATTCTCTTGTGGGGACCGAATCCGACTGTGTGTGTTTTATGATTTAAGTCTCAAATGACAGGTATTCCTAATTTAAATGACATTATTATTATTCCGACTGTTATAGAGAACACAGACGAGTTAAATGTATAAATAACTACTGTATTTATTTATAAATATATTATATTTTCTATATACGTTTTTTTATTTTTTTATACTGTTCATTTTTTGTAATAAAATTAATGGTACCACATATCACCACCCGAAAATTTTTTAAAGAACTTTGTCATAAGCGTTGTAACCGAATTAATCTGTAATAAAGGCAGTACCATTTGTCATACAAATTGGCAACTGTTTGTTTCGGTATTAGTCTACATACATACATATTGAACCTTTTTACTACTTTTCTTCTATATCCTACTAATATTATAAACGCGAAAGTTTGTAAGCATGGATGTTTGTTACTCTTTCACGCTAAATCAACAGAATGATTTTTGATGAAACTTTACAGTAATACAGAGTACACATCAGAATAACACATAGGCTACTTTTATACTGGGAACAAGTTTCTGTGAGAAACGGGAACGGTAAAACTTCACCACGCATGCGGAGGTACTGGTGTCAACTAGGCATTTTATAATAACCTTTAAAGATTGAATGCTTATGAAATTATTACAACAACTAATTGAATCAGGCGTTATTTGGCGGAAATCCATCGTAGAACGATAATAAGGGAGGGGAGGAGGATGCCACCAGACACCCTCGATTCGTCAATCCTAACGCAGAACGGTCAAGGATAACCTCTACTAATTATAGCGAAGGAATGACGAACCTAACTTCTCAAGGGAAGGGATGTGGGATAGGCAAAAGAAAACCTCCAGGTTGTCAATTTTTTTTGGAATACTCCGCTTTAAAAGGTGGCACTTAGTCGAGACGTGTTTCGCCTACACACGAGGCATCCTCAAGACTGCTTGACAGGAAAAAGTAAGCAAGCAAGATATTTTACCTAGAAAACTAACGTTATTATTACACATTATAAATAAGTCAACGGGATTACTCACGTTTTTACGACCAGTAATAGACCGATCGATCTGTATTCAGACAGCCTTTTTCAAGCAAGATATTACAAAAACAACAAAGTAGGCGTAGGCGTAAGCATAAAGTATCCCAAAGATACCTACGAATATTTTAGAGAAGATAGAGACGACATATTTGTTCTATTCTTACAAGAATTTAATAAAGTAAGAAAAACTATATTTTGTACCAACATATTTGGTATGCAACGATATTTAAAGAAAGCTATTGATATTAGATACAGAATTGCTCCTCGTAAATAATATATCTCTGAAAATTAATTACAGTACTATCTAGTATTCATATTTTACTTTTGTTTATAAGAGTGTCTACTGAATATTTTATTTTTAACATTAAATTATGTCAATCGTTAGTTAAACACGCTTAACTTATTTAAGTATGTTGATGCCCTATAAACTTTAAAAACACTATGAAAGGAATATTAAAAAACCATCATAACTAAATACATTACATATCTATATTCTATTAACTCTAAAAAATAAAATGTTCATTAGAGATGTATTCTAGACAAGTTTTCAGTCTAGACAATTACAATTTATTAATATTTTTTGTTACAACTTATTTATATATATCTGTAAGATTTAATAAATTATAATAGTACACATCATATGTTGTGTGAAAATAAGATTGAAACCATATTACGATCATATTTTCGTTCATAGGTATTTCATAGGTAAATTTATTTGTACCGGAATACACAGATAACTTCTGATAACCTAATGTTTCAAGTCAACGTAAAAGAATTAGTGAAACATGGATTTTTATTGGGTTTACATTCGTTCATTTTTATTTTTAAGTCGCAGAATAACAATACAAAGTCTTCGAGTAATTTGGAAAAACGTAAACATAGTTATTCCAAGAGTAAATTCAAGGTATCAAATTATTCCCAGACTAGTTACACTCGTGTAACTTCATGTTAGCTCAAATCCGGCCCAAGAGGAGTACACTTGGGTAACAATGAATAAAGTATTGCTTCGGCTGAATAATAATCAACTCATAAAAAACGCATTAAAGAATCTACAGGAAGTGAAAGAAGTATCAAAATTCAATGGATCGCCTGGCGACCGGTTCTCTCTGACTTCCCCTTCAGGGATACAGCGTAAACATAGTTAAGTTAAGTTAAATAAAACGTGATTATTAAAATAATGTTCAAATTTGTGCTTCATGTCCTTCTTTTTCTTTTAAACTTGTATTAATATCAAATAAATTAAGAAATTATTCCAATCTCTTTAAGCGAAACTATAGGTACTCAACCTATAATTTAAGTGCTTAATGAAGCGTAACTATAAGTTTTGTACTGAAAATTGTTCTCACAGCCTTGGGCTTTGTGCCTAAGGAATTACCTTAACTTTATTTTCAATAGAAAATAAATCGAGCGAAATTGTATTTTGTCATATTTTCTTAAATTCTGTCATAAACATATCTCATTCTACTTTGTGAAAAAGTCTTACATACAATGAGTCTAAAGTCACTTGGTTGTTGCTGCACCTAACGACTTACCAATGAAAGTAGAAACGGGAGTAAGACAGCCTGTCTTACTCCCGTATTTACTAGTTATTTTACTTTAGCAAAGTAAAATAAGTCAAGTTGAGAAAAAAAGACCTACCATAACAAATAGACCAGTCGAAGACTATATTGCATATCTTCAAGGTGACCAGTTAATTATAAACACATCGGTTATTTTAAATGTATATATAAACATAGGTTTGGCCATGTCCGGGAAATATTTTATTAAATAAGAGTTTGAGAGTGGCAGAGAAACAAAAATAACACAGTCGGGCGATGTCCGCCAATTCAGTTTCAACACATGCGTTTGATGCAGACGCTGCCATCATATTAAAACGATTCGTGAGCAAAAAAAAAATGAATTTACGTTTACGTGCTGAATTTACGTTTAGGTTTATTTTCAACTCAAAAAATACTGTGAAAATAGTGATTGTGAACTGAATGCGAAACTTTAATACTTATTGTCTAGTGTCGATTTTATAAAATGTTCAACAACACTGCGTCTTACAAATCAAATGGAGGGTCAAGTTACTCAAAGAAATTGGATTTTACGACACGAAAGGGTAATACGATTTGTTTGTTTGACTAGTATAATAATACTTACATGCTGGTTCAATTTTGTGATTGAAATAACATCAAACCGCAGTAACCACAACTTCAATTCCAACTTTACCAATCAATTTGTCAGTATTTCACAAATATAATTGTAAAGGTTTTACCACTGTTTTCATGAATTCGCGTTGAATTGTTTATCTTGATTTTATACTAACCATTATCTGGATTTATTGTTTTCGTTAGAGTTGTTCTTATTGCCATTCATTTAATTCGTCCAATACAATCCATCATTAAAATGATTTTGTCGCATTCAAATATTACACATTTCTATATAAATACATACATACAGACAAAGAGTACTGTGTGTTTTATTTGCCAACTAAATAAAAACTAGAAACAATAGCAAAGGACAAAAATTTCAAGGGGTCATGGATTGTTCCACTTGTTTTGACACAATTCAAAACAAATCTACAGTTTGCGAACTATATACAGCGATGGCATCTAAAGTTCTACAAAAACAAGTATTCAACGAATCGTTTTTATATGACGCTATCCTTGAATTGAAGGTCGTATTTAATTCGTACACTTCTATTGGTAGAAGTTGCTCCTTCTCTTTTAATTAAAACTGAATTACTAATTAAGCTTCTGTGACAATTATTGCTCGCAAAAAGGCGAGAGGTTATTTATCAATTTAGGGGTTGTATGTATTGTACAAAAATTTAATTTATAAGCGTACTTCTCATTTTTTAGTCATATAGTTTATAAAAAAAAATCATAAAAGAAGCTTTAATAAAGGCGTAAGTATTTTATTTTCGTTTTACGAGGTTTATTTGCCATGTAACACTTGATTGTGGGACATTTCTTTTTACACAATGGCATCTAGCCCAAAGTAAGCTAATATACCTTATGTTATGGGATCTAGACAACTGATAAACATACTTATATTTTTCTAAATACATACATTAAATTATTCTATTCTAAAATTCTATATGGATTTGATTTCATGGATTATGTTATAGTGGAGGATGGAGTGCAGGGTAGTTGCGTGGAATGTTAGGGGAGGAATGGCAGATAAGATGAATGAGTTGATGGATGTTATGAATGAGAGAAAGTTAGATGTAGTGTGCTTGACAGAGAACAAGCGCAAGGGCAGCGAAGTCTTGGAGCTCCCCCGTGGGGAGCTCGCGCTATGGTCTGGAGTATCACAGAGCGAGCATGGCAGTCGGGGGGTTGGAATTTTGTTGTCCTCGCTATTGGCCTCCGGTATGTATGAGTACAAAACGGTTAGGTCCTAGAATCCTCTGGATTCGTCTAAAACTTGGTTTGACGAAGATTTTACTGGTAGCTGCTTACGAGCCTGTATCTTCGTCGAACGCGAGTGATCTAGAGGACTTCTGGGAGAGTATGAGAGAAGCTCTAAATGTGATAGAAGGAAATGAAAGACTTATAGTATGTGGAGACTTGAATGGATGGGTGAGTACCGCTCGCGATGGTTTTTAGTCGGTACTCGGGAAGTATGGGGATAAAAGGGTGAATGATGCTGGCAAGCTTATACTGGCATTTTGTAAGGAAAAGGATTTGTTTGTGGCGAACACAATGTTCAACCACAAACAAATTCATATATATACGAGGAGATGTAAGTCAAAGAGAAGTATGATAGATCTATTCCTAATGGATAGTCGGCTCCGTAAACAGGTGATGGACACAAAGGTTTATCGAGGCGCTGAGCTGGGATCAGACTACTACCAAGTAATAACTAGGACTAGGGGTCTGTTCGCGAGTTGGCGTCATCGTACCGTGTGTCCTGAACCTGAGCCGACTTCTAGCATCAAAAGCTGGAAGTTGCAGGATGCATCCATTAGGGATAAATATAAAGAAAGGGTAGCCGAAAAGCTTGGCAACGTAAATGTTAGTAGTGAGAATGTGGAAAGTGTATGGCAGAACCTTAGGGATAGTATGGTAAATGCCGCTGTGGAAGTATGTGGAGAAGCGAGAAGAGGCAGTAGTTATAAGCGTGATGCATGGTGGAATGAGAAAGTGAAAGAAGCAGTTCGAATGAAGAAGAAAGCATGGTTAGACTACTTAGCTTCGCAGAATGATTTCAATATGAAATAGAGATACAAGCTGCAAAAAGCTAACACTAAGGCACTGATAGAAGAAGCTCGTAAAAGGTGCAGAATGAAAGCGGATGAAAGGTTGTCGTCCAAATTCATTGGGATAATGCCAGGCTCTTCTGGAAAGAGGTAGGCAAGACCCGGAGTTGTTCGGCAATCTGCAGTATGAATAAAGTGCTTAGTGTTAACAATGTCGTCCTAACAGACCAAACTGACGTCCTGCAGAGATAGAGTGAATATTATGGAAAGATGTATGCAAGAAAAGACAGAGATGCCACATCTGGAAGTGGAGCTCACTTCAATGCTCCGGATCCCGATGTCATTGAAGTCGATAGTATGAAAGAAATTGAACAAGCGATAAGAAGTATGAAATGTGGTAAGGCTGAGGGAAAAGACAGAGTTACTGCTGAGATGATCAAGTACGGTGGGTCGCGCGTCTGGGAAACTCTATGTCTGTTATGTAAATTGTGCTGGCTGACGGGTGAGGTCCCAGATGACTGGCGAATAGCAGTTGTAGTACCTATTTACGAAGGGAAAGGCTCGCGCCTAAACTGCTCCAGCTACAGGGCTATCAGCTTGGTTAGCTTAGCTAGTAAGGTGTATGCAAAGATTATAACGGCAAGAATGCAAGAAAAGTCTGAAAGGTATTTATGGGAGGCTCAATGCGGATTCCGACGTGGAAGAGGTTGCATGGATCAAGTGTTTTCTCTCCGCATGATCGCGGAGATGTTTCTGGCTATTAACCAGAAGATTTTCTGTGCTTTTGTGGATCTGGAGAAAGCATTTGATAACGTTGTGAGGGAAACTCTGTGGGATTTGCTGCCCGGATATGGTGTGGACGGCTCGCTACTGCGGGCAATACAGTCGCTTTATAAGGACTGTAAGGCTTGCGTGCGAGTAGGGGGAGATGTGTCACCTCTTTTTGATATCTGTACAGGCGTCAAACAGGGTTGTGTCATGTCCGTCTGGCTGTTTATAGTGTATCTGGACAGTTGCCTGCAGAAGTTGAAAGATTGTGATATGGGTGTGAATTTGGGTGACTTTTCAGTAAACTGTCTGCTGTACGCTGACGATGCGGTGCTCATGGCCTTATCAAAAGCCGACCTTCAGGCATTAGTCATTAATATGAAAGAGGAGTGGAGAAAGTGAGGGTCTTCGCTTGAATGCAAGTAAAACTTAGGTTCTAGTATTTGAAATAGATGACGTAAGAACTAAATGCGAGATTAGGGTAAACCAGGAACGTCTAGAGCATGTGAATGAAATTGTGTATTTAGGGAGTATGTTTAGCGCGGATGAAAGATGTGATTCGGATGTAGAACGGCGAGTAGCTGTCGGAAACAGAGTTAACAGTGCTTTGTCCCAATTAGTAAAGCGACAAAGCAGCGTAAAAGAAGCATGACTGGCGATTCATAACGCAGTGCTAGTGCCAACTTTGCTTTACGGTAGCAAAACCTGGGTATGTCAGCAGATGCATGAAAGTAAATTGAATGCGATCACTTCGAAAATTGTGCGGCGTTACTTTAGCCGACCGAATACGTAACGAAGTGATACGCAATATGATAGGTTTGAATGAAAGTGTCAGCGTTAAGCTGGAAAAGCGCGTGCTCCGTTGGTTTGGACACGTCCAACGAATGAGTGAGGAACGATTGACGAAGAATATATATTGTGCTAAAGCAGAGGGTAGAAGAAGTCAGGGTAGGCCGAGACTTACATATGAAGACCACGTGAGCAGATTGCTCAAAAACGGAAAGGTCAAAAGTACTCGGATTCGCAGACGTGCGTGTATGAAGCGATTGATGAATCTTGAAGAAGCGAAAGAAGCATGCATGGATCGCGAAGCCTGGCGATCTGTCCTGTCTGACTACACCGTCAAGGATACAGCGTGAAGATAGTTATATTATTATGATTCTATTAGGTGTATATACTTTTATTCAACTGGTGTTCTTAGTCACAGTGGTGGCAACCTCGATGTGGCCGGACTTTGTCCCTTAACAGTTATTCTTTTTTCATTTTTGTGCTTTGCGTAGTTTTAATCACAGTTCAAAGAAGTAGTAGTACAGTATTTGGTAGTTTCCTTAAAACTGTTACCTGTTACCTATCTAAACTTAATACGTAAGAATCACAATTTTAGGACACCTTCCGCTCGTCCATCACATTGTATCAGCTTTACTCGATAATTTACAATTGTTGATTTTGTTTTCCATATTAATAATAAAAAACTATAATTATTTTGTTTTAAATGTTATTTTTGCAATATTCCGCTTTTTTAAAATGTCGTACGATGTCGATACGTGTTTCGCCTACACACGAGGCATTATCAAGACTGATATAAGTTGCCAAAGAGTCTTGATAATGCCTCGTGTGTTTTGCATTTTAAAAAAGCGAAATATTGCAAAAAACATTTAAAACAAAATAATTATAGTTTTTTAAAATGGATTTCTGCCATGTAACGCCTAATTCAATTAGTTAATATTAATAATGTAATGAATGAGAAACAAATTATTATTATTATTTTTTTTTTCATTTTTTTTTTGCGAATAATAAAATGGATTTATTTATTCATTATAGATATTTAAATAATTACATGGTTATTAACAAATAAAAATTTAACATATTTACAGAAAACAATACAAAAAGAAGTGGGCGGGTGGTGGGAATTATTACAAGACTGACAATGATGAGGTGTCGAAGAATTCCTCCCCATCAAAATCAACCGGTAAGGTTCCCATAAGGCTGGCCGCATTGCCACGTTGTATGGCAATGCTTATTTTCTGAGCGAGAAAGAGGCCAGCCCTATGGTCACGAGAAGAATCGACCAGTCGCTTTGCGATATCACTATACAGTGAACGAGCACTTGGGCCCCACGAGCCCTGTGTCTGGACCCCAAATGGCTCAAAAATATAATTACCTACTAAATTATTATATTTGCGCCGCTTGAGAGTCTCGTCGGATGCAGCAGCAGCACAAGCGCAACTCGCCGTGCTAAGAAGATGAGAAGGAGCCAGGGTGTCAACACAAGTTGCATCCCAAACTAAAGGCATTCCCATCTTCCATGACACCAATGACATACCGTCCGACCTCTTGCCATCGTCACGCGCCAAACCATTAGGTTCTAGAACGGCTGGAACACCGGCGGTGACAAGAGCCCGACGGATAATGTCATTAAGGTATGCATGACGTGACCTGCGACCTGCACTCCTGCTGCATGAGAGACCGTGATGCCCAAGGCTGTCGACTACTTCACCACATTGACAGCAATGCGGAGAAACGCAGGGAGCACCTAAACGAAGACAGACAGCAATTCTGAATGTAGTATCGTCCAACATAGTACCTATGTTGGGCGACGGAAAAGCCTGAAGCCAAACACCAGACTCCCATTCTCCCACAGCCAATAGGCGAGCACGTTCTGCAACATTCGATCACGTGTTCAATAAATGTTTTCTAACCTCGTTGCAGAGCCGCTTTTCCCACTGCCTCTGGGAGCACGGGTTGGTCGGCAAAACAGTATCTGGGCACTTAAGTTTCCAAACATTTATGGCTTCAATCTTGCCTGGCACTTCAGAATTGACCAGTGTAGGAATTAAAATGTTCCTGGTCAATTCAACAGTGCCGTGTACTGAAGACAAAAATGCAGGTATTAATTAAGTCAATTATGGTATTTAGACTATTGATTTGTTACAGAACCCTGAAAAAGTGAGATTACAAGCTATCTGTGCAAGTAACAAATATTCTAAACAAGGCACACTAGTATTTTTTAAAGAGTATTCATGTGCTTAGTTACTTATCAATAAACTAGCTAACCCCCGCGGCTTCGCCCATGTCATATTTTAAATCCCCGTCGCATCCATTTGATCCCGTCGCTTCCATTTGATCCCGTCGCTTTTACTTTTACCGGAATGTATGAAAATTTGTTGCCCGATTTGTTGACATTTATGATTACTGCTCCGCTCTCATGAGTAGTAGCGTGATGATACATAACCTATATAGCCTTCCTTAATAAATGGACTCTCTACATCAAAAATTTTTTTTTTTATTCTGACCCGTATATTCTGAGATTAGCGCTTTCAACCAAACAAACAAACAAGTAACCAAACTCTTCAGCTTTATATATTAGTATAGATTGATAGTAGGTAAACCTTCCCACAGATAACATCAAAGCGAGTGCTATTTTCATAGTGATGTCTACGATTACAGAAGGATGGGATGTAGCCTCTATAGTGCGTCGATTTATAGTGGTTAACTGATCAAACAAATTTATTTATAAAGGCCGCTGCCCACTACTAGAAAATGATTAAAACTAAATTTGTAGATGAAAAATCTACTTTATATAAGTTAGAATTATTTTGAAGACAATAAAAATCAGCAGTGCAATTCGAGTGATACTTTACAAGTTAGATAGAATGAAAGTATGAGATAAGTATACAGGGTATTTGTATAATTATAAGGTTTATTATATTTTAATAAAAATAGACGACGAATTTAAATACGCAAACGCATGAAAATAATACAGGTTATTGATAAATCACGTCGATATCTAAAAGGTTCGTAGTTCCTGGTTAAATCATGTATATTAATATGCTTGTCATTTTTCATTTGACCAGATTTACTAATTACAACGACTAAATAAATTTCCCTTCAGAAATTAAGTGCTTTCTAGGAGAAATCATTTGTAGAGCATAATTTATATTTTATGTAGTTTGAAAGAAATGTACTCGTAGATTCCAAACAATTAAGTCACACTGTGAGCGCATGCATTTAAATAATATTATAAACTAAAATTCTGCACAGATTTTCTCCATGGTAGCGGATCCAAGAATCATCTGTGATGCGAGAAATTAAAGTAACCGTGTACAGCATAAAATTATCACAGTTCATGCTATAGTTAGATGTCATAGGTCACAAGATGGAAGCAAACTTTGATATATTTCTAGGAACTTCTTCGTTTATGAACTGAATTAAAAGCATAAAATTTTCTTTATTTCCGAGTTCTTATGATATTGATCCTTATGACTATTGAAGTTTACAATTGTTTCGTTAACTTTATTATACTTCTCCTACTACTTCTATACTTTAGTATAAACAAATACCAGGTCAAATACCCTCTTCTCGTATCCAATCAAATATGTGAAAATATACTATAAAAAAATACTTGTTCATTTTTGATATATTAACTAACAAACCGATGCAAAATTTAACGCTAGATGCCTTATACTTTAAATTGAATTGAAAAGGCGTAATTCAAATAATTAAGGCAATAACTTTTTGGAGAACGATGTCCAACTGAAAAATACATTTATTGATGCAAATTATAGGATTAAATAGTATTAAATTAAAAGTAAACAACACTTTGCTTTATCCGCAAAACAAAATAATTTTGAAATAATAAAATTAAATCACACAGTTTATTTAGGACGTTTTAAAGGAATTCGAGGTAGAACTAGCTCATTAACAATCCGATAAGATAAAGTTTACCTGAATTTGTACCAGCGGCTGATATTTATGTTAGTTTAGGAACATTCATAGTTTACTTTATGAATTAGCTATTGTTTAAATTGTTATGTAAGTTGGATAATTTTAACGGGTATTATTTAGGCATAATAAACATTTGTTCATATGTTAACTGGTCAAGAGTTCAAAAAGTAGTACGACAAATCTTTTTATTTAATTTTTTTTGCATCCAGCTATTGGATAAAAAAAAATTCAAAAGTAGCCACTTTTAGGGGGTAAGGGGGGAACGGAAATACCACCGAATACCACCTGCAGGCGCTTCGGCGACGATAACCAAGCAGTCATCGGGTGCTCCCTGCTAGATAACGGACGAGGCTCTGGCGACCGACTCAATGGCGGTATAACTATTCTCTAATCAGAACACTGGTTAGAGGAGGCTACAGCAGCCTTGATGTTTCAATGACCTCGAAAATGTCTGCCGGTGGAAAGCAACGGGATACTACCACCGAGTAAATTCCCTAGTCGATCAGCTCTGATCACAATCATGGAAAGTACACAAAAGGATATGGCCTCAAGTCTCCGGCGTCCTTTAGATGGGACAGGGGTGCTAAGAATCCCCGGAGGTAACACAAACAAAAGCAATTGAGGATAGCAACATGGAATGTGAGAAGCCTAAAGAAACACGGTAAACTGGAAAATATTGTTAAGGAAATGAAGCGTTTGAAGATCGAGATTGTGGGTATAAGTGATATTAAATGGCCAGAAAAGAATAAGTTAGTAACAGAAGCAGGAAGCATGTTATACCACTCTGGCAGCGATTCAGATACGGAACGTTATGTAGTCGCTGTGTTACTTAACTCAGAAACTGCGAAAGCAGTAAAGAATGTTGTACTTCACTCGAACAGGAGCATGATGGTATGCTTAGGAAGCAAACCCCGCAACATAAACATTATCCAAGTATACGCCCCTACAGCAGATAAGCCACAAGACCAAATGGAAGAGTTATACACATAAATAGAGACGCTATTACAGTTCACCAATAAACACGATGTTAACATTATAATGGGAGATTTTAACGCGAAGGTAGGTTCAGAAACAATAGCGGGAGATACAGGTTCTTATGGACTCGGTACAAGGAACGATTGAGGACAGATACTGGTTGATTTTTGTCAAGATAAAGAATTTGTAATCGCCAACACGTTATTTAAACATCATCCCAGGCGTTTATACACATGGACGTCTTAAAAATTTTGTACTCACCATGTCATATACAGACATTTAATTGCTGAAAATTTTCAAGAGCGTCTAATAATTTGTCTACGGAATAAATGGTATTAATGATATCAGTATTTCACAAAAAAGAGAATCCGTATCTTCCACTGTTATCTGATACCTATACAATAATAGCTACTTTTTTGCTTACACTGTATTTTCTGTACATTGTGATGTCTCGTCTAGTCTATAAATGCCTACTCTTCTTCACAAGGAAAGTAGAAAGTTTGACAAATCCACTTTAATTGTTTTATATAGAAAGACCTTTCTGCAGTTCTCAGTTTTTTGCCTTCTTTACACAGTTATTGAGACTAATTATAATGTTTATGCTGTTTGTCTAATGAAAGATTTGCATTACAATGATGCTCTTTTAAGGCAGCATCTGAATATCTATTAAATATTAGACATTATTTGTGTTTATGGATTCAGTTATATTTTAACGGAATTAGGACATTTTCTAAAGTTTAGTCGCCACAATCTTGATGGCATCACTTATCAAAATTTGTGGTACGGTAAAATAGTAAGGCTCCAAATTTTAAAAAGCAGCTTTATTTTAATCTGCAATCTGTATTTATTTTTCATTTCCAACTATAAGCAAATGTATTGAGTGATTCATTGTCATATAAAGAGTGTCTCCAAGTAGAGGCATCTACTCCATAGGTTACAGCTCAGTCAATCGTGAGATGTCGGGCCAATGTCCTTTCACTTAAGGCGCTAGACATTGCTTGGTTCAATAAGTTAATATTATTATTTGAAATGCAAAAGTGTGATTGTTCGTATTTTTGTCCTTCATTCACGCTATAAGAAATCATATATTTTAAATTAAACTTAAAACAGAATAGTTTAATGCCAGGACATAGTCTATTTGAACACCAATTTATGTAAATGAGGTTTTCATACAACATTAATCCAATGGGACATTTATGTGAAATTGATCCGTCCACCGAAATCCAATATTTGAAGTCTTATTTCCAACTAAAGTAAGTAATCTAAAGTAAGCTAAAATTGACAATCATCAAAGTTCTGAAGTAATTTTGGGAGTTAATTTATTCACTGCTGAGTAAACATAGGTAAGTATTAAATTTACCATCCAATAGCAATCGAAGCTTAATACAACGACTTTAATATTTTTGATTAGTTTAGCTATATCATACATATATATTGTGACGCCTTTATACCCGAAGGGGCAAGCAGAGGCATACTATACGCCCACTTTTCACCGTATGTTTTTTTGTCCCACGTAACAGGCGGTGTGCCCATTGCCGTGTTAAAATGGACAGGTACAGACTAAGGCGACCTGCTATTGTAATTTTTTAAGTCGCCCTTCGACTAGGCTTAACGACTGCCATTTTACTGGCAACAGGGATCAATAG
This sequence comes from Thumatha senex, assembly GCA_948477245.1. Taxonomy (NCBI): domain Eukaryota; kingdom Metazoa; phylum Arthropoda; class Insecta; order Lepidoptera; family Erebidae; genus Thumatha; species Thumatha senex. The sequence continues at coordinate 11,406,531 of OX419732.1, read as the reverse complement.
CTTAACGGGCCTTCCGAAGCGCGGAAACGCTCACAAATGTAAATGCTAAAAAGTAGTCACCCATCCAAGGACCAGTTATGGCGAAAGTTGTTTAATGCGGTGATTGTTTACAGAACACTGAGTTAGCGGGGCCACAAGCGCTTTATGTAACGTATCGGCTGACATTTGACTTTTCTCAAAGTCAAATGTAAGCTGATGCGTAATAATTAATACAGTGAAACTTAGAATACCCAGAAAGGCTGGATCTACGTCATCTTTATTAATTTATCGCACAACATTCCTTTAGTTGCTATAAATAATGATAGTAATTCACGGCACGAAATATTTACTGCTGTCATTACTGTATATATTTTATTCTACTACTATTACTGGAAACTTTTTATTGTCAAATATATAATTTTACTGCAAGTGTACCGAAAACCATTGTAGAAGACTAATAAATTACTTTTATTTTAATGTTTTTATTTTATTCTAATGTAAGATTTTGTACTAAAATATCTTAATCTTAATAATATTATAAATGCGAAAGTTTGTATGGATGGTTGTTACTCTTTTACGTAAAAACTACAGAATGGATTTTAATGAAACTTTAAATAATGTAGCTTATACGTCAGAATAACACATAGGCTACTTTTTATCCCGGGAACAAGTTCATGTGGGAAACGGGAACGGGAAAAACATCTTTACGCGGGCGAAGCCGCGGGCGTCAACTAGTTAATGAATATTTTTATATTGGTAAACCTAGTGAGTAAACTTGTAATAAAATAAATAAACAATCAGAAAGAAAACCAGATACAAAATGCGTCATGATATTTCTCCATGGTTCTTATGGTGTATAAATTTATGTAATAACTTGTTTGTATGTAATAACAGCATTGCCGCGTTATCAATGACTAACCTTAGTGCAATAATAATCCGGAACGCCGGTACAATTCGCAGTAATGTAAAGATGAGTCATAAAACATGTGCTAACTATAGCCACATAAAAAGGCCTTCTCATCTTCAACAGAGTTACAGATATATTTTCGGTCTCTCGCCGTCGTCACATGACAGGTCAATTGGTTTAAGTACAATTGGTATACCAGAGGCGACAGAGCTCTTTGTATTGTGTTGTTTAACATAGACTGACGTGTTATTCTCTCAGTTTTTCTGTGGTTTGTATTAATTTTACACAATATTCCGGAATAAAATACCCCCTGTAGGTACTCTAGACTGGGGACAAGGACGCTGGTAAACCGATATCGAATATTCACCACTCAAATGTATCGGTAAAGTCACTTGCAGTGAATCTCGATCATGTAGTGCCACGTTTATTGTAAGATTTTACAATGAGTATATTACATCGATAAATTTATAGAAAGCCATAAAATTTAGACGATCTGAGAACTAAATTTTGTTACAAGTAAGCAAAACCGGAAAATCGTGAAAGTTGAATGAATATTAATTTTAATGACAAAAGGAGGTTATTAAGTCTTTTCCAATAACATTGATAACAGGAGCTAAATAATAAATATAGATTTTTTATCTAAATGAAACTACTGATCTCAAACTGTAAATTTAAACTGTAAATTGTCAAAGTGTTAATAGTCAAAGTGTAAATAGTTAAAGTGTGAATAGGAGAACGTTTAATTAAAAATTAAAAATTATTTTAGGGATTTTACTTCTCTGCCTACACCATCTTCTATAAATTACTTATAAGTGTCAGTCTTTATTACCAGCTTGTTTTCACTTTATACATAGAATATTTTCGCATTCGGGTATCGGTCAGATACAGTAATATTAAATAGGACATTTAATATAACAAATAATACAACTACATAACAATGTACGTACTGCTATTATTCAATTTCTTTATTAACGGTGTTAACTAATAAAATTTTGCTCTTGCCAATTTTATTATCACCTATATACATCATCATAACATGGCAAGGTAAGAAATACTTAAAAGTAATATCACAAAATAGTACGAAGGCATATTGAAATTCTAATAACACATATATTGAGAAAATATATTACGCTTCAACGTTGTTGCAAAGACCAATGTGCGTATAGTTACACATTTATATTCCTACGAGCCCATTTATGTGGTACACGTAAAAGATGCTAAGCATATCTTAGTGCTATCTAAAAAGAATTAATGATGGAAAGGTAGTGTCTTAATAATTATATTTTGGCAGTATTTTTGATTATTATGGGCAGAGTTTGCTGATAAAACTGAAGACTAGCAGACATCCAAGCCTGAAATATTGACTGTCGTTGAGGACTATGGTAATTATTAGAAAAAAGACATTATAAGAACATCTGGATGTCAAATAAGTTCTAAGTGCATAAAGTTATATCGAATGAACGATCAGTACGAAATGAGAAAGGTATAAAATAAAATTGCATGCAATAAAATGGAAAGCACGTCTTCGGTTCTCATACTTACATGCAATGGATATGGAATTTGCGGGGAAAGGACAGTAGCAGGATATAATCAAATGCATTTCTTTCAAATATCGGATTTGCTATATTAACAGAGTCGGTAGAGCGTGTGTGATACTATGAGTGTTGCAAACGTCCATAAGGAACAACAGTGAACATTTGATCAGGTGGGTAACGGAGACTTTCTGCTTATCTGCCACCTTAGCGGTATACAATAATGTCGTTACGTAGTTCATCTATATCTATTTTTTTAATAAAGTTACCGTTTTAAATTAAATTATTACATTATTTTGATAACAAATACAGCTTCGGGAAAAATGGGGTACCCCATTTTTCATATCTTTTCTTTTAAATTAGTAATATATTATCTCTTCTGACTTCCACTTAAACACAACCGAGGTCGAAACGGCCCATTTAGTTGTCAGCTCCCCGAAAGTGTGGCGTCCTCACACGGGGTATCCGTGCGTCCCAGACAAGATTGACTACGGGCGGGTGTTCGGGGGACCCATCGCCCTGCGATGGTCAAATGGACTTAGTTCTGCCTATTTTCCAGAGGTGCCTTTTAGCGTCTGTTGGCTCTCCACTTCTAATCGTCGTAGGGGCCCGTGAGATCGATGCGATGTGGTTTACCAAAGGAAAGACCCAATTCTGAATTAGTGGATCAACTAATGTACGATGCTCGTAAATTATCAAGTGTATCATGCTAAATTTCCCTTTGGATGCAGCAGCTAGTAAAATTGTAGCCAAACTTAATCTTTTTTTCGAATGGAAATCCTCATGGATGCTATGTCAGACTCCTACCGACTAAAACCACACGCTTTCCATTTGCTTATAGCTGGGAGTTCCGGGTAAACTCACGGAAATGTAACCGCAGGTAAGTTTGTTTAACCAAAAATAAACAAGTAATATTATCAACATTATAGTTAAATGGATTTTACAAATAATATTTAATGAATAAAAATTACAAATGTTTTATATAAACATATTGTGTTTTCTATAGTATCGAACAAATAAATAAACCGAAGATAAACATTTACAAACGTTACCTCACATCATCACCTATATAGTAACGTTCTCAGAATATTGAAAAAGGAAGTCAATTTCGGTATTATATATTAGAGTAAACATCTCATAAATATAATGTGTGGCTTATCATTATCCTAAACATTCACAAACATGTTTGACGTGTATCAACACACGCCAATCATAACCAGGCGTCTTTATCCTCAATGAAAGGCACCTATCGACCCCTTATTTTGACTTCATAAATTGGATTTTTGCGAACAAGTATAATGATATTTTAAACTAGCGCACAGCCCATGGTTTTACCCGCGTAGTGCACGTTTCCGTAGGAATACGGGGATAAAACGTAGCCTAGTAAGTCCTTACAACATCAGCAATTTGCGAGTAAAGTACCGAAAAAACCAAATCAGTTTAGTTGGAACAAACAGACAGACTTCAATGAACAATGAAATTTACAAACCTTTTAATATCAAAATTAGCCATTTCAGTCTAGCCATTGTCAAATTTTAGTGTGACTAACAAACAGCAATTCATTTTTATCTATAAACAAAATTAAATTCTACTAAGCTCAAAACCTTTCTCGTAAAATGATGACTAATTCACGGTATAATCTCAAAAGATATTTAACACAACGAATTCTAAATAAATAATGGTTTTGCTTAATAAGGACTTTCTTGATCAAAGTGGATTTAATATGTGTATGATACACATGTTTAACGCCATATATTTTATTAGAACCAGGGTTATCTATTCTTGATTTGGCATTGCTCACTCACATCTCGATCTCAATCAAGGATAAGGAAAACGATAGTGGGAATTGTTGCTCAGTACCTAAATAGTAGTGATGTTCACAGAATTAAGAATTACGTAGAAGGATAAGTTATTCAGTAAAATTATACAAGATAAATAAATAAATGTACTATTTACATTTTATAAAATTTTTTTTTATTACTTGAATAATCATTGCACCTTGGTTGCATTATGGCTAAGGGTTTTGTATTGTTCTCATTTTTTGACTGCCTCGTTGGCTTAAATGGTAAAGTATGCGATTGCTGCGCTGAGGTCTCGGGTTCGATTCCCGGGTCGGCACAAATTATTTTTGAGACTTACAAATGTTTGTTTCGGAATTTCGGTGTCACGGCAATGGGCTCACCATCTATTACGTAGGTTAGAAACGCATACGGTGAAATGTGGGCGTATATAGCCTCTGCTTACCCCTTCGGGGATAAAGGCGTGACAATATAAATATATATGTATGTATATGTATAATATGTATGTATATGTATAATATGTACCTATGTATTTAGAAATATATAAGTATGTTTGTCAGTTGTCTATAGTACAAGCATAAGCTTAATATGGGCTAGATGGCGCTGTGTGAAAAGTGCCTCACAATTTATTTTTTTCATTTTATCTTAGTTAATGTCTTTATTGTTTCTCACCATATCATCCTAAACATAGGATTTCCACACGTAAACCATGAAGAATCCACGCTTGATGTGCTGTGAGTAGCTGTTGCATAATTGAATATATTGTTAGAAAATGACTATCGTTTATCCTTTTAAGCCCTTCACAAGCTTCTTTGGTCATCTCGTCCAGTAGTCAGCAGATTTAGCTCTTACAGGTGAGATTAACTTGGAACCCAAAAACTAATCGGTAAAACCGACACCAGTTTTGATGTTTAAGTTTAAATCCGCAAGGTTATTAGATTGCCGAGAAGTATAAAGGCCCCCACCAAACATTACGCACCCTCTCTACGAACTTGTCAACAAGTTTTCGTAATAAATTACTTTAAGGCCTCTCCACATCAGCCGTTTAATGAGATATAATAACTTGAGCAACAAGGGTACTCATCGCCTGTAATTGTTTTATATTTAAAGATAATTTTTAGTATTTATCTTTTGAACTTGTTTTTTATTTTTGATAATGCCAGATATCACATTTATTATTATCCAACTCGGGTACTCTTTATAAGTACAATAAATGACGAAAATTGAGAAAACAGAAAGAAAATCGACTCCACTTCGATCAGTTATTAAGCTTCATTGTTTAAGTTATGTAGGAGCTTATAATATATACATGTATAGATGTTTGAAGCTCTCGTGGCCTCGCTGACTCAGCGTTCTGTAAACGATTACTGCGGTAAGCAACTTCCGCTATGGCTGGTCCTCGGATGGGTGACCACTTAGCGTAATTTATATTGGCGAGCGTTTTCGTGCTTCGAAAAGCACGTTAAGCCGTATATTTCGGTTGCCAGTAACGTGGCAAGGCCTGAAAATTCTTAACAGCAGGTCGCCACATCCTGCACTTGTCTTTTTTAACACGGCAATGGGCTCACGGTGAAATGTGGGCGTATAGTATGCCTCTGCCTACCCTTTTCGGGAATAAAGGCGTGACATTATGTATATGTGTAGATAAATTGAGTGCTTGCGCTAAAGTTACACATATATACAACAATACAACATAAAACCTGCCAAGCAAGATCACCTTGCCTGTTCAGAGGATTCTCTTTTGGGTCGGAGAAATTACCATCCTTTTCCCCACACTGGTAGCAGTCAGTGAAATGTTTTCTTATTCATCATGAAGCGTCATGATTATAAGTATTCCCTTCCTACAACGACAAGGAAGACCCTTAGAAATATTGTAAAAAATAGCAAAGCAATAAATGCGGTACACATAAAAGTGTAATGTGTGTGGTATAACCTCATGGTACAAACAGAGCTAGCCATGTGCCGCATGTAACAGATCTTCTGAAGCTCCGTGAGTTGCAACTTGAGTTCAGTTACGTTCTATGCATACTAAAATATTAAACAGCGTTCCTAGCCCGTCCCATTAGACTAGATATCTATTATTTTTACTTATGCTTGGTTGTTGACAACTATTAAGCATATTTATTCCAATTAAACTATACTATGTTAGTTCAATTTTTTTTATATTTGATGTATGTTGCTTATAAGTTTCACAAAGTGGTCACCCATCGGCAGACTTGTCGTGATGAAATAGACCCGCACAGACTGTGGCGACCTGCTATTGAAAATTTTCAAGCCGATTTTTAACTGGGCTTAACGACTGCTAGTTTACAGGCAACCGGAACCAATGGCTTAACGTGCCTTCTGAAGCACGGAAACGCTCACATATGTAAATGCCACAAAATGTTCACACATCCAAGGACCAACCATAGCAAAAGTTTCTTAACGCATAGTTTACAAAACACTCAGTGGTTCTAAGAGCGCTTTATAATAAATGTAAGTAAACTTTTTGATATTGTTTCAATTGTGTGAACCAAATATTTACCAACTTTTAAGGGACAAGTCTTCAAAACCCACGAAACACCACTTGGCGTTTGGAAAAAGCTAAGAAACTAGTGTCATTGAATTGTCAAAATTAATAATTTTCCGTTTTTCTAGGGATGGATCTATAACTACACCACGCGCGATTTACCTAAATAATACATTTTTTTTCGAAGAACAATCGACAACATTGATCAAATCAGCAAAATCAGTTTTACATAATTTGACTCTGTCGGCTAAATAGTTATTATAATTGAACATAATATTTTAGTTAAAATTGGAGACTAATATATAGATGATTCATATACCACAATTATTTACTTTAACTGAATTTTAAACTGAACCTCTCGTTTAAAAAAAATAATATTACATTTATATTTACAACTTACAGCTACTACAAACTTTACACATATTACAAAAAATAGAAATATTTAGGCATCAAAAACTCTTCCACATCGCTGTCAGCCACAACCGTACCCAGAATGCTGGCAGCATTGCCACGTTGAATTGTAATGCTGAGCCTTTGACCAAAGTACAAGCCAGCTTTCTGATAATGAGAACCATCGACCAAAAGCTTAGATAGAGCTCTGAAAAGAAGCTTTGTACTAGGACCCCACGGACCAAGAGTTTCGACCGCAAACGGCTCTAATACATAATTTCCTGCAAGATTTGTGTGTTAGCGCCGTTTGAGTGGCTCAACGGACGCAGCAGGAGCTCCTGCACAGCTAGCAGTGCCAGGAATATGCGAACAACAATTAATAACAATTATTTTTATTATTGAATCGAATAAAAGCAAAAATCTAAGCCAAAACATATCTCATTAAGTTTCTCGGAAGTTTGTAGCCCGCTGCTCATACATTTTAGTATGGAAAATTAGCGTCCACTCTAAAGGCCTTATATTAAGATACACGACCACTAAAAATCCAGTACCGTTCCGAAATTCAAGTAGAGTACGTTTGGTCTGAAGTATGCCGCGAGTTCATGTATGCATTTAGGTTGCGAGTGTCAGAAAGAGCTGATAGTTATAACGTTTGAACTAGTCGATAAATCTATATGTACCTAATGTATTTTATCATATTTTCTTCAACTTAAAAAATAAATGGTTTAACAACATTATCAGTGTTAGTCACTGCTGCGGCCGTTACCCACGATTACTTTTTGAGTATTTTCTTAAGAATTTGTAGTTGTAGCAGATGCGGGTACGATGTTTCAATGCCACTATCCGAGCGGTAATAGATAATGGATAAAATACATTACGTGTTTGTTGTGACATTCATAAACATCTTGTAGGGACTTTACATTTGTACAAAACGTTGTCTGTCCTGAATTCAGAGTTCGTATACTATATACTACGTAATGCGTTTGTGTGAATGGAAAATATGTGTGTTTTCAATAACAATTTTCCACGCTCAAATACCACAGCCTTAAAGGCTCCTATTAAATATTTAACAAACCATCAAAACCATATAATATTGCAAAACAGAACTATATTTCACCGATTGTCCGCCTAGGCACTCAGATACCATAAATCCGATTTATATGATTCCTTTTTGATTTATAGATTCCCTGTTCAAATTTCTCCCAAGAGATGGCATGAAGTTCATAAAGGGCATAAGAAGGTTCTATAAAATTGAATGATCACTAGTAAAGTCTTTAGGGGCTTTTTTGTACACATACATCAATTTAAGGTTGAGCAAAAACACAATGGTCAACATTTAAGTGGTTGAGGAATATTTTATTAAAATAATAAGAACTTTCTACGAGTACATAAGCACTTTGTTTAGTTAATCATCAATTATTTCAATAGGAGTTCTTAGTGTTACGTAATAAAATTGATAATGTTATTTTTGTGTAGGTAATGTAACCTTACTTGTCTGCTTAGCGCAGTACAGTAAGATCAAACACCCTACCAATCAAACACTAGACTGTGATAATCTGATTTGAACGCAGTCTTAAAATAGAATGATCATTGTCTCCTCTTCTCTGCATTTTTTTTTTTATGAAGGTACCCGATCTTTTGCGTAGACTTACATGGGAACATATTTGACATATTTGACTGCCTCTGTGGCGCTGTGGGGTGCATCCGACTGCTACGCAAGAGGTCGTGGGTTCGATTCCCACCCATGATAAAACTTTATGTGATGAGCACGATGGTTTATTCTGTGTCTGGGTGCTGTTTATCTATAATATGTATGTATTTAGAAATATATAAGTATGTTTATCAGTTATCTGGTTAACATAGTACAAGCTCTGCTTAGTTTGGAATCAGATGGCTTTGTGTGAGTTGTCCCAACAATATTTATTTATTTATTATATAGGTCGAACACACAGCGGCGCGAAGTGAAAATGACGAAAGATTCTCACTGCAGATAATTTTGCCCTTGAAAATGACAAACTACCCCCAAGCATAGGTCTGGCTTAATCCCTCTTAACGTGCCAAAGGTAAGACAGAGTTGAGATTTGCTGCTCTTTTGGGAGTAACGCATTCTTTTATTGCTAGCACATTACATATCAGCTAGTCTAGAAGGGCCACAAAATTTAGGAAGAGGATCATTGTGCCACTAGCTGGCCCTACTCATTTCAGTGCTTTTAATAACCTTGTAATGCATTTTTTTGTTTATAAGTAAAAGTGGAAGATACAAAAGGCAAATATAATACGCTCATAAGATTGCGAAAACTCATAAAATAAATCTATTATGCTCCAGGGGATTATTATTATTAAAACTAAGGAAGTAGTTGCAGAGTTTGTGCGCAACAAAATAGCAATATGGAGAACAGTTATGATGAGAATATGAATTTGTTTACGTGTCTAACTTTCCTAGAATTGAATTTATTTAAAAAACTATTCTAATTAATTTTTTTATTATAATTTTTAAATCGTAAGTTGCTTAGTCAAAACTTTGATTAGGTTCAAGAAAAGCAAATTCACATTACACAATATATTGAATAGCAAAAAGCTATTTCACTAGGCTAGAGTTGAAATGCGGCGTGATACCATTTCGGGGACCATTCCGTTTGGACATAACCATTTCCATTATTGGACACTAACTAATGAACATAAACGAGGCAAACTCGTCATTAAAGATGGCGTATCTATATAGTCGTCATGTGCTGAGCTAATGTGTTCATTGTATATGAAGTGTTAATTTCATATCTGGCTGGTGTTGAACAATGGTATTAGATTCAGATATTTTCACTGTTAATACGATGAACTAAATATATATTCTTTAATTTATGTTGATAGATCTGTCCGTCACACTTTACTACTGTAAACCTACTGGCAATTCTCCCGGTTTCACCCACAACATACCTCCTCTCGTTGCACCTCATGCTCATAAATTTGTTTTCAAATAATGTATGCTAAAGCTGCCCTACTTCTTGACAATTATGTTTACTTCTTCGCTCTCTTGGGTGGCTTTATGACCGTAGCCCTAACCATTACTATAATTAATAAAAAATTAAACCCCTGTAAACTATTTTTTTACTGTAGTAATTTACACTGTTACCTTGTTTTTTATAACTGTTACTAAAACTTCTACTCCTTTATCACGCTTTTAGGGGAAACATTTTGAAAACCCCTCTCTTAGTGGGACCCCTTTAATTTGACAGTAATTTAAGGAATATTCTTAAATGTCCTACAGTCTATATATCATATTCCACCTGACTAACTTATCGCCTATACATCTCAAGATTTATACCTACTCAATTCAGCATTGAGTTTACTACTGGCTCATTGTGATATAGTTATAGAGTACCAGTTGTTGTATACGACTCTATCCACTATACACATGGTGAAGTTTTCCACTTTTCCGTTTCCTACAGCAATTTGTTACCGGTATAAAAAGACACCTATGTGCTTCATTTAAATCCATTCAGTAGTTTATGCATATAAAAGTAACTTACATCCGTCATAAAATGTTTTTTTTTTATGTGTCACGCCTTCTCCCTAAAGGGGTTTCAGATTCATATTATATGCCCACTTTTCACCATGTGTTTTCCTTAGGATGTAATTTATCAGAAATAAAAGCGCAACTAATTACAGGTGAGTCCGTACCTTTTACAGTACCAACTAAACGCATTTCAGTACTGAATTCAAAAATATACCAACCTGCTTGAATGATACGAATAAACTCAGGTTCTCCACAAAGATATCTTTACTTTTTCAGAAAAAGAAACGAACAAGTCTCTGTAGCCTGTAAATATTTATAAGCACGAACAACACCTTCTTTCATTTTGAAACTTATCATTCCCTTCAAGGACGCTCCCTACATTTTGACTGGCGGATGGAAAAGTATAAAATAGACCTTCATATTACCCGACTTTCTTCCTCGTGTTGTTGGAACGTTTAAATCTTAGGCACAAGTGTAAATGTTTAAGCTTTTTGAGTAGAATTTATACCTCCCAATTAGATAATTCGCTACATTATGGCGGCGTTTATGAAAAAAGTAGAGATAAGAAAAATTATTGAATACCAAAAAGTGTCTGACGGAAACACTGCGCTGGACATATAGTCAAAGAGCTTGTGAGTTGAACTTAAAAAAAGGAAGAAAATATTAGAAAGCAAAGTAAATATACTCAAAATATTTTATTATAAACTACAAAAGCCTGTGAACTTACACGTGTCTATTCTGATATTATATAGAACCTTGGCCTGCAGTAAAGGGATTTCTGGCCCTAGAGCAAAGAAACAATAGCTTCGTCCAGTAGCCAAATAAAAAAACCCATGCTTCAAATTAAGGTAGAGCTTTGGAAACAGATGGGAATATAATAGATATTTATTTATAATAATAGAATAAAATATATATAAAGAAAAATATTATATTAATATATAAGTAAAACGTCCCACAATATAAAATCCAAGCTTGCAGCAAGCAAGCTTGCGTCCCACAATATTTTGTGGACTACCAGATTCAATATTCGTATCCACAAATGCAACATACGGATGGTCATTTATTTTGATATCCTCTATTTTAAATTACCATTTACTCTCACCATAACAAGCTTTTATTGCGATTGCATCTCGATATCTCCTTTTTACTATTTTTTTTTTCCAAACTTTGAGGTGGTAGACAAGCATACGGACCACCTGAAGGAATATGGTCACCGTGGACATTGGCAACACAAAAAATATATTATGTATCCGTGTGAAATTTTATTGAGCGAAGCGAAGCGAAGCTCCCATGGAGCGACTTCAATGGCGTTTGTAACACCGGGCAGAACTTCGCCATTTCTTATCCGTTTTCGGAATTTTTTTCTGCTACGGAAATCTATTCAAATTATGCAGGTCGTGACGAGGCCCGAATTTCAAAATTCGATCTTGTAAAAAAGTTATCCGCAAAAATCATGTTGTTTATGGGAAAATACTTAGTTTGATTTAAAGCTTCGCTCAAATTTATGCTGCTAGCATAGGTTACACCTTTGCGACTGCGGCTACCTAGTAATTTATAGTCAACCAACTTCCCGATGAAAGTTGGTACTTGAAATTACCAACATAACAAAACGATGAAGAATATACAGTCTGTTTTAAAAATGTGTCATACTAAATAAATATCCATCACGCCTTATCCCCGAAGGGGTGGCAGAGGCATATTATATGCCCACTTTTCACCTTGTGGATTCCTGTCCCACGTAATAGGTGGTGAGCACATTGCCGTGTTGAAAAATAGACAGACGCAGGTTTGAGACTACCTGCTGTTGAAATTTTTAAGCCGCCCATAAGGCCTTCAACCAGGCTTAACGACTGCCATTTTCTGGCAACCGGGACCAACGGCTTAACGTGCCTTCCGAAGCACGGAAACGCTCGCAAATGTAAATGCCACAAAGTGGTCACCCATCCGAGTACCAGCCATAGTGAAAGTTTCGTAACTCAGTGATCGTTTACAGAACACTGAGACCGCGGGGCCACGAGCGCTTCAAGAACACTGAGACCGCGGGGCCACGAGCGCTTCACAACGCTGTATTCCTGACGGGGTAGTCAGAGAGGACAGATCGCCAGGCTTCACTATTCATGCATACTTCTTTCGCTTCTTGCAGATTAATCAATCACTTCATACATGCATGTCTGGGTACCCGAGAACTTTCATCTGTTCAGTTATTGAGCCATCTGCTCACGTGGTCTTCATATGTAAGTCTCGTCCTACCTTGACTCCTTCTACCCTCTACTTTCGCACAATATATATGTTACTGTTTTAGGTTACTGTGTATATTATATTACTATGACATACATAGCTATTAAATTTTGAATCCGTAGTCAAAGAATTCAATTTGGCGCTTGTTAAGCCTGAAATAGTTTGTGCACAATGCAGCGCTAAATTAAAATTCGTACGCTATAGCATATTTTGTAGGAACACTAGTTGCATTCACTAGTAGCTAAATATACCTCTTGTATGAACGTACAAATATGTTTGTAATAGTTAAAATTACTATGAAATATTAGCTCTCCACGAAAATTGATAAACTAACTAACTAAGTATCTTCACGCTGTATCCCTGACGGGTCTAATCAGGGAGGACAGATCGCCAGGCTTCAAGATCCATGCATACTTTTTTCGCTTCTCGCAGATTCATCAATCGCTTCATACATGCACGTCTGGGTATAAATTGATAAAAGAACGAGAAACTACTGAAATTAAATTTACATGGGAAAAAAATAGTTAGTAATAAAATCCAAATTCAAAATTTGTTATGTTTGTAAAACTATGTTTACATTGACGGGCATAAACGTGGTTATATTGAGTATAAGAGGCCCCACCAAGTTCTAAAGGGCACTACACTTGCTAGCGGTGCATGCTGCTATGCAGGCTACACTTGCACCTGCTGAATAAGGGACGAAGCAAGTTGCTAAGTCTAAGTTACTTCAATAAAACATCAGTTATAAGCCAGTAAATGTTACGTGAAAATCGGTTCAAAAGCCTTAGATATAATGTGCAAAAAACTAATAATTATACCAAATTTTAGAATATATTGTAACAAATTTCAGCCATTACGTAATTATTTGAATAAAAAATATCTTTCTTCGTACATTCTTGTTGCTACAACGTCAATAGTTCCTTGCCGCTTCAAGGGTCGGTGAAGATATTGCAGGAATTTCTGAAACAACCCTAGTGAGAAGTTATTGTCTTGGGTAAGTTTAATCACTAACCCTCTTGAGAGGATCCATAGTGATCATAAATTCGATATTCGCAAATCATGAGGGTACAAAATATATTCGGAATACTTGCTATATTGTCACTATGTCACTGAACTTGGTCAGATTATAGTAAAAAGAGCCTAATATTATAAACTTTAACAACGCTAATGGCATTATGATTGTGTTGTATTGAAATAATCCTGCAATTTAATTTCACAAATAAGTAACGCGCTTTTCACAATGTTAGCGATGGAATCAGATGAAATCAAAGCCAGTTTTAACACTGAATGTGGTAAAACTTATAAATCGCCTATACACATATTCAAAATGTCTTGAATCGAATACCGCAAATCGTCTCTACCTTTCATGGTTCCTAAAAATAGGTGGATACAGATAAACAGGCGGACAGATTGAGCTGTTTTATTAGACTATACAAAACTTTGTTGAAAGCCTAAAAGCAATATTTTAAGTTTTTTTTTCTTTGTTAATTCATAAAAGAAGACAACGTCAAGTGCTATGAATATCCTTAAAACGTAGCTTATATGTACAAGTTTCTACTAAACATCTTGAAAAATTTATGATAGCAACTTTAATGAAAAAATGATCAGGTAAGTAACGTCACTTAAATGAGTGACAAGAGGAAAATATCAAGTTTATAATTCATCAAATCTGCCTATTGCAGTCCATTGCTGTACGTAGCTCCCCAACCCCGCAATTTACGCCACTACACATTGTCCTAATCCTACTAATATTAGGTATAAACGCGAAAGTGTGTAAGTATGGATGTTTTCACGCAAAAACCACTAATTAAATTTTGATGAAACTTTACAATAATATCACATTAGATTAACACATATGCTACTTTTATCCCGTGAACTAGTTCCTTCGGGAAACGGAAACGGGAAAACTTCACCGCGCCTGTAGAGGCGCGGGCATCAACAAGATAGTTTTGAAATAAGTATTTTTAATGTACTATGATTTTATAACGCTTCCCTTTTTTTTCATCTTTAGTTTTCTCTCTTTCATCTATTTTTAGTATCTAGCTCATCAGAAGTTAGCTTAAAATCATCTACCCGAACATACATAATTCTAATAAAACAAGTTATTAAAAATTGATGTTATTGTAAAAATGTACATAATAAAGGTAAAAGCAAAACAAAATATTGCATCGTATTTTAGCTGAATTTAATAATTAGTATTTAAGTGGATTCATCTAGTGTAATGCAGCTTTCAGTACAAAATAATTTCTAAATATATTTCCATGTTACTTCTGCTTGGTTATTTATATGAGCAGTGCGCGATTAATCATCGTCCAATAGCAGTAATTACATAGTAAACTATTTCATGCTTAGTATTCCAACGCTTGAATTACACTAATACGTATGTTGAGTAGGTACTCGTCTCATTTAAATACGAGGTTTCATCAGCCGTGTACTAATGAGTTGCTGAGTCCAATGTCCTTTCGTTCGTT
The DNA here is from genome assembly GCA_948477245.1 of Thumatha senex. NCBI lineage: Eukaryota > Metazoa > Arthropoda > Insecta > Lepidoptera > Erebidae > Thumatha > Thumatha senex. Next base: position 11,391,195 of record OX419732.1, on the reverse strand, counting down.
TAGCAGTAAATTGACTTCGACGCTAGCATGCCAAGCAACATTGCTTCGCAAACGTTCTGGCAATGAGAATTTAGGAGCGGGCAATTATGACGCATTTATTTACGTCTTTAAGAGACTTTACCCATTTCTTTTTACAAATAATTAACATTTTACAAACCTATTTAATACAGTCATAAGTATCTAACAAACTATATTTACGCTGTACCCTGACAGAATAGTCAGAAAGGACAGAGAGAGGCTTCTCAATCCATGCATACTTCTTTTGCTTACTGCAAATTTATTTATCGTTTCTTACATGCACGACTGGGTATCCGAGTACTTTTGACATTTATATTATTATTTTTTATTTTGGCAAATTATTGAGTACCTTGTAAATAGCTATTACCATGTTATAAATATTTTTTTTTATGACTTATCAAATTTTATTTAAATAATCAGTTCAAAACTAGCTGGTACGAGTACCTTTTCATTTAATACAGAAATAGCGAACACATTTTACTTCCATGTAATTGATAACCTTAGTTTATAAGTACTTTGCTACACAAGAGGCTCAATCCTACACATTTCCTGCCTTGGAAATATTTAAAAAGGAATGAAAGAAAAGATCCCAGTGAAGAAATTATGGCTTGATCATGTCCATGATAGAAAAAATCCACTTAAAGTTAAATTAATTTAGTATTGAAAGGTTTTTTTAAGGGTTCCCAGCAGGTTTGATAAATTTATTTTTATGCTTTTCATGTTTTAGGTAACATTTACTTGCAATTTTGACATTGACATACTCCTACTCGTACTACACTATTTGAATTTCTTCATGAATGCATTAGGTATAGAAATTTTATGGAAAATATTGGAGTCATGAAAAAACTACACGATTCATTTCAATTTGTTATTTTAATTGATTTATCAAACAAGAACGTAGATAGTATTCCAACATTGCAGAAAAAAATTTAAGCGCAAATTTAAAATATTTTGAAATCTTTTCTTCAGAGGTGTAATAAAAGAGCTCTAAAAGATGATGTCTTTTTGCATTCTATATAGAAATCAAATCACAACGTACCTATTTGAAAATAATGCTATGTGTATTTTTAATAAGAAAATATACTATTAATGTTAACCTTGTGTAAAGAAAGTATGATATCATTTTCTTTAAGCAGAGTTACTGTTTTTCATTCAAAACATGTAGTATGTAAAAAGATCAAAATATCAGAAAAAGACTATTCGTATTACAATTAAATAAAATGAAACACAGAAAGAAGGACAAGAAAATGTTCTTATAAGGTTCCTTCTTATATTTTTTGAGTTACGAAACCCTAAAAAGCAAGGGACTACTATTGTTTTTTAAAGATAAGCCAAGCTAACAACTCTAACTTATTTCAAAATTTGGATGTCTGTACGATCTACAACATGCCGCTGTTCGTTTCAACACGGGAATAAGCTTACCACCAATTATGTAAGACTAAAGTAGAAGTGGCGAATGTGGGCATATATTGCCTTCATGGAAAAAAGGCAGACTGTATGTATGTTTTTATAACTTAAAATGCGGCAAAAGACTTCAATACCAATTTTCAGTCAAATACGAGTATATTCGATGGTAGCGACACCGTGTGTTGAATAAAAATAAACCTAATCCTTAAAACAAAGAGCTCTCATGTCTCTCATTCCTCACATTTCTTTTGATATCAATCACGGCTTACAAAGTCTCGGTGACGCTCGGATGTGTTCGGTAAACTTCGGAACTTTAGTTCGTAGCGACATTAGTCCAGTTTATCTACACTGCTACAGGGGGCACACGTGTTAGCGTAGAGCTTGTCGTAGCCGCGTAGCGGGACGTTTGAACGTAAACCGTCTACAAATATCGAGGATACGTGAAGTGACTTTAACTTTTGTGGTAATCGCTTAAAGTGAAATATATTATGTACGTGGAGTTGTGAATAAGTTAACGGATTATCGTTAAGCTAGTTTGCTTCTAACATTTCTAGTTGTTAATGGTGAGTGATAGAATAGTCCATAATTGAATCTATTTGGAAAATTTATAGATAGTACAATTTTAAATTAATTTTGTTAATGTTTTGGTTTATGTATAACTAAGCCTAATTGGGATTTAAAGTGTTCATCTAAAATTATAGTTGCTTACATATTATTATTAATGATATTAGGTGTCTAAAATTGTATCTAATTACAATAATAATCTTTTTCATAATTATGTTAACATTTTTGCTAAAATTAAAGCACAAGTTGTAAAATGTGACTTTTATCGCAACATCTTTGTAATTGGTTCAGCTTTGCGCTGTTTTTTTTGTCTTCTGTCCTTATCTATTGTTTTCAGTTTTTTGAGGCATCTGTCATCTCATTTTTCGGAGAAGATAAATCATTTGTTTGTTTTGGACAAATTGTTTGCTAACGATGATGGAACTTTTTAGCAGTAGGCACACTATTCCTTTGGTTATACTAGTTTTCTTTTGTACTGACAATTTTGAACAATCATTGATTTCATTAATTTCATTACTACCTCAATTGACTGCTTCTGTGGCGCGGTGGGAGTGTATCCGACTGCTACGCAAGAGGTCGCGGGTTTGACTCCCACCCAGGATAAAACTTTGGGTGATGAGCACGATGGATTATTCTGTGTCTGAGTGTTGTTTATCTACAATATGTATGTATTTAGAAATAAAAAAGTATCTTTATCAGTTATCTGGTTAACTAAGTACAATCTCTGCTTAGTTTGGAATCAGATGGCGTTGTGTGAGTTGTCCCAACGATATTTATTAAAAACGATATTTTATTATTATTTTTTTATAAATTTTATAGTAAATTTATTTCAATTACAAATCTAAGAAAAAATTATATTAGATTTTTGTCTTTACGTTTTATTTTAGGCCTGCAATTTGTTTTCACTAAAATATCATAATACATTACACTCATCTGCTTAGTAAAAATACCATAAATAATGTAATAAGTATCGGTTTTTTTTCTGTATGTCATATTATTTATGAAGGGACTTATATATATAACAATACTATATGTTTTAATTTTTTTTTTCAACACAATAACTTCATTTGTCTGCAGTGATAGAACTCTAAACAATCTTTTATATTAAAATTCCAAATACGAATTACTTTTAGTTGCAAGACCATGGATAATGGACACATTCAAGCACATGGTTAATGATCTAGCACTGTAGAATCTCGATCATTTATTGATAATTGAATCCACAGTATATATGTATTTAGCAAGCAATATATACGAACGTTTATCAGTTGTCTTGATTCCATAGCTAAAGCTTGTACTATTTCAGTTAGGACTAAATAAAAAAAATGCCTATTAAGGCCGTACAAAATTATTAGACATTTATCTTATTATTTTTATCAGCTTATAAACGGTAAGATACAGTTATACTTACAAAATAGTACAACATAATATTTTTAGATATAAGTTCAGAAAATTTAATATGTTCTATTGACTTGGAAGATATTGTAAATTATAGTACGAGTAAGGTTATCGCAATTTACAATATCTTCCAGGCAACTTATAGATTTACAGAAAATTTATGATATATTGTTTAAACTACATTATGTTCCATGTTATGATATATTATACGTTTATACCATATATTTATTACAAAGTCGCACAGTTTTCGCTTTAAAATCCTACATTTCATGTGTCTGACAGTCATCTTGTAAGCAAGGTTGGTCATAAACAACAGGCAGTTCAAAGATATAATAAAGCAAAGATTTTGTAAATCTCAAGTCACCAATTAAAGACCTTTTTATTTTTATTGTAAACTAGTTAGATAAAAAGTGGGCATTGTATATGAATGCTTACATCACTAGGTTTTACATTTACCCCGCCAAATTTAGTGCCATATTGAAGCAGACGAAAAAAGAAGTTGATTATATCCAACTCCTTCAAATGATTTTCTGATTAATTTTGATGCGAGTTTCAAGACATTTTAACTTTTTTGGTACTTCTCTGAGTTCGAGCTTAGTGTAACTTTTCTGGTTTTGCTCATTGCTTTAGATCCTGGATTACAGGAGTTTTACAGAAGATCCTGGTTCACAGGAGATCCTGGTTTACAGAAGTTTTACAGTAATGGGCATCCCCATTACTGTAAAACTAGATTAGGATAGGATTAATCCCAATAAAAAAAGGTTTTAACTATTTTCTTTTAAATTAGTTCAAACCGCTAAGGCTGCTTTTTGATAACGATGTTACGCGCATACGGGACCCACGCTCATGAATGGAAATACATGGAATACTTAAAAAGTCATCCGTCTTAGGATTGCAGAGTGGAGGAAGCTCATCGCAGTAATTGTTTACTGTAATGTGTAACTGAGTTAGTTTTCAGCGGTTTATACATTACAGACTGAAATCAAAAGGTACTGATTTCTTAGATTAACTTATTTTACAATCTGTACTACGTAGCGTACTGAGTTACCAGATGTAATTTAAAAAAAAATATATTTTGATATCATCAGGTTTAAAGTAATTAAAAATGATTTCTGTCACAAAAAGCTCACCATTTGTGCCTCGGCAATCTATACCAGTAGCGTACTGAGTTATCAGATGTAATTTAAACAGAACATTGTATTTTGATATCATCAGGTTCTAAGTAATTAAATGATTTCTGTTAATATCATTTAATTACTTTGAACCATGTCTATAAAAAAACCTCGCCATTTTGATTTCTGTCATAAAAAAACATAACATAACATACTTTCACGCCTTTATCTCCGAAAGGGTAGGCAGAGGCGTACAATACGCCCACTTTTCACCGTATGCTTTGCTTTTTGTCCCACGTAACAGGTGGTGAGCCCATTGCCGTGTTGAAATGGTCAGGTGCAGGTTGTGGCAACCTGCTGTTGAAATTTTCATGCCGCCCATAAGGCATTCAACCGGCTTAACGACTGCCATGTTACTGGCAACCGGGACCAACGGCTTAACGTGCCTTCCGAAGCACGGAAACGCTCGCAAAATATAAATACCACAAAGTGGTCACCCATCTGAGGACCAGCCATAGTAGAAAATGCTTAACGCAGTGATCGTTTACAGAACACTACGTCTAGCGGGGCCACGGGCGCTTCATAAAAAAACCTCGCCACTAAAACGAAAAATTACTGATACTACCATATCGTATCGCAAAATCTCAACTTTGTATTTCATTTTACGATATGTGTAATGTACGATAGTTAAACAAAGTGCACTTGATACTTAGCCAACCTGTTATGTACCATTGTGATTCTTGGATATTAAATATCGTTTAAGTTGGTTACCACAAGTGTGTGGTTTTCTTTCTTGCAAATTATGTCAATCAAATACACGAATGACAAGTTCTTTCTAAAGGTTTGCGATTGACAGAAGTAAATCGCTGCGAGTACTTAATTTTGTATCATGGCTATTTAAGAATTAGCTACTAGTATTCATGGATCGTGAAGCCTGGCGATCTGTCCTCTCTGACTACCCCGTCAGGGATATAACGTGAAGATAGTTAATTAGTTACTGGTATTCAAAAGGATTTTCTAAATATATGATCAATCACATAAGGTTCTAATTCAAATTTTTATTTCGTATAGTTGTTCTTATACCTGCGTTACTGTATAAAATGAGAATATGAATATGAACTACAACTGCAAAATTAAATTTTCTTTAGAATATGACTGAGTTTAAACACGGTTTAATTTTTACACTATTACTGTGACAGACAAGCATACTGACCAGTTGATTGAAAGTGGTAACTGTAACCTATGGCCTTATTTATAACCAGAGATTTTACACTCGTGACTCTATAAAAACCCTTTTAGACTATTTTTTTAAAAATCCCATATTGTAGACGTTCTGAAAAATGGAGGCAGAGTGCTCATTCCACAATTCCACAATCTAAGCGTACGCGGAAGGAAGATTACGCAGATCTTTTGTCTAGCATTTTTATTACAAAACCTGAGTTTGAACACCCTGTCTGTGTTTTTAACTTGGTAGGTGTTGCGGTTGTAGGTTGGAATCACAGAGCTTGGAATTTTGCTCGCTCCCTCTCACCCGCGCTAATAGAGAGAGAAAACAATGATAATGATGACCATAATACCGCATACCAAGTTTATATCAAAATGCATGCGAAAACCACATACGCCCTCGCGTATTCAGACTAATGTAGTTGACTCAAAGGTCTGTCTTAGTAATGTGTGTAAGTTGAATGAAAGTATAATGAAATTATAGACTAACCTTTAAATGTTTCCTTTAAAGATCAGAATTAAATTTAATACTTTAACTCGAGATCTATTATTAATACCAGAAATTAATAACCATTTTAGTTATTATTGTATGTTAATAATATCAAATTTAATCCTTACCGCAGACGGGGCTATATTACATAATGTAATATTCATCTAAATATGGCTTCCTAACCACTGTCATAAATATCAAGCTTTGCGGTGGTAAGACAACGATATATCTACATATTAATAAGTACATAAATAGAGTGTCTATCTTAGAATAAAGAGAATATGTAGGATTGATGAGTTATACTACCTACAAATCAATCGTACATTTGATTCCCTGCATCCCTTTCATTCATCCATTATTCGTTCTTAAAAATAAGAATTTAAAATATCATAGTCATTCACATACATACTATCACGCATGTTTCATATCGGGTTAGGCAGAGACTATGGTTTTCTACTTGATACGATCCTGACATACCACTTTTGCTTCTTTTACTATCATGAGTGTCTTCATACACGCTCGCCGGTTAAGGGTACTCTTGACCTGGCCTTTTTCCAATAGGTCTTCGATTTGATTGACGTGCGTACGCCAAAGTCGACCCCTACCAGTTTGCCCATTCACTCTCGTCATTCATTCAGTCAGTTACAGACCTAAAATAATGATTATTGGTATATTTACGAATAAAGTGGACATGGTAAATATTCTGATATCTATTTTGGTTCTTTATATACCTACTTATATATGAAAAACAATAAATTTTTAGGATTAGTTTAAACGATTACACTAAAACGCGGCAAACCCGCAAAAAAATAACATTGGCAATTTTCTTTCGCAATTCGTTGAGGTCACATTGGTAGTCTAAATTTCGTGACAATGTATTCGATTCGTTGCGTTACCCATCATCTTGAATTTAAGAGTGAATTACAAAGTTGTTTGGAATTAAATTTTCTAATACAATTTTGATTATCTTCATTTTTTCCCTAATTTTATTAAATGCTGTGGAGGAGCGATCACTTCGAAAATTGTGCAGCGTAACTTTGGCCGACCGAATACGTAACGTAGTGATACGCCATATGGCAGGTCTAAATGAAAGTGACAGCGTTAAGCTTGGAAAAAGGCGTGCTCCGTTGGTTTGGACACGTATAACGAATGAGTGAGGAACGATTGACGAAGAATATATATTGTGCGAAAGTAGAGGGTAGAAGGAATCAGGGTAGGCCGAGACTTACATATGAAGACCCCGTGAGCAGATTGCTCAAAAACGGAAAAGTCAAAAGTACTCGGATACCCAGACGTGCATGTATGAAGCGATTGATGAATCTGCAAGAAGCGAAAGAAGTATGCATGGATCGTGATGCCTGGTAATCTGTCCTCTCTGACTACCCTGTCATGGATACAGCGTAAAGATAGTTCGTTAGTTAGTTACTTATTTAATATTTTTCAATTTATACCCCGATTGATATCCCTACAAGATTATATACTATTATTGACTTTTCCCAAAGAATTCCTAAAGAACTACTTATCATTTTTCTCGTTTTGACGTATTATTAATTAGTATTTGTACTAATTGCCAATCCAATTAGTATTTGATGTGAAACTATTTTTATCATAACAAACTCTAGAATTTTAACAATGAAACTACTAAAATAGAAAAAGTAAAAAAATACAGAACATCATACAGTTTAACCAATTTTGTTTTCAAAGCCGTAGTTCTTACGCCCGAGGAACTATCTTTGGACGCAGGTTCTTATCTATGGGTGCAGGCACAAAGCTTGACGAAGGAGATTATTTATTTAAGTACCACACAACAAGATCGTACTATTTCAAAGATTCTTCTTGGCTTCTTGCCACAGTATTTAATTTGATATTGTATGAGGTTTGATTAAATATGGCTTCCTGTTTTACTTGTTTTTATTTCAAACTTTCTCCTTAGAATATTATTGCAAATATTTGTTATTTTGTCTTAAACTTATGCACATAAGGTGAAGATACCTATTTTCTATATATATTTGATCGGTTTAGTGAAAGACATGTATAACTTTCTTTTACCGGAAAATCTAAAATAAGTTTTAAAATCAATAATATATACACATTTAGAATAGAAATAATATACATATTTAGAATAGAATTTTGAAAAGGTTTCCGTGCTTCGAAAGGCACGTTAAGCCGTTGGTCCCGGTTGCCAGCAACATGGCAGTCGTTAAGTCAACTTAAAGGCCTTATGGGCGGCTTGAAAAATTTTAACAGCAGGTTGCCACAACCTGCGTCTGTCTATTTTAACACGGCAATGGGCTCACCACCTATTACGTGGGACAGGAATACTCATGGTGACAAGTGGGCATACAATATGTATGCCTCTGTCATCCCTTAGGGAATAAGGCGTGATAGATAAATAAATCGAATAGAATAGAATAAATTTTAAACAGCAGGTAGCCACATCTTGTCCCTCTCTGTTTCAGTAAAGTTTCAGCATCGTGAGTGTAACAGCTCTGGTGTTGCTAACATACATAGGCTATTATTTCTGCTATTTATTACTATACAAAAAGTTCAATTTTACGTTACCAGAAAATTATCAATAACACTTTTCATTGATAACTTTCTGGTAACGTAAAAGTGTAGTTTTGGTTTTATTTATTCAATTTCTCTAAATATAAATTTATAGTCTGTTCACTTCATAAATTTTGAAAGAATTAATTACTATACTATACTATCTTCACGCTGTATCCCTGACGGGGTAGTCAGAGAGGACAGATCGCCAGGCTTCGCGATCCATACATACTTCTTTCGCTTCTTCGAGATTCATCAATCGCTTCATACACGTACGTCTGGGTATCCGAGTACTTTTGACCTTTCCGTTTTTGAGCAATCTGCTCACGTGGTCTTCATATGTAAGTCTCGGCCTACCCTGACTCCTTCTACCCTCTACCTTTGAACAATATATATTCTTCGTCCATCGTTCCTCACTCATTCGTTGGACGTGTCCAAACCAACGGAGCACGCCCTTTTCCAGCTTAACGCTGACACTTTCATTCAAACCATATTCCGTATCACTTCGTTACGTATTCGGTCGGCCAAGGTAACGCCACACAATTTTCGAAGTGATCGCATCCCCACAGCATTCAATTTACTTACATGCATCTGCTGACATACCCAGGTTTCACTACCGTAAAGCAAAGTTGGCACTAGCACTGCGTTATGAATCGCCATTCGTGCTTCTTTTACGATGCTTTGTCGCTTTACTAACTGGGACAAAGCACCGTTAACCTTGTTTCCGGCAGCTACTCGCCGTTCTACATCCGAATCACATCTTCCATCCGCGCTAAACATATTTCCTAAATACACAATTTTGTTCACTTGCTCTAGGCGTTCCTGGTTTTTTATTAAGAATTAATTGCTTACTAAATAACTTTAAGACACCACTAATTACATTTTAGTGGCTGTGTTTTGTACAAACTAACTACACATGTGGTTGACAATATCACGAAAGACGTCGAGTTCCAAAAGTGTTTGTTTAAGCTAATTAAAATCTATGAAAGCTCGCAGCACCAAAAGTTCATTGACTTGTCAAAACTTTGAATAAATTTTAATTTAAAGATGGAAGGAACACTAGTCAAAATGCATTCATAATATTATTCATGTAAGGTATCGCTATGCAGTTAAATGAAATGTATTGAATAATGTTGTACATCTGGACGTAGGCCTTCCCATCATTTTGAGAGGGTGATTAGTGATACTGTTCTACTGTGTAATTGTATTGTATAATCTATAGACTGAATATTCTTCAGCGAGGCACAACTCTTTGCCCAAGAAATATTACATACAGGATAGACGGTCTGCTACCTTGCTACAGTAAGCTCTAAATGGAAAAATCAGAGAGAATCAGAGAGTATAAAAGTAAACTACTAGGAGTCGGATGTCTATGGAACTTTGAGAATCAAATAAAAAAAGACAATTTAAATAACAACTATCGGTCTCAATATTTACAACATTATTTCCTTTACATAATAGTAGAAGATTAAATATTTAAAAGATGCTCAATATTTTTTTAATAGTAAATTCTGTTAACATCTGTTAAATCCCTCATTACTACAATATTAAATCAAAGCTACGCAATTATAGTCTCAAAGGGGAAGAGATCTAATAATTCAAGCTAAACATGCTCAGTGTTCTGTAAACAATCACTGCGTTGTCATACGGTCCGTTCTGTTTGTGGCATTGCCATTTACGAGCGTCTCCAAAAGGCATGTTAAGTTGTTGGCATCGGCTTCCAGTATCATGGTTGATGCTAAGTCAAGTAGAAGAACAAAGGGCAACTTGAAAATTATCAACAATGGATGGCCAAAACTTGTCCCCGTCTATTTTAACACGGCAATATGCACATCACCTACGAGGAATAAATATTGATGGACTGCGGGTATAGGACTTCGCCTATGTATTTGTATATTATGAAGTCATAACAACTTGGGATGGAAACTGATGCCATAAAGGGTCACTGAATAGTACAAAGAGCTTATCGAAATTAAAAGAGAATTAAATTTATTATTAATATATTATGTTTGATGTAAAAAAACCTTTTTTTTATTGATGAATCTCGAAGAAGCGGGAGAAGTATGAGTGGATCTTGAAATCTGGAATTTTATGTGGTCATAAACTCTACAAAAATACAATTTTCGTATTATCTAGAATAGGAATAATACGCTTATTCAGTAACTCTACTTTATTTTATCTTTTATTCTCCAGAAACGCATAAGTAAGTCAATTAAGATAGGGAAAACTGGAGATTTATGTAGCGAACAGTAGAGACAGTTAATTATCTTTGATTACCTTGTAAGTAGTGTCTGTGGCGATCCTTTCGCGATTGTATGTCACAGGAATCAAGGAAAATTAGATGTAATTGCGTGTTGTGATGTGATGTGTGACAAAGTTCAAGACATATAATCTTTCAACTACATCCGTGTAGTTAAGTTTTCCCGTACATGTTCCGTTGATTATAAGTAACTTATGTGTTAATCCTAGGCGTCAGCTACCTTCAACAGAAACTTGTACCCAAAAAATTTAGACTATGTTTTAATGTGGAGTGGAACACACACAATAAATATTGCTATTATAAGTAATATTAGTACTGATATCAACGATATATCAAATACAAGCTACGATTCAACAATCGATTTATTAAAAATTAATTAAATACAATGTCAATTCAATAAATATTTAGATGTCAAATTCAAATATCCCGCCCCTGACCGCTCCCGGTCCAAAAAGTGTCCCACAATATTTATTAATTAAAATTTGCCTTGGATCCACAACTACGATTAGTTTCACTTATCATTTTTTACACCGTTTATATGATAGACAAGCACTAACACCTGACCGATAGTTGTCACCGTAGTCTAAGAACATTTGCAACTCTATAGGTGACTTCTAGCTGCCAATACTGTAGTAAACCTTTCAAGGCCCTATTTGAGGTATCCCATACTGATGACATTTGGAACAACTAAACTGAACTTTTTTTTTTATTTACTGAAAATATTCTGTAACTTAACTATCTTCACGCTGTATCCCTGACGGGGTAATGAGAGAGGACAGATCGCCAGGCTTCGCGATCCATGCATACTTCTATCGCTTCTTCAAGATTCATCAATCGCTTCATACACGCACGTCTGGGTATCCGAGTATTTTTGACCTTTCCGTTTTTGAGCAATCTGCTCACGTGGTCTTCATATGTAAGTCTCGGCTTATCCTGACTTCTTCTACCCTCTGCTTTCGCACAATATATATCGTCAATCGTTTCTCACTCATTCGTTGAACGTGTCCAAACCAACGGATCACGCCCTTTTCCAGCTTAACGCTGACACTTTCATTCAAACCTGCCATATTGCGTGTCACTTCGTTACGTATTCGGTCGTAAGTAACGCCGCACAATTTTCGAAGTGATCGCATCTCCACAGCATTCAATATATTCAATATTCTGTACTTTATTGATTATACTGGTTGGTGAGATTATTTTCATTTGTAGAATTATGGTGTTACGGAATCGGTACAGTAAATAAAAACACAGCCAAGGATTTGTTTTAAAGAAACACTGTAAAAGAAAACATAATTATTTTTCGTTGCAGATTATATGTTGTTAGTCTTTGAGAAAAATAAAGAGCCATCCATCTCAAAACAAAATATTTTACTGAAGATAATAAAGAAACAGGTACTTTAAAATAAACTCAATCTAAAATAAAATAAATAGGTTATATTTCAAAACAATGCCGTTATTAGTGATTCCTTTTTGGTGGTGTTCTGTAGAGTTATATATATATATTATCTATTAAATATCATCATTTTCTCAATCTGTTTAGAGGGCCATTTCTGACCTTCCCAAGATAATATTAGGAATTGTTAAGCTTACTATACCAAAGGGGCTAGATGGTTTGGTAAACAGTTTTATTTTTAGATTTCCTTTTCTACGCAATTGGCAAGTGAGTGCGAGTGTTTCTTTAGTCGTCTTATAGGACACCCATGGGATGAATTAGGTAGTAACTACTATTTCAGTGTAGGCGTACATTTTATTGTAAGCCTGCTCGAAATAAGTATGTGTAGATCTTTTTATTTAATTTAATCAAGTAAGCCTATTGTAGTTCACTTCCTTTTCTATTCTTCGCCATGACCTCGTCCGTCATTCAGCTTGCACTGCAGAAGCAGGTGAAACTGGTTTGGGCCCTGAAGATCTCGATAGGATTCCTAAACTTTACTCTACCCGAGTCAAAAATGGTCATATAAGTTGGATTGAAATGAATTTAAATCTACGTGGTGACATAAATTATTAATATACCCCCTATCTCTCTATCGTGTCTAGAACCCTAACCGACCATAAAAGACGAAGAAATGTAGATACGTTCAGAGAATAAATTTATGTGCGAAACTGTTTTCGCACGTAATTTTTCATAAGTCGTAGTAAGGCAGCAGAATCGTACTTATGCTGACGTTGTCCATCACCATGGTCAAGAGCGCAAGACTTCAAGCCCCTACTGTACTGGGTAATATGCTTGCGTTTGAGAATGATTAGATAAATGCGTTTAAATTTTGCTTTGGAAATAATTAGCTTATTAATAGAATCAGTCACACATGGCGGAAATCCATTGCAGAACGATACCAAGGTAGAGGGAAAAAGTACTCACCATATATTTACCTTCGAATCGTCAAACTTAACTAACAATATTGTTATGAACAGGCAAGGACAGAGCAACGATGAATCAAACTTCTAGTGATAGGATAGGTAGCTTAAATAGGTAACTTTACACTTCAGATTGTTAGCAATGTGCAATACTCCGCTTTACAACGTGGCATTAAGTCCACACGTGCTTCGCATCCACATGAGGCATTCTCAAGGCCTCTCCATTGCTATCAAGCGGTCTTGAAGATGCTTAGTATGAAGGTGAAACACGTGTCGACTCCTGCCTCTTCCCTCCTTTAATAATTAACTAGACGGGGAGTTACAATATTATTCTTAAGTTGAAATTACGTAGGGATTTATATACCCGTAGTCCCGCGTTTATTTATATTGCTTAAACATATTTGATCTACTGTGCTTCATTTCAATTAGGTACGAACATTTTGTGTACTAAAGTAACATAGCTCAGTGATGATATTAACTCTTAGAATATACTTCGACCTATATTCTGTATCAAGGTTGTCTGGGAAGAATTGCTTAGAGGATTAAGACCACCCATGGTGATCATATTTTGTTGCCTAACTTAAACGGGTTTACAGATTAACGGGTAAAGTAGGCAAATTATGATAAATATAACGTTACTTTTGTAGAACGCTACTAATATCATCACAGAACATTGAACATTATTAAGAAACCAAATTAAATACATCGTTATAAATATTGCTATTAGAATACATTTTGCTATTTAAAAATATGTATAGATGACTTACGGAATCAAATCTATAAACGGTAATCAACAAGTAAATAATGCTGTATTATATATAATAAATACATCACAGCAAAGAAATACAAACAGAATAAAAAAGCATAGCGTTGTAAAAGAGTTATGACCCACTCAACTATAAAATTGTGTGCTATTACGAAATTATGAAGGAGAGCAATATTAGAAATGACTCAGGGATGATCTCAGTGTGTGTGACTTTGTAAGTAAGATTATATTACATTTCAGATAGTAATTTCAAAGATGCGTCAAGTGCTTAGAGGTTATGATAAATGAAAATACTAAATCCCGCTAACACTATTGACTGTAGTACTCCAAGAAACACGTATCATCATTTCGCATAATATCAGAGTGCTAGACGTTCTATCTATCTGATTTAGTGACTTCTAGAACCATAGTCATTTAGAAGTTATTAGTAATTTGGCAGTCAAAATGCACCCCACCCCACAGAAAGGGTGTTCCTACTCACACTTTTGCGTCCGATAGTTCCACTTTCTACGTCACTTTCTGTTAAATTAGTATTAAGGAAAATAGACTATGGGGAACTGAAAGTAATAAAAATACTCTTGCAGCGTAGGTAAACGATTCACATCGTATGTTTAAAGATTTCAAAAAAGATTATTACTAATGTGGGTTCTGGAAGAAGAATGCAGCTTCCTAAGAGAGAAGTTTATTGTTCACTGCTTAATATTAGCGTCCTTATAATTCTAGTGTGTTTTCACTGCGGAGAAATGCGAAATCGACACGGCGACGATAAAAAATTGAGGGCCACTTTCACAATCAGTAAATCTGTTGAAAATAGCATTCAAGTTTACGACTCTAAGATATGCTATGCTACATTTGAAAAAGAAAAAGGATTAGTAAAAGGAGTTCTACGCCGCGTCAAATATTTGAGGTTTTTTTTAATCTAAAGACAATCTATAATACAAATGTCACGCCGCCTGCTGTGCGTCTTCGGGAGCGTCTAGTAAGGTCTTCGCGGAGTCATCACAAATTGTTCAAAAGTATTAAACACAGAGATAAATCTGCGTCTCGTACAGCAGTCATAGCTGGTTTGGCATACATAATCGTCTTTCCTTATTCAGGACTCCTAGAGTCTGCTAGGCTAGCCCAATACGGCGTTTAATATAGTTATTATTGTTGAATTTACAAGAAAAGGCGACATTGTACAGATAGGCACGTAGAACACTATAGTCTCGATGCTCTCATAGCCCAAACCGCGGGACATACGCTAGTTAAAATAACGCTAGAATATGACTTACTGTTACGAGGTTTCAAGATTAAATAACGGAACCATTACTATGTATCACTGTCATTTTTAATTAAAATTTCACATATTGATTCAGCTTGCAAAGGTATGAACTTATTCAAATATTTCTGATAAAATATTCTGCACTGCTGGTCTACGGTATGGCGTAACCCCCTAGGGCGTGTAATGTACAGTCATGAAATATGCGTTTGTCCGAAAACAAAGCAACAGGGTAGCTCGCAGCTTGTATTTACACTAAAATGCCAAATATTTTAATATCAGACGAGTAAGCCGTAAATGTTTAAAAATATGAAGCGATTCTTTGTCATATTGTGCGACACTTTTTACACAGCGCCATCTAGCCCAAACTAAGCCACAAGCTTGTACTATGGGATCTAGACAACTGATGTACATATTTATATATTTTTAAATACATACATATTACACATACGAAACACACAAACTCCGAAACCAACACTTGTGGATCACTAATATATGTTGCGACCCGGGAATCGAACCCAGGTCCTCATGCGCGTCTCATACACTACCGCGCCACCGAGGCCTTACATGTATGTGTATGTTAAAATTTTACATAACTATGAAGATAGTTATGTAAAATTTGCGTAGTGTAAAGACGCGGTGACCCTGACAAAGTAGTTAAAGAGGACAGATCGCCAGATTAGGCAGGACAAAGTTACTAATAGCTTCATACATGCTTGTCTGGATACACGAATACTTTTGACCTTTCCGTTTTTGAGTAATTTGCTGACGTGGTTTTCATATGAAAATCTCTGTTTATCCCATAAAAATCGTAAAATACAGGAGAAATGGCAAGCAGGAACACTTGTGTATCGTCGCGACAAGCTCAACGTACTCAAGATTATACGCTTACGGCGCGTCAGACAAACCGCTATTGTAACTTTAAAAATGCTATTGAACAATCTAGTGGTGGCAAAACTTATATGGTAAACTAGATAGAGTAAACAGAAGATGACTATTTATATATATTAATACTGATACTTTATTAGCGTTGTACCTATCTATAGTCTTTGGTTGTCTTTAAGAAAATTATAAAGGAATATTATTTGATTTTGTAGTTAATTCCATTTTGTTACTGAATTTGCCAATGCCAAAATGCCAATTCACCACTGATAGTGGGAATTTAGTGGCCAGATAGTCAGGAGGGAAGAATTTACACAGTGTTTTTACACTGATTCTTCAATCTAAAAATGATATTCTTTATCATTCTTATTGCAATAGTAATGATCCGTGATGACATGACTGGTGCAATAAGAGTGATGTCGCTTACAACCTTGTTGAAATATCAGAAAATCAATAAAACAATGTGAATTGTTAAATAGTTCGTATGTATAATTTTATACGTAACAACAGTGTTCATTAAATGGGTGTTTGTTACCCTTTCATGCAAAAACAATTGAATGAATTTTCATGAAACTTTACAATAATGTAGTTTATACATCAGAATAGGACGTACACAACTTTTTATCCCAAGAACGCAGGCACCAACTAGTTAAAAATAAATAAGAACAGCTCATGAGTTGACTAAATGTTTCCATGAATTAAATTACCAACCATTAAAATTTGAAATGAGGTTTCCCGTTAAAATCGTAATTTTAACAAGTAACTTCTTAAATTTAAGCTGAAGGAGTTCAACCAGGACAAAACTTGAAACCACAGCTGTTTAATGCTACTATTTCAATCAGAGAATACGACAGCAGTCTCGGATTATTAAAATTCTTGTAGAGGTACTTTCGTTAGAATACGAAAGATTTTTTAAACACAATTTAGATTTAAACACAATTTATTTACTGCAGATACATACACAAGTATTTGGAGATTAAGGATTAAGGATTAATGAATAGGAGTAATAAAAGGTTTTATCTTTATTGAAATTTCGATAAAAAATGTAACATGCGCAGTATACTAAGTCGTTAAGGTTTTGTTATTCACGGCCGAAGTAATCCGATAGGAAACGATGCAGGTATGTTATCTTACATTTAAGTATGGTTACAATTATAATTTTATTAAATAAATAGTCTATACTGATGATATTAGAGATTTATGTGTGAACTAGTAACTAAAGATTTTTATACAACCGAGGACAATGACAAGCATACGACTCTCGAAAGTGGTTACTGTAGCCTAAGGACCTTTATAATACCAGAGATATTACACTCAGGCTGTTGGACCTATTTTCGCGTTTAAAGGGTCAAAGACTGTCTGTAGCTACCCAAATTACTTTTTTCCAAGTCATTCATAAAGCCTTCAACTTAGCTCAACAATTTTCATGTTACTGTTAATCGGGATCAATGACCATACGTGACTTCCAAAGCATTAAAACGCTCATAAATTGAAATACCACGATCGCTCACCCGTCTCAGGACAGATCGTAATGTAATATGCCGAACGCAGAGAATAGTTATAGAACTATGAGTTGGTGGAGCTATAAGCGCTTAACTTTCTCTTAATTATGTTTAGAAAGGATTTGTATCGTACATTATATTTCTTATTTACCACTGCTTTAATGAAACTAATGAACTATCTTCACGCTGTATCCCATGATTCCCAGGCTTCATTAATTTTAAATTAAGTGTAATTTTAGAATGATCCATTCATATTTCTTTCGCTTCATGCAGATCCATTAATCGCTTCATACATGCACGTGTGGGTGTCTGAGTTCTTATGACTTTTCCGTTTTTGACCAATCTGCTATAATTAAAATAAGTAATAATAATAATTTGTAATTTTATAATGAAAATAGTCACTCGATATTAACATTATTATATAAATAATTAAATAACTCAATTTACAATACAATAATTCAATTTGCCCCACATATAAAAGAAACTCTAATGCTAAGGTTTTCCAATTGCTCAACCAATGTTTTCAAGAAGCTCTTGTTACAGCGCCCTCTGCTCTTAGAGTACCTCTCATCGTTGATTAAAAGCTTGGCTGTCGTAACGTTTGCTAAAAGTGTTCGCTGTCTGAGCCAGTTATCGAACTCTATATCACCAGCAATTCGTTTATAGAAAATTCCTGCTATTTGTTGGAACAAACAACTACAGTAAAGTACCTGTATCAGGTGGATCAAATCGTAAATAGTGAAGCTTATAGTCTCATAAATGTTAAAGTGTAAGTGAGACATCAGTGGACTCCATAACGAAGCGATTGGTTGGTACTCAATTCCTTTTATGTCTATGTTTACTTAGAAATGGTTATACTCGTATTTGATGTTATGTAGTCTAATAAAATTGTAACTGTGAGCCTTAAGGAACTGTAGTTATGTTAAGTTTATTATGTTTCACTTTTATTTATTTTTTTACTAGCTGACTTGCCCAGCTTCGTCCGTGACATACTTCCAACCCCTTGGCACCCACTTAATCCCGTCGCTTATTACTTTTCCAAAAATGTATGAAAGTTTCCCCTGATTTGTTGAAATTAATTATTACTACTCCGCTCTCATGTGTAGTGGCGTAATAATATATAGCTTATTACCTTCCTCAATAAATGGGCTATCCAATACAAAAAGAATTTTTTGAAACAGTCTAGCCGTTAACACGTGATGGCGTGACCAAGAGAAATAGGGATTCATTAATATATATATATAGATAAAATGCTTTAGGAGATCATTAAAAGGTGGGTTATTTTTTATGAACAATGTAGTTATTAGTGTTTCTATAGAAAATATCAACTCCGTGATCTGTATATATCTGTATCCTTTAAATATAGATTATAGCTAACTAAATTTATATATATTTTATCCATATTTTTATAAAACTTCATACTTCTAAGCTGAAATTGTACACCT
Source organism: Thumatha senex (assembly GCA_948477245.1). NCBI lineage: Eukaryota > Metazoa > Arthropoda > Insecta > Lepidoptera > Erebidae > Thumatha > Thumatha senex. Next base: position 11,371,964 of record OX419732.1, on the reverse strand, counting down.
TTTTCACAAAATATGGTAAAGTCTCTCTTTCATAGCTAACACCCCACCCAACCATCAATGAAACCGGATAATACTCACGTTATACCCTACTGAATAATTGAAAAGCTCTTTTAGAGCTTTGAGTAAAAACTCAGTCATTCTGTTTATTAAAATGTTACTCGATAGTAAAAATGTTATCAACATCTTTTTTCTTTACCTTTCACATGTAGATTATCACACTATCCCCACAAAAATAACAATTTTAGTATCAGTTTCAAAAATATCATCATTGGATATTATAATGACAAAGAAGAAGCGAGGAGGACGAAGTTAAACACAATAGAAGTTTTATTCATGAATATATTATTTAGTACCTATCTTATATAGTTTCAAAAATATAAACCTTTTCTTTCTACAAATATTTTTTGCCTTTAGTAAATAATACAAAGGAGAAGTTACGGCGAACCCATTTGAACGAAACGTCGAATAGCGACGCCGACCAATAAGTTATGGCCTATAAGGTATTTAGTTATTGTGGACTCTCAATTTTTTTTTCTTTGTATTTAGCATGGCTAGCAGGCTATTATGGATAGCCACCCATCTCATAGAAAACAGAGACGACAACCCATAAATTGAGGATCGCTATTAAAGCCAGCAGGGCTCGGGCAGCAGCTATCAGGTTGATCAACCCAGATATGCTTTTTTCCCAATATCCCGGTAAATACGGTGCACCACGGGTAAGTAATATATAATTACAAAACCCATAATATTCACAAGATATAACATATGAATGAACATTTTTTTTTGATATAAGGACAACTTCATTAATTTTCGAATATATAACATTTTTTTATAGGCTTAATATACATTGCATATAAAATCATTTGATACAATACTCACAATATATAAAACTAATATAATCAAAAACGCCTAAGCAGTTAAAAACACAAAGTAAAATCCTATTTCAAGTAGATATTTATCGAATATCATTGGGAAATCGTCATGAATTCTATGCCGTACTCTTACCTACTAAAACCTGGCCGGGAACCCTGAGTGTGTCTTCGGAAGGATAACCCCAGGGCTCCACCGCCTTAATCTGCTACCGCAAACTCGCCAAGTGTTATCATTCAGGTGTTATCCCTCTCTTTGGGGTTCAAGTGTTAAGCTTCTTTGGGGGTTTGAGGTGTTATCCCATAACTATAAGAGGGTGAAAGGCGTGCGTGTAACTCTCACACCACGCTACAATCTAGGGTTAACTTCTGTAAGAACAGCGATCAACCCACCCGCCGGTAGCGTTGGGCGAAGACAAGTCTTTCCGTAGACTGCCAAAATTCGAAAGAAAACTTTTTTCCCGCTCCCTTTCACCGCTACCTATAATTTGGGTTAAAATTTCTCAAAGTATGTTAGTAAAATAATTTCTATTTACAAAGTAAAACTTAATCAGTTTGCGAAAAGTTTAAAACAGTTTGCGCAAACTCACAAACAAAATGATTGTGGTTAATTCAACTGCGACAATCTTGTCATAAAAGGATGATACTAGCTCAAGGGCATATGCATTTTAAGGAAGGGCTAGAGATTGCGGCAGACATTTCTGCCGGAAAACGGATATGAGACGCCACGCGCCGTTGAACACTACTCTCTCGAACAAAAAATAAAGAATTACAGTATAATAAATATGTATGCTATTATAAGAAATAATAGGAAAGTGTTATTAAACGGCTTCAACACCTGTTATGTGGGATATAACAGCATACGGTGAAATGTAGGCTTCTAGAATGTTTCTTGTCGTTCAAAGATAAAGGCCTGACTGATAAAGAAGTATAAGTACGTTAATCCTATCAATTGTGATTTCATTCAATCCATCGAATGAGTCTACGGTAGTAAATTGTTAAACGTAACCCTACGTTAGCCTAAAAAACACAAATTTTACAGTGTTAAAAAATAGCGATCGGCTTCTGCAATGGTTTTGTGAAAGCATTTTTTTTTTCGTGTGGTAATCCTCATAAATGCTATGCCGGACTAACCACACGTATACCTTCCATCTGTCTTTATCCGGGAGTCCCGGGTGTGCCCTCGGAAGGATAGTCCCAGGGCTCCCGACAGACTTTGTCCGCTTCCGCGGCCTCGTTCAGGGGGGGGGGGGGGGTTCGAGTGTTATCTCGCTTCTTTGGGGGGATCAGGTTTTATACAACGAGGTCCGGCGCTGCATGTCCCACACTGGGCACTCCGCAAGTGTTGCAGCGCCGTATCCTCGCTGCAGTTCGCACAGTGCTGGCACTCTGGTGTAACCTCCCGGTTTATACGCCACAGAAACTTACCGAAGCACCCGTGCCCGGTAAGGTTTTGTGAAAGCTACTATTTATCTCAAATTTCCTTTTATGTTCGCCATTATTAGATGCATGTTCTACAATTTTTATTTTGTTTGATGTTATTAATAATTGGTGAAAAATATAAACATGGTGCATTTTAAAATCAGTCAAGTAAAGATTGTGTTTGCTGTACGAACGTTTGTTCTTATATCCTGTCTGAGATGTCAATATACTTGATATGTTGGTGTGGTAAAAAATAAAAAATTAAAAAATAAAAATATCTTTATTTTGCATAGACCATTTTAATGGCGCTTACAAAATGTCATACACTATTTAAAATATTTAAAGCGACCACCGGTTCGGAACGCGGCCCACCTGAGAAGAACCGGCAAGAAACTTAGGAAGGCTTTTTTTGATGGCCTATTTACTACTCTTGCAATTGCATTGTTTACATCGTCATAGTTATCTAATTGTCTTTTAATTTTAAAAATTAATGAGGTGTCATCTGCAAACAAAACAATCCTATTCCTGTCTCCTACATAAAATGGTAAATCATTAATATAAATGAGGAACAAGAATGGCCCAAGTATCGAGCCTTGCGGCACACCCATTGTAACCATGGATCCTACAGAACGTGTACCATTAATATCGACCCTCTGTATTCTATTGTTCAAATATGAAGACAGAAGGTCGAGAGCTTTGCCTCTTATTCCATAGTGGTGTAATTTTTTGCACAGCGTTTCATGTTGAACGCAATCAAAAGCCTTTGATAGATCGCAAAATATACCTAATGCATCGTGCTTGTCTTCCCATGCTTCATGAATACATTTTAATAACTCAACACCAGCATCGGAAGTTGAGCGCCCTTTCGTAAACCCAAATTGATTCGCATGGAGTATTTTATGACTATTAAAATGGGATAGCATTTGATTCAAGATTATTTTTTCAAATACTTTGCTCAAAGTTGGCAGCACTGACACTGGTCGGAAATTAGACGGCTCTGTAGCGCTGCCAGCCTTGAACAAGGGAACGACTTTGCTGTGTTTCATTAAATCAGGAAATGTACCACTAGAAACACAGTCATTAAACACAGTTGCTAGATGGGGCGCAATTACCTCAATTATACATGATGCAGTTTTGACCGATAACCCCCAAATGTCCGCGGTTTTCTTAATTTCGATACATTTAAATGTTTTTACAATGTCCTGAGCACAAATATCTGTGAATACAAATGCATCCCTGCAACAAAGAACAGATTCTTCTAATAAAAGTTCAGCGGAACTGGAAGATGCTTGGAGAGATTTTGTAGTCAAAATAGGTATATTTTTGAAAAAGTGTTCAAACTCCGTAGCCACTTCCAGGTCCCCTGTAACATGGCAACCATTTACTTTTAAGTGGAAATCCCTTTCAGTCACTAAAGATCTACCGCATTCAGAGTTAATGATGTTCCAAGTCATTTTTATTTTATTTACAGAATTAGAAATTTTATTTTTAATGAAGTTTGACTTAGCAAGATGACACGTTTGTTTAAATATCTTTGAATAATTTTTAACATATTCCTGAAAGGTTTGCCTAAAATTATATGATTTTTCTGAATATAATTCAAATAATTTATTTCTACTTTTAAAGATACCTGGTGTTGCCCAGTCACTGAAAACAGGACGACCACCAATCTGTAGAGTTTTTGAGGTAAAAACTTTGCCAAACTCATCATTAATCAAATTAAATAATAAAAAAATGTATTTGTGAAATAGTTGTAAAAATATCTCAGTGTAACAGAAGAAGGCGTTACACATAATGGAATACTCTAATACTAGTTCTGTATCCATGTATTTTATTATAAAAGGTTGGAAAAAATATTAAGTCCTCCGTGGACTTAATATTTTTTCCAACCTTTTATAATAAAATTCTGTTCTACCTGAAGTATAATTCCTTTCCCAGAATTACGTCTAATGAGAAACAATTATTCTGCTTCACCTGTTATTGGCAATTCATTTAAAGAGCTTCTTTTAATTATTTCTCCGTCAGAGTTACCTTGCTCTAAATTCACTCCTTTGCTGAGACATAATTTAATAAATTAAAATGTCTCTATTAATATCTGCCTGCTTCCCGCTGTAATATAATGCTATTTATTTCACGCCGACCTCAAAGTGACTTTATGAGGAGTGGAATAAATAAGAATATTAACAAAAAAAACTTCAAAGAAGATAGTTAAAGACTAAAGTATGAGACAGAAATATGTTTTATATGAATAAATGAATTTCAAAACGTAGAGATGTGTGCAAAGTATAAAAAAAAAAAATTACATGTAATAAAGGCTTGAAAACCATACTGAATTACACAAATCGTGTGAGAATTAAAACATAATGTGGCTATGTACGTGTGTTTGTATTTGTGTATGATTGTTTGTGTAAAATATGCACACGGTGAAAAGTGGGCGTATAGTATCTCTCTATTACCTCTGCCTACTCCTTCGGGGATATTCGTATTCATATGTCCATACGTGCGTGCATGTGTGCGTGTGTGTAGTTGCGAATGTAGTTTTAATTAAAAGAGTGTTATTACTACTCGAACGATGACGGATATAATGCAGCGCATAAGATGTGATATGTAGATGATGATAATGTATATATTCATTTCTGTAGCACTCTCCAGATTCAAAACTGTTTGACAACATATTGAGATGTGTGGTGTTGCAGATCATCTATTACTATGGGAGAGGTACTTAAATTGAGTAAAGTTTTTACACGATGTTTCACAAACAAACGATTTCAGTAAAAATAATGCTCAGTTACCAGAGAGCAGGATCTTATCGAGAACCATGAATATCACGGCAATTAGGCGCGCTAACTATTTGTGAAACCAAATTGAGTAGCGGATGTGTGAATGACGTACGCTCTAACGTCACCAATACTTAGTTGAAATATAATGCACAACGCAGGCAGAAATTTTTCAAGCCGCCCATAAGGCCTTCAGCTTGACTTAACGACTGACATGTTACTGGCAACCAGGACCAACGGCTTAAAGTGCCTTCTAAAGCACGGAAACTCTCGCAAATGTAAGTGCCACACAGTGGTCACCCATCAGCCATAGCGAAGGTGCTTAACGCAGTGATCGTTTACAGAACACTGAGTCCGCCGGACCACGACTGCTTCAATACATAATTATATATACTATACTATCTTCACGCTGTATCCTTGACGAGGTAGTCAAAGAGGTCAGATCGCCAGGCTTCGCGATCCATGCATACTTCTTTCGCTTCTTCAAGATTCATCAAATGCTTCATACACGCACGTATGGGTATCCGAGTACTTTTGACCTTTCCGTTTTTCATGTGTGGTCTTCATATGTAAGTCGCGGCCTTCCCTGACTCCTTCTACCCTCTACTTTCGTACAATATATATTTTTCGTCAATCGTTCCTCACTCATTCGTTGGACGTGTCCAAACCAACGGAGCACGCCCTTTTCCAGCTTAACGCTGACACTTTCATTCAAACCTGCCATATTACGTATCACACATATATTATGTTTGTTTTAATTTTCTGTTCACTTATTTAGAGCATTAAACCATAATGTTTGCACTCCTTCCTAGCCAGATGCTTGCTGATTAAATGTAGATATCTATGTATATAACTGAAGGATCAATCAACGCACAGCTCAATTTGCTGAACTTATTGTTGTTCAAATATTTTAACATAACATTATTATGATGTCATCCATTAACATAAGATTTAAGAATAATTTCACATGTATAAATGTGAAATGCATACGGTGAAATGTGGGTTTAGTAAGCCTATGGATATCTATAAAGGCGTGACGTGTATGTATGTTCACATGTAACGATGGTAACGAAGTTTTCAACTAAGTCGCATATGAAGCCGCGGGACATCAGTTAGATTATTATTGAAAAAGAAAGTGTGTATACCAGAGTACACAGGTAAGAAGTGAAACTTCTTTACGACATTTTTTTATAGCTACAAAATTTCCCTCATACGTCGATAAAGAAGTTTTACTTATGAGAAAGAAGTTATACTTAAAAAAGAATTTCATTTACAAAGGTCACTGCGATATAACAGTATAACAATAAACTTTCTTATAGAACAATAAATTACATAGAACGTTTTCGTCCAATACCCATAAACCACCCAATGCCAAATTTTCTGTATTCTGTTGAGCGTATTCGTACCAAAAGAAACTTCCATTTTCATAATAGATACTTGTACGCCACACCATTGCATAACTTTCCAATACACTTATATAAATCGAACATATATTACTCTTTCATTGTTACCCCCGAATACGAGGACGTTCCCAATATTATTCTGATGTCATATTCATACTGTCACTATTGTATAAAACAGCTCTATATAATAAATACAATATATTTGTAGGAATTATGAATGTGTTACTAGGTTTATTCGTAGTAACTTAATTTTAGAATATACTCGTAATAGCGTTCTTAAAATTTTGTAATTTTGATTAGTAACATTTTTATTTTAGCAGAATGCCATTAAATTCAAATGCAAACTCTGAGAACTTTTCTTTTCCATACCTTAGATTTTTTTGTCCATGGATCGACTTATTGGTTACGCTGATCTTATTTTAAATTCAAATAGATAAAGCTGCCAATTATTTGTATTTTGATATTCTGTCTTATCTCCATTTCCTTCCAACACATTACTATGAGTATAGATGCGAGCGAGATGATTCTGTACCGGGTAATATCATAGATAGTATAGTCATAATCGAAATGTACTTAGGCACTTATCGTATTTTTGCTTTATCCACTATTCGCGTAATCACTGTATCAGGGTAAGTATAATCATTTATGTAAAATAAAAACAAAATTTACTCTACTCAACTTATCTACCCTACTCATCGTGATCGGCGATGACGATGACGAAAATCCAATATTTTGATTGATTTGATGCAGTACTATGAAAAATTCATAGACCTTAGGTTAAAAAACTCACGTTTTAAAAATCACATCAATACAGTACAGGACCTAAATTAAATACAAAGTCATTCGAAGCAATACAAGTGATAGTATTAGCATTTTATAATAGTACTATTATTTTTGATAGTTCATGTGGTGGGTATCAGAGGCCCCACCAGCAGCACCGGGTCCCAAGCGACCTGACCTGCTAGCGGTGCACCAGCTGACAAACAGCGTGGCAATGACATACTTGAAAGGCCAGACGGCGTTCGCTCCTAATTATGTCGAAAATGAAAACCCAAACAATAATTGCGACTCCAGGTTTCAAATCCAGGTTCATTGGAAGCAACTGTGAAAAAACTTACGACTAAGAAGAAGAAAACAAAATATAATATATAGAAGTAATAAGGAACAACTGATACGGTTATTCTATTACGATAAACGATATCGCTACGGTTACCTGCACTAATTAATAGTATCATAGGGTGTACAGTAAGCAATTTCAGTATCGCATAGCGTAATTGCTATACCTACCTGGTTCTTTGTTATAATTTGCTTCTACTGATACTCGTACCAACCGACATCGTAAAGTTAGTGTTATACTGATATTCACACAAGGGTTGGAGCTTAATTATGAATTTTAGTAAAATGCTCACTCAGTTACTTGACTAGACTATTAGTAACTTGATATTTCTGGTGTTTATTAAGGTAGAGATACATAAATTTTTATTACAGTGCAAAAATACTACTTGGTTTGGGATGAACACGTGACCTTAGCCTAACCAGGGCAGTGCTCGATCTATTGAGCTACGATAACCAAATCGAAACAAACTGAAATTCTTCATTATATTGTAATCGTCATTAAACAGTATGATCCTTATATTATAATAGATCGTTATAACTTAAATTTCAATAAAAAAAAGTTAGCATACCACTTGCTTTCAAAATGTAATATCCATTTCGTATTTTTAATTTCATTAAATAAATAAATTACTATATTATAATAAATGAACTTGACCTACATTTAAAATTAGCAACAATAGCAATATTGAAATAAAAATTCAGAAGTTTGTTTTTCTTTATCTTCGAAAATTAAGAGACTGGGTTAATTTCAACCGAACCCGAATAAAAAAAATAAAAGCTTCTTCTGAATAAAAGTCGGAAACGTGAAACTGTTTTGTTCAAAGAACGCGTAAACTTTCAAAACGGTTCAAACAATTTCAGATACCGAAACCATTTAATGACCACTTTCGATCTGTTATTATCAGGGGTGAAAAGATGAACGTTATACAGGTTATAGATCGGGAAACTTTGTTCATTTTTTTTTGTAGACTGCGAGGTAAACTTATAACTGACAGAACTATTTTGTATTTGGGCGTGTTTCTTTAATTTTATGTGAATTATTCCTAGTTTAGGTACAGGAATTGACCTAAATAACTTTAAATGACAGATAATTGATTGTATAAGGAGTAATATAGGCATATGAAGTTTGCCCGTTACCAAGTAGCCTTATTCCCATTCTGAGGTATTAGCTGTATGTTACTGTAAAGCTTCATTAAAATTAATTCAGATGTTTTTAGATGAAAGTGTAACTAATCTTCATATATCCAATAGACATACACGTTTATAATAGTAGATTTTCAAAAAAAATCCTAATTAATAATACAATAAAATTTATCTATCACGTCTTACCACCGAAGGGGTGGCAGAGGCATATTATATGCCCACTTTTCACCATGTTTATTCCTGTCCCACGTAATAGGTGGCGAGCCCATTACCGTGTTTAAATAGACAGACGCAGGTTGTGGCTACCTGCTGTTGAAACTTTTCAAGCCGCCTATAAGGCTTTCAACTTGACTTAACGACTGCCATGTTACTGGCAACCGGGACCAACGGCTTAACGTGCCTTCCGAAGCACGAAAACACTCACAAATGTAAATGCCACAAAGTGGTCACCCATCTGAAGACCAGCAATAGTAAAAGATACGTAACTCAGTGATCTTTACAGAACGATGTGTCCGCGGGGCCACGAGCGCTTCTTTAATAATATAATTACTCTCACTAATTATTAATAAATAAATACTATTCCTTAGATAGTTCTAAATTCTTTGGCATTTTATATTTCATAAATGTAAGCAATTTAAAGATTGTCTTTTAATAGTAACATAGTAGTTAACTAAGAAGCTTAGTCAGAGACTACTAAAAGCCAAAATCGAACATAGCCAGACTTATAATATACGGATATACGGAGAGTGCTACAGCAGTTTCTCAAAATTAATAGTATCAAAGGGTATACGGATAGATATTCTAATGTTCACATAGCTAATAGGATTACCTGTTTCATTATTATCGTTCTCCTTTATTAGTCTGACGGGATAAACTCGTGATATTCTAAGGTTTAATCTCCATCTGCTTTATTTTAATATTCTGTTACGTGAATAGATGGAGAATAAAGTAATACAATATCTCACTTGATAATATCGTGGTTAAGTAAACTGTAGTTTTGAAAATATGAGTTTAAGGGACAGAAACACAAGGTATGCGTTACCTTCTCTGAGTAATTATGTATGGTAAACTTGCTTTTGTATAACATTTAGGCCACAGTTTGACACATATATAGGTATGTAATCGCACTTGTGTTTTCAAAGGGTCAATCTGTCTATTCGCGATAATCTCAATAACTACTGCACCGATTGTTATGCTATTTACACAAATGGATAGAGGTTCTTAAAGTTTTTGTATTACATAATTTTTTTTGTATCGATATTTGCTGTAGGTGTCGGTTAACAAATAAGCCGCATGGGAGCTTTCAACGAAAATTCTGCCTAAACCTTTTACATGTCTTATATAGATCTGCAGAAAGCTTCCGCAATGGCTTGATGTCTATCTCTTAAAGACAATTATGTCCTAACTTAGTACAACACTGTGGGGAACGGGTACGGGAAAACTTCACTATGCGAACAAAGCTGCGGGCATAAGCTACTATTATAAAAAATAATAAACGAGCTAAAAAAAAATCATATAAATTAACTACAAGGGTAATTTCTTTATTATCTACATACATAATTCTAAAAAAACAACATCGATTGCGATGTCAAGTCACGCATTGCTGCCGCGTGGGCCAAATGGCGGGAGATGACCGGTGTCATTTGTGACCCTAAAATGCCGATCCGGTTGAAGGGACAGGTCTACAAAACCATTATTAGACCTGTCCTTTTACATGGCAGTGAGACGTGGCCGATATTGGAGCGACACAAGCAGGAGCTGCGTGTCACGGAAATGAAGATGCTGCGGTGGATGTGTGGAGTCACGCGGATGGACCGCGTGAGGAACTCTCGCATCCGCGGCAGCCTTCACGTCCGTGCATTGCAGACAAGTTGCAAGAGTGTCGCCTTCGTTGGTATGGTCACGTCTTGCGGCAACCGCCGGGCTACGTAGGTAACAAATGTCTGGCCATGTCAGCCCCGCCGGGTCCCGGTAAGAGGGGAAGACCCAAGAAGTGCTGGCTTGACGTCGTAAGGGATGACATGCGTGCCTATGGTCTCACCACAGGGGATGTCGACGACCGTGCGAAGTGGAGGAGAAAATGTAGGAAAGCGGACCCCGGGCGTCGCGAGACGCAACTGGGACAGACGCTCGGATGATGATGACATAATTCTAAAAAAAATAAAAAAACTACGATTTTAGTGTTGTGTCTTCTCAATTTAAAAAACTTCTCTAAAACCGATACCTGAATTTTAAAACAGTTATCTTTAAAAATAGAAGACAAGTACTTTTATAAAGGTTCAAAGAAGTTTAGATACCGGAAACCATTTACGTGACGACCTCTTTTGATCCGGTATATCAAGGGTGTCCTGGGTTGAATATTTTACAGGTTAAAGTGCGGGACAGTTTGCTAATCCCTATTGATAGAGTGCCCGCCTGTTAGGGGAAAACTAAATACTGAAGAAGATTGCTTTGTTAACTTAACTGTTACTTTTATAGTCTTTTTATATGTATTGTTTTAGCGTAATGTCCTAATCAGATTACAGTCCACTGGTGGACATAGGCCTCTCCCAATTTGATTTTGGAAGGGTTATTGACCTTGCTGGTTAACCGGGTTTAGTTTGTTTCGAGTTTTCCATTTCTAGGCGCCACAGTGACTTCCATTTGTCAGCCCTAATGTTATTAGTAGAATCTCTTTGTTATCAGTCTAGCATATCTGATAATGTTGTCAAAATAGGACAGATCAAGAATTCAATGTCACTAGCCATCTACTAGAAACACCAAGCGCGTAAGAGGGAGTCATTTCTTTTTTAATTTTCGGTTAGGTCTGATAGGAACTTTATTCCAAGTACACTTAGGTCCGTATTCCCGAATGTTTATCAACGCTCAAGAAACACTTGAGAGTAGATTTTATATGGCAAAATCTAGTCTCAAGCGTCGATCGAGTAGATTGTGAAATGAACTCCCTGTCTACAGTGTGGGGTTCTTCCAAGGTTTTTATTAGGCCTAATAAATGGTTAATATATCTCATTGATTCTATTAAAATGTATCTCTTTCGGGTTTCCACTTCGGCAAATATCTTTTCCACGTTTGGTACTTAACATAGTTTCGTAGCAGTTTATGACAAGTTTAGTAATATAATCATAATGGTAATTTACATACAAGGTTAGTAATATAATCATAATGGTTACTAAAACTACACAATGTAAAAATTAAAATAGTTAAGTTTTAGAATTCAACTGTAATGTTTTTTAAGCAATTGTATTTCAGCTTGAACAAATTTTAAAGTACATCTCACTCCGTATTCCCAGGGTGCACATTCACTTTTATATGGAACAAAAGAAACAAAAAGTACGCTAAAAAGTTGTCACATTTTATAAACAGCTGTAAGGAAATTACACAGAAACCTACATTCACACAGGAATTGTAAACGACATTTCTTTCCCTATTTCCTTTAAAATTTACAGTACGCTTTTACAAGATAACCTTTGGATCCGCAATTGAAAAGCATTGAACTATTAACATTTTTACAAAAACGAGAATGAACTTTTTTTAATGGTATGCCTTCGTTTTAAAAAACACTAACCGTTTTACAATCCCCTTTTCATTGTTTCAATGTTGAATTTGAATTTAAAGCACCCAACGTTTCACTCACACACTTTGGTTCTTACTATTTTGATGATTGGATATATTTTTGAAAATTGATCATTGCGTTATGTATATTTCACCATGGCTGATCCTCAGATGGGTAACCATTTTTATAAGCGGTTCCGTACTTTAGAAGGCACGGTAAGTCGTTGGTTCCGGCTGCCAGTAACATGGTCGTCGTTAAGCCAAGTTGAAGGCCTTATGGTAGGCCACAACCTGCGCCTGTCCATTGCAACACGGCAATGGACACATCCACTGGTTAATATATAATGCGATTTACTTTCACTTACACTTTCTTGGGTATCCCGTTAATTTATCGTAATACTGTCACATATAAAAAAACCGCAACCAAATCGGTTCACCCGTTTAAATGCTACGTGTCACAGACATACATACACACACACACACATAGAGAGAGAGAGAAACTCGCTACTTATAAGACCATGATATACAACGGTAACGCAAAGTCATATACAAAAGTTTTTTATTCCCACTCATACAACTGACTGTACATTTAACGTGAGCGATAATTCAAAACAAAGATTAACGCAGTCGTAAACGCATGCAGAAAGCAATGTAAGATGACAATGAAACTGGAATTTTGGCGAGTAAAAGTGGGTGAGACAAAGCTTGTGGAAATCGCATTACGCATCTTAAGTTCCAAGTTTTCACCCTTTCACGCATAATTCACTCATTATGCGGTAAGTCTGTAGTTTATGTATCATATTTGGTAGTGTGTGTATTTGAAAAATATTCTAAAATTTAAATTATTAATTTTCATAGACTCTAAAGTGAATTTTAATAAACATAATTTTTTTTATTGCCTTTTTTAATTTTATTTTGGATTGTATTATTTTATTTATCCAGCACGCCTTATCCCCGAACGGGTAGCATTATATGCCCACTTTTCACCGTGTGTATTTTGGAATTTAGCTTAATTAGTGTAATGTTATATGTTATGTTATTTCATAGTGTATCTGGACAGTTGCCTGCAGAAGTTGAAAGATTGTGATATGGGTGTGAATTTGGGTGACTTTTCAGTAGACTGTCTGCTGTACGCTGATAATGCGGTGCTCATGGCCTCATCAGAAGCCGACCTTCAGGCATTAGTCACTAATATGAAAGAGGAGTGTGAAAGTAAGGGTCTTCGCTTGAATGCAAGTAAGACTAAGGTTCTAGTATTTGAAAGAGATGACGTAAGAACTAAATGCGAGATTAGGGTAAACCAGGAACGTCTAGAGAAAGTGAATGAAATTGTGTTTTAGGGAGTATGTTTAGCGAGGATGGAAGATGTGATTCGGATGTAGAACGGCGAGTAGCTGCCGGAAACAGAGTTAACAGTGCTTTGTCCCAATTGGTAAAGCGACAAAGCATCGTAAAAGAAGCACGACTGGCGATTCATAACGCAGTGCTAGTGCCAACTTTGCTTTACGGTAGTGAAAGCTGGGTATGTCAGCAGATGCGTGAAAGTAAATTGAATACTGTGGAGATGCGATCACTTCGAAAATTGTGCGGCGTTACCTTGGCCGACCGAATACGTAACGAAGTGATACGCATTATGGCAGGTTTGAATGAAAGTGTCAGCGTTAAGCTGGAAAAGGACGTGCCCCGTTGGTTTGGACACGTCCAACGACTGAGTGAGGAACGATTGACGAAGAATATATATTGTGCGAAAGCAGAGGGTAGAAGAAGTCAGGGTAGGCCGAGACTTACATATGAAGACCACGTGAGCAGATTGCTCATAAACGGAAAGGTCAAAAGTACTCGGATACCCAGACGTGCATGTATGAAGCGATTGATGAATCTTGAAGAAGCGAAAGAAGTATGCATGGATCTCGAAGCCTGGCGATCTGTCCTCTCTGACTACCCCGTCAGGGATACAGCGTGAAGATAGTTAAGTTTTTTTTTGCGTGTAATGTTTTTTTTAACTATTATCACGCTGTATTATATATGGGTAGTCACAGGACAGACCGCTAGGCTTCGCGATCCATGCATACTTCGCATACGCTTCATATATACACGTCCGAGTACTTTTGACCTTTCCTTTCCTTTTGAGTACTTTTAGGTAATCTGCTCACGTAGTCCCCATATATAAGTCTCGGCCTACCCTGACAAGTGTTATATTTTAATTGCCTTCCTAAATATAAAAGTATAGCAGAGGTAAAAAAGACCGGGTAAGAGACAGTCGAACTCGGCCACCAAAGGTTTCGTACAAATTAGTAAGTAAGTACTTTAATGAAGTGTAAATCTTGGAAAATTAATAGCAAAACAATTTTTTTAACAACTATTGTTTCTGCTTATTTTGTGAAAGATTAACAATGCTACACTTTAGAAATTAGTGGTTCTACTTGTTATTAGGAATGTAACGATTTTTGGAACGAAGTTCCTTACGGCAGGCTTGGAGGAGATAGGGATTTTGTTGGATTTTGCTGCGCGACCGAACTGAAAAAAATGTGATAGTAAAACCGTAAGAATAAAACCGTAAGAAAAAGTCCGTGGAATAAAAGCGTTAAATGAGACGTGCGCAGGCGCGACAGTCGTTTGTTTTGCAAATTGTGTCGATTTTCAAACTGTCTATTTACGTCAGTGAAGTGAACACTAATTAGGGAATTGCAGTTACGTAGCTGTGTGGTTAAGGAGGTATGTTGCTCGGCTGAGACGCAAGAGGCCCGAGTTCGAAACCTAGTGTAAACGGTGGCTTTTTGTATGATTATTGGTGTTTTTTTTTTCTACATTAGTTTTTCGAAAGTTCGAGCTTCGTTCCTACCTGGTGTCCCACGACACCACATTTTTTTTTTTTATTAAATTTCTGTCAAGGAACTGTAAGGAACTGTGTGTGTATGTAACCATTGCTTAAATCATCAGAAAAATTATAATAGAGGAACGATGTTGCATTGACGTTATAATAAATGAATCAATGACCAAGTAAGATTATTTTTATCAAAGAAAATTATCGTAAACGAACATGACATAATAAGAATGACGAAATTATGAAGATACGAGTAAGTATACTTTGATTAAACGATAAAAGTCCCAGAATATCCTTTCACATTTGTGTAGTTGACTTAAAAATATAATTTGTTTAATTTTTATGGGTTTTCGATTCTACTAATCAACTTTTATTTTTTTGGTAATTTTTCTAATGTTTAATAAGAAAAAAGTTACATTGTAACGACATTCAGTTAATTAGAACAGAAATTGTTAATTTTTCTTAGCATTTTATACTGGTGAAAGTAAATTGTTATATTGTCTTCTTTGGTCATTTTAACAATACATATAATAATCGTAGATAATTGAAAAAAAAAAGCTAGTATGGCGTTCAAATAAAAAATAATATGACCGCCCTTATAATGTTACGTTAGTAAATTTTGATAAAGTAGAATAGAACAAAATAAACTTTATTAAATTGATAAATATTAATTTTTAAATCTTAAAGTTATTGCACATCAATAGAAAAATAAATCATACAAATGGCAAATATTTTTTTATATGTACAGGGGGTGGCCCTAATATATCGAATGATATGATACATGAGGGATAGTATGATCTAGATAGCTAGATCATACTATAGATATATTTAATTATAATTATGACAGTGACTCCTCCCACTTATAAATTTACGTTACATGATTTCTTCATAACCCTATTCTCACTAAATTATAATATCCAATGATATATGTAAATTATGAACATAAAAAGCGTCAAAACCAGGATGATATTTACATTAATTTATCTACATACGGTATTTGGTTTAAGGAAAAATGTCCTCATTTATATTTATAGGCAGTGTGCTTCATAAAACAGCGAGATATGAATATTTGTTTAAATTTATTCATTATCTTCAAACATACAGAACTGTGTTTACTTCCAAAACCTACGCAACCCTATTACAGTAATCTGTAATATGGTTTTAGGGAAGAATTTTTTGTAGCTACGTAGGAAATGGCTTATGCTTCAAGAATTTGGGAATACACAAATGCGTAAATAAGTTGTTCTTTTGATATTCTGACACGATACCTACCTAAATATTTTTCATAACATCATTTAACCCACAAGAATGAAAGTTTTTTTAATACATTTGAGTATAAAAGTTAGAAATAATCAATCTGTCGCTTAGGACTAATGGAAAACTGATTAATGGATCTAAGCTCATATAAAATGAAATCATTTTATAACAATGACTCGTGAATCAATACTTCATCTTTCTTGTTTTTATTTTCTGATTACGGAATCATAATTATTATCATCATACACCCAATTGATGAGTAGCTTACGGGTAGGGTTATTAGTAATTTAATTTCGGTACTAGTTATGTGGTAGTATACCTAATTACCAAAACTTCGACCTATAAACCCCTAATGTCAAAACTAATACCGTTTTTTTACGTGTGTAAATCCTCATGGATGCTATGCCGGACTCTTACCGACTAAAACTACACGGTGCCCTTTCATTTGTCTATGGCCAGGAGTACCGGGTAAGCCCTAAGGAGGATAGCCCCAGGGCTCCCAGCAGACATTATCCGCCAACACGGTATCGTCTTCGGTTTCGGTTGTTAACCCGCTTCTTTGGAGGTCCGGGTGTAATCCCGCATCTTTGGGGAGGATTCCGGTGCTGCCTTACTTTCTAGAAGGGTGAAAGGCGTACGCGTAGTTGCCAGGGCTACGACTGCTGATGCTATTTGTTAAAAATATAAGTTGTTATATTAGTATAAGTTCTGACAGAAAAAACATAGATTCGGTCACTGTTATATAAGACATGAAGTCTCTAATATTGCATTGCATAATTCTATTTTCTCTTTGTAATCTTTCTATGCAAGTAATTCATTTCTTATTATCTAAACAAATGCATCAATTTTTCCCCCTTTAAATAACAAACTGTAGCTAATTCACAGAAACTGAATAATCTACACTAACCAATCATGATTTACGTGTGCTACCAAGCCACGAGAATAATAAATAGTAAAAGTATCGAAGCGTAACCCAGAACGCTAAACCCATTTGGGATCGATATCCATACATATAGTAGAGTACACTTCAAAAGTGATAAGTTCTGCGTACTGACAAAATTGATTTATGTTTTCAGAGACATACAGGGTCATTTGTAAAACACTTACAAACTCACAACCTTTGCTACTCCTAGGAGTAGCAAAGGTCAAAGCTAACAACGTTAGTTCTATGACTTTTGACAATTCGTTACGAAGCGAGTACTATCATACATTGAAATCATACATAGAACCGTCGTGCTGCCGCATATGTTGGTTAGGTTAGATACTTCATGGCTTCATGAAGATGGACACAAGCTTTAGAAAAAGGTCAATGTCAAAGGAGCTAGCGCCAGTCCGAGCAATGTGTTTTCCTGGAGTAAAGTACTAAAATTTTACCAGTTCATTAAAATTAAGCTTATTAAAAAGGAAAAAAACATCATTGTACATTTTTATATGAAGTTAACTACCCTGTTCTAGCAGATGCTTTAAAATGACCCTGTATACAAGTGCTGAGTGACAAACGATACTATAGTACAAAACGGGTGTAGAAGGTAAAACGACAGCTGTATCCAACATTGACAACATTCAAATGTTAATTTACTGTTACCACCAACAAGGTATCCCAGCGGAGATAAGGTGCAATCACAAATTTTCGACTTTCGATCACAAACTACAATATTTTAGTAATTACGATACAGGGAATTCTATGGTCAAAAGTAGTAGGTAAAGTTAAAGAGTTTCTGTAAATATTAATCCAAAATACAAGACAAACCTGCATAGGTATTGCACGTTCGACGAACTGCATAGGTATGTCCTAAGTGGATGATTCCTATATGGATTGATATTTTCAGAAAATCTTTAACACATTCTCATGAAATTAGCTATGCTTATTAGATGAGCGTATTTGTGTTACTATACATAACCTCATGAAAATATATACAGCCTCTCACCTGATCTAGGGGACACAGGTCGTTGTAAATACTAAAGTGATGTGGAACTGACACAGACTGCAATGCTTTCGATTAATTTCCCCTTCCAGCATCGGATCCTGTTTAGACCGGAATAAATTGATAAAGTATCTATTACATAACTCTTTTAACGTGTTGAAATTCTAATAATGAGTAAAATTTTAACAACAGTATTGCAAAAACCATTTAATATGTTCTAAAATTAAAATATCATTATATAATTATATTATGCAAGAAAGCAATGGATTTAAATAATTTCGAGGAGGGATTAGTTTGTTAGTCCGAGACTACCAGGACTTTAATTGGTCGTGCTAATTAGTGTCTAGCACATAGCTCGTGGCCTCGCGGTATCAGTGTTCGGTAAACGATCACTGAGGTACGCAACTTTCACTATGGCTGGTCGTCGGATGGGTGACCACTTTGTAGCATTTACATTTGCGAGCGTTTCCGTGCTTCGGAAGGCACGTTAAGCCGTTGGTCCCGGTTGCCAGTAAAATGGCAGTCGTTAAGCCTGGTTGAAGGCCTTATAGGCGGCTTAAAAAAAAATTTCAACAGCAGGTAGCCACAGCCTGCATCTGTCTATTTCAACACGGCAATGGGCTCACCACCTATTACGTGGGACAGGAATCCACACGGTGAAAAGTGGGCATATAATATGCCTCTGCCACCCCTTCGGGGATAAGGCGTGATGGATATTTATATTTATTTATTATAGCACATAAAACCTTTTAGCCTTTTTGTTACCACTTCACTAAAAAGGCAACGGGTTCAATTTTTTTTCCAATTATAACATCTAAAATAGACACATTTTATTAAATTTATTTGGCCCTTTAGACCCACCCCAGTTTCGTGCTTCGGAAGGCACATTAATCCGTTAGTCCCGGTTGCCAATAAAATGGCAGTCGTTAAGTCAAGTTGAAGGCCTTATGGGCGGCTTAAAAAAATTCAACAGCAGGTCGCCACAGCGTGCGCCTGTCCATTTCAACACGGCAATGGGCTCACCACCTGTTACGTGGGACAAAATGCATACGGTGAAATGTGTGCGCGTAATATCCCTCTGCCTACCCCTTCGGGGATAAAGGCGTGACAATATGTATGTATGTATTAATTTTACAGCTAGCAACTACCATGACATGAGCAGACACCTGTGTTATTTAGTGTGCCAATAAAATTGTAACTTTAACAATAAATCATATTATAATGACACATGGTCCAATTCTCCCAAGAAAAAAGGAAGGTTATTAGACATGCCTAGAATTTTTTTACCTTAACCATATAATCCGTGTTCTTTTCACAATGGAGAAACTAGAAAAGATTTCGCGAGGGAAATCAGCAGATTTGTGACGCAACGTAATACAATGATAACAACATATTTTGAATAAAAAGTAGGCTGCAGAGAATGCAAAATTAGTTTAAAGTGTTACTCATCATCGACCAAATACCGTTTTACTGTATTATCTATGCTTCATTAATGATCACCTTTTCATTCCGTGCTATAATAAATTATGAAGCATATATTATATTTTATAAGTCATACAATTATATAACCTGTGTGTGCGCTGCAGCACGCGTCTCGTCCTGGTTATTCCCCTTTGATGTGAGAGTTATCTAGTTTCTTGTTTCATACCTACGTCATAATTACTGTATTTACCAGATTACAGCGAAATGCATTCTGGTTTTGAATGGCATTAACGAATCAGTTACGATTCTTTATAATGATGTAAATTGTCCAACGTATTTGCATAGAATAGCAGCGATGATAATGATATTCAATCCTGGGAAATACTTATAAGGTTGTCCTTAAGACGTAATGTAATGAACAAAAACAATTTAAACTAATAAGTCTAGAATGCAAAATTTTAATGCATCTAAGACTTATCCTCAATGATGATGCTCAAGCCTCACCCGCCATCATCTCCACAGACTTGACACCAGAGTGAAACACCGCCAACTTCTATTTCGAAATACCGTTGTTCTGAAGACCGTGTAATACTTCTTCCACATTGATACATTAGCCTACGATAAATGAATTCCAAGAAAATAAAACGAGCTGGGTAAAGAGGTGTTTTTAGCGTTACGCATCACTGCAGAATAGGTATCCATTCCAACGTCGATTTCAACAAGGTATGGAAATGTGATGGAGACATATCGTATTCCCGCTTTGCCGTTACGATACTGAGTGCTCTGCGTACTTCGTTTTGTATTCGCTCTGTTACTTATTTGATGCTTTTGTGGAATAAAACAATGGTATCCATTTGGAACATTTCACATTAAGAAGATTCTGAAAATTGAGTTAGGGTTGTCAGTTACCAGATGTATTTCTATAAAGAAAGTAATACGACATTTTATTTGGTAAACTAACGTTATTGTGAAGCAACTTTGTTTTGTTTATGGTAAAATACGGTAGGTATATGTATTTTTTAGTATTTTGTACATATTGTATCGAAAAATTGCAAAAATATTTTATAATCAACACAGTAGTAGTGTGTAGGTGAACCACGTATTGACATCATTTAAAAAGCGGTTTTTGCAATATCAAAATTAAAAACAAAAAATAATATTTATAATGTATTTTTGCCATTTGACGCCATATTTTTTTTTAGTTTTGCGGATTACCAATCTATAATTACATTACACTCTGTAGCTACGCATAACTATGATGATGCTTGTTTCAAGTAAATATTACAACTACAGTCAGTGCCTTGTACTTATAGTAGTAACAAAGAGTACAAAGAAGATACCCAAGTAAAATGCCTTCGCTAAAGTTGACATAACGAAGAAATATTGAACAATAAAACCACAGAAGTAAGAACGTGGATAACAAGCAACTCGGGTTTTGCCAACATACCTTGTGTTCAAAATTCATGGTGAATAGTCCATATTTCATTTCCATCCACCATTCGAATACACAATGAGTTGACTACTATGAATACAAACTAGGCGAGAGTTTATTGCGTTAATCGTGAAAACAAGAACTTGGAGTTGCCTGTTTTATCTGGCAAATAGTTATTGGTATTAATGTTAACTTCGGTGGTTTCAGTAGACATAAACCTTGTTTAAAACGTTATATGTGTTAAATGTTCATATGATTTTTTTTTCATTTTGCAGGATTCATTTAATTGTTTTATGTAGCAAATCTTTAACTCTGGATAAATTTTTAGAGCATTTATTGTGCTAAATTTCTCATAATTTTTTACGCAAAGGTCACGGGTTCAATCCCAATTGTCTTTTTTCACTTTATTAAAAAAAACACATTAAACTCTGTAGTTGGTATAATGATACTTGCTTCAAGAAAATATTACTCTCAGTCACTTGCTTGAAAAGGCATGTTAAGCCGTCGGATCCGGTTGCTAATAAAAATGGTAGTCGTTGGACTAAGTTAAAGGTCTTATGGGCGACTTGAAAATTTTCAATAGTAGGTCGCCACAACCTGCGCCATTCTATTTCAAAACTGCAACACAACTCACCACCGGTTATGTGGGACAAAAATGCTTGCGGTGAAACGTAGGCGTATAATCATATAACTCTGTCATCACTTTGAGATAACGGCGTGAATTATAAATGAAATTAGGCATCAAGGTTGATTTAATATAACAAACAGATTTTATATATACAGAAATCGCAAACAATTATATATTTTTATATTCGCATTGCAAGTGATCTCCTATTGAAGCAAATAGACGGAAACACGTTGTGGCTAACTAGCCAGGAGCATTTGTCATTTTTAAAGTCATCCATTAGGTCAAAAAGCTTATCGCACAGTGGGAACTGGGATCAACATGGCTTAGCGGATCTTTAAGATCACGGAAACTTTCGTGAACGAGAATGTTACCAGCGATCACTTATCTCACGACTGATCGTAGTGTTCATTTATGCTTTAGGCAGAGAGCGTTGAAAGAACACTGAGCTTTAGCTTTTATGTAGATCGAGGCTTGTTATTAGCAATATATTCTTACCATAGTAGGACACTTTTCACACTGCGCCATCTAGCAAACTAAGCTAGGATCTAGACAACTGATATACATACATAAATATTACTAAATTCATACATATTATACATAGGAAACACCCAAGCTCCGAAACCAACATTGTTCCGACCCAGGAATTGAACCCGGCACCTCATGCGCGGCAGTCGCATACACAACCACCGTGCCACCGGCTTAATTTATTAGTAGTCTTTAAGACTTCTTCAATACTAAAATATTTAAATTTAGCAGACTAGTATAGACTACCCTTATTTACACATCATTTTCTATATTATTTTCTATTAAATTTTTACCGGCTCATTCAACAGTTTTCATACTCGTAATAATGAGCGTTCCATCAGATGGACCACTTTTCAAAGTAATTTAAATTTCAAGGCCGGAAATTAGAAATTTTCTCTTGCAGAGCGGTTGCTTCTACTGGTTAGTAGAAGAAAATCGAAATACAACAAATTGTCAGAATAACAACTTATCTTATTATATGATTTTTAAATTTTCTGTTGTTGTGGAGTCTCCGTATAGCATACGTGATATTTTGTAATCTCATCTCATCAGTTTAGTATCAGATAAAAGTTATAGACCTACGTAAGATAAACATCTAGGTATTCGAACGGTTTCTGCCTAAAAATCCTAGATTGAGAAAGTGAAGTTTAGCAAATTATTTTAGAACTGAGTTCTCTTTATTAAGTAATTAGTTAACTTTGCTTCAGTGTACGAAATTAATGTTTGTGTTACGATAGAATCCTTGGCAAAACAAGGTCAAAAACTAAAACACGACTACTTTAAAATCATTGTAATAAAAAAACATGCTTTTAATTTTTTAAATAAGTAACCAAAAACTTCGTTTTAATAATGTGATAATAAATGAGATTAAATTAGAAATTGTTGTAACGTTACTTAGCCCTAAACCACAAACTATTAACAAGTTTCTATTGTTACCTCATTAGTCAAAATTTGTATCATAGAAAGAATTCTAAGAAAACATACAAAAATACAAATATATAATACACAGCTAAGTCCACTACCCTTCCTGTAGGCTTTGCTGTAGTCGTGTAAAATCATCATTTTATTACATGACTCGCGTAGTTTTTGTTGGGACTAACATTAAGTTCAAAACTTGTAAAAAATGTACATTTACTTATTTATATTTTTAGACGATTTTAAAAGTTACTGTTCCACGTCACGCGCGCTGTCGAGACGAGTTAGTACAGGGTTTCGTTTAGAGTTTACCTTTTTTTAGCCATGTTAGGTGCAGATTGGGCCTTTATGTACCCTATTGTTCATTTTCTTGTATCAGACCTCGAATCGAGACTCATCACATAACAAAAATCCTATTGCTCTTTGGTTCAAGTTATGCGTTAAGAGTTAAGATGGCAGCCGTTTTTCTCGTTTAGTTTCATTCATATTCTAAGTAATAATGTAATAATAAATAATAGTTAATAAGTATTTTAATAAATAACAGTTAAAATAAATAGTTAAAAATAAATAGTATTGGTAGTTTCTACACCCAATAATTAATAATAGGTCAAAAAAAAACAGAAAATACCAAAGCAAAAATTATGTTAAGGCGGTGTAAAGCTTGAAACGTTGTAAATTCTAGCCAAGTCAACTTCTGAAATATGAGATACGAATCGGGAAACCTCCACGTTTCTTACCCCTTACGGGCCTGCTGGCGATCAGCGGAAGCGAGAGTGCTGATGCACCCTGGAGAGATGGTAAACAGGTGCAGAGCTTAACGCTGCCCCTATAAGTCGTTGCACAAATTCCCGGCAGCTGACCCCATAGCAAGAGAACATTGTGGTTTGGCAGACCTGCATTGCGGCTTGCGGTATTGCGATACTCCCAGGCTGATTGGTAGAAGCGAAATACCGAAAGTGTGTTTGCGGCAACGTTGGTTTGGAAGTATCACATCCGGCGAGATTGATCGCCTTGCCCTCGTTCACCGTCGAGGTGATAGCAGCTAGGAGGAAAATATAACGCCGTTTGGTTTGAAGACGCCGCCTCGCGGCTGTCATGCGCGAGCACGAAACTCCTGTAAAACTTTAGTAGCCGATAGTACCCCGTCCACCAATAGTCATATGGGGCCTCGTGTTACCGCTTTCCATCCCCTTGGAACGTAGTGACTTAGCTTCTGCGTTTCGATAGTGGTGAGGCGGAATAATGTGGT
Organism: Thumatha senex; assembly: GCA_948477245.1. NCBI lineage: Eukaryota > Metazoa > Arthropoda > Insecta > Lepidoptera > Erebidae > Thumatha > Thumatha senex. The sequence goes on along the minus strand of OX419732.1, from coordinate 11,347,505 downwards.
GGTTTAGTGGTTAGTACACTCCTAGAGACTGGGAGTTCTCCACAAAACCGCTCTGCTGCTCCCTGAAGCAATTTAGTCGTCACCATCATCCGAGCCTCTGTTGCAGTTGCATCTCGCGACGCCCGGGGTCCGCTTTCCTTCTTTTTGTCCTCCACTTCACACCGTCGTCAGCATCCCCTGTAGTGAGACCATTGTCGCGTATGTCATCCTTTACGACGTCAAGCCAGCACTTCTTGGGTCTTTCACTCTTACCGGAACCCGGCGGGACTGACATGGCCAGACATTTGTTGCCTACGGAGTTTGGCGGTTGTCGCAGGACGTGATAATACCAGCGAAGGCGATACATCTGCAGCTTATCTGCAATGTCATGGACGCAAAGACTGCCGCGGATGCCAGAATAGTAGTAAGTTAGTATTAATTAAGCCTAAATGCATTCCAATACGTACAAAAATGAAATTTAAAAAATCTGAACTTCTACCTAATCGAAAATAAAACTTGAACGGAATTGAAGCAAATAAGTATCAGAAGATAAATCAATGACAACGAAACAATATTTCTAAGCTTATCAATCACGCTACACTAAATAGAAAGAGGAGTGCGAAAGTGAGGGTCTTTACTTGAATGAAAGTAAAACAAATGAAAGTAAAACTAAGGTTCTAGTATTTGAAAGAGATGACGTAAGAACTAACAGCGAGATTTGGGTAAGCCAGGAACGTCTAGAGCAAGTGAATGAAATTGTGTATTTAGGGAGTAGGTATGTTTAGCGCAGACGGAAGATATGATTAGGACTTAGAACGGCAAGTAGCTGCCGGAAAAAAAGTTAACGGTGCTTTGTCCCAATTACTAAAGCGACAAAGCCTCGTAAAAGAAGTACGTTACGGTAGTGAAACCTGGTTATACCAGCAGATGCATGTAAGAAATCAGCGTTAAGATAGTAAAGGGCTCGCTCCGTTGATTTGGAAACGTCCACCGAATGAGTGAGGAACTATTGACGAAAAATATAAGCGAAAATAGAGGAAACCAGAGTCAGGGTTAGGCCGAGACTTACATACGAAGCTATGACTCACATAAGTGAGCAGATTGAGCAACCTTTGAAAAAAGCGGAAAAATTAAAAGTATTTGGATACCCATACTGAATCTGCAAGAAGTGAAAGAAGTATGCATGGCAATGTGTCCTTTCTGACTATCTCGTCGGGGATATAGTGTGAAGATAGTTTATTAGTTAGTTTTTTTATCAATCACGCCTTTATTCCCGAAGGGCTAGGCATAGGCATCTATACGCCCACATTCCATTGTATGCATTTTTGTCCCACGTAACAGGTTGTAAAGCCCATAGCCGTGTTGAAATAGACAGACGTAGGCTGTGGCTACCTGCTGTTGAAATTTTTCAAAGGCCTTCAACTCACTAACCGCTACCATAATATGTTACTGGCAACCGGGACCATCGGCGTAACATGCCTTTCGAAGCACGGTAACGCTCGTAAATGGAAATACCACAAAGTTGTCACCCATTTATAACCAAACCAGCCATGGCAAAAGTTGCTTAACGCAGTGATTGTTACGATATATAAACCAAACTCTAAAATAAATTTGAAATGTTTGCGTTTCTATGCAATCTATTTTAATACATACAGTCATGCAACCATAAGAAAGTAACTATAATTTTAAATCTGTTGTACAGGTAGAGCCGTATGCTTATTTGACAAGTGGGACAAAGAATTGTATGTATAATTTTAAACAGTATCTATCCGTTGGTTTTAATTCCTTTGGTTTATGGAACATTATACATTAGTAGCAATTGCCTCTGGCCTACCGACCTCTTGAGCTCTCCCTGGCACCTCTACCAGTTAGCAGGTGCTGTTGAAGCCAGCTTGAACCAAGAGAATGTCCCTTATGTGCAAATATATCACAGAAGTTGTAGTTAGAAACTGCGGATTTCGCAGTCGTCACCCTTCAAAAAGTTTAGCATGCTTAGATTACTATAAATCACTGATCATTTACCCATTATTGACAGAAACTTGTGCGTAATCAAAATGTTGGCTGAAATGTGTTTCACTCTCTCTCAAAATCGTCTCTGCCTTAAATTTGATAACTTCTATGTGCGTAATTGACCCATCTAAAAGTAGACCGAGGCTTGTGTTTACCTTCTCTGATCCTTTACCTATTAGAGACTGTAACTAAAATAATAGTGTTTGCTGACGTGATGCACCTACTTTGGAAATGGTTACCCATCTAAAATTAGACCGCACTTAGATAACTTAACTTTACTCATCGTGTAGTCATCAGTGAAGACAACTCGATACGAGTATGTGCATCACTGAAAATCAGTGGGCATGTGAAAAATTATGTCTTAATTAAAGCCTAACTAACAAACCAAAATACTTTGACCTGTCCTGTGTATAGCTCGTCTAGTAATAATAATAATAAATAGAAAAACTTCAACTCAATAGCCCATTTAGTAGTTAGCATATTGTACAATAGTTTAACTCCCATTGGAGGTGGTCCATTACCGTTCTTCTACATAAGGCGGGCGTGGACTATCTGCAGTGGGGGTCCCATTCCCTATTAGATTAAAAATTCTCAAAGGGCCTCTGCGTGTTGGACCTATGTCCCCATGTAAGCCTACCAAAAGTCCGGGTACTCTCAAAGGAAGTAAGATGTAGTTCAAGCTGTATTATCACTTCTGCTGAACCGATTTTGATAAAATATAGCGCAGTCTTTAAGCTGGAAAATTAACCACAATATTCTTTTAGCAGAGTTGTAATCAACCGTCTGGATTTTGCTCTAACCCCGAACAAACAAACAAACAGACACGAAGAAAAAAATCACAGTTTCGAACTCAGTTAATTAGGTCATAGGTTAATTACGAAAAGCTGGAACATGCAAGTGCATTATATAAAAAGATTGAAAAAAGAAAATTTAATTAATTTTTATTATTATTTTATTTAATCTTTTTATAGCGTACAAATAAAAAGATTGTGTTTTATAAAATAGTTTTTAATGAAATATTTTAATAACCTTTATTGTACATTCAACGTTTTAAATCAATAAAGTTATAAATAATGAAAATAACGAGCAAGTTTGATGTTTTAAGTTTGGTCATCATGAAGACGGAATGCCAAGTTCAATTTTATACTGTAATTCTGTTTATTACATGGTCATCTTTTAATTTCATTACTGGTCAAAGCATAATAAATCGTGTCCGTAGAGTAAAAATATGAAATCTTCTCAACATATTAACAGTATATAAATATTAATGAAGCTTCAGAAAAGGTTTCGAAGCTCAAGCAGATTAAACTGATGTGGCTTAGAATAAATTAATATTTTGCTATTTCCTATGAAACGATAGGTAAATATTAAACAGTAAGACAGGTTTAACATTATTAAATGTAACTTTCTTGATTAATTTTTACTTAAATAATTTGATTTGATACCAGAGATTCTTTTATGGGTCGCGGTAAGCGGTCGGAATTAAAGCTGGTTTATTTGAAAATCTGTGGACTATTTCAAGTCCGTAAGAGATAATATCTTGTAATCTGCAAATGTTTCCTTTAGTTTCATTTCGTCTTGGATTTTTTGATTTAGGAATAATTTGATTTTTTGATGACTGGCAAATTTTCAAAATATAAAGCCTCGAAATGGATTTCAGTGATGGATTAAGTTAAAAGCCTTTGTCGATTTGTTGAAAAGACTAGGTTTTTTATTTAGTTTACTTTTAACAGCCGATGATGATGGAAATTAACCTGAAATTGCTGCATAATAAGAATTTTTGTTCTTATTATGCAGCAATTTCATTTTCATTATATTCGATTTTGATTGCTTATATGTTAGTTGACCAGCTTGCGCAATGTTCAGTAATTGACAGTATTAGAATTCTATAAATGGTCAGTCCATTTTTGTAGTAAGGCGTTTTTTTATTTGCGAGCGGCGATTTTTTTGGTAAATTTACTAACATTCGAGTTTCAATTCTAAAATTACATTATTAACCATCATTAAGAAGGTTCCTACAAGAAATAAATATCATAAAACCATAATGTACAAACACATGAGTACACTGTAGTTGAATTTAAATTTTCTATAGTAAATATTATCCAGCCTAGAGCTCCAGTGTTAAATCGTCCTAGGCTCCAGTGAATTAAAATGAAAATTTGTTGATTGCATTGCCAGCTTATTGTACATACAATATGTGACGTATTGTATATGTTTACCCAATGCTATCATATGAAAGCTTAGTTGAATTTTTCAGGACCATAATCAAAAGTATCAATTCAAAAATAGCTCATGATTTTTTATGGTGAACAATGAATAAAGATTTTACGCACGTCTATTCAATTAGACTGCCCAAACTTTAAAGTGAGGTTTGTGTACTACCTTTAATAAAATTGAAAATAATACATTACCTATATGAAAATTAAATATTTAAAACTAGTTTTGTTCGAGGCAATAATTGCCATCGATCACGTTTTTGCTGACCCAGCGATACAATACGGCCGCACTAAGTGCGCCGCGAGCTCAGTGCATAACGGAAAGCAACCGGGTGCATTCATTTCCATCTTTTACTAGTTTTAGCAATAGCTTAGCATATCCTTTACTGTAAACTTAGCAATAAATCTTTAAAGTTACTAAAGTGCTTTTAAATTAGTAGCGTAACGAACCCCATTAGGTACCACGCAGGTCGCACTCCCTACAAGTGTTGTCAAAGATCCAAATATCAGTATAATTTAAAACTTCATTAATTTTAAACCTACGTTTTGTCTAGTCTTTAAAAACGCATGATAACCTATAGTCCTCCCCAACTCTTTTGAAATAGAATACCATGTATGTTCAAGAATAATCCATGTTATACCGAATAGAATCATATCTGTTTAAAAGTATGCAGTTACATAATATGTACATTTAATCTGTTGTTTTTAAGCTAATAGGTTTACTTGCCCCGTTGTCAGGTCAACTATACATTTTCAACGTTATTGCCTGAATTTTACGGCAAGCATTCGTTATTTTATTACTTTACGATTCGCTCGTGTTCAAATTTGTAAATACTCAGATTGTGTGACTATTGTGCTGAATATTAAATCGATTACTGTAATGATACATGGGAGAACTCAATGGAAAGTCATAAATTTTCTTTAAAACGAACTCTTATATCTTAGTACAACTTATCACGTATGTATCGCTTAGTTACTCTCGGCGTTATATCATTTATCAATTACCTTCAATTAAAACACATACTTCTCTCTCACTTAAACATTTAATATATTCACCTTACCCCTCTCTCTTACTACTTGCATACTCCGTTCCACGCTTCACCTTACAAATAATATCCCATCTATCATACATACATACAATATACATATTGTCACGCCTTTATCCCCGAAGGGGTAGGCAGAGGCATACTATACGCCCATTTTCACCGCTTGCATTTTTGTCCCACGTAACGGGTGGTGAGCCCATTGCCGTGTTGAAATGGACAGGTGCAGGCTGTAGCGACCCGCTGTTGGAACTTTTCAAGCCGCCCATATGGCCTTCAACCAGACTTAACGACTGCATTTTACTGGCAACCGGGACCAACGGCTTAACGTGCCTTCCGAAGCACGGAAATTGTAATTTAATAAAGTGTGTCAATTATAGATGTTAAATTTGGAAGAAATTTTGAACTCGTTGCCTTTTTAGTGAGGTGGTGGCAAAAAGGCTAAAAGGTCTAATGTGTTAGACACTAATTAGCACGACCAATTAAAGTCCTGCTAGTCTCGGACTGTATATATATCATACATGTAAACGTTTTGTTAATATTTTTGATGATATAAATTAACTCAATATAATGATTAACTTAATTAATTGTAGTGCGTATTTCATTGTTACATATTTAAAAATGTTAGCCTCATTAGCTTAGTGTTCTGTCAACAATCTTAAGCATCTTACGCTACATTCGGTCGGCCAAGGTTGGTAGCATTTCCATTTACGAAACTTTCCAAGTTTCAGAAGGCCCGTTAAACCGTTTCTTTTAGGGAAATCGGTGTGATTGGCAATAACACGGAACAATGACAATAAATATAAAATCGTACAAACATGTGTGTTTAATTATAAACTTTATGCATAGATTTAAATATATGTATTTAAAAATTATTTTTAATTTTTACAGTAAATAGTATAAATGTTATTTTTTCTAGATACATTTGATCGCATTTAAGGCCTTTACTGTAGAAAGGGTATAAAAAAATACTAAAACACTTGAAGTGTTTTAGTATTTTTTACACAATATTTTGTACACAATCAATAATGTTCGTGCTTTCATTATAAGAAGAAGGTATTTAATATGATTTATAACACTTCCTGCCCATAATAATTACTTTAAGTTGAATACCATGTTCCTGATTTTAGTGATCAAACTTCAAAGCAATTTTCCACACAACGACCTTTTAAAAAATGGCGCGCCATTAGCCTTAATTTTCGTGAACGCCTATTTATCTAGTAAAAGCCTTATATTTTATTACGTCTTCTTTAAGTAATTGTAGACCAACGACAATTTTATACAAAGGAGATTTTTTGACTCTCTCCCTAGAGGAAATATGTTTACAAAATCTTACTTAAAATTTTAAATAAAAGGTTACCTAATCATTGCCATTTTACGTGGCAGAGCTTTGGTAACAATCTTCTGGGTACACTTAAACACGAGGACTGCGATAAGGACAAATTGTATGACGCATATTAGTTTTGTGGTATTTGGTTAAATTTATTTATTAACTACAGTCTTAGTTTAGCCACTAGTAATTAATGTTCGATTGCGTAGATTTTGTAAGCGGATAATAGGATTCATATAATTTTGGTTCATGGTTTATTCTGAATGACGTTCAATTTTCCAAGTTCCCATAGTAGCGATTTTTGACAACGGAAATGAATGACACAGTCCTACTGTGTGCGGTATTCCCGAACTTAAATACCGCAGGCTGAGCAGCGGTTAAGGCAAAAATTAGAAATTTAAAAATCAATCCAGTAAGGGTATCTTTTTAAATGTGTCTCGGTCTGTCTGCCTGTGTTTTCTGGCAAATCCCAGTAATAGCTGGATCGATTTTAACAGGACTTTCACTGGCAGATAACTGATGTTATTAGGAGTAACTTGGCTTACATTTCATATATTTTATTTTGGTGACCTTCTGCTACTTATTCGCACTATCACTGAAACTAAGGGAATAAATTCACAATACATACCTCAGAGTAAAATTTAATTACACTTTTGTCCGTTAATTACGTTCATAAGACCAAGGTCAAAATATTAATACCCGTCATAGAACTTTTGTTCACTGCCTCGGTGTCGCAGTAGGAGTGTATGCGACAGCCGCGACTGAGGTCCCGGGTCGAAAGAAATATTTGTGTGATCCACAAATATTTGTTTCGGAGTTTGGGTGTTTCCCATGTATAATATGTAGTGATATTTTTTAGTTCGTTAGTATTCAGTGAACTGATAAACATACTTATATATTAGAAATAAATAAGTATGATTATCAGTCTTCTAAATTCCATAACGCAAGCTTATATTAGCTTACTTTGTGTTAGACGGCACTGTGCGAAAAAAATTGTCCCACAAAAAAAAAGTCCCACAATATAAATCTAAATGTTAGAAACTATGTGAGCTTGATACTAGATTTGATTGTGTGCCAATATTGCTTACGCATTAAATCTACATTTATTACCCAATGTCTTATATATGCTCATTTTCCAACGATATTTATTCTTCTGAAGCATGCTTGTCATTGTTATTGCATGAGTCTCAACCATCGCCGGGTGATTGATGAGGCGCTCAGAGCGCCACCGTCAATGGCGACATAAAAATCGCTGTAATCCTCGCCCAATTGCTTGATTATGGCTGTTAATCTCTCACCAAGATGGCAGCTATAAAGATCCGGGCCAAGCATTTTATAGCTACAATTTTATTTTGCCTACAAAACTGTAAGTAGGTACACATTTTGTGCGACCACTTAACAAAATTAAAACAGTGTAGTAAATTCAGTCAATAGATTTTACTTTCTGTTTTAAGAGTCCATTTCATGATTCAATGAAGAGAAAGTAATATCTTTGAATTGTACTTTAGCTAGTTTTTTATTATTATTGCTATCATGTCAGGTGGCGTCACCATCTTCCGCTTTGCCAAGAGTTGTAAAGGCTACAGTTATTGATATTATGTTTTTTACACTCAACAGTAATGAGAGTGAAAAAAAAACAAAGAAAGGGTTAAGTGATACAGCAGTTTCAAAAAGCCAAGTTATAGAGGTTCACTAAGGAATATATTCAGACAATTGTTATTTCATTCCTCTGAACCAGATATTTGCAGGTTACAATATTACGGTACTAATATTGTAACCTGCAAATATCCGTTGCGTTACTTTAAAAGATTCATCAGATGTATTTATCTGCATATATTTTGGGCGTGTGTAAATTATACGAGTACCTCTACTTTTTTACGAGTAGAATCCCCTTTTGTACTTACGCCGCCAGATCTAACGGCTATGAACATTTACCACACTTATACCACATGGTATTTCTTCACAGGTGTATTTAGCTAAGGTATATTCTTAAAAGAAAGTCCCCGGTACTCTGATTATACCAGTCTTTATCTAACCCTTTAAGGAAATAGGTGAAATTGTATGGACATGTAGAAGCAAAAGGTGATTATGTATGTCCCGTTCCACGTTAGTGCTTAAAACACTGAAACAATTTTGAAAATATAAACAAGGTGGCTATAGAAGAAGTTAGTTATCTGCGGGTTAGAGCAAACAGCAAATAATGCATGTATAAAGGGATATATTGTTAAAATTAACCATGTTTCATATCACATACAAAGCTTTGATTACAATCATTCCAAAAATGTTCCTAAATGTTCCTAGATTGTTCTTGTCATTGCTTTGTTTATTGTTATACTTTTTAGAATTCTATAGGTTCATGGGTCTATGATCGATCACCAACCGCCTGATTCGTCAAATCTGATAGTTAGTTGTGTGTATCAAACTTTAGTTGGTACCTCGTAAAGCTGTTATAATGCAACCAGCAAAACAATTATTCTTAGTTACAAATGATTAGTTCTTTTATTTGTAAAAGAACTGTTCATTGTAATCAATACTAAGTAGTTTAATAATAAAGTAGTTTAATACTTTTTACTGTGATTTGAATGTCATTTTCCGTCAACGTTCAGCAAAGTATAAAAGCGGAGCTAGTATTATCTTATATTTTATATGTGTGAATACTGAGGGACCATACTCGTATTGCGCAAAATTAAAGTAGTATGTTTTAGTAGTAAATTTGAGTGATTAATAAGTAATTTTAAAAAGTATTGGATTTCATTGATTGTATGTATAAGTCATAACAATATACCTATCCCACGCTTTTTTCCAACACAACCATGTATTTTGACTTAACCAATACCTAAATGTCCTTACTTTATGTCGAAAAGTAACGAAATGAAGTCACTTATGAGAAAAGCCAATGTCGGTTCGAGAAAGCGCACACATTACATGAACGACATCTTACCCAGTGAAATAAAAGAGGCAATAATAATAACTACGATATCCTGAAAGGGTAGATCGTGTTTGCTTAGGGCAGCAGGCTATATAACATTCATCAAACATTATGTTTAATCGCCTTGCTGATACCCTTTTGAAGTTCTCTTATAGAGAACTCGCTAAAAGATATTTTATGACTTGGAACGATAATTTATGTGTGACTAGCACTGCGTTATGAATCGCCAGTCGTGCTTCTTTTACGTCTTTTTTCTCTTTTTTCTTTGACAGAATATTTATTAATAGTCTAAAACTAAATATTTAGTTTCTTATAGCTTTGTCCTCTGACGAAAAATGCCACACATAAATTATCATTCCAAGTCATAAAATATCTTTTAGCGAGTTCTCTATAAGAGAACTTCAAAAGGGTATCAGCAAGGCGATTAAACATAATGTTTGATGAATGTTATATAGCCTGCCAACTTTGCTTTACGGTAGCGAAACCTGGGTATGTCAGCAGATGCATGAAAGTAAATTGAATGCTGTGTAGATGCGATCACTTCGAAAATTGTGCGGCGTTACTTTGGCCGACCGAATGCGTAACGAAGTGATATGCAATATGGCAGGTTTGAACGAAAGTGACAGCGTTAAGCTGGAAAAGGGCGTGCTCCGTTAGTTCGGACACGTCCAACGAAAAAGTGAGGAACGATTGACGAAGAATATATATTGTGCGAAAGTAGCGGGTAGAAGAAGTCAGGGTAGGCCGAGACTTACATATGAAGACCACGTGAGCAGATTGCTCAAAAACGGAAAGGTCAAAAGTACTCGGATACCCAGACGTGCCTGTATGAAGCGATTGATGAATCTTGAAGAAGCGAAAGAAGTATGCATGGATCGCGAAGCCTGGCGATCTGTCCTCTCAGACTTCCCCGTCAGGGATACAGCGTGAAGATAGTTAGTTAATAAATATTCTACTTTTGTTGCTTATTTTTTTTTGCGCCATCCTGATTGAAAGCAGAGACGAAGATCCGTGACTGAGGACCGCTATCCCAGTCGTTAGGGCCAGTAGGGCCCCGATAGCGACGCCCAGAAATATGTTATTTCACGCTTCTCTTAAAGGACCCAGGACTGTAACAGGAGGGAACCACGTTTGCTGGCAGAGAGTTCCATGCTTTTATAGTGTCCTATGGTATTTTTTTTTGATCCTAACATTTTTTGATGATTTATTGATAGAGTTGCAACACACTCTAATTTTAAACATTATTTGTGAAAATAATAAACATTATTTGGCAAGCACTGTTAAAAACTTGAGGCAATGATTCCATTTCATTATATTCTACCTCGCACCGGCAATTCAAATAATTATGTGACATAATTATTTAAAACAGGTCGATAGTGTATGGCAGTCAATGTGTACATTAAAAGCACTGATACGGAATGGTACATAATTGTAAAGGCCGGAAAATAGGCAATTGCAGGTCGCGTATGAGTGAAGGCCGAGCTGTAGGCGAGGACTTCACTAATATGAGAAAGGCAATTGCCATGCCGGCAGGCATATATTTGTGCTTTTCTCAAAAAAATGCAGGGAAACAAAATATAGTTACTAAATTATACTTTTATTTGCATTCATATTAAAAGTTACACTAGCCATTTTGGGCGATTACCTACTAAAAGAAAATGTGTTTGGTTTCCCTAAAGTGGATTATACGCTGCATTGTGCTATGTGACAAACTGTCCCCGAATATTAATTATTTAGAGCATGTTGACAGAACCCTATTTCATGATTTTTTATGTCTCAATATCCAATACACACATAAAACAAAACAAAATATATGCACTTATTTTAGAAAATAATATACTTACGTAAGCGTCCGCTTCAGAAGAATGTTAAAAGAAATCCAATCAAAGAGTATCTAATTACCAGCACTATCTTTCATTTCATTTTCTCTGTCCGTAAATGCGATACTTCGCGTATGCTTTTTTTAAATAATGACATTATTTCCAATAAAGGTATTTCCATACATGTTTGTGAAAAAAATTTGTACACTAAATAGAATTTATGTAAATCGGTATAAAAAAAAATCGGTTTGACAGATGCAAACTGAATACAGAAGATTCTGATAAATTCCAAGTCTAACGTGTAGTGAGAGTAATAAGCGACTCTTTGACTGTCGCTCACTACGGTTACTTGGTAAGAAAAAAAATATTAACGCATGAAAGAGGATAATTAACAGCTGTGGGTTGTTTTTAATCAGGCGAAAATTCCTACGAATGTCATGCCGAATTTGAACCGACTAAAACTATACAGCTCAATAGTACCTGGGGTACCTATTATTATGTGTGTTGTATATGATCATAAAAATATATACTGAGTCTTTATAATCTCTTCCGTGCTCATCGGTGACGTTAGTTGCTTTTCTTGCTTTCATTTTTATTATACAGTTTTAAGAAAACAATAATGCAACAAGTGGCTTTTTCAAAATAAACACAAAAATAATAAATAATTTTGATACGACATATTATGTTTCAAAATTTGCCAATAGATGGTTGCTAACTTATTGGTAACGATATATTTTCAGACCAGATAAGGAAATTTATGTTTCTGACAAAGTAAAGGTCTCGGAGCAGAACAATACTTGAAAAGTCATTTAATTTATTTAGTTACTTTATATTTGTAGTTATTTAAGAAACAATTTATACAATTATTCTATAATAATATTGTAGAATATTTTTTTAATCTTAAAAAGACAAAAAAAACGAATTAAATTAATGTTTTCAAAATATTTGCCGAAATTTAAGAACTTCTAAAATAATTTGATATCTATAAAGAAGCTCAGTTTATCGATGGTAAAAGTTATCAGGAAATTAATCTTTATGTTTTTTATCTACCGGTGGAGTTTCTAACCTTTTAGAAGGATTTACGAAACCGAGAAGGATAATAGCAGCTTTCGATGGTTGTTTGTTTATTAAAGTGCTTATTATAGATTGAAAACAAATATATAAATAATATAGTGTTAAAGTTTTATGTTAAAGTGCGTATACATAACCGCGCGCATCATAAAAAGTTTAATATACCTAGTACTAAGATGTACTGTTTCAACCTAATAATGCTCCATTTGTAAAGCGTTCTCTGCTCATACAAAAACCGCAGTGGTATAAGTGAGTAGCATGTTATGTACATTACTTAAGTTTAGTTATTTTGATCAATAAAAAAATGTACATTTACATATTTTGAAATCAACGGCCAGTTAAGTCGTTAAGCCCAGTTGAAAGCCTTATGGGCCTTGGGCTTGAAAAATATCAATAGCAGGTCGCCACAACCTGCGCCTGTGCATTTCAACACAGCAATGGACTCACCACCCCGTACGTGGGACAAAAGAGCATACGGTGAAATGTGCAGGGCGTGACAATATGACTATGAAATCAACGGACACAATTTTGGGGTACTCGTAGCCCCACTAAATTAGTAATCTATAAACTATCACTGCGTTGAGCAGCATCTATTCAGCTGCGACCGTTTTGTGGCACCTCCATTTTATGAAGCGGTTCCGTGCTCCAGAAGGTACGTTAAGCTGTTGGTCGCAGTCGTTAAGCCAAGTACATTTTAACAAGACAATGAACTCACGGACAAAAACCGCATACGGTGAAATATGGGCATATAAGTATGCCTGCTCTTATAAAGATAAAGGCGTGACTGACAGTAAGTAAGTAATTTTTCAACTGGTTTCAAAATATATTCATAAATTATAGTAATATTATAGGTAAATTAGAAAACATTTGTTGGCTTCATTTGGGATAGATTGCTGTAAACGATCACAGAGTTACGCAAGTTTCACTATGGCTGGTCCTCGGATGGGTGACCACTTTGTGGCATTAACATTTGCAAGCATTTCCGTGCTTCGGAAGGCATGTTATGCCATTGGTCCCGTTTGCCAGTAACATGGCAGTTGTTAAGACCAGTTGAAGCCATATTTAAAAAAAAATCAACAGCAGGTCGCCACAACCTGCACCTGTCCATTTCAACACGGCAATGGGCTGTTAAGTAGGACAAAAATGCATACCGTGAAATGTGGGCGCAGAGTATGCCACTGCCTACCCCTTAGGGGATAAAGGCGTGATATGTATGTAGAATATTTACTTGTATTTATATTTATTACATCGAAAAACCGATCCAATGTCATTAAGAATTCAGACAAATCTGATCTGACCATTTTCGTTACAGTTGCGTATTTCAGTCGGAAGATCATTGTCTTGATTGATAGTTTCTCGCTCACAACACTCGTCTCATCCATTTGGCACAAATCCTTATGGCTAACAGTGTTGTTTTTTCCTTATCACATCGTAAAGTCAGAAAGTCCTTGCTGTATAATGTATTTCTCGTTATTGTTTTTATTTAATACTAGCTGACGCCTGCGGCTTCGCCCGCGCGAGTAGTTTTCCCGTTCCCGTTTCCCAAAGGAACTTGTTCCCGGGTTAAAAAGTAGCCCATGTGTTATTCTGATGTATAAGCTATATAGTAGAGTTTCATTAAAATCCATTCAGTAGTTTTCACGTGAAAGAGTAACAAACATCCATCCACACTTTCACATTTATAATATTAATAAGATTTTTAGATTATGTATATGTTTTTCAAACACCTAAGTAACTTACATTTCTTATAAACATTAGGGTAATAGTATCTGTGAACAATGTTTCGTATTTTTTACCAAAAGGTAATACTGTTCCAGTGACTTGTTCAAAGGGACGGACTACTCACAGCCGTATTACAATTATTCAAGAGGTATAAAAATAAAATAATACTACAAAATATACAGATAAATGTTGTGGGACATTTCACACAATACAGAAACAGATATACATATTTGACGGCAGGTTTGAGCCCTTCACCAAAATTTAGTTTTATTATATTGATTGTGGTCGACAAACGATCCGTTAAGCATCCGATTTTGAGATGGATGTCATTTGTGTCAATTACGCTTACGAGCACGTCTGTGCTATGGAAGTTATCTTAAGCCGTTGATCCCGGTTGCCAGGAACATGGTATTCGTTTAAACATGAAGACCTGATAGAAGGCTTGAAAACAACAAGCAGCACACACACAGACTCTGTCTTTTTTAACACAGCAATAGCTCGGTAGCGCAAAGTAACCTCTTGTTTTGTCGTCGTCCAGTCCATATACTACTGTAACCACGTCCGTTTAGGAGAGCCGTATGCTTATACTGTTACCTGAATAGATACTCTGTGTAAGTTAATAAGATAATTTTGTTGTGAGAAACATGCATTTAAACTATAATAAATAAACCCTAATGACTTGGTAATAATGGACTCAAATTAAAAATCAAATGAATTGCGGCGACATTTTCGAGGCGCCATTATTGAAAGGTTTGCTTGCCTCGAAATGGACAGTAATTGTAACCAGCCATTCTTGGGGGTAATGTAATTTTCTGAATCAGTCAACTCTTATGCCATTTAATACTTTCAAAAGTTCTTTTAAAAAGATGATTTTGACGAATTGAGAATTATTTTAATAACTAACTAACAATCTTCACGCTGTACGTGGTAGTCAGAGAGGACAGATCGCCAGGCTTCGCGATCCATGCATACTTCTTTCGCTTCCTGCAGATTCATTAATCTCTTCATACATGTACGTCTGGGTATCCGAGTACTTTTGACTTTTCCGTTTTTGCGATCTGCTCACTTGGTCTTTAATAATAACTGACATATTTAAATGTATGAGTTGTATTTACAAGTACGTTTTCTAAAACATAAATAAATAAATATTGTGGGACACTTTTCACACAGCGCCATCTAGCCCAAAGTAAGCTAATATTAGCTTGTGTTATGGGATCTAGTTAACTGATAAACATACTTATATATTTCTAAATACATACATATTATAGATAAATAACACCCAGACACAGAATAAACCATCGTGCTCATCACACAAAGTTTTATCCTGGATGGGAATCGAACCCACGACCTCTTGCGTAGCAGTCGGATGCACTCCCACCGCGCCACAGAGACAGTCGTAAACATACTAAACCATAGACGTATATTGGTATAATATTTACTTTTAAGAGAATAATAAAAACGAATATTTATACGCCATGATTACCTGGAATGAATACGAAAACGTGATCAATCTCCCATTATTACCAAGCAACATAATCTCGGATTAAATATTACACGAAAAGAAAAAATGTTTTCCTAAATGGTGCCATAATATTATACACGTCGTGTGGAGTAGACTTTGATCGATGAATGCTACGGTACTTGAACTGCTTTACAGAAATAACAGTTATAATAGACGTGTACTTTGATGATTTTAGAAGCATATGTATGTACATGCGATTTCTATTTTGTTGAATATAAGTAAGATTGTGCGTATCGAAATTTTAAAGCACATTACATAAATTGCCTGCCTATGCCAACCCTTTGGAAATAATTACGTTGATAGTTAAACTACTTAAACCTAAATATAACACAAATATCAATAACATTTCTTTTGTAACTTAATAAGTAAGTAAATATTTACTTCAACGACTTTTATATCAATTCTCTAAGTTCATTTTCAAAGGTTGGCACTCATAAACACTGAGTTGATCGGGTTATTTTCTAGCTAACCCATAAAGTTCTTGTCATAAAATTTAAGAGTCACTTCACTGGGTCCGTGCAAATAAAGGTTCTTTACTTCAAGGTTGGTTTATAAAATGTAGGACGCACCCCAATTTTATCCGGGTACCGAGTGGCCATACTCTCGATGAAAAGTCTGGCAAGTCGACTCTAGCTAACCCCCGTGGCAGTGCCTATCATATACTTCCCGTGGCACATATTTAATCCCTTCGTTTATAAATTTTACAATAATGAATGTAATTTTCCCAATTGGTTGACATTTATAATTACTGCTCCGCTGCCCTGAATAGTAACGTAATTTTATATAGACCATAGCCTTCCTCGATAAATTGGCTATCATACACAAAGGGAATTTTATAAATTCAAACAAATTTAAACTAGATTCTGATTAACAGTTAAACTAGATTCTGCATTTATAAGTTTTCGTCATATCCACAGCTGCGGTCGGCTGCATTTAAAAATGTTTTCCAGAACCACCAATATGTGCACGAGTATCTTAACTACACTGTGTCTTAACTATTTTTACATAACGACTAATCTGTCTCTTACTCGACATCTATTTTGTAGCAAGCATGATTAACTTGAACAAATATTTTTATTATATTTAGCTCGTCAAAATAACGCAGATAAACTGAAAGCCACGGCTTCGGCGGCCTTTAAGTGGATAGTTTAGCAATATGCCTCTGTATGCTCCACTCCAATATTGTAAAAAGTGAAAAAAAAATATCCTCGTATCTATGCTATCCATCTCCACTAATAATTCATTGTTTGTGGGACTGGTACATATACACATAGAGATACATGTATCGTATCAAAAAAAATATTAATAGATGAATCGTTCATCAATATTAGGCAGCTAATCGATTTAACGGAGAGAGCTGTCAACACCTCATTACTCTTAACTTTTAACATCACATGGCATTCAATGCTTATCTATATCACTAAATGGCTTTGCCCGCGTAGAAAAGTTTTCCTGTTCCCGTTTTCCACAAGAACTTGTTCCCGAGATTTAAAGTAGCCTATGTGCTATTCTGATGTATAAGCTATATTATTGTAAAGTTTCATTAAAATCCATTCAGTAATTTTTACGTGAAAGAGTAACATACATCCATACAAACTTTCGCATTTATAATATTATTAAGATAAATACAACTATAATGAGTGTGTAGTGACATACTAAACTACAGTTTTCTAATACCAAGGGTCTCCGAACTTTTCTGAAGGACGAACAAATGAGCATAGTAAAATTATAGGGGTTCCTTGTTTATTACAAAACTCTTATTTTATTTTCAAAAGATAATTTTGTTGAAATGTCACCTTTTTCTATAGTAAAGCAAGGATAAAACGCACGAAACACTACTTGGCGTTTGAAAAAAGCTAAGGAACTGGTATCATTTAATGGTCTAGATTTATAATTATCGGATTTTCAAAGGATGGATCTATAATTACACCACGCGCGATTTACCTAAACTCGTAAAATTTTTTTAAGAAAACCAATCGATAAAAATTATAAAAATCAGCAAAATCAGCCTTTCATATTTTGTCCCTGTCTGCTAAATCGTTGTTAAAATTGAACATATTTTTGGTTAAAATTGAAGACATATTTATAGATAATTCATTTACCACAATAGTTTTATTATCGATTCAAATCGAAAGTATTATTGAATTCATTTGAATTGAAGTTTGAAAGTTTAACGTCATTCGAGCGGTAGTCCCGGTTGCAACTTAACTACAATAACTTTTAAAGTACCGATGGAAATGTTTCCGAAGTCCGCTGTTTTCTTAGAGTCTCGAGTTACTGTATAAAAATACATAATATATAAATCCAAAAGGACATCGTTTTATACTATCTCGTGTTACCAAAATGAGTTTAACTACTTTTATAGCATATAGCCGAGATTGCTCTGACTGGTCCACACTGACGTCACGTCGCCGGTCGTAATTATATTTAATGGTACCGTTTATCGCCAACATTACCACGACAAACTTTGTGTTCGTGTTTTATTTGGAGTCATTATTAGATTGGTACATTTTGTAAAAACCTATCTAATATTATATAGAGGAAAGATTCGTTTGTATTCTATCTATCTATCTTTCTTCACACTGTATCCCTTACGGGGTAATCAGCAAGAACAGATCGCCAGGCTTTGCAATACATGCATACTTCTTTCGCTTCCTGCAGATTCATTAATCACTTCATACATGCACTTTATATCCGAGTACTTTTGACTTTTCAGTTTTTGAGCAATCTGCTCATGTGGACATCATTATGTAAGTCTCGGCGTACCCTGACTCCTTCTACCCTCTACTTTTGCACAATATATATTCTTTGTCAATCGTTCCTTACTCATTCGTTAGACGTGTCCAAAGATTCGTTTGTATTAAGTCAATAAATTCTGATTGATATATTTATCTCTTGATTGTACACCAGAAGTATACAATAACAGGATTGGATTATAATAATATATAATAATAATAATAATTGTTAAATTGTATCACCAATAAATTAAATATTTATTGGTAATACAATCGGCGACCTTATCGTACAAGGCAATCTTTAACAAGCAACCTTTGGATAAAGACCAAGATGAAAAAATGATTCGGTGTAGTATGGTGTACATTCGACGTAACACAAGGTACAAGAGTACTACAGCGTTTACACGTTAAAATAAATTTACATAAATACATACATACTAGGTACATATATATAAAGTATACATATATATATAAATTATACATATCTATAAAATATACAGAAACAGGTTCTCCAGAACTTATTTTGAAAATCTTATACCATAACAAAGTTTTCCATAACTAACATAGACTATGTATCAGTATAATTACTACCAATTGGGTAGCAACATGCATTATCCTATTGTTAGTCATATTATTGTAACTAATGGATCTTGCTGATAAGCTAGAAAATTCATCTATGTTAATACACGGCAATGGGCTCACCGCGTGTTACGTGGAAAAATAACGCATACTATGAATCGGCTGCTGGGAGCCCTGGGGCTATCCTCCCGAGGGCTTACCCGGGACTCCTGGCCATAGACAAATGGAAGGGCACCGTGTGGTTTTAGTCGGTAAGAGTCCAGCATAGCATCCATAAGGATTTCCGCACGTAAAAAAGAACATAAAAAAATAAAAAAAGTACTATGAATCGTGGGCGTATGGTATGCCTATACCTACCCCTTTGGGGATAAAGGTATGAAAATGTATATGTATGTAATATAAATTTTAATAAAACCGAACACTTCTTTAAGAATTCAAATACCAGGTATGACTTCCTCCACCGTGTAAAGGTGGCTTATTATTAATATGCTGTACCTATTTTTATAGCATCGTATCATTGTTGATGCATAAAACTACTTCGTATAAAATTGTAAGGTCAATTGAATTAAACTAGTCTATTATTTTCTTGAGGTAATCAAAATCTTTATATATATAATTCTGCTGTACGCGTGTATGTCACTGAACTCCTCCTAAACGGTTGGGCAGATTCGAATGATTTTTTTTATGTGTTTGGGTGGCGCCCTAGATGGTTTAGATTCCAATATCAATAAAAAAAGGCACTGAAATCGGTATACTGCAGGACAACGTGTGTCGGGTCCGCTAGTAGTATTTATTTCTTTATACTCGTAAAACTGTAAAAATACGTTGTGTTTAGTACTCGTTTGAATGAGATTACCTAACATTGTAAGTTTATTTTGACGGCACATCAAAATAATTTTTACTCGTGATCAGCATTTATATATTAGTGACTAGTTGACGCCTGCGGCTCGCACGCGTGGTGATATTTTCCCGATCCCGTTTCCCACAGGAACTGGTACAGTACAGTAACAAACATCCATACTTACAAACTTTTGCGTTTATAATATTAGTAGGATTACCGTATTGAAAACTTCATGCTTTCTATGATAATATTAATCGTATTATCTTTGACTCTTGTTTATACATTGTGTAACTACTTGTATGTCAATTTTCTAAAATCGATGGCCCAATAATTTATCATTATTAACTAGATACTTAGATGAGAAACAGCTTTGCGGCTTTCCATTTTGAAGCATTACCGTCTTCGGAAATCACTTTAAATTATTAGTCCCGGTTGTCAGTACCAGTGGCAGTCGAAGTTAGCAAGTTGTAGGCCATATAGGCGGCTTGAAAAATTTCAACAACAAATTGCCGCAACCTGTCCTTCTTTTTTTTTTTAGTTTTTGGCAGGAAAAAATGTCCCTTCCGCACTGTCTCTGTGTGTCCCCCACTCACTAAAATAACCTACCGTGTGCCTGCTCTGCGCATAAAGAGTGATTGTCGTCAGGGGCTGTGGCAAAACTTCAACGACCCACTCAACGCTAGCCCGCGGGTGGCATGCGGACTCTGTCTTGTAAGTCTATTCTGCTAACTGGGCGATGTTCTGGCACACACGGTCATCACCCCTTCGCGGGAGGCTGTTTTGCGGGTGGAGGACTAAGTTGACGGCGCGGATCAGCGAGGGGATCTGCCTCCCTGGTCTGCTCCGCCAATTCTTTCTGTGAGATTACGTCCTCGCAAAAGGCAATGACCGCTGTAAAGCAGCTGTTGCTTCGAGCCATAGAACGTAGTATGGCTCGCAGCGAGAGATCGTCTCCTATGACTGCACGAAGGTCCCGACGCTGCAACTCCCAAGCTGGGCAAGCCTCGAGAGTGTGCTGCGCCGAGGCCTCCCCGCAGCCGCAGTGGTGGCAGGCTGGACTCAGTTCTCTCCTGGCAACCGAGAACAGGTACTTTCCAAAGCATCCATGCCCGGAAAGCACCTGTGTCAGTCGGAAATTAAGGGTTTCGTGCTGCCGCCCTGACCATTCAACAATTACCGGCGGGTGTGCCTCCGGGGTACGATGACCGGCTTGTGGAACCTCCAGTCGGGACAACCACTGAGCCATGATGGCTCCTCGGGTGGCTTCGCGCCACCCTCGAACTACCTCAGGTGGAGGTCGATAACCGGTATCCACCCGGTACTGCGACGTCAGTCGATAGACCTCTGCGAGTACTTCCGCAAGTCCCAGGGGGGGGTGTTCCAGCTAGTGCACAGGATGCCTCCGATGAAACAGTGCGGTATCCGCGTATAGCCGTTATTACGCGCTGAGCCTGCCAGAGATACGGTTTGATGTGAACGGTCAGGGACTCCGCCCACACTGGTGCTCCATATAGCGCCATGGATCTTATCACCCCGGTATAGAGCCGTCGACACTCGATGCTAGGTCCATTCAAATTTGGCAGGAGCCGTCCAAGTGCGGATGCAGCACCTATAAGGCTTGGACTCAACAAGCGGAAATGCTCATCAAAGCGCCACCTGGAGTCTAAAATGAGACCCAGATACCTCATATGGGGCCTCAACCTGTCCTACCACAACCTCACCTCTTTGGAGATAAAGATAATAATTAAAAAATAACGTGAAGCATGTAAATTGTATAGTTGGATCTGGTGTCATTTGCAGTCAATTTTCGCGCTTTTAGGAATTTCTGCTATACATAATAACCAAAAAAAAGGGTTAACAGGAAAAAAACCAGGTCAAGAGTACCCATAACCGGCAATCGTGTATGAAAACACTTATGAAAGTAGGAAAAGTGAAAGTTGTATGCTAGTTCGTAGTAAGTGGAAATCCATGGTTTCTGCCTATCCCAATGGGACACAGGCGTGATGATATGTATCTATGTATATTAACCAAACATCTTATTCAACCTGTAATATAAAATACTTATACCTATTACATCCACGGTGCCTCCCTTCTGCGTGTACGCTTAGTTGCTTTTCTGGTGTCCCTCTTCTGAATAGAGGGAAGTATTATTTACTTTCTTTCTAACTCCTTCAATATATTCATCTGATTAAATTCGATGCGGGTTACAAAACATTATAACTTCTGTTATTTTTCTTATCTTTATCATTGGTATAGATCCTAGGTTACAGTAATTACAGCATGCTGATGAGAGTGAAATGGACAGGAATACACATGGTGAAAAGTGGGCACATAATATGCCTCTGCCACCCCTTCGGGGATAAGACGTGATAGAAAAAATGTATTAAAATGTTATGTACATAGATAAACACACGTAAAATATTGAACCTATAGAACATTGGAATAAATAGTAATCTATAATTATATATTTACACTACATCAAATTTGTATTTGGCTTTACGTAAATTGTCAGTTAGATTAATACGAATCAAAATAGACGTCAGTCTTGTATTACGTCGACGGAGTTTGAGATCCGGAAGTGCGGTTGCTAGTATTCTTAAAAAAAACCTGTAATTCATAAGTCTACGCATGAGTGGGCAGTGGATTTACTACATTAGTAATGACCGGTAATCGAACCCAAGCTGCAAAAATGCAAGTCTGACCCTTTAGCCTCTATATCTAGGCCACCGAAGCTTACTAATAATTTATAAAACATTTATCAATTATTAGATCATTTTGCAATATTTGTAGTTGTAAAACAAAATAATTCCATGAGTCGATGAAATATTCACTATATTTTTAGAAACCATTACGAATTGAAACCTTTTTCTGAAATAGACTCTACTGCGACAAATATTCTTCAAAATTCAATCAAATTAAGACTCAAGTACGAAAATGAGAATAATAAAAAGACTCAAGTGCGAATTGATCTAAAACAAAAACCCATTTGCTACACACTGCGGAATTCCAGAAAACAAGTTTTACCTTAAAAAGGAGTTGGGTTTATTGCAGTTATTCTGTCTGGATAAGTAAGAAGATATTTCGTTTTTTAAGTATACTACACAGTTAGAAACTTATGTAATAATTTTATACATATAAAATGTTATTATCTAATAAACATTTTTATATAAAGAAACCTATATAGGGTTTTTGTAGTGGGTGTGCTTGACAAAATCTGAAACTATAAGGAAAAGTGAAGAATTCCTACTAACAGGAGCCACAGGCAAAAAAAAACTAAAATCAGATATAAGTTCCAAGCCAGACTCGTCCAAAAGTGGTGACTAATAAATGAATTCATACGAAGAGAAGCAAAGCTCGAAACACAACCAACCAACAGCATGGTTCAGTAACGCCAACCACCCAAAATGATTTGGAGAAGCTTTGTATGCAAATGGCCGTGATGGGCAGATTTGATTGTTATTAATTTGTAACTCAGATATGGAAACAATTTTACTGCTGATGAAAATGGTCACTAAGTAATCCTTGGCATAGCGCTACTTTATCGTGACATAATTCTCGTTCTTTTAAATAAAAGGCGTGCTCCGTTGGTTTGGATACGTCCAACAAATGAGGGACGATTAAAGAAAAATATTTTATGTGCGATCGTAAAATGTAGAAAGAGTTAAGGGAGACCGATACTTATAGAAGACCACGAGGCAGATTCCTCAAATGTACTATACCCAGACGTGTATTAAATGTATGAAACGACTAATGAATCCACAGGTATTCATGGATCACGGAGCCATGCGATCTATTCTTTTCGCAAGGGATACGGTGTGACGATAGTAAGATATTTGTTTTTATTCTCATTTAATAAATAAGACTTACATCTTATGATTAAGTCGGTTTATAGTTAGTTACTTTAATATTCTGTGGGTATGCATTAACTAATTCAAACAATCATAATTACACTTGAGTAATCTCGTTAAATAGAATTTCCATTAACATTTCCAAGGAAAACTATAACAGTAAAATGTTGTAATGGCGATAAATTGAAACCATCTAAATTGTAACACGAGTCGAGCTCGGACTAAGAGGATATAATTGAATTTTATTATGGACGTTCTTAACCTTATTACATTGTGGGTGAGGGTTGGTCCTCCAAAGAGCTGAAATGGCGCTCTGGTACGAGAAGTATTTGGTTACGACTATTGAATATCAATAGCCACCTGCGGTAGTAGACTGGAATTTTATTTGTGTATATAATGAGTACTATAATTACAAAAGGAGTTAAATTCCCATGGTATGTGTTATTTTAAAGACGGTTTTGTAATTCGAATAGACGAATATTTACTTATATGATGCTATAACACAACTATGAGTTTGGATATTGACGTTAAACGTCAATCAAGGGAGTAAATTGAAATTACCTAGTAAGTTACAAAAAATACAACAGGTTTTACCTAAAACTAATAACTAATAAAATATAATGGATATCTATTCAGATATGTTCGATTTTGGTATCGAGGCACCAATTTAATGCCTTAGTAATTCTACTAAGGCATTAAATTGGTGCCTCGATACCAAAATCGAACATAAAGTAATTAGAAAGTCAAGTGGGTACCAGTCGCGGTTGCATCTGAAACCCGTGCTTCGGTATTCGAAGCGCTGTGAACAGTCCACAGGCCTACCCTGCCCTGCAGTTGGGAATAAGGTGCAACACCGCGGGGTTTACTTTCCCACATCAACACAAAACACGTTTACCATTCATCAATGACAGTCATATTGATTTACCTGTTTCTTCTACCAAACCTAAATTTCGGTCTGAAGTCAACAATAGCTATGTTCTGAAATGACTTCTAGAGTAATATAAGGATGATTAAACTTAAACTAGACTAATAAAAATAATTTTATGACCATTGTAAAGGCACCACTTCTCACGCACTGGGTGGCAGGTAGACTGCCGTATATGACGTCATACTAAAATAGTATTTGGTGAACCCGAGAACCCCTATTTGCCAAACAAATTCTCTTTGCACCTAGCCTAATCTCTTTCAGTCGCCTGTTTGCGATGTGCGATAGCACAGTTAAAACTACGTTAGACAAAAATAAACCAAAGCACCAGCTCTGGTGTACCTAAACGGTAACAGAAAAGAGATTTGTGTCTTGTTACAAACAATTACTTAGATTAAAAAAAACAGTTAAAATATGTAAAAAAAACAGCAATATATGACTTTTGCAAGATAATGTAAAAATATTGTTAAAAAAAATACATAAATACAGATAATGGCACCAATTTCCCACCGGGAAAAGCAGATACTATGACTTTCCACTTGCTACGACCCTGGCATACAAATATCGCTTCTTCTACTTTCATAAGTGTTTTCATACACTTTCGCCAGTTAGGGGTACTCTTGGCTTGGCCTCACCCTAGATAGAGGTCTTCGATTCGATTGACATGTCCGAAGCATCTAAGCACCCCTTTTTCTATTTTAGTCACTACTTATGTCATACCTTAATATTCCCTTATCCTGCTGTTCCTTTCTTCGTCCGTCAATTTCACTCCAGTTATACTATGCAGACTTCTTGTTTCCACTGCATTATTTTTAAATCTATGCTTCTTCTGCTACATCCAACTTTTACTGCCATACGTACATACAAGAGGAGGAAAAACTAAAAATAGTGGGAATTTTTTTTATGTAAAATAGTAGCATATGCAATCGATTGCACATATACGGCTTAGTAAACCTTATTTATTTTTACGCGTGGAAATTCCCGCTTATGTTATGTCAACACGGTCTCTATATAGCCGTCTAGAGCCTGGGGCCCCTGATAAATCCTCGGAAGAATGTCCCGGAACGATCCCGGGTAGTACTAGTAGTAACGCTATAATGGAACCTTTTGCATAATGACCACCGTACTTACTACGCATGCTACTCGTAATTTAGAGAACCGTAGAGGCTAAGTTGTCTGACAATTTACCTTAACAAGTTATTTACTTCGAAAAGGAGATAGATCAGAAGAAAATGTAACGCCTTATCCCAAAGGGGTGGCGGAGGCATATTATATGCCCACTTTTCACCATGTGTATTCCAGTCCCACGTAATAGGTGGTGAGCCCATTGCCGTGTTGAAATAGACAAACGCAGGTTGTAATATGTCATTCATTATTTTCTCCTAGGTGTAATATGACATTATAAAGATAACTACTAGTCCTAGTTAACTTTGTATCATTTATTTATAATTTATTATTGACTCATTCGTTCTTGAGAAACAAATAGTGTAACTTACACGACATTTTAAAGTGAAACTTCTTTATCCACGTTGAGAGAAATTCCATAAATGTAAAAAATATTGTCACGTTTTTTGGTTACGCGCCATGTTGTTTTGAAGTGAAACTTCTTAATCGACGTATGAGAAAAAAATTATAGCTGTAACAAAAATCTCGTAAAGCAGTTTCATTTCTAACTTGTGTACTCTGGTACACACACATATTTATATTACATAGGCTAGCTGTGTCCCATGGCTTCGCCCGTATCGACCCAACGTAACGTACCACAGCACATTCGTCCTCGTGACGTGTTTATGTGTACGAGCCCCAAAGAATGAGGCAATGACGCAAGAGTTATTACAGTATTGCGAGGTCAGACGGAAGTCGCTTCCAACAATGCCAAAAATTAGAAGCCAAACAAAATTGCTTATAGCATCCAAAATAAAGTGGACCCTAGGCTTCAAATTCAGGTGGAGTTTGAGAAACCACTGATAATACACAAAGATAAAGCAGATTTACTTATAGAGGTGGGCTCACTAACGACCGACGCCAACGTTATATTATGAATAAGAAGTCCGCAAAAAACAAATATACTTTTCACTTCTCATGCTCTGAAAGTGCTTATTTGTGGAGGATATAGGCGGCACAAAATCGAATTTTGTGCACAAGTGCATTAACGTAATGACCCATTAATGAATTAAATAATAAGGCAAAGAAAATGAGCCATAAAGCCAAACACAATGAGAAGATCATGGATAGAATTTGTTATTTTATTATATGTACTTTAATTTATTTGCTTTATGTGTTTTTTAAGACATAAAACAAATTTCTTCAGTATTCAAAACTGTACAAATTTTACTTTGAATTTTAATTAAAGAAATGTTATGTTAGACTACTGTTTTATTACCTCGCAATCGTCAAGTTTTTAACTCATCCACAAAACCAATTTAACCTCGACATTATTATCAGCTCGACATTGATAAAAGTCTCGGATAAAAATAGTTTCGTTTTGTGCACTTGTTATTAAATCTACTATTAAACTAATAAAAACAATATTTTTGCGTACTTTATACAGTCGCACACAAAATATCTAAAGTACTGTATCAGTTTCAGCGAGAAGGTTTTGTATTTAAAATTAAAATGTCAATCTGTTTGTTTTTGTAGTGAAGCGGAAGGAAGGCATGTGGGGCGGCGCCGGCGGTGCGCAGTGCGTGCACGCGTCGTTGCCGCGCAGTGCTCGGACGCAACCCGCACCCACACTCAGCGGTGCCATAGCCAGCCGCCGCCCACCCAGGTGAATTCATATTCTCTTGCACGCATTGTCTCACAGTAAACAAGATTTAGTTTGTTGTTATCAATATATATAAACGGCAAAATCACTGACTGACTCATTGATCACGAAATCTCTGAAACTACCAAAGCTATGAAGCTCAAACTTCGCATGGAGATTCTTTTTGATACGTAGGTCTCCGCTAAGAACGGATTTTGCGAAATTCTACCCGTAGGAAAGTAAATAAGCGAAAACGGTTGTATGGAAGTTCGTCATTTTCAAAGTTAGAGACATAAACTTACGTACGTTTTTAGTTACAAATAAATGGGTACGTGTATCACGGTTTTGCAAAATTTTACCTATAAGGAAGTAAAGCAGGGTTTGTAGAAACTGACTCATTGATCACGAAATCTATTAACCTAACGAAGCTATGAAGTCCAAACTTCGCATGGGGGTTCTTATTAACACGTAGGTACCTCTGATGATAGGGTTTCGTGAAATTCTACCCCTAAGGACGTAAATAAGGGATAAACGGGTCTATGGAAGATGGTCATTTTCAAAGTTAGTAACATTAACTTACGTACACCTGTTATAGAAGATTCTCATAAGGCTAAAAGAAAGCACCTGTATTACCAGTGAGTTCAGTGTTCCCACGGGAACCGAATATGCGGGTAAACCACGTACAGCCTAAGCATTAAACATAGAATCCTGAAATTTGGTGAATGTACATACACTTTAAGTATTTGGAAAATAAAACAAAACGGTATTCCCGATATTTCCATGGGAACGGGAACGCGAGTGAAACCAAACACAGCCTAAACTTTGTTGTTTGTTATTAAATATATAAAATATATATAAAATAAATAATAAATAAATAAATATTGTGGGACACTTTTCACACAGCGCCATCTAGCCCAAAGTAAGCTAATATTAGCTTGTGTTATGGGATCTAGTTAGCTGATAAACATACTTATATATTTCTAAATACATACATATTATAGACAAATAAAACCCAGACACAGAATAAACCACCGTGCTCATCACACTAAGTTATATCCTGGGTGGCAATCGAACCCACGACCTCTTGCGTAAGAGTCGGATACACTCCCACCGCGCCACAGAGGCAGTCGCGGTATAGACAAAGTACCTACGTTTTAAATTCAATAAAGATAGAGATTGACATCATGCTCCTACAATAGACCTATTTTATTTCTATTATTTTTACTGTTCACTATTTTTAATACGATTTTCAGACCAACTCCACCCTCACCAACGTTAGTAGCTCAAATCGACTCATCGGTTGCTCGTCTGTGGCTACTAACTCCACTATCTGCTGGAACCGCGGTAGTAGCGGTCCTGGTAGCTGTCTCAACAAACAATTGGCTGCACACAGAAGAGAATATGCTAAACCCTTCATTCAACGGCACTGGAACGCATGGGCTGGTTGCTAAGCAAACAGTGTCTGGGCTGTGGAGACTGTGTCATACAGATCGTGAGTATTTTGTCATTATCCTTATTGTTTAAATGAATATTCTCTAAGATACTTGCTATAGGCAGTGTAGATACACTTAGCATAAAAAGGTTACTTGGAACAAAAACCGTCTCTAATCTGATGACCAGGATACTACGAATATGCAACTTGAAGAGAGTTTAACGTCTTTTTTATATTTTGCCATTGTATCTTTGTTTATTTATTTAGCAATGCTTAATCACCCGATTGAATACCTCTTTACTGCCATTTTTGTAACAATTAGTTACAAAAATGGCAATAAAGAAGAATTCATTTCAAGTATTCTCATATATTTTAGTACGAGTATGTAGTATGTATGTCGTTAGCACTGTTGCACTGTTGTAGCTAGCGTACAATTACGCACATCTTTTATACATCTTTTCTATTTATGACTTTTGTACTAACAAATGACAATAAAAGGTAATAAACATTGTACAAATTCTATACGAGTTTGAATTCATAAAATGTGCTTTCGTCATAATAGCATAACACTTGACGATATCTCCAGCGTTACTCATTTTACGATGAAAACTTACTAACTTTTACATTACATACAATATCATGAAAAAATAACTATTCATTGTTTCAAGTGCGGTAAATTTTATCAGACAGCCTACATCCAACGTTCTCTCTATACAATAGGTATGGAACTTCCGCATGTGTCGCAGGGCTACAATGCGTTCAGTTTCCGCAACGTGGCGCTCGGGAAATGCATTGTCCCGCCATCTGTGGCTGGCCCACTTTTGTCCAGTTTGCAGAGTACCCTGATGTATCTGTTCCGCCATTCATGGTGGCATTAAACTTTCGATCAAGCCAAGACCGTATTCAACATCATTCAAACATTGGTTGTAAATAAGTACGGTACAAATCTTTTGTTTAATATTGGCAGTACTATCGTGGGATGCTATTGGTCAGAAAAGGAGTTTATATTCTAAACTATATGGTATCAAGAAATAATACATATTTCTTTCTTACAATAAATTAAAAAATAAACAAATTTATAAACCGTAATTCGTTAATACGGGTTATTTACTATTTACCTTGTATCACGAGTACCTGTCTTTGTAACTCTGTCGGTGCAGTAATGGGGGACAGATCGCCAGGCTTCACGGTCTATGCATACTTTAGTTTTCTGCAGATTAATTAATTATTTTATACATGAACGTCAAGGTATACAAGTATTTTTGACCTTTTCATTTTGAGCAGTTTAGTTTTTTATGATTTTATTATTGCATTGTCGTGTTTTCGATATTTCAGAACTATTTATGTATTTTATTGTATATTGCAAGAGCCGTGATCACGGTTGTGCTGTTAAAATTAACAATACGAGTACAATAACACTTGGTAAATAATCCGTCAGTAGTAACAATTGGTATACTATACCTACTTATTATCTGGTTACCATAGTACAAGCTCTGATTAGTTTGAAATCAGATACCGTTGTGTGAGTTGTCCCAACGATATTTATTTATTTATTTTATACTCGTTTTATCGTGTAAACAAAATTCAACATTAAATCTACACAAATATTTTCATTATTTACAGCTGGCAGCACAGTGTTCCGGTGTGTCGATATACCGTATTTTCCACTATCACAATACGCTCCAGACCCAAGTGACTCCACAAACGCTATCCCGTGTAAGTACAATAGCTTTATTTAAAAATTATATGTATAAGTAACAGTGCACAACAATATTTTATTACTTGAGAGTTTTAAAGTTAAAGAACGTAATGTTTATGTCAGTGTGCATTATTTAGCCTAATGCGTTTACCTTCGAATGGTTACGCTGTTATCAAATTATAATGTTCTCCAAGCCTCGTCTGGCCCTATAGTGGTATGCGGAATTGAGTGGTAAAGTAGCTAACTAACCGCTACCAGAACTCGAAATTTAAAATAGATTTAAACTTTTAGTTCTATTGTTTATTACATCTAATGTGGCGGACGAGCTTACGACCCATCTGTACGATATTGGCGACCAAAGCCTATGGATGTTTACAACCACAGAGGTGATGACATTTATGATTCCCATCCCGAAACGGACAGGGACATAATGTGGTTGCTGTTCAGCCCCGGATCCTGTTATTTTTCCGAGGCAGGGCAAACCATCTACATTTTTACTTTTATCATCATCATATTTTCGGCCATCGAACGGAATGCTGTTTAAAAATTTAAAACCGTACAACGACCGTTCAGACCTTATAAGACCTTCAACAACTATCGATTATCATGTTACTGGTCAATGATATAGTATGCCTTCCAAAACACGGAAGCTCTCGTAATTGGAAATGCCGCAATAAAACCCTCAACACACGACTAATCATAGTGTTAGATGATTAACGCTATGATCGTTTACAGAGCACTGTGTTAGCTTCTAATTCATGTGAATGCATAATAACTTGTACTATCGTGGAGAATATGTTTCATCTTTTTCACTACCTAGGTCACAGTGGAGCCAATAGCGTTTCACGATTTTCACTCATATTAAAATGATATTTCGGATCTTTTTTGCGACGTATATATATTATTAGCCAACAACAATAAATACCAGCTTATACTTTCCGATGTTTCGCTCCGATTACACCAGCTGTGGTCACGGGTGGTCTCGGCTGGTGTAATCCAAAATATCATATTAATATGAGCTAAGAGTACAGTCTATCTTTAACAGTGACAACTGATAGAAATATGCAGCATATTGATATAGATATTTGTTTGACACGCTTTGTGGGAGAGCTGAAAGCAGATTTAGATTGCCCTTTTTTCGTCTCTGCCTTATTTGATTTTGTTTGATTAAAGTTTTAATTTTTAAACTAGATATGTATTCTTGTTACGTATAAATACGTTATCTCGTAGACGTTCTTTATACCATAAAATATGAAAATCATGTTATTTTAAAAATATCGCGGTGTATACTTACGAAACTTCACGCGTTTAGTATTTCGCGTGAAGTTCCGAGATATGGTCATTGATGAAAGCTTCTTTAAAACTAAAAAGTTATTTTACATTTAAATTATATATTTTTACACCATTAAGTTGGCAAACAAATATATGACTAATCTGTTCAAAAAATGTTACCGAAGCTTATGAATGTTTTCAATACCTGAGGTACTAAACTCGAAAAAAAAAATTCTCCCACCTGTTAATGTAATAAATTATAACAATAAGTAATTTTTTCGTATTAAATATGGTCGATATTTCATTATATATTAAAAAAAGTAACTAACTATCTTAACGCTATATCCCTGACGGGGTAATCAGAGAGCACACATCGCCGGGCTTCGCGATCCATGCATATTTCTTTTGCTTCTTGCAGATTCGTCAATCGCTTCATTAATGCACATCTAGGTATCCGTATATTATTTATCATTATTTGTATATTATATACCTTTAAATAACAAAAAATCTATCATTTTATCTCTCGTACAATCCTAGACAACAATGTGTTTAAAAACGATCTTTTCTACTATAATTCCAGATGTGGTGACTCGGTCGGCTGCCCCGCTTTTGCTGGCAGTATTCACTCAGGCAGTTGGCGCGCTGTGTTGTGTTCTAGGCCACTGTATCAAAGGAAGACGACTCTGCACTTTCATCGCTGGTGTTCTATTTATCATTTCAGGTATGTGCACAATGTTTTTTCTTTTACCCTAAATCGATAAAATGTTGCCTACTGCAAATATTTATGGAATCAAATACTATTTCAAAGATTCTTTTTTATGAAGCATTGTTGATCGAAGCATAAAAATTAGTATCATAGATGTTTGGTTAACTAATATCTACTCTATCAGATGTAGGTATATAATAAATATTATTGAATTTAAATGAAATATTATTAAATTGAAATCAGCTGGCGATTTAAGTAAAAAAAAATCATACTATTTTTTAGCGTTCACTAGCAAAGATCATTAAAGTTTCTACATTTGAATTTGAAATCTCATTCGCATCTAACCATGTAACGTATAAAAAAGTCTAATTGATGGGCTGCTAGAAGCAGCAACAAAAGTGATTGTCGCTTCTCTCGAACCAACTAACGGGTGCATGCGCCAGGGCATTTTCCGTGCGGTTAGGGCTCTTTTTTATTTATTGTACTTTCAAAACAGCACGCTTAAATACAGCGAAAAGATTTGATGAACCTATTTTTAATTTATTTCAGGTTTGATAATGCTGACCGGAATCGTCATGTACATATCTGTATTCAAATCACAATTAGGACATAAATTAAGATACATGACTTTATTTGATACGCCCAGGATGTCGTACAGTTATGGGTACTCGTTCGGACTGTATATCAGTGGATTTGTGGCTGCTGAATTAGCCGGCACATCTGCTATATTTTTATTTCTACAGTGGTATCAAAAAGACTGGATAACAGAGCTCACTGAGAAAGCTAAAGCTGACTGTCGAGCCTGGGATCGCGAATATGCATTCTCGGAGTTTAGAGAACGAGATTCAACACTTTTAGAAAGACGAATGATGAAAAGAGATACGTATCCACCAAGTGGATCGTCAGCAGCAACACCACGAGAGCGGCGGCGCTTTGTATTCGATGGTGATGATCAGATGCCACAATGTTCTATACATAATAAAAACCGAAGAATAAATTTAAGTTCAGCATCACTTAAAGATTTGTCGTCGTCAACTTTGTATGGTTTCCCTGCGGCACCACGCCCAACCGCCTGTGATAATTACTTTGAAGAGTTCAAAGAAGTTCCTCAAAGTGCAAACACATTAAGTGGCCTGAGAAGTGCATCAATATTTCAATCGCAGGTATCTGTAGCAAGCGGAAGGTTTTTAGATACATCTGCTGTAGAACCACCACCGTCAAGAGAGGAAGAGTTGGTAACATTTGGAGCTGTTGCACGAGGCGGAGAGGAACAACCGCAACCTCGCCACGACCGTGCGGTCGGCACCGACCCTTACCGTAGAACAACACCAGTTTGATCCGAGAACTTGGGTCCTGTGCCCCGAATATTAAGCATATCGAGAAGTGATAAGTGACTATGCACATGCTCTGTACTAAATAGTTAATTAAAGTATTTAACAGTTTATGAATACAATTAAGAGGTGTCTTTATAAAAGTACATAATTATGTGCATGTGACTTGTGTTATAAAATTTTTGATTGTTACAATTCCTAAAATAAACACTGCCATTTGTGTATATATATGATATTTTAATCGTTATATGGTCATCAAGAGAATTACAACCATTTCCTAAAGCACTATTATTTTAATATTACTTTAATTTTCACAGTTTCATGACAAATATTTGAGGGCCGCCGAATGTCCGATTGAAAATTGTACATTGAACTTGAAACTGTGTAAATTGAAGTAATATATTTTATTTAAGTGAGGTAGCCCGCCATAAAGTTAACCTTGCTATGAAATTTATTCACAGAATAAATATCCATTTTTCTATATAAAATGTGGCAATTGGATTTAGTAACGGTTCTACCAAGTAATAAGGAAAACAGTTTAAAACTATAACTTACCTCGTCTGCCTCGAAGGCGGAGTGGTAGTTTCCTTTGTATAATATGCATGTTTTTAAAAATATATAAGTATGTTTAGGTATCAGTTATATATATCCCATACCACAAGCTTATATTTGCTTACTTTGGGCTAGATGGCGCTGTGTGAAAAGTGTCCCACACATTCATTTATGGTTGGTTACTAGAGCAGTTAAGTATTACGATATTTCCACAGATCTGAAAAAAGTAGTGTAATAACCACACGGTTTATTATGGGTAAGATAAAGTATGACAACAGTGGCACTCTGTTATTTGCTCTGAATTTTAGGTGATGAGTAAGTATTGGTGGCAATGTGACACGGATTTTTTACTTGTGCAAGTGCAATTCTTGTATTTCAAATAACACTGTGATACAGTTACAGATTCAAGTTATTATTGTAACTAGTGAAAGTATCAACGTTATACTGAAAAGGGCGTGCTCGTTGGTTTGGACACGTCCAACGAATGAGTGAGGAACGATTGACTAAGAAAATAATTATATTGTTGGGCAGAATAAGTCAGGGTAGGCCGAGACTTACATATAATGACCGCGTGAGCTGATTGCTCAAAAACGGAAAAATCAAAGTACTCGAATATCCAGACGTGCATGTATGAGGCGATCGATGAATGTGCAAGTAGCGAAAGAAGTATGCATGGATCGCGAAGCCTGGCGATCTGTCCTCTCTGACTACCCCTTCAGGGATATAGCGTGAAGATAGTTAGTTTTAGTTAGTTATTGTGACTAGTGGTACCCTCTCTGGATATTTTGCCCTAATTATGATCATAGTACCTACTAAATATGGTCATACCTCTATATTACACATATATCTACATAGGCACTTCATTTAGCGTAGTAATTAATAAATGCCTATACTTTATTAAGTGCTTATCTATCACAAAACGCATTATAAACTTTTACATAAATTTTATAATAGTTCCATCTATAGAAGAGAAGACCTTACTGACTTTGAAAACCAGTCTCCCCTTACTTCCACCTAGTTTTAACCACTGCCGAGAGATGGCTCTAATATTAACTAACTCCGACCAGGCTTTAGTCACCGTACCTACTATATGTAGTATAGTACCTACTATAGTACCTACTATACAGGATAGAGTCCGGTTAACAGACAATTGGATCGTACCAAAAGTCTAACATTTTTTATAGTACACAGTCTCTCACTAAAGGATTTGAATAATATAATTACCTATGTACGTCGTCTACGTCTTTCAGGGTAAAATAGTAGTTACGACAAGAATGTATTAGTGTCTTAAATAGATGTCGATTGGTCTGGTCTGGTCTGCAGGGGCTGTAGAAACGGTGTGTAGGACTCCCGGCCATTCAGTAGTCGTCCTACCCACTAAACCCTGCGATGTTCCGCCTTCTTCCCAACCAAAAGGTAAGAATAGCCTTAGGGCTATTCAAGGCAACCCAACTAAGGGTATGCCCCAAATTGAGCCTCGGGGGTTAGATGTTCTGTCTCCCATGTTCTCCCGGAGGAGATAAACCTGGCCCGCTTCGAGCCACTTTCGAGTGAACAGAATTGTAACAATCGAATGCTTTTAAAAGTACTTATTGTCGTATAAGGTGTGACAAATCTATTGAGAATTTGTTCAGGAACTTAATAAATGAGAATCTAATAGACTTTATATTTTTAAATAGCTGAGAATAAAGTTGCAAATCCCTATGATGTGTAATCATATATTGTACCTATTATGCCAGAATAATATCTCTCGGAGATATAGCTAACGTACTTTGTAACCTTTTATTCATTTTAATGGTCACAAGTCAAAGTAGCTGGTTTATGTGATGATAATGTGCTTCTCTTTATTTTTCTATGCTTTTCTATTACTAACCCTTCAAATTCAATCATTTAATTGTCATTTTTAGACAGGCTTTTCGGTTCTGAGGAGTCCAGTCTTTGAACTTTTAAATCATTGTTGATCACAGATATTTAAATCAGAAGTTCATTACCAAATAATCGTAGCATATATAATATTTTTTACTAATATTATAAAGAGGATAGATTTGTAAGTTTGTTTGTAAAGAATAGGCTCAGAAACAACTCGGCGGACATTAAAAATAGTTAAACCATTAGAAATCATTAAGTAACATTGGCTATATTGGATTTTCAAAAAGTGGGTTCCGTACGAAATTTCGAATAGGAACAGTTGAAGAATTTTGAATAAAATTTAAAATGTTTCAACATTAACAGAAATAGACATAGTTTAACGATCATCAAAATATAGTTTTTACCCGACTTCTAAAAACTAGGAGGTTATGTGTTGGAATGGTACTTTTTTTATGTATGTACATCGAGGACGCTGAGATTTACGATCCGATTTACATGATTCTTCTTTAGTTTGATGCAGAAAGGTTGCCATTTGGTCCCATTAAAATTTCACATAGTTTGTCCGAGTAGTTTTTTATTTTATGAACATTTTACAATATTTACTGTGTAAAAATGTGCCCGATTTGTTGACATTTATGTTTATTCTATATGTACTATAAATGACAGTTCTTTTTGACTTGATTTCTTTGTGAATATCGCAAACGACAAAACAATTTCTAACTAACTGACCCCCGCAGCTTTGCCCGTGACATACTTCTAACCTCCGTCGCTCTTATTTAATCGTGTCGCTTTTTATTTTTACAAATAATTTATGAAAGATTGCCCGATTTGTTGACATTTTTATGATTACTGCTCTGCATTCCTGGGTAGTAGCGTGATGATATATAGCTTATAACCTTCCTCGATAAATGGCAACACAGTTCCTGAGAGCACCACCAAAGTGCTCGAGGGGGCACTAGAAAGCACCTCGGAGGAAGGCAGATATGTCTAATGATTTAGATTTCATTAGACTGTTATAAAAACAAAGGCTACGGTAAATTCCCATCTGAACCAAACGATTTTTTTCCTTTCATAAAAATTTAATTTGAAGAAGTTTGTTGCGGAGTTTAGGTTTTTACTGTGTATATTTCACGTATCTCGAAATACATAAGAATGTTTTCCAGTTGTCTAGATCTTATAGCATAAGACAAAGAACTGTTCCTCCAAAAACGAGATTCAAAACCGAACGTAAACCATTTTTATTTATAAATAAATAAATAAATATTGTGGATATTTTTTACACAGCGTCATCTAGCCCAATGTAAGATAGTATAAGATTGTGGTATAGGATCTAGACAACTCGTATACATACATATATATTTCTAAATACTGTATATTAAATAATATATATATTGTACATAGAAAACAACCAAATTTCGAAACAAACATTAATGGATCACACAATCATTTTGTTCCGATTCGGGAATTAAACCCGGGACCTCAGCGTGGCAGTATTAACCCTTGCGACACCAATGCAGTCAAATTTATTAAATGATGATTATTATTGACTTCATAGAGATTAATATTAAAACTTTTGCTATATCGCAACTGACACTGACCTATACTGACTGCATCATAAAAACTTATTGCGTTTATTCACTATTCTAGCTAGAATGTCATTAATAGAGGCCCTTAATTTTACACGCTTATTTTGTAGTACTCAGGGTTGTAAGAGGGGAAACGCGAGTGCTGATAAAAATTTTAAAATTCTAATATAGGTCAGGAAGAAAGCTTCTGGAGTCGCTTGGATATAGTTACGTTTCTGTCGACTGTGTGCGATTGAGATCTCTACCCTGCATATGTTGTTCGAGATCAAAAACGAATTGATCTTCTGAAGACCTATTCCACTTCAAAGAGACGGTAGCTCCTTGAACTGTATAATGTTTCTAGTCGACTTCAGGACACCATATATAATGAGAATGAGTTATGGTTGCAGTGAGTCCAGAGCATCCAGCAAATACTGTATAAGACTGACCCAAAGATACAATCAATATTCAAACACAGCGACGAGTTAAGTATTCATGTATAACAGTAATGTTTGGTCTGGCTTGTTGAAACGCGTCACTCTGTTTAGTACTTAATACAGATTTTGTTAAGATTAAGACAATAGTAAATTCCAAGAATGTCTTTTCTCATTTGTCTTTGTAACATTATTGCCTCATAAGATAACAGGAGCTGAGGATTATATACTTTAAATTCGAAAGGCTGGTTTTATCATTAACTCCATTTGGTTGTGGAGTTTGACGGGTACTATAGAAAAAATAAAAACAAAAACTAAACTATCTTCACGCTGTATCCCTGACAGGGTAGTCAGAGAGGACAGATCGTCAGGCTTCACGGTCCATGCATACATCTCTCGTTTTTTTCAGATTTATTAATCGCTTCATACATGCACGTCTGGGTATCCGAGTACTTTTAACTTTTCCGTTTTAGAGTAATCTGCTCACTTGGTCTTCATATGTAAGTCTCAGCCTACCCTCACTCCTTCTACTCTCTACTTTCGCACAATATATATTCTTCGTCAATCGTTCCTCACTCATTCGTTGGACATGTCCAAAACACTTGCAAAAATTGCCGGTACTAGGTATAGTAATACTATTATAATGGCCTATATAATAGATTTAAGAAAACCGTGTAAAAGTGATAACTTTAAACGT
Source organism: Thumatha senex (assembly GCA_948477245.1). Lineage (NCBI taxonomy): Eukaryota > Metazoa > Arthropoda > Insecta > Lepidoptera > Erebidae > Thumatha > Thumatha senex. The sequence continues at coordinate 11,308,632 of OX419732.1, read as the reverse complement.
TTTCCATACTGACAAATTTCATAAAGCAAATGAAAAACTATTATGCATAGGTACGAAGTATACAATATTTTATTCTTTAATTAACCTTTAAAAATATTTGACTAAACTTATAAAACACAAGTAACTAGTGCGTTAAAATGAAATCAATATTAAAATACAGAACATCACAGTAAAATAAGTAAGGAGGTATACATAACAAATTAATCTAACACGGTCGTAAGAACATCGTAAAGTCTTGTAAACATCTTTCTCGTAAGTTTGACAAAACGCCCTCAATTATTATTTCAATTACATTATCTTAGTTTCTTAAATACTTTAGTTTCTCAAGATGATTGCTGATACAAAATAAGTAATAGCATATAAATGCAAATTTTAATGTAAGCTTCTTAATGGTGAATGATGTACGATTGGTGCTTGAATTAGGGGTGGTGCAACATGTCCCCTAATGAATTTTGTACACTGTCATTTTCAGCTGGATCTTCAGTTTTATTCAACCACGATGGTTTAGGTATCAGAATATCTGGCCAAATTACTGGTGCCCAATAGTAGAAAGCAAACCATGATATGAATAATGTACTAATTGTAGGACCAATACCAGCTTTCATCTGAAATCAAAAGTCTTACCTACAAAACCAGCGAGTAAAATAAAATGAATAGTCACTACACACCTACTTTGTATGAGTCTAGTTTGTGGTGAATAAAAATAGTATTTAGATAGGTTTCAAGTAGTAGACGTCAAGTCACGTTGGGCACTGATATCTAAGGTACTAATTTATATTCCACTGGTGACGTTGCGGTCTTTCAGATTTTGCAAGCGTCTGATCCCGCGTGATCTCAACAGCGCTACAGGTATGGTATATTTAATACGCTATACTGACGATTTTCCATTATAAGGCTGGAGCCAAGATTGTCCGCAAAGTCAATTTCCAGGCATTGAGCTGTGTTCATCTGTAGCTAGAAGCTTCACGTATTTCCCGCGAAATGAAATACTTTACGTTAATTGTTGATACCTGTTGAACCTTTTGAAATAAGTCTTGCCCGACCTGCAAGACTGACATAATCAGTGTTCACATTCACAGTCATATTATGTACCCTGTTATATGGGAATTCCTACAAATTTTCAGCTGGACGCAAACCGGCTTAAACAATGAACAACATAACAAGACAGATAATTTGGGACCGGGTTGCAAGTTATCTTTCTAGCGACGCGCTCCGGGTAAATCCTCGAAAGTATGTCTCACTTTACTCCGGGAGAGCTGAACGTGCATCTTTTGGGGAGCGTAATTGCTGTCTCATTTACCCACCGGTCTAAAAAATGTGATAGGTGTTGACCTATCACATTTCTTAGACCTCGAATTTAAAGCACGAATGTAGGGCTCGTTTCCACACGGCAACATGGCACGTGACCTACGAGTATTTGTGAACATATTTGCAAAAATAAAACTCGCATTTTATGAGATCTTATTTGCTTACCATTTTTCTACCAGGTATTTTAGCAGCACTTTGTACTATAAGATTACCCGGTGTTGAGACTGGTAGCAGATAGCAAAATGATGAACAGTATCCAACAATGATGCAGAACCACAAAGGATTGGCACCGATTTTTAGTGCCTGTAATAAACAGTGTTCATTAATGGCAGAAAATGAACAAAGTAATTGAAAATGTATTGAAAAACAATTTGGATTAATATACGCTCGTGGCCCCGCTCACGGAGTCTTCTGTAAACGATCACTGCGTTAAGCCAGTTTCGCTATTTTTGATTACGGATGGGTAACTGCTTTGTGGTATTTTCATTGTCGAGCGTTTCAAGGCTTCGCAAGCCGCATTAATCCGTTGGGACCGGCTCCGAGTAACATGGCAGTCGTTAAGCCAAGTTGAAGATGGCGCTTCAAAAATTTTAACCGCAGCTAATCACAACATGCATTTGTCTTTTTCTATAAAAATGCCTTTCTTTCTTACTTTACATTGGGGTTTAAACTGACTGTCGAAAAGGAAATGTAGTAAATTATATAATTGCAGAAATATTTCTTACCAAATCCATTATTATAGGAATTAGTACAGTAGCTACAGCAACATTTGACGCAAAGCAAGTAATAAATAATACACAAATGATGATAATGAAAATTAAAAATGGTAAAGGTAATGTCTGGAGAACTTGCATGGCATCCCCAATTTTGTCGTTCAACCCAGAAGTATGTGCTGCATTAGATAAAGCAAATCCTCCACCTAAAATAAATATAGAATGGAATAGAATAGAATAGAATAGAATATCAATATACTTTATTGTACAACAATTAATACTATGGTAAATATATTAGTGTAATAAAAAATAGGTACATTAGAGATTTTATAAATAAGGATACAGATTATAATACCCCTACACGGCTCTCGCGATTAAAAGATTGGGTGCCTAATAATTTATTCAGTTTCCTGCTTACCTCCGGACTAAATCGACTTCATTTTAAATTTTCTATTAGTGATGTACATCATCTTACCATTGAAAAATTTTATATACCACTGATGGCAGACAAGCATACCGCTCACCTGGTGGCCGAGTCTGCTATTTCAATAGTGTCGAAATAAAATCGAAATAGTCGCTCAGTAGAAAGCCACCGGTACAATTTCGACAGTTTTTCGTAGTCTACTATTACGATCTTACTCCAATAGACTACTATCGGTCGGTAGGTTCTAGTCTGTTGCATTTTTGATAGTACACTAACGTTTTGGAGGCTAAAAAAAGCGATTCTGGTTCTATTCTACGGCTTGTCAATAGTAGACTCGGCCCCTTCGTAGTCACCGTATCCTATGGACGTTTGCAACACTAGACGTAATTATTTCGAAAGAAGACTTGGTACTACCAGTGTAAATATATTGTGAGTAAATATTCCTATAACCTTCTTCCAGCTATAACTGGCTCCATCACTGCAGAGTGAAACAATTCAGGCTTGTTAACTTTTAGCCTTTGGAAGCGCTCGTGGCCCCGCAGACTCCAATCACTGCTTTAGGCCTCTTTGGCTATGGCTGGTCACAGATACGAGTAGTCATTTTGTGAAATTTACGCTAGCGAGCATTCCAATAAAAAAATCTTTGAGTTGTTACTGATCTTGTTATTGAGAGTTAAAAGCGCGCATTATTATGTCCATATAGTATGAGGTTAGTTGAACCGTCAGGCAATGAATATTTGGCTTGGCACCATGTTATAGTAGAATCGTATATTAGTAGGGCCAAGTGTCGGTAGAAGCGATTTCAAGTACGAGTACAGTAATATCGTGCACTAAATCCAAATACATGGGCCTTATTTATATTTAGCACACTTCTACGGCAGTAAGTAACAATGATACTTGTCAAGCATCTGCCATTGATAAGTCATGGCCTAGATGACTAACTTATAGCATGAAAGTCAAAAAAACAGGTAGAGTCAGCAACAAGTACACTACTTTAAAAAGTTTACTACTTTTCAACTCATATATCGCCGATAACTTGAGGAGTTTGGTACTGAATTTCATCTTCTACACCAATTATTTTGCTTTTTTAACTGAATATTTTTAATACATAACTGATAAAATAATTGATAAAACACAAGACACTACAACATCCTAAGGAATAATAAGAACAACCGTGTTCACCTTAAAGTCTTCCCAATTGCTTCCAAACCCTATGTGGATTTGGAAACTAGCATCCTAAGATTTTAGTTTCTATTTTGGATATTGTTTGAAGCGATTGCCCTCTGACTACTCGACCCCGTAAAGACGCCCACGTGGACAATTGTAGTAACAAGTCAGGTCAGTTTGGGTCCCGAAATCTTGGTACTCCCAGTAGATATCTATATATACTAATATTAATATAAAGCTGAAGGGTTTGTTTGTTTAGTTGAACACGTTAATCTAAGGAACTACTGGTCTTTTAGTGTTAGATAGACCATTTATCGAGGAAGGCTATAGGCTATATATCATTTCGCTACTACACTGGGGAGCACAGCAGTAGTCATAAATGTCGACAAATCGGGCAAATTTTTATGCATCATTGTAGAATTTATAAGCGACGGGACTAAAATGGTGCGACGGGAGGTTGAAATATTCTAAGGGCGCAGCTGTGGGGGTCATCTAGTACAACATATTCCGTTGCAGTAGAACTTCGTGCAAGTGTTTTGAAGAACGGTTTCCGTCACGTACAGTACCTAGCCTATTCTTGACAAGCAATCATATAGTTTACAATTTTTTTTTCCATAACTCGCCAAATATAGCGCCGTTGAAAGACATGGTGACATCTAGTCACTCTCATAATACACATGGCTATTATTTGGCGGTCCAATGATGTGCCTATACATGCTCCGCTTGAAGAACGAAAAGGAGAGGGTGGAATTAGGTTGTAAAGCTCTTCAGATTACGTTTCAATTCATAAATACACAACCTATCTTACCTAACAGAAACGTGTAAGAGAAAGGAATATCACCACAGCATGCTTGCCAATCTAGTACTCCGGGTATGGGACCTTTAGGCATGTCTTGAACATCTAGCAACAAAAAACTCATTATTACTGAGCTATATATTAACTGCGTAAGTATGTGAAAAATTCGTAAGTAAATGTAAAATCTTATTCATTCCATTAAAACATCATATTTGTTTGGCATTGTCATTTTCTCTACGAAACGGTGCAGTGCATGACGTGGCAACTACTGAGAAACACGGTTAGAAATCTCAAAATGAATCCAGTTTTCACTTAGAGCGACTTAACCCCAAGGATTTTTATTAATTATACTGTTGGAAATATTATTATATTCCTTGTTACACAATTTGGCCTTGATGGATTGATGAACTACGTATTTCAAATTAAAAAAATCTAGAATGTTTTGAAGTATCCCACAGTTGTGACGAAATGCATTTCTCACATGTGAGCAAACCCACGTATAGGATAAAATATGCATAATCCTACAACCAACCCTTTTTCGTTTTTTTAATTATAATAGCGATCAAGTAGACAACCCATTACATACTCAAAGAGCTACACTTGCGTTTCGGACCCAATAAACTCATACTGTTACCCATTCGTGAAAGCGGGGGTACGGAGCTCCAACCTTCAACATCCACAAGCGGAAGCGGACGGAAGACCAAAAGGGGTTCATCAGGAGCCGGTTAACATAGAAGACCTAGCCTAATTCTCGAATAATTTGGTATACGTGCTTTTTTAACAACGATGGATATAGCACCAATTGCTCAACGAGGTGAAAAGTAAGGTTTAGGCTATTCAAAAATTTCCAAATTATGCAGTAAATCTGTAATTGAATTACCAGGAACTGGTGATTTCGAGAACAACAAAATATTCGTGATAGTTTAAACTTTTTTTTACGTTGAAAGAAGTTTTACTTACATTTGACTGCACAATGTTTAAAATAATTCAAATTTCTTGGAACAGTCACTATCAAAACCATAGAAAACATACAAAGGGCAGAATCCAATATGCTGAAATGAAGAAAATATTTATTTTTATACAATAACACAATTTTCATAAATTTTTACAACTCCTCATACACAACCTAAAAACTACGATTATCTAACTTATCGCAAAAGAAAAGTATAATGCGATGATTGTGTCCACCTAAAGTATAGTTACAAAGACATGACTTGCAAAAGCCTTTTCACCGAATCGCACTGTGATCGGGATTACGAGGCAGGAGGTCATTTATGTAGCGTTCTGTCTGTAAGTTAACAGGTGGAACACTAATTGAGGCTGACTGAACCCCGTATATGTTATTAACAGAGGATTAATTTGCACCCAAGGAGACAAAAGGTGATATGATACACCTTTATCACTCTTTGTCAATAATCTGACATCCATACTAATATTATAAATGTGAATGTAAGTTTGTTTGTTACGGGTAGGCTAGTAATATATATATATATATATATATATATATAATAGAGGTATATATCCTGACGTTGTTTTAAAACATGGTATATAAAATAGTTTGAATCCGTAAAAATTTAGCTTAAGCCTCATTCTTGACTTTAAGGTTCTAAACTTTAAGGTAGCCCGCAATAGGCTATTTATTTATGGTTAGGTACAAGAAAAAATGCATCATAATTACTTACAATTTTTCATTGTGAATGCCAAACATATTTTCAAGCGCATCTGCCCACCCCGTAAATATTTGAGGTGAACGACAAAAGAACAAGACCATTGTTCCACCAAACATAAGTACTACCATCTGTAATGACATTATTTTTCAATTAAGACGCCGTTGACGGCTCAAAATAAAAATTGCAAGACTATAACAGGCTCGAATAGGTTTTCCGATCACGGAAATAAATAATACAAAGAAATCATTAGCCCAAGTCCGAACATCAGTTCGGACTTGACTTAATGATTTCTTTGTTATTATTGCTTTATTTTCTTCCTCGTAGCGTATTTTAATGCCAAACGTTTCTTAAGGCTACCTGGATAAGAAGCCTGGCGTCTGCTTCTATTTACAATTAAGAATAGCTCTAATCTGACTTCTATGTGATTTTGTTGAGGATTACTGCAGCCAACCTCGTCAGGCCACAGGTTTACCGAAGTAAGGCCGGAGCCCGAAAAAATTGATAATGCCTTGACGATACGTTGCCTCTTATTTTCACACCTATTAGTCTCTTCATTGAATCAAGGGCTTAGCATCTCTGGTTACGAGAAAAATCTATATGCTAAAACAGGCCTCTCATATCTCTAAGACTAAAGCACATAAATGTTAGTCACGGTTGCATCAGCAATTTGCAGGTTTGACTTTTATTTTGAATAGTGCTATGCTCTCTCAATTTTACACGATGACTGTGGATTTTGAAAATATGAGACACCGTGGGCCGCGGGATTGCTATTCAAACACATAAGAACACAGCACCAAACATTGTGACAGCCTAAATAAACTGGCACCATCTTCTGTAAAGTTCCCCGTGCTTTTCATAATATAGAAGCTTCGATAAAACCTGTTCGCCTAACCCGATCAAAAGTATTGACTCTGGTTACTGCCATTGTCTCTTATTAAATTTTGATACTTCTCTTTTAACAGAGTGTGTTGTACACAAACAAGCACCAGCAAGAACACGATAGCCACCAGGTCAAAAGTGTTCAGTACTTTTTTATAACTTTCTTAGAATAAAAAATAAAATCTTACGACTTCATGAAAAGAAATCCTTCCTAAAGTCTTGGCTTTAGCATCTATTTTTATACGAGCAGCCTTTTTTGCTTCTTCTGGAACAAATGCTCTTAAAGCTGCTTCACTTCCAGGTCTAAAATAATAACCCACGCAGTATGCTTCAATAGATTAGGTTTGCCTTATTCATTGAATTAATACATTTTGCTATAACTATATCCCATAAACCTCATAATTAAATAACTGTCCATTCTAGCCCAAACTAAGGTAAAAGCTTGCTAGACAACTGATATACATTCTTATATTTCTAAACACACACATATTATACATAGGAAACACCCAAACTCCGAAACCGATAATGTCGGTCCGACATTTGTGGATTACACAAATATTTGTTCCGACCCGGGAATCTAAACCTCAGGTTCTCAACCGGACCTCAGCGCGGCAGTCGCATACACACTGCGCCACCAAAGCAGTCAGTAAGTATATATTTATTATATTTATATATTTAAAAATGTCTCGATACAATCAAAGTAAATTCTAACCTACTTTAATACTAGAGAAAGGAGAATTAATTATAAAATTGCAGGCATTTCAGACAATAAAAAAATTCGATTGAGTTAATGAGGGACGGGACGGACTTTATTCAAATATCTTATTGGTGAACCATGCTCCATTTTTAATGAACCATAGCTCTAATTTGTTTATCAATCACGCCGTATCCCCAAAAGGGCGGCAGAGGCATATTCAACGCCCACTTTTAAAAATTTATGATAATAGAATTCACATATATAGAATCAGTAACTTGATTTTAAATAAAAATAAAAAATAAATATCCATCACACCTTATCCCCGAAGGGGTGGCAGAGGCATATTATATGCCTACTTTTCACCGTGTGGATTCATGTCCCACGTAATAGGTGGTGAGCCCATTGCCGTGTTGAAATAGACAGACGCAGGTTGTGGCTACCTGCTGTTGAAATTTTTTAAGCCACCTATAAGGCCTTCAACCAGACTTAACGACTGCCATTTTACTGGCAACCGAGTCCAACGGCTTAACGTGCCTTCCGAAGCACGGAAACGCTCGACAAAAAATGCCACAAAGTGGTCACCCATCCGACGACCAGCCATATTGAAAGTTGCGTACCTCAGTGATCGTTTACCGAACACTGAGACCGCGGGGCCACGAGCGCTTCTTTATGTTACTTTGCAAAATCAAACCAACAGATTATTATATTGCGTATAAAAATAAAACATAATAATGCAAAACTCATACCTGAATGCTCCAAAATATACAACTATAAGATATAAATAGAGAGAGAGTTCCAACAATATCATATATGGGATCGAAAAGGCACTAAATAATGGAAAAGAGATATATTCTGGTGCCGCTGGGAATTCTCTGCAAAAAAGTTTTCATTTTAATACACATTACCAAACATTATTACATTACTCAAACGTTTAAGCTGCTAAAGCAGCTGACTTTTTTTGCTTTTTCTTTTTTTGTACTGACCTCCTTTCAAAACCTTTTTAAACAATGTTTTCTATGGTTTTAATGAATGAATTTCATACCACTAGAATCGTGGATAAAAACCCCGTGTATCAGAGGTTTAATATCTACATGTCACAATATCAAAATTCAAAGTAAACGTGATATAAACACTGCCGGCGGCCATTTTCCCGCCTTTTTTTATGTTTTTGTGATTTATTCTTTTGTTTATATTAAGTTAAGTTTTAGTTAGAATAATTATAAGTTATTAGTGTCACATATCCTTTTAATCGGTATAATTCCAAGAATTTAATTATGTAAAAAAAAATAGTGTTTTATATTAGTTTTTCGTGTAAGTGGCAAATTTCTGAAAAATATCTTTTTTTTTTACCGACTTTTTTATGTTAAAATAAATATCCATCACGCCTTATCCCCGAAGGGGTGGCAGAGGCATATTATATGCCCACTTTTCACCGTGTGGATTCCTGTCCCACGTAATAGGTGGTGAGCCCATTGCCGTGTTGAAATAGACAGACGCAGGTTGTGGCTACCTGCTGTTGAAATTTTTAAGCCGCCCAAAAGGCCTTCAACCAGGCTTAACGACTGCCATTTTACTGGCAACCGGGACCAACAGCTTAACGTGCCTTCCGAAGCACGGAAACGCTCGCAAATGTAAATGCCACAAAGTGGTCACCCATCCGAGTACCAGCCATAGTGAAAGTTGCGAAACTCAGTGATCGTTTACGGAACACTGAGACCGCGGGGCCGCGAGCGCTTCTGATTAAAATTCCAAATTATTATAGCTAAAAGTTTTATCTTTATATATTTTACGATTTTTCAGTAGTTAAAATATTTTGTCTAGATATTATAGTTTCCAAGATATCATGATTTTAGTTAATCAGGTCATAGATTAATTAAGAAAAATGGGCTGCTCTGGCAGCGCGAACGTTTAGTGAACGTTACAGTGGCTCATGTTTAGCAGTAAGCAAAATATGGCATATGATATGAATAAAATTGTATTTTTGGGTTGTTTTTAGTACATATGATATAGCTTTCGTAAAGGGTCCGTATTGGGTTGCATAAATTTTCGAGGCATAACTTAAAACTGCATAACATTTTTTGGCATACTCTTCGTTTCGCATAACGTTCAAACAGAATAAATCATTAGGCATACTTTATTTTCCCATAACTTTTTTATAATAATAAATAAAATAAATAAATAAATATCCATCACGCCTTATCCCCGAAGGGGTGGCAGAGGCATAATATCTGCCCACTTTTCACCGTGTGGATTCCTGTCCCACGTAATAGGTGGTGAGCCCATTGCCGTGTTGAAATAGACAGACGCAGGTTGTGGCTACCTGCTGTTGAAATTTTTTAAGCCGCCTATAAGGCATTCAACCAGGCTTAACGACTGCCATTTTACTGGCAACCGGGACCAACGGCTTAACATGCCTTCCGAAGCACGGAAACGCTCGCAAATGTAAATGCCACAAAGTGGTCACCCATCTGAGGACCAGCCATAGTGAAAGTTGCGTAACTCAGTGATCGTTTACAGAACACTGAGACCGCGGGGCCACGAGCATTTCCTCTATATATAGGGTATAATAATGATATACCCGCATAAAATGTTTACGCATTTTTTTTTTACAATAACGATTACTAATCATAACATTTATTGGCATATCACTCACTCTCGCATAAAGATTACAAGCCATACATATAGAATAACATAATGTTAACGAGTAAATATTTTTATTAAGCTATTGCATAGTTTTTATCGCGGGCTTTGAGTGGGCTTTCATCAAGAAACTACGTAAGGAAAAAAACCTAAGACAAAGGACGAGACGAGGTCACACGAAGTTCACTGAGCACGGCCGAGCGTTGGCTTAACGTATATGTACATATATTATATGGTACGATTGTACGAAGCTCGCACGGATCGAGACGTGATGATAGTAAGTGTGAGTGTGAGGCTGAGGATGAGGGCGACTGTGAGAGTGAGGGTATTTTTTTTAGGGTTTTTTTTTGGTTTTTTTAGTGTAACTTGAATTAATATCAAAGAAATACAAAGGTATCCATACCTCCATTATGCGTTTTGTATTTTATGATAAATTATCTTTAGGCGTATAACATTTATACCCTTTACATTTATGCTGATTAAAATTATGATAAAAAAAATAGAGTAAGTTAATGTTATGCCAATAAAACCATTATGAGTTTATAACACTCTGCTTATCATAATTTATGCGAGAAAACTTTATGCTGAAACTGTTATGCCAAACTACATTATGATGAAAAAAAATATTCGATCGAAAGGGCACCCTTTCGTAAAATAGTATCATTTAAAATATTTTCCGGATTTGGTAAATGTATAGTTATATTCATAAAATAAATAAATATCCATCACGCCTTATCCCCGAAGGGGTGGCAGAGGCATATTATATGCCTACTTTTCACCGTGTGGATTCCTGTCCCACGTAATAGGTGGTGAGCCCATTGCCGTGTTGAAATAGACGCAGGCTGTGGCTAGCTGCTGTTGAAATTTTTTTAAGCCGCCTATAAGGCCTTCAACCGGGCTTAACGACTGCCATTTTACTGGCAACCGGGACCAACGGCTTAACGTGCCTTCCGAAGCACGGAAACGCTCGCAAATGTAAATGCCACAAAGTGGTTATATTCACATTTAAAATTACAGTACATGACTGTAAATTTGCATCCAATTTTAGTATCGTTATTCAAATTTATTAAAAATATATACAATATATACAATAAACCAGTATATACAATAGTTAATAGGTGAAATTGGATAAAATATAAGTTAAATACTGTTATATAAATCGAATACTACTCGCACAAAGTACTAATAACTTACGCCATAAAAAGACCTTTGAAAACTAAATTTGTTCCAGTAGAAATAAGAGTTCCGATGCCACCTGTAACAAAACAAGTTAATTTAAATACTACTTTAGTCATTCAAATATTTTGACGCTGTATCCCTGAAGGAATAGACGGAGAAGACAGGTCGCCAGGCTTCGTATATTTCATTCGTTCAAATGAAATATACGAAGCCTGGCGACCATATTCGAATTCGAATTACTTGTTTCAAACATGCACAGCTGGGTACTCCCGATTTTATTCCGAGTACTGTTTAACGTTTCGTTATTAAGCAATCTTTTCACGTGGTCTTCGTATATAGGTCTTAGTCTACCTTGATTCCTTCTATCCTCTACTTTCGCACAGTAAATTAGACTCCCAAATCAACGGAGCACGCTCTTTTTTAGCTTTATGCTGATACTTTCATTTAAACCTACTGGATTACTGCAGTTCACTTCGTTACGTCAGGTATTTGGTCAGCCAACAGTTTGTATTACAATGTTTTGAAGTGATAGCATCCACAGTTTTTAATTTACTTTCATGCATCTTCAGACATATCCAGGTTTCACTATCGAAAAGCCACTTTGGAGTCAAATACTCGTAGACAAAATACAAATAATTAAAAAATATGATGAGGAGAAGACGGGGTGACGGAGTGACGGGGATGAAGAGTAGAAGCGTGCACGACGCCATCCTTGCCAGCTACGGCTGCAATTCTACTCCGACACGAGTGCCACCAGGGCGAATTATGTTAGGACGTGCCCCCGAAGCGAAGCGCACCAGTTCGTCCCCGATGGTGTGAAAAGTGTGTGCCAAAGCGGCGTAGGAGACCGCCACCCTACATGCGCGGCCCGACACGGCGGGAGGTGGAGGGTGGAGTGCAGGGTAGCTGCGTGGAATGTTAGGGGAGGAATGGCAGATGAGATGAATGAGTTGATGGATGTTATGAATGAGAGAAAGTTATCATAATCATCATTTATTTACGATCATTTAGTTAGATGTAGTGTGCTTGACAGAGACCAAGCGCAAGGGCAGCGAAGTCTTGGAGCTCCCGGGCGGGGTGCTCGCGCTATGTTCTGGAGTACCAGAGAGCGAGCATGGCAGTCGGGGGGTTGGAATTTGGTTGTCCTCGTGATTGGTGTCGGGTATGTACGAGTACAAACTGGTAGGTCCTAGATCAACTAGATCCGTTTAAAACTTGGTTTGACGAAGATTTTCCTGGTAGCTGCTTACGCGCCAGTATCTTAGTCAAACGCGAGTGAGCTAGAGGACTTCTAGGAGAGTATGAGAGAAGCTCTAAAGGTGATAGAAGGAAATGAAAGACTTATAGTATGTGGAGACTGGAATGGATGGGTGGGTACCGCTCGCGATGGTTTTGAGTCAGTACTCGGAAAGTATGGGGATAAAAGGGTGAACGACGATCGCAAGCTTATACTGGCATTTTGTAAGGAAAAGAATTTGTTTGTGGCGAACACATTGTTCAACCACAAACTAATTCATATGTATACGAGGAGATGTAAGTCAAAGAGACGCATGATAGATATATTCCTAATAGATAGTCGGCTCCGTAAACAGGTGATGGACACAAGGGTTTATCGAGGCGCTGAGCTGGGATCAGACCACTATCTAGTCATAACTAGGATTAGGGGTCTGTTCGCGGGTTGGCGTCATCGTACCGAGTGTCCTGAACCTGAGCCGACTTATAGCATCAAAAGCTGGAAGCTGCAGGATGCATCTATTAGAAATAAATATAAAGAAAGGGTAGCCGAAAAGCTTGGCGACGTCAATGTTAGTAGTGAGAATGTGAAAAGAGTTTGGCAGAACCTTAGGGATAGTATGGTAAATGCCGCTGTGGAAGTGTGTGGAGAAAATAAAAGAGGCAGTAGTAATAAGCGTGATGCATGGTGGAATGAGGAAGTGAAAGAAGCAGTTCAAAAAAAGAAGAAATCATGGTTAGACTACTTAGCCTTGCGAAATGATTTTAATATGAAAGAGAGAAACAAGCTGCAAAAAGTTAACATGAAGGCACTGATAGAGGAAGCTCGCGAAATGTGCAGAATGAAAGCAGATGAAAGGTTGACGTCTAATTTCCGGGATAATGCCAAACTCTTCTGGAAAGAGGTAGGCAAGACCCGGAGTTGTTCGGCAATCTGCAGTATGAAGAAAGTGCTTAGTTTTAACAATGACGTCCTATCAGACCAAACTGACGTCCTGCAGAGATGGAGTGAATATTATGGAAAGATGCTGTCTGTACTGGCGTCAAACAGGGTTGTGTCATGTCTGCCTAGCTGTTACATAGTGTATCTGGACAGTTGTCTGCAGAAGTTTGTGATATGGGTCTGAATTTGGGCGACTTTACAGTAAACTGTCTGCTGTACGCTGATGATGCGGTGCTCATGACCTCATCAGAAGCCGACCTTCAGGCATTAGTCACTAATATGAAACAGGAGTTTGAAAGTAAGGGTCTTCGCTTGAATGCAAGTAAAACTAAGGTTCTAGTATTTGAAAAAGATGACGTAAGAACTAAGTGCGAGATTAAGGTAAAACAGGAACGTTTAGAGCAAGTGAATGAAATTGCATATTTAGGGAGTATGTTTAGCAAGGATGGAAGATGTGATTCGGATGTAGAACGGCGAGTAGCTGCCGGAAACAGAGTTAACGGTGCTTTGTCCCAATTATTTAAGCGACAAAGCATCGTAAAAGAAGCACGACTGGTGATTTATAACGCAGTGCTAGTGCCAACATTTTTTTACGGTAGCGAAACATAGGTATTTTAGCAGATGCATGAATGTAAATTGAAAGCTGTGGAGATGCGATCACTTCGAAAATTGTGCGGCGTTACTTTAGCCGATCGAATACGTAACGAAGTGATACGCAATATGGCAGGTTTGAATGAAAGTGTCAGCGTTAAGCTGGAAAAGGGCGTGCTCCGTTGGTTTGGACACGTCCAACGAATGAGTGAGGAACGATTGACGAAGTATATATATAATGTGAAAGTAGAGGGTAGAAGAAGTCAGGGTAGGCCGAGACTTATATATGAAAACCACGTGAGCAGATTGCTCAAAAACGGAAAGGTCAAAAGTACTCGGATACCCAGACGTGCGTGTATAAAGCGATTGATGAATCTTGAAGAAGCGAAAGAAGTATGTATGGATCGCGAAGCCTGGCGATCTGTCCTCTCTGACTTCCCCGTCAGGGATATAGCGTGAAGATAGTTAGTTAGTTAGTTAGTATAATTTAAAAACATACAGTGATAAAGGCAAGATGTTAGCCTAACTAGTAATTTATTAAATTAAATCATAAATTTTTCATAACTTATGAAACTACCAGCATTAAAAAAGCGATGCGGCGTCATTCAGTTCATATAAAACTATTTTATTTTATTTCAATAGAAAAGCGTCTTAGATACTCTACCCTTTTTTTTTTTTTTTTTTTTTTTTTTTTACGTGCGGAATCCTCATGGACTTCACATCGCCGTGAGCTAGCGGCGAGGTGGGCATGTCGGACTCCTACCGACTAAACCGCACGGTGTCTTCCAGTGCCTTGTGTGCACGAAGACCCGGGTATTCCCGTGGAGGATATCCCCAGGACCTCGAAGCCATGGCCGCTGGGGGTCCAGCGACTCCGGCTCATCGGGGGACGTTGTGGTCCTCACAGTGTGGAAACGCGTCCACAGACACAGTGCAACGCGCTCCGCCCTGGGCCTGTCTGTGCTAGGACAAGGTTAGCCCAAACCCTTGTCCCCAGGCCCACGCTCATGGAGGTCGGAGATCCGTCTCGGATCTACGGCGCCCGGTGCGTCTTCTGCGGCCGGGAAAGATACTGGTTCTTTCCCTAACCTTTTCCGCCGCCTCTTTCGTACGCATCACCTCTTCGCAAAACGAGACGGTGGCGTTCCAGGCACTCGCACTTCTAACCATGGCCAAAACCAGGGTCATCAATGTGAGGCTCCCCGCACCGACGGCGGCCCCGAGGGCACGCCTCTGATCACTCCACGCTGTACACTCAGCCAACGTGTGGAATGGCGTGTCCACAGGAGAGCCATGGCAGTGGTGGCACTCGGGCGATGGCTCCCGGACTATGCGATGCAAGTACTCACCGAAGCACCCATGCCCAGTCAGTACCTGCGTCAGTCGGTAGGAGAGGCTGCCATGTCGCCTCTCGAGCCATTCCTCTAAGATGGGTCTTACGGCCTCAATTGTGACGTGCCCTGCCCTCGGATGCCCAAGACGTTCCTTCCATTCCTGCACAATAGCCTGGCGCAGCTGAGATCGCTGTTCCTCAATTTCTCGGTGAGCAGGACCGAGATTCTGCCTAATTGCCTCCTTGCGCCATTGATACAGAGCTGAAAGGGCCCTCGCCTCCAGGTCCCATGGAGGAGTACCTGCAAAGACGCTCGCTGCATCGAAAGATACCGTACGATACCCTCTAATGATTCTGATGGCCAGCACCCGCAGTGGGCGTCGTAGAATTGCAGCGTTACTATCTGACGATTCGACGCCCACACCGGAGCCCCGTACAGGGCCATGGATCGCACGACCCCAGCATAGAGCCTCCTGCAGGAGTCATCGGGCCCTCTCAAGTTTGGCAGCAGCTGCGCAAGTGCAAGTGCTGTCTTCTCCAGTTTTGGGGCTAGACTCCGGAAGTGATATCCGAAGTCCCATCGCCCATCGAGTGTGAGTCCCAGGTATTTCATCGATGACTCGATGGGGATGCTGATGCCTCCTACGACCAGGCTGGAATTTTCAGGTGGCCGGTTCCGGCACCCATGAAAAAATAAGGCCTCTGACTTGTGCAGGGCCACCTCGAGGCCCAGCTGCCGGATACGTCCAACGACTTGGGCCACAGCGGCCGTGGCCTTTCTGATTGCTTCGTGGTGCGTGACCGCCCGGGCAGTTACGAGAGTGTCGTCAGCGTAGCATGTTACTGCAACACCCTCCATGAGCGCACCACGAAGCACCCAGTCATAACCAATGTTCCACAGAGTCGGTCCTAAAACAGATCCCTGCGGAACACCGCACGTCACCTCTCTTCGACCAAGTCCCACCCGACTGGGGTAGACAACCGCTCTGTCCGACAGGTACGACCCAACAATGCGACGGAGGTATGAAGGTACGCGGTGATACTTAAGCGCCTCCCTAACACAACTCCAGGGCAAGGTGTTAAAAGCATTGGCAATGTCAAGTGACACTGCCAGCATCACCTCACCCCGGGTTACTGCGTTCTCTGCCATGGTTCTTACGCGCATTATGGCATCCACAGTAGAACGCCCATGACGAAAAACCAAATTGGTTGTCCGCCAGATCTGGGCCCACGTCCTTAAGGTGCTTGACGAGGCGCTTAGCTATAATCAGCTCAAAGAGTTTGCATACCTCGTCAAGTAGCACGATGGGCCGGTAGGCGGATGGGGAGTTCGCTGGACGCCCCTCCTTGCGGATTAAGACCAGTTTCCCCTCCTTCCAAATCTTTGGAAACTGGCCTTGCTCGAGGCATGAACTGAAGAGCCGTACCAGTCGGGGCCCGAGAGCCTCCAGGGCCAGAACCCACGCTCGGCCAGGAATGCCGTCTGGTCCCGGGGCAGTGTTTTTGGCCTTAAGTCGCATAACCGCTACTTCTAGCTCCTAGCCTCGTCTCTCAAGCTAAGCGCTTCAGGCGGGACCATCGATGGTGGAGTGTGCTCCTCCATCCTAGCAGGAAACAAGGCATCAACTACTCCTCCAAGCATCTCTGACTGAAGACTTCGAGTCAGTGGGGGTGCCCATGGGCGTAGTTTACCTCTCACCATGAGGTAAGGGCGACCCCACGGGTTTCGTTCGAGAGTCTCCAGCAGCTCCTGGCGAGCTTGTCTTTTGGCCTGCCTGATCGCCGCTTGGAGGGCCCTTCTGGCAGCCTTGTATCCCTCAAGGAGCTCCATTTCAAGGACTGCCGCATTATCAGGTCGACGATGCCTCCTACGAAACCTAGCGTACCGGCGTCTTGCGACTACACATGCTTGTCTAAGCAGTGCAATTTCCGACGACCACCAGTACACCTGGCGCCTTGTAGGTTTAGGCTGGACTCTAGGCATTGCCACATCGCAGATATGTGACAAAGCTACCCGAAACCATTTTGCCTCCTCCTTTACATCGATAGGTCCCTCGGGTATCGGGACCCAGGCCGCAACGATGGCGGCTTCCAGGAGGGCCTCCTTGTTGAGTTTAGTAAGCGCCCATCGCGGTTCCGGTGAAACTGCCATAACAGGGGCGTCTGTGATGCGAGTGGAGACGTCGAATCGGATATAGCGGTGATCGGACCCTGCCTCCACACCCGTAACCACGCGCCAGTTTCGCACACGAGTTGCTAATGTAGGGGCTGCGAACGAAATGTCCACAATGGAACTGCCCTGCCATCGCACGAATGTTGCCACGTTGCCTCGGTTTAAGAGGACTAGCCCAGAAGACACAACCCAGTCTTCCATCACACTGCCCCTGGCGTTAGTGCATCTGGAACCCCAAGTCTCGGACCAGGCATTGAAATCCCCGAGCACCAATACGGGGTACGGGCGACAAGCATCGACGACACCAGACAGGTGAGTGAGCCAATCTTCAAATTCATCCAGGGTTCGACTCGGTGGACAGTACGCGGACACGACCGCTATCCCTTCAGTGACTGCCGCCACACAACCTCGACCCCTTGCAATAACAGTGAGTGGAGGGGTACCGGCGCTGGTGCCGCACACGAGCGCCGATAAGCCGTCCAGGTCAACCACCCAGGCATTTCCAAGAGTGCCAAACATGTACGGCTCAGCGACAGCTGCTACATTAATCAACCACTCCGACATAGCTTGGAGCAGAAGATCCTTGCCCAGGATGGAGTGGTTTATGTTAGCCTGCAGGATTCGAAGATGTGTGTCCATTATTGGGCATCCATCTCCACCTCCTGCCGTGAAGTAGGCTGCTGCACTGCAGTGACTTCCATCCTGTTGCCAGTTTGCTTCTTAGACTGTATCGAAGAAGCAGTGCAGGTCTCGTGCCAACTCGGTGATCCGCAGGCTTACCCTCCGCTGTGCACCTGAAATAGCACAGCGGAGCGCTACAGCCTCCAGCTTTGTGACCGGGTTGGGCACAGCGGTAGCACCGTTCCCCCACGGTGAGAGCAGACGTGCATTGCACTCCCACATGCCCGACTGACAGACACCGGTAGCACCTAGCTGGCCGAGGCCGCAGGAGCCGTACCTGCACCTTAACGAAGCCGCCCACTAGAAGGCTTCGCGAGTCGGCGACTTTTTGGGCCACCGCCACGGGGCAGCTGGCAACTACTGTTCCCAGACCATTGTTGCCAAAACGAATTGTTCCGACTTTTACCTGATTGGATGGGCAGCCTCCGGCCTCCGCCACAGCATGTATTATTTCTTCTGCTGTGGCAGAATCATCCAAACCTAGGATTCGCACGTCTGCACACTTCGTTGGTCTGGACACACGAACGTCAGCCGCACCCAGTGTCTCTGCAAGTTGAGATGCTAGTGCATCAGCTTTCGGGCCACTGGTCGAACCGGGGACCTCGAGAAGGCAAGCCCCAGTTTGCGTCTTTTTGAACTTGAGGCCTTCAATCCCAAGGGCCTTGAGGTCGACATTGGCCTTGCTTTTACGCAAGACCTCTGCATATCCCATACCCCTCTCCGTTGCTTCCGCTGTCAAGCATAAGACGACGGCTGTACTTCGAGGAGCCTGGAGCCTCATCGGCGCCTTCACCGCGGCGGCTTTAGCTGCCTTCTTGGCAGCCTTTTTTGCCTTGTTCTTGGCTCCTGCCTCCTCCCAGTCCCGCTCACTTGGGACTCGTGGTGAGTTGACTTGAACCAAGGAAGCCGACTCGTAGACACGTTTCTTGGCAGCCTTTGGCACAGCCTCCGTTGCCACAGAGGCCGCCGCAGTAGCAGCTACAGCCGCCCTCGTCCTGGGGCGGGCATCTCTAACCGCCCTTGCAGTACTGGCATAAGTCACTCTCGACGCCGCCAGTGGCGAGCGAAGCGACACCGTCTCCAAGGTGGAAAGCCGTCTACATATGCGTTCCTCCATCTCCTTCATAGAGGCTTGGAAGGTGGACTGAAGGGAGCGCACAGGATCTGTTTCAACCTCTCGCATAGACTCCTCCGGCCGCGCCACGTTCGACGGGGTGCTGGCACTGCCACAAGCCGCCACGGATACTACCATCTTACCACGAAGGTAATCCGCATCACGATGCGCCAAATCCTCGCGCAGGACCTTCATTTGTTCCAGGATCAATTGACTTGACTCGGCGAGGGTCATGGCTGCGGCCATGAGTACCTCCAGCTCGGGAGAAAGGGAACCCCGGGATGTCTTCGCGATGCGCTGGATGGTCTGCATCGCACCGCGGACCCTAGTCTCGGGGTCCTCCGAGCAGAGTTCCATCGTTTTCGTCATGAAATTTGAGTCAACAGCAGGTTTACTCGACGCGACCTTTTTCATAAGGTCTGCAAGCAACCTCTCATTCTCCTCGTCTCCACCGGATTGCCCTTGTTGGCTTAACTGCCCTGCTCGAGTAGTACTGCCCTTCCTTGCATTGGAAGTGCGCCCTCTGCCTCGACTGCGACCTTCACCCGCCGTGACCTTTGGAGCCGTGGTACCCTCCTCGCTTGAGGTCGCCGCCTCTACTGCTCTCCTCTGAGCTGTCCCTCTCTTAGGGAGCTTTCGTTTGGTACCGCTGGTTTTCAATTGAAACTGCTCCACAGCTGGTACGAGAGGTGTGCTCGCTCCGCTTCTTACACTTGTTGCGATGTCGGAGCCCGACATCGCACTCGGTGCCTGGGCGTCCTCCGCGCAGGGCTTACTGGGATCAGATTTTGAGCTTGGTCCCGGGCTCCTAGTTTGATTCTTAGATAGACATGTGTTGCCCCCCCCCAGAGTACGTGGGGCTGCCGGAGCGCGTATGCGTCCGGGAGGATTTACGGGTCATAGCCCGAGTTGCCTCCTGGGTAGTATCTTCTTTGATAGCTTTACCCATGTCAGTTTTGGAGTTTTACGTCCTCCATGACGGTGACGCTCTAGCAGCCGAGTTCCCCCCGACTATACATCCCGTCGCCGAGTGTCCGAGCATATGTTGGGATTTGGGACCATTTACCTAGGTTGGTCTTCCTCGCGCCACCGGAGGGTCTCTTGACATATCCAGTGATAGTGATGGACCCATCCGCTACCTACATTGGTTCTCCGCTGTGCCCTCTGCTTAACAGAGGGACGCGTGGAGAAGCACCTTTACAGCAATCCACAAGTGGGTCGCTCCCGCCTTGGTCGGAATTAGCCGGAGTAGCACAACTCCCCCTCACGTGAAAGGGAGTGGTCCCTACTGCCGTTGCCCAGGGTGCACCACGAGGAGGATCCGACCCATTGGGGTCCCAAAGATGTTAGTAGGACCCCGCACCCCTAGATACTCTACCCTGACGACTTGTTCATGAATTTTTGCAATCGTAGGTTTTTGGACAGGTTCTGGAGTCATCTTTTAGATTCTTTGCTCAGGTTTAAATTCACGAAATGCATAAGAAACATTTCTATTGCAGGAGCAGAATCCCTAACATTGTTTTTCTCTTACTATTCATATAATATACAGAATATACATACATACGGTCACGCCTTTATCCCGGATTGGGTAGGTACAGGCATACTATACGCCCGCATTTCACTGTATGCATTTGTGTCCCACGTAACAGGTGGTGAGCCCAATGCCGTGTTGCAATGGACAGGCGCAGGCAGCGGCGACCTGCTGTTCAAATTTTTCCCAGAACCAGGCTGAACGACTGCCATTTTACTAGCAACCGGGACCTACGGCTTAACGTGCTTTCCGAAGCATGCAAACGCTCGAAAATGAAAATTCCACAAAGTGATCACGCATCCAAGGACCACCTATAGCGAATGTTGCTTAACGCAGTAATCGTTTACAGGACACTGAGTCAGCGGGACCACGAGCGCTTCTATAATATAAGTACAAGATAAAAATATTAATGACGTTACCTATAGAGGCAGCAAACGTAGCAGCACAAAAGTAACAAGCCGTCACGTCACTTGCTTCTAATTCACCATCATCAGTTTCATCATAAATTTTTAATACTCCTTGCTGCAATCATAACATTTCATAATTAAATAGCTTTAACCTAATGAAAGCCAACAATTTCACTCGCCTGGTTAGATAGCCAGGAGGCTTACTTAGATAAGTAAGCCTCCTAGTTCCTTTAAGTTCTTCTTATAATCGTAATAAATTTATTTATTTTGAGTTAACACGGGTAACTGCCTCTTTAATCCCCAATGTCGTTTACAAAAATATTATTTCAAAAGCCTAATTTTTATGATTTTTTAAGGTAAATTCGTGACTAATTCACTCCCTTATTGAATTTAACTACTTGATATTCAGCAATATAACCATAATAAAGCAAGGTAGAGGAAGAGGATGTTTTCACACAAACTTGATTCGTCAATCCCAATATCGAAGGTCAAGGAAAACCTCTACTAAGAAATTATGCGTACAGACAGACGGACAGACTAAGTCATTTCATAAGACTTTTCTAAACTTTAGGGCTTAGAACTCTAAAACCATATTAAAACTGTTTAAAACTAGAGGACCCGTAGTTGAGTATTCCCGTACCCGATCCCCGAATAAAAGTATCAACGAGAGTGTCAGCCACATGCATACCAATATTCAGCCATATCGGTTTAGCCATATTTAGCCGTATCAGTGGTTAGAGAGCATATGAAAGACAAAATCAATACACTTTCGAATTTAGAATATTAGTTTTGATAAATGAAATCTCATTCGGTGTATACATTTTGATTTTATATAAACACCCAAAAAAGTCACCTAAAAACGATACAAAAACTACTTACTTCTTCGAACACACCTAATACAGCAAAATTTATTGGAACCATCATTGTCGTTGTCGCGGTATTTGTTATCCACAAAGACACGAAATTCGTGGTCATAATCATAGCAAACAGCAATCTTAAAACCATAAAAGAAACAGATTTTTTTATCACAGATTATTTAGAAGAAGACACAGAAGCGCCCGTGGCCCCGCGGTCTCAGTGTTTTGTAAACGATCACTGAGTTACGCAACTTTCACTATGGCTGGTCCTCGGATGGGTGACCACTTTGTGGTATTTACATTTGCGAGCGTTTCCGTGCTTCGGAAGGCACGTTAAACCGTTGGTCCCGGTTGCCAGTAAAATGGCAGTCGTTAAACCTGGTTGAAGGCCTTATGGGCGGCTTGAAAATTTCAACAGCAGGTAGCCACAACCTGCGTCTGTCTATTTCAACACGGCAATGGGCTCACCACCTATTACGTGGGACAGGAATCCACACGGTGAAAAGTGGGCATATAATATGCCTCTGCCACCCCTTCGGGGATAAGGCGTGATGGATATTTATTATTTATTTATTATTTGGTCATCATGGTTTGAAAATGAAGTTGTTCGTGTTTTACCCACCTAACCTAATTAGCGCTCCGGCCCGTAAAGTTGAATTTGCAAAATGTTGAATTCTCAAAATGTTGAATTCCCAAAATGTTGAATCCCAAAACGTTGAATTCCCAAAAATGTTGAATTTGCAAAATGTTGAATTCTCAAAATGTTGAATTCTCAAAATGTTGAATTCTCAAAATGTTGAATTTTCAAAATGTTGAAAATTGTTTTAAGCAGCAACAACTACCATTCGGTCGTAAACTTGTAACTTGTTGAATTGTTTTGGGCGACGATCTGAACGGTAAAGAGCTGTGAGGAGTTTGAGCGAGTTCATAGTGGTTTTGGATACTGCACTCTCAACGTTGAATAGGAAACTATCCTCAGAACATGTGCAGATGCCGATCTGGCCATCGTGAACACGTATTTCATAAATAAATCCGTTATCTTTATTCATCTACCTCGTTCATCACCAACAACATTCGTTTTTCAGCACCATTACAAGAGTTGGTGACAACAACTCAAATTGATGTTCTACTCCCTAGAGACAGTGTCGGCGAGGCGGTCAACTGCAAAGGTCATATCCAGCATGAGTCTCACTGCGCAACACCGTCTTTCGTCCGTCCTTGTCATGGATGTTTGCTTGAAAGCTAAAGGCAACAATATCGAGCGGTGCCAGTGCCGTTGACTGCTTGATGAAACCTTGTCCCAGGGTTTTGCCTCAGTTTTCGATGAATAATGCGTGGACACTGAAGGCTAATCAGTTCAAGATTACTGGGACAGGATTCAGGCTGCTATTCTTGGAGCGGTGAAGGTGTTGCCCGGTGAGTCCAAAGGTGGAAGCAAATACGACAGGAAAACTTGGTGGCGGAACGACACAGTCCAGAAGGAGATGATACTTCCCTTTAAAAAGTGGCAAGCGTCCTCATCTCCTGAGAATCGTGACGCATAAAGGGATGCCACTAAATTACCCATAGCCAAGGCCTGATTGTTTCTTCTAACCTCTATAAGATAAGTTGGGATCGATTGAGGGGCATAAGTTTAGCTGTAAGCTGGTGGACGCGGACAGGGGCAGGTTGAAAGGTGGTCTGAAACTTAATGTATCAGGTTGAAGGTACAGGTCTATAAACCATTAATGTTTTACTGTTACATGGCAGTGAGATAAGGTCACTATTAAGAAGGAGGAGCTGCCTGTCACAGAAGTGTGAATGCTGCAGTGGATGTGTGGACTCATGGAGATAGATAGCATGAGGAAAATTCGCATCCGCGGCAGCCTTCGCAGCAAGAGTATCTCCTTCATTGGTATGGTCATGTCTTGCGGCAACCACCAGGCTATGTGGGGAAATGTCTAGCCATGTCAGTTCCGTAGCGTCTTGGTAAGGAGGAAAGTCTCAAGAATAACTGTTTTGACATCGTAAGAGTCGTGATATGCGTGCCAATGGTCTCACTACATGGGAAGTCACATTACGACCGTGCGAAGTGAAGAAGTAGTACGAAAGCAGACTTCAGGTGAGGTGAGACGCAAGTCAGACAGACGCTCGGATGATAATGACTTATAAATAGAAAACACCTAAATTCCGAAACAAACATTTGCGGGCCACAAATATTTACTCCAACCCAAGCACCACCGAGGTAGTCTTTTTAGGAATAAAATTGAATTTAAATATTCCATGTAAGTTCAACATATTGGGAATTCAACATTTTGGGAATTCAACATTTTGAGAATTCAACATTTTTCAAATTCAACATTTTGGTATTAAAAGTTCAACGTTTTGCAATTTCAACATTTTGGGATTCAACATTTTGGGATTCAACATTTTGAGAATTCAACATTTTGCAAATTCAACATTACGGGCCGGAGTGCTAATTAGCTTGTGTGTAAAATGAAAAAACAAAGTCCCAAAATAATTTTAATTGCTACAAATATTTATGTATATTTGATTTAAATACATTCCATATTACATTTTGCAGCTCAGCCCACAGTTAAAGTCTTAAGAGAAAAACGAAGAAGATAAGAAGAAAGTGATTATTAGTCAAAGATTAAATTAAACAGGTAGTAAACATAAGCTCTCTTCTATAGAAGTTGGAAATTGGTAACGTCACAGTCCGAGTTACTTGCTTTTCTTATATCGTGTGTAAATTCTCATGAATGGATGTAATTATGAGAGAATTAATCGAGACTATGAAGTAAAAAAATAACATAACTATGTTACATGTGAACAAAAATAAGTAGGCTGTGTTTGTTTGTAATCTTGATAGACTCAAACAATCATCATTTTGTTACATTAATACTTACTTCAAATGAGAATAACCGATGTGGCGTACAGCAAAATACGCTAAACGGTTATGAGCTCCAGATTGATCTACACACTTTGCAAGCATCAAACTCCCAAGGAACATCATAATAGTATCCTGAAAAATAAAAGAGAAAAAGACTGCATTTAAAAACACCTACTTTATAAGGTTTGACACAAATTTGACATATCAATAGTTATTATAAAAGAAGATATTATTTACATATCTTGCGCTGAGTATAAAAGCAAAAGGTCTATAATATAAGTATGTAATATAAGTAAGAATTATTATAATTATACTAGGTGACCTTCGCCCGTGTCATACTTTGAACTCCCGTCTTAACTATTTAATCCTGCTTAATGTTTATCACGATTGTATAAAAAATAATATATTTTTAGTAGAAAAACATTAATACTTACATTCACATATGCTCGACACACGTCTCGAGTAGTCGAAACGTTTGCTAATGGCAAGAGAATAATAGGAATGAGTCCAGTTATTGGAACAGGTAAACATTCTGACACCCAGAAAGTGGCCATCAACAGCAATGTGTAACCGACCCAGCTAGAATGCTGGAAAAGAAACATAAGTAAATTTCGTTGTAGCATATATATCAATTATTTATATATCCAATGAATAGAGATATATATTGACAATTATAAGTAAATACATACCTACATATTGTATTGCCACGCCTTTATTCCCGAAGGGGTAAGCAGGGGCATATTAAACGCCCACCTTTACTCACATGCATTTTTGTCCCACGTAACTGGTGGTGAGCCCATTGCCGTGTTGAAATGGACAGGCTCAGTATATGGCGACCTGCTGTTGAAATTTTTAAAGAAGCCCATAAGGCCTTTAACTTGGCACAACGACTGCTATTTTACTGCTAACCGGGACCAACAGCTTAACGTGCCTTCCGAAGCTCGGAAACGCTCGCAAATGTAAATGCCACAAAGTGGTCACCCATCTTAGGACCAGCTATATGGAAATAGGTAAAGATTCAACAAAACTCATTAAATTTTTACCGTGCATCTAATATCTACGACTATCATCAAATGAAGAAAACCATTCACCATTGTTTAGAATGCTAGATTTATTACTGGGTATACCTATTACGTGGTATACTGCAATTACACAATGTTAATCATTTGTTGTCAATTACTACCACAATACATCGCTATTATCTGGATCATAGACTCTTACAAGCAAAACTAACTAGGTACCTACAATGCCCAACATTTAAACAATAAATGCCAAATACGAGGATAAACACTAATTTTAATATATTCAATTGATATTTACTGCTCCAGGGAATGGCGTAACCACAAACAAAAAAACAAAAGGCGTTATGACACATAAAACACCGCGCCAGTGCGCCATCATAAACAGATAAAATGCTTCTCCGGTTGATACTGTGGGATTAATTGCCTTGATACGCCTACAAAAAATAAACAAATTTTCAATCAGCACTAAATACTGTAGGTCTGTGCCGAGCAGTGTTTATTAAAGTGCATGTTTTTTATTTTTAATACCACTGAGGTGGCAGACAAGCATACGGCCCGCCTCATGAAAAGTAATCACCGTAGCCTATGAACGTTTGCAACACCAGAGGTGCAGCCACTCGCGCCTTTAAAAACCTTCTAAGACCCCTTTTGTAGAACCCCATACTTTAAACGTTCGGAAAACCCCAGGCAGTGAGCTCATTCCACAACCTAAGCGTACGCGAAATAAAGCCTCTATCGGACCTAACCGTATGTGAGTGCTCCGGACGCAAAGTGTGAGGGTGAACACCCTGTCTATGGAGACCGGTGCGATGATAGAAGGTAGCCGTGGGCATCACGTGAAACAATTCCTCAGAGCACAGATCGTTGTGGCAGTTGTATTATCGTGCTACTCACTACACACTACATCCGGAGTGCTCGCATACAATAAGTCATAAAGGCAAAGGTCAAGGGTTCAATCCCTGTCTTGAACCAAGTTGTCTTTTTTTACTTTGATAAAAATTATGAGTAAGTCATAAGTCAGATGTAGGAATCCTTCTACATTAACACTAAACACGAGATGACCGGTCTTACTGCACATATAGGTATTTGGAATCTTTATTAATTAATCAATCATCAAGTCAGCCCGCAGGTGCCTGCTGGAAATAGACCTCTCTTAATTGTCCTGCGTCTTCCGCGTGCAGTCCATTCCCGCGACCTGTTCTAAGTATATTGTGGGGAGGGCTCCCTGCTTCGGTTTTCCTAAACTTCTAAAGTACGGAGTTCTTTAAGAGGACTTTTTATACAACTGAAGTGGTAGACAAGCAATGATGATGACAAACCTGATTGAAAGTGGCCATCGTACCCTATGGACGTTTGCTATACTAGAAGTGGAGTACTCACGCTGCCGATCCTGTAAGGGCCTTTTAAGACTCCTTTTGACGATACACCTTACTGTAGACGTTCGGGAAAACCCAGGCAAGGAGTTTATTCTATATTATAAAGGTACGCGGAAAAAACCTCCTATCGGACCTTATGCGAGCGCTCTTGATGCAAAGTGTGAGGGTGAACAGCCTGTCTATGGCGAGTGGTGCGATGATAGAAAGTACCCGTGCGCATCATAACTAACATTTTCACAGATTTGTAAAGGCGATAGAACACGCATAAGGAGATGGAGTCTCTCCTGTCGCGAAGGGGCTTGACACCACCTGCTCGTAGAGGATCGTTGACAATCCACATAGCACGCCTTTCTACCAAGTCGAAAGGTCGAAGCTGGTATTTAGGTGCACCAGCCCAAAGGTGATAATAGTACCCCATATGGGACTGCCCTTGCGACTCTTGCGCACCGCAGTTAAGTACTACCGCACCCTGTTGAGCACTCCATTTTTGCAGGATCGGCAGAGGGGAGAATCAAAAGTATGTAAAAGGCTGACGATGCCTAGGTATTTAATAATTCCTCCTAAACCAAGTTGACTAGTAATTGCTGCGGCTTGGCAATGCTTATTCCTTAATTCAGAGTGAGGGCAACTTAGTGGTCACGATAAACGACCTATCGAATTCAGTACCACGACCCTAAACGGTTGAAAATATAAATTGAAATAAAATTCCAATAAAACGGGTAGGTTTTCATTCTTTTTTTATATTCATTTTCCCGCATACCTATTACTAAGAACGGTCATCAATCTCAGTACTGACCACGCCGTAAGATGCCTAGCACAGTGATCGATTACAGAACACCGTAATCGGAATATTAGCAATAATGGAACACTAATATAAATACCTAATATATCTAACGAAGCTGTATGTGGGGATAATTGTGATCATTCCACATTCCAGACATGATAAATAATGACATTACACATATTTACTTACTTTCTTGCCATTATTTCCGGGTAAATTATTTACAGTTATTAATTAGAAGCAAATACGTAAAAAATCGTATTCTTCTCAAGAAAATTGAGTTTTTCTTTGACAGTTGAAAACTTCCTGCCTGTCTCAATATTTTAGGGTTCCGTACCGTAAAAGGAAGAAATCGAAATCTTTCATGATCAATTTGTTGTCCGTCCGTTTTTCTGTCATATGTGAATAAAATGATATTCTAAGTTGACTGAAAAAGAAATATGGCTGTTTATGTCGCAAAAGGGGTATTTCGAAACTCGTAATGGAATTCAAATTTAAAGGGCCTTGAAAATGGTAAGTAATACTGTCTTACATTACAAGTATATGGGAAAACTTTGAGAAGTATACACTCTAATTAAATTACAAAACATAAAGAAATGAAAATTTAAAAACAAAATTGTACTTACGGATTCCTGTGGAACCCTAGGTTGGCGAGTTCAACTCACACTTGTCCGGTTTTTGCCTTAATTTTAAATTAAATTACAAACCATAAAGACGTGAACATTAAAAAAAATGTACTTACGAATTTCTGCGGAACCCTAGGTGGGCCAGTCTAACTCACACTTGTCCTATATTCATCTCTAACGTTGTTTTTTTTACTCTATGGTCCCTCCTTAATCGACTAAAGAGACTTCTTTATGACACCATGACACCATGCATGGTTCAAATGCAACCTTAGACCAAGAATGCAAACCACAGTCTGTGGTTCAAACTTACTCTGTACGGGTCGTAGACAGTACGCGTACAAGGCGTACAAGAGTGTGTAGATACATGGCTCTCTTAGGCACGTCTGTGGGTCAAGGTTCAACTAGATTAAATTGCATTACCTACTCTAAGGCTGCTTTTGTATCACGGATCGGACAGGATCAGACGATGCATTCGACGTCATCTTTTGCTGAAACAACCTTTCAAAGGGGGTCCACGAGTGCTTATACAGGGTCATTTGTAAAACACTAGCAACCTGCTAGGACTATAATAGGTAGCTAACACACAGATTTAAAAGAGTAAGCAGATCAAACGTTTGCGAAAAATAGCGTAGCCTATTTCACACATATAGACAGGTAGCTTAATCCAGGGTCGCATTTAGCTATCATTTAATAAATAACCGTGTTGATAGGTTATTAGTAATGAAATGATTCGGCAATGACACATTATGACATAGATTTCGGACCCCGATTTTGAACAGCAATTTCATAAATAAATATTGAGGGACACTTGTGCTATGGAATCTCGATAACTGATAAACATACTTATATATTTATAAATACATAAATATTATACATAAGAACACCCAAACTCCAAAATAAATATTTGTGGCTCACACAACTATTTGATCTGACCCGGGTATCGATCCCGGGACCTCAGCGCAGCAATCGCATACACCACCACTTACGCCAGCGTGATAGACGATAATCGATGCAGTGAATCGCGGCATAGGTTTTAGTAGGTTAGGTATATACAATGTAGACCATTTGTAAAACTCTAGCAAAATGTCAAGAACAGCATAATCAATGACGATAAAGTTATTCCATTCTTTTAATTTTAGGGTAGATACCTACTGCTTGAATTATAATACTATGCACCTAGTGAAAATCACAGGCGATGGGGTAAAAAAGAAGACTTTTAGATTTAAGTGGCAGATTAGACTTTAATAAATTAATTTCCTTTGAAAATGAGTGATTTTGAGCTGCTTGTATAAGATAGGTAAGTGCATCATTGAGCTCTTGAACTTTCAAGATACCACTACGTTTGTTTCGTTGATTTCTACAGTTATGTACAAACCTTAAAACCATAGCGTATGTTCGTTGTAACAAACTTAATTTGGAAAATCTATCAAAATTAGGTATGGGTGAGACTTCTGAACACGTTGTTACAGACATCACCTTTAATTCGGGTAATTCGACAGCCTGAC
The DNA here is from genome assembly GCA_948477245.1 of Thumatha senex. Classification (NCBI taxonomy): domain Eukaryota; kingdom Metazoa; phylum Arthropoda; class Insecta; order Lepidoptera; family Erebidae; genus Thumatha; species Thumatha senex. The sequence goes on along the minus strand of OX419732.1, from coordinate 11,278,114 downwards.
TGGAGAATGCGGGCCAGGCTGACTCAGGCTGTTTGAGAAACGAGGGCCCATGCCACCACAGATCTAAGTTAGGGACATCTGAAGGATTTATGCCTCTCGAGGCAAGATCGGCAGGATTTCCGGCTGTAGGGACGTGGCGCCACTCAGCGGTCGCTGTGAGCTCGTTTATTGCAGCAACTCTGTTGGCAACAAAACTTTTAGTTTTCTTTGGTGTCCTAAGCCAACCCATAACCACGTTCGAGTCTGTCCAATAAATGGCTCGCTTTATGTTGCAAGTTAGAGCCTTACTGACGGCTTGAGCCAGCTCTGCGCCTAGAAGAGCTCCACAGAGTTCTAATCTAGGAATAGTGCAAGCCTTGATAGGAGCCACGCGTGCCTTGGCGCACAGTAAACGAACCAATGTGTTTCTCTCTTCATCTATGGACCGCAAGTAAATGCAGCTACCATAGGCCTGCTGTGAAGCATCACAAAAACAGTAAAGTTCTATATGAATTGGATTAAAAATAAGAACACATCTTGGGATTTGTAAAGACTGTAAGTATTCAATTTGATTAATAAATTTATTCCAAACATTCTGGACGTCGAGGGGAACCTGTTTGTCCCACTCCAACCCTTTCATCCACGAAGACTGTATGAGGATTTTAGCTTTAATTGTACACATTGAAATTAGCCCAAGAGGGTCAAATATCTTAAAGGTAGTGGATAAAATAGCCCTTTTGGTGCAAGTAGCATTAGGAGCATAATTGATAGGAAAATGTATTTCGTCCAACACAGGAGACCAGCCTACACCTAAAGTGCTAGTGGCATTGCTAATAATTAATTTAGAGTCTTCACTACAACTATTAGAAGTGTGCGTTAGGAACTTAGGCAAATTGGATCTATATTTCCTGAGGGGAAAGCAACCTTTGGCTAACTCTGCGGCTACAGAGCGTTGAATGTACCGCAGTTCATCTTTTGAGTCACTGCCAGTGAGTAAATCATCACAATAGAAATCCCTTTGTATGATTTCTTTAATTTTTGAGTTTTTACACTCTTCACCAAGCTGCCAAATGCATCTAGTGGTCAGAAAGCTTGCACTAGCGAAACCATAGGTAACGGTGTTTAGTCTTAAGGTGCGTATAGGCTCCTTATCACTGTCGCGCCACAGAATTAGTTGTAGGTTACGATCAGACTCGCGCACATTTACTTGTCTAAACATTTTTTCAATGTCTCCTGATAAGACATATTTATATTGTCGGAAACGCAGTAGAATATTAAATAGTGAATCTTGGATAGTTGGGCCTACCAATTGGAGCTGATTAATCGATAAGCCTGACGAGGAGGGCTCAGAGGCATTGAAGACTACCCTGAGTTTAGTGGACTCACTGCTTTCCTTGATAACAGGATGGTGAGGAAGAAAGTAAGAATTGTAAGCTGCCTGGTTCCTGCAGACAGTGCCGAAAGAAACATAATTCCAAAATTTCTCCTTCTTTTCAAAATAAAGGTCAATGCCCCATGTGCCAAGGTAACCATCATATTTACCAATGCATGACCTTCCAGTCAAAGAGCCCTGAAGATAGGAATTCCTTAACCACTAAATGGAAGTTGTGCAAGAATTGTCCTGTCACGGTCGCCACTTTGTATGTGCCGTTAAGCGACATACAAGAAAAAACTGACTTTCGTTTGATAATCTTGGGTTTATTCAACTCAAACAGGTTGGGGTTTACAATAGACTCAGTTTACTATAAAATAGGTTAAACATTTACTTTTAGTACGCTTGTCGTGCGATATTCGTTTATATATTTTATTATTGCGCCTCAACCGCGCAAAGGATTCTTGGTAATGGCCGCCGCCCGACGCTCCCACGCCGGTGGCGCGATGATAGCGGTGGCTTGTGATTGGCTGCTGCTGATGAGGTGATATCCACGTTGCTCCATTGGTCAAGCGTGGCGTAGACATCCTCCCGGCCGTTGAAAGCTCGTCCAGCTTTCAACCCAGTTACTCATCTGTAGTCGGCAGTAGATATAGGCGGTTGATAGCTCGCCGACAGATGCCTTTAGCAGTAGTGACATCGGCGACTCTGGGTACTCCGTCTGAGCCAGGATATAATTTGCAAACTCTGCCCATGCGCCAGCATAGAGGAGGCGTCTCTTCTTTGATTAAGACTAGGTCATCGATCGCGACATTTGACACGCCACTTAGTGCGTTGTTGGAGCTCGGTGACGTACTCAGAAGCCCACCGTTTCCAAAAGTGTTGCCTTGCTTGCTCAAGTCGCTGGTAGCGGTCGAGACGGTGCACGTTGAGGTCGACGAGGCTCGACGTAGGCAGCGCCGTCGCGGACCTACCAAGTAAGAAGTGAGCCGGGGTGAGAGTCTGGAAATCGTTGGGTGAGGGGCTTAGGGGAGATAAAGATCGACTGTTTAGGATGGCTTCTATCTGAGCGAACACAGTGGCCAGCTCTTCGAATGTGAGGTGAGATTGATCTAACACTCTATGTAGGTGAGCCTTGGCTGACTTGACTCCGGCCTCCGCCAACCCGTTAAACCGAGGAGCGTACGCAGGCGAAAAGCGGAACTCAATGCCCCGGCGAGCCGCAAAATCCTCAATAAAATTAAAATTTGCTTTTAAAAAATTGCCGATTTCCTTAGCAGCTCCAACGAAATTACAACCATTACCGCTATAAATGACGCTAGGCATACCTCTGCGAGCTATAAATCTATTTAGGGTTTGTATATAAGCATCCTTAGTAAGGTCACTCACAGCCTCAAGGTGAATGCATTTATATCGTATACACACAAAGATGCAAAGATAACATTTGGTTATTTTGCAACCTCTGCCCTTGCGGTCAGTTATTAAAAAGGGACCTGCAAAGTCAGTGGCAACACTACAAAAGGGGAAATCAGTTTCGACCCGTTCCACGGGTAAGTTACCCATTATATTAGACATATTCTGACCCTTGACCCTGGTGCATACCACGCATTTTCTTACCACACTGCGAGATAGCTTCCTTCCTCCTAAAGGCCAGTAATGTTCCCGAATAGAGGCTAAGAGGAGTTGGGGACCTGCATGAAATAGACCTAAGTGTTCGCTATGGAAAATTAGCTGAGTAAGATTATGGTCCGTCTTTAGAACGATGGGATGTTTTTTGTCATAGTTATAGGCTGAGTTAATTAAGCGACCTCCCACTCGTAGAGTGCCCAAGTCATCAAGAAAGGGGTTTAGAGATAAAAGAAGACTTTTAGATTTAAGTGGCAGATTAGACTTTAATAAATTAATTTCCTTTGAAAATGAGTGATTTTGAGCTACTTGTATAAGATAGGTAAGTGCATCATTGAGCTCTTGAACTTTCAAGTTACCACTACGTTTGTTCTGTTGATTTCTACAGTTATGTACAAACCTTAAAACCATAGCGTATGTTCGCTGTAACAAACTTAATTTGGAAAATCTATCAAAATTAGGTATGGGCGAGACTTCTGAACACGTTGTTACAGACATCACCTTTAATTCGGGTAATTCGACAGCCTGACTGGAGAACGCGGGCCAGGCTGACTCAGGCTGTTTGAGAAACGAGGGCCCAAGCCACCACAGATCTAAGTTAGGGACATCTGAAGGATTTACGCCTCTCGAGGCAAGATCGGCAGGATTTTCGGCTATAGGGACGTGGCGCCACTCAGCGGTCGCTGTGAGCTCGTTTATTGCAGCAACTCTGTCGGCAACAAAACTTTTAGTTTTCTTTGGTGTCCTAAGCCAACCCAAAACCACGTTCGAGTCTGTCCAATAAATGGCTCGCTTTATGTTGCAAGTTAGAGCCTTACTGACGGCTTGAGCCAGCTCTGCGCCTAGAAGAGCTCCACAGAGTTCTAATCTAGGAATAGTGCAAGCCTTGATAGGAGCCACGCGTGCCTTGGCGCACAGTAAACGAACCAATGTGTTTCTCTCTTCATCTATGGACCGCAAGTAAATGCAGCTACCATAGGCCTGCTGTGAAGCATCACAAAAACAGTGAAGTTCTATATGAATTGGATTAAAAATAAGAACACATCTTGGGATTTGTAAAGACTGTAAATATTCAATTTGAATAATGAATTTATTCCAAACATTCTGAACGTCGAGGGGAACCTGTTTGTCCCACTCCAACCCTTTCATCCACAGAGACTGTAGGAGGATTTTAGCCTTAATTGTACATATTGAAATTAGCCCAAGAGGGTCAAATATATTAAAGGTAGTGGATAAAATAGCCCTTTTGGTGCAAGTAGCATTGGGAGCATAATTGATAGGAAAATGTATTTCGTCCAACACAGGAGACCAGCCTACACCTAAAGTGCTAGTGTAATTAATTTAGAGTCTTCACTACAACTATTAGAAGTGTGCGTTAGGAAGTTAGGCAAATTGGATTTATTTATTTTATTTTTTATTTTATTTATTTATTATTAAAGAAGGCTTACAGACTAATAAACAAAATAGTTTTAGTTAACAATCAATATCACCAAATCGCTATTTACAAGCCTCCACATTTAGATATATAGAATAATATCGATTCACAACAAACACCATATATAAGTATATTTAGAATAATACCAATATAATCAGGTAACAAAAACCAAAAGGTCCAAACAAACTACTAAAAATGGTTTTAATTGCGTAGGATTCGTATCAATGGGTCGGTACCCTTCCGATTAAAGTAAGAATCTGCCAACTGTCGTCTGACTGTCGCTACACTGGTGTTAAATAGGTCTATGTCAAGTTGCAGCTGAAGTTTGTTAAAATTAGATACACTTCTAATTGAAAAAACATTTGATCTATAGTTGGTAGTAACCACCGGTACATCTAATATCGGTCGCTGACGAAGGCCCAATACATTAGTTCGCAGCGACACATTGGTCAAGAGCTGCGGGCAGTCAATCCTGCTGTTTGCGATACTTAATAGGTAGCATATGTCACCGATATTGCGTCTCACTTCCAATGGTAAGAAGTGGTATCTATTGCATCGATGTTCATAGTCTACCGAAAATACCTGTGCCCTATAGTCAAGGCAACGAAGAAATTTTCTTTGGACACCCTCAATACGTGACCTATAAATCTCATATTGAGGATTCCAAACCTGCGATGCGTATTCTAAATGGCTGCGTACAAAAGAACAATACAGAATTTTAACTGGCTTTAAAGACTTAAAACAGGCTGTGGCTCGCAGTATGAATCCCAAAGCCTTTGACGCTTTCTTAACGACATTGTTAATGTGTTGATCGAATAGAAGCTTACTGTCTAGAACGATCCCCAAATCTCGAATGCTGTTCTCTGTTCTAATTACTTCATTGTTTAATGTGTATTTGTAATTAATTAGGGATGTGCGACGTGAAAATGTTACTTGAAAGCATTTAGACACATTTAATTGAAGCTTGTTTCGATTACAATACCTTTCAAACCTTCGTAAATCATCTTGTAGCTCAAGAGCATCAGAAATACCTCGCACGACTTTGTGAATTTTCATGTCGTCGGCATATAGCAAAATGTAAGAGTGATGGAAGCATTGTTTGACATCTGCAATGAATAGAGTAAACAATAAAGGTCCGAGAATGGAGCCCTGGGGAACACCCGATGGAACAGTGCTCCAACCGGAAGCATAGCCCTGAAGAACTACAGCCTGTGTTCTATTTTCTATGTAAGAAGAAAACCATCGGTACAGGTCTCCGTGTATTCCAGCAAGCATTAACTTGTCCAGAAGCACTCGATGGTCAATACGATCAAAACACTTGCTGTAGTCCGTATAAACTACGTCAGTCTGTCCCCAAGTCATGCCATTTGTGATGAATTCAAGTGACAGTAGTAAGTTAGACGTTGTGGAGCGATTTCTAACAAAACCATGCTGTTCGTCAGCAATATTGGACCTGAGAGCTGTGTACACATCAGTGTGAACAATACGTTCTAGCACTTTTGAAAATAAGCATATTTTTGATATAGGTCGATAATTTTCTACATTAGCTCGTTCACCCTTTTTATACACCGGGGTTACGAATGCAGATTTCCAAATTTGCGGAACTATGCCTTCAAAGAGAGATCGCCTAAACAGCATACACACAGGTTCGGCAAGACTGTCAGCACAGTTGATTATAAATATTGGAGGTATTAAATCAGGTCCACCTGATTTGGTAATGTCCAATGACTTGAGCAGCTTAAAAATGCGTGAATGATTAATATCAACTGTGCTAACCGACATAGCAGTATTATTATCAGTTTCACCGGCAGTGTATCTGTCGCCAACAGTCGGCTCAGGTACTGAGAAAGTGGACTGAAAATAAATCGCAAGTAGGTTGCTAATATCTTCTCCTGAATTCACAGTAGTATCGTGGTAGTACATTACCTTAGGAAAAGTGCCAGTACTTTGCTTGTTCTTTACGTATGTCCAGAATGATTTCGGATTTTTTACAATAGAAGCTTCGATATTTTCCATATATTTATCATGGCATGTTTTCTCCATGTCAACAGCTCTACTACGAAGCACAGAGAACGAATTATAATCAGCCATATTGTTATATTTTTTATATTTTTTATGAAATTTATGCTTTTCTTTAATAACTTTTATTAATGGGCGGGTGTACCAAGGAGGATATGAGGATTTTTTAAAAGACTTAACAGGGATATGCTTGTCACGTAGCTCATACAATAAACTATAGAATCTCGTCACAGCATCCTCCAAATTAGATGTCTGTAATAGTTGAGACCAATTTACTAAATTAAGCTCACACTTTATAGCTTCATAATCGCCGTTTGAGAAGACATATCGTGTCATAGGTTTGTCAAAGAGTTTGAACGTTTCAATAAATTTTGTCGTAATAATTAACGGTTTATGATGCAAATCAATAGGCTGTACCATTGGGTTAAAACTTTCCGTGACCGATACGGAATCATTACAGAATACTAAGTCTAGTATTCTGTGGATGTGATTACGCTCACCGTTATACTGTGACATGTTAAATATTTCAACCATATCAAAAAAATGAATGATAGGTTGTGACGAGATACTTTGAGGGATGAAACGGCCACTATTTAAATCACCATGACACCACTCAACATCATCAGCGAAGTTAAAATCACCTACTATTAAAAATTTGTCAAGTGGATGGGCTGAAATTAAATTGTTAAGCTTATCTGTGAAATTACATAACTGAATATTATACGAATTACCTAGATTCTCCCTACACAGGTAAAGTGCACATATATGTAAATTATAACTTACCCGTGGGTTGGACTTGTTGGGAATTACTGACAGCCAAATATCCTCAGCTGAACTACGCCAGTCCGGCCTCTCAATAATTGTGAGTTCTTGTTTTGCCGCTATTAAAACACCACCACCATATTTTTGACAGGTTCGGGAATAGTTACGATCACGTCTCCATACAAGATATCGCCTATCAAACAATTCACCACTATGAAAACTGTCGTCTAACCACGTTTCCGTGATTATAACTACATCATAAGAACTAAGACACACACTCCTCCACAATTTACCCGTTTTAGTACGCAAGCCACGCACATTCTGGTAGTAAATCTTAAGCGCAGCCATGACAATTTACATCTATAATCAAATAGTTATTAAATTTATAAACACTAGGCAAAATTATGTTAGATATAAATGAATAAAAGAAACGAATCTTACACAAAACGTTATTTAAACCTTTACAATGCATACGGCAGGTAGTAGACAAATAAGTTAATAGACACAACAAAACACAGTGTTCGACAGAAATTACCTTATATAAATATATGTTTAGAAAGGACACAATAGACAGCGACCGGTACTGAGATAAGAGTGTCGCCGAGCAAACAGCTATAAGTGGGTACAGTTCACAAGCTAAATTGTACCGTACTTCGCAGCAACTACGGTTATAATTCCCGCAACAAGACATATTATAGAAATTATAAAACTTCGTTAGTTTACTTAGCAACACAGTGCAGCGACACAGAATGAACAGAAAAACGCAACCAGCACACATCTCACTATGGCTCTCAAACTTTTTTGCTTCAAATTTGAACAATTTAACTGAGGAGTATACGAAAACTTTAATATTTAAACTGGACATTATTTGGAAGTACTTTAAATAATTTTTGACAAGTCTTTGTCGGTTCTGATCATCACTATCTATATTTCCTGAGGGGAAAGCAACCTTTGGCTAACTCTGCGGCTACAGAGCGTTGAATGTACCGCAGTTCATCTTTTGAGTAACTGCCAGTGAGTAAATCATCACAATAGAAATCCCTTTGTATGATTTCTTTAATTTTTGAGTTTTTACACTCTTCACCAAGCTGCCAAATGCATCTAGTGGTCAGAAAGCTTGCACTAGCGAAACCATAGGTAACGGTGTTTAGTCTTAAGGTGCGTATAGGCTCCTTATCACTGTCGCGCCACAGAATTAGTTGTAGGTTACGATCAGACTCGCGCACATTTACTTGTCTAAACATTTTTTCAATGTCTCCTGATAAGACATATTTATATTGTCGGAAACGCAGTAGAATATTAAATAGTGAATCTTGGATAGTTGGGCCTACCAATTGGAGCTGATTAATCGATAAGCCTGACGAGGAGGGCTCAGAGGCATTGAAGACTACCCTGAGTTTAGTGGACTCACTGCTTTCCTTGATAACAGGATGGTGAGGAAGAAAGTAAGAATTAGGTGGCCTAGGATCCGTAGACTCGGAAAGATGGCCCGAATCGGAATACTCCTGAATAAATTTAGAGTATAGATTTTTGAGCTCTAGGTTTTTCTTGAACCGAGCTTCTAAACTAAAAAGCCTCTTTTTGGCTGTGTAGTAGGATTCTCCTAGACAATCTGGGTTGTCTCTTAAAGGGAGACCGACACAAAAACGGCCATCGTTTATCGGTATTAGTGATGAAGTGCCTTTCACAAGCATTGTCTTCATCAGAATAGGGTTGACCTTTAGGAACATTTTCTATTTCCCAAAATTTTATAAGCTGATTGTCTATACTAGACTGTTCATGATCTATTGAAAGATTACATATAGTTGATTTATTAGTTGAGTTTGAGTTTAAAATAGGTATGTGACCTGCGACGAGCCAACCGAGTTTAGAGCTCCTTAATTTAGTGGCACTCGACCCAAGGGAGTGGTGTTTGTTACCAATTAGATCCCAAAACAAGTCGGCACCTATGAGCATATCAATAGGGGATGGTACGTTAAAGCTGGGGTCTGCTAGCTTAAACTCAGTTAGGTTAAGATGGCTAACATCAAAGGAAACTTTAGGTATATTATTGGTTATACTTTGTAAAACTAGGCAACACATTGACACTTGGAAAGTGCTATTGTTGGAGAATAATTTGAGAGCGCAGCGTTCTGTGCTCAAATTTATAGGGTTATCACCTATTCCAACAATACCAACATTTGATGGCTGAGGAGTCAAATCGAGTCGCCTCTTTACACTTTCTGTAATAAAGGATGACTGACTCCCGCTGTCAAGTAAAGCTCGAACGGTAATAACATTCTTGGTTTGAGGGTTCATTAGGCGTACCATAGCAGTACATAGTAATATTTCAGAAGAAGACAAAGTGGACATAGCTATAGTTTCGTTACTAGTAGTAGGTGATACTTGAGTGTCAGGTAAATGGAGCAACAAATTATGTTTCTTTCGGCAATGTCTGCAGGAACCAGGCATCTTACAATTCTGAGCATAGTGACCGTCCCTGAGACAATTCTTGCACAACTTCCATTTAGTGGTTAAGGAATTCCTATCTTCAGGGCTCTTTGACTGGAAGGTCATGCATTGGTAAATATGGTGGTTACCTTGGCACATGGGGCATTGACCTTTATTTTGAAAAGAAGGAGAAATTTCCTTGTGCTCCGAAGTTGCTACAAAAGCCCTAGTGTGGGATTTATTAGTAGAATTTAATTGTTTATTCTTATCGGCTCCATCAGTGCGGTTTCTATTTACTATTTCTATAACGTCAGCGAGATTTTTGAGAAAGGAGAAGAAATCATCAAGACGTGGTATCTCAGGCAGGGTATTCCTATGCTCCTCCCATTTAAATTTAGTACCGTTATCCAATTTTGTTGACAAAATGTGAATAATAAGAACATCCCACCTTTCTGTAGGTAAACCTAGAGTGCTCAAGGCACGGAGGTTTTTGTTGACATGATCAATAATGTATGTCAAAGATTTATCAGTTTCTCGGACATGTTCGATATTCAACAAAGATTTTAAATGGTTGTTAATTAGTTGTCTTTTATTATCATAACGGCTACAGAGAATAGACCAGGCTTCAATGTAATTTTTATCAGACACTTCTAAGTTGCTCAGTACATGTGCAGCTTCAACCTCCAAGTATGAACTCAGGTAATGATATTTGTGTATATTTTTAATTCTTGTGATATCATGTATCAGTGAACAATAAATTTCTTTAAATTCTAGCCATTTGGAATATGTACCATCAAATTTAGGTATTTTAATAACGGGTAATTTAAAGCCTAAGCCAGAACTACCGCAACCGTCATGGCTATCATGATGATGACTGTCAGGACAATCGTTGACGTGAGAACAATTAGAAACTTGACCTTGATCTTTCTTGGAGGATGGGCTATGTGTTTGTATAAAATTTTGGGCAAATGAAATACAGTTATCAAATTCTTGTTCAATTAAATCGCGATTAGTTAATTCATGAGCCTGATTATTCTCATTTAATAGTTCTATTTGGTTCTGCAACTCGTCGAATTCAATGAATAACGCTTCCATTCGCGATAACTTCATTGCAACTTTATTGACTTCAATAGTTGAAACTGATTCTGAAGTATCTAATGAATCTAAGTAAAGTTTGAATTTGGTGACGCGTCCCTTGATAGAACCACGTTTAATAATGAAATCTTTAAGTTTCATCTCGGAAGCCATAGCGAATAGAATTCAAAGTTGAATGATAATTAATGAAAATAGGTACGATACGCTCCTCGTTTCGTAGGCTGGCAATAGAAACCGGCGACCCGTCAGCGAAGCAGGGGTGAAGCACCGCACCACAGGCTAGACGCTCAGCCGATGAGCAGGCACACACGCGATGTCACACAAGCGCCACGCATGCAATCGCGCGCATTCCGTGATCTCGCAGCTGGAAAATACCGGTAGGCAAGTGAACAGCTGATAGTAAACAAGACAAGCGTATCGGCGCGTGCGAATAGAAGACAGCGTTGCAGTGCTATATGCAGATAAGTATAATTATGAACAGCTGTTGTATTGAACAGCTGAGATGTTTAATTGATATTTGAAATATTAGCGCTTGGATGCGTAGTTGTGAAATTGGAATGAATTAAATGTAGTGCATAGGTAGGCAAATACCTTACAAGCCCCTGGGTAAAACAAAAAGATTAGGTTGCTTGACTAGTAGGTACTCGTATTGTAATACGTAGGCTGCCGAAAAAATGCAAATTAAGGGTTTGGAATTTAGGCTATCATATTAGTGATAGGTTTAGGCACAAAACATTCGTTAAATGCAAATAATAGTGCATAAAGCTGCGTAAGTGCATACTAACAAATGCAATGTAGGTAGGTATATTTTTTAGGTAGGTATAGAAAAGGACATTGAACCCATTGAATGTAAATGTTTTTCTTGAATTTAAAGCATATTGGTGCCAAATAGGCGAATGTGAAGTTATGAAATATTTAATGAAGGCTAAGTTAATAAATGTAGGCTGCGTGACAAGCGCAGAATAAGTAGGTTTAAAGACACATAAGAGTTAGGTCTTCCTTAAATGGGAAGATAGAAGAAGGCTGCCACGTGTTGCCCAAAAGAAAGGGACAACCGGGATAGGGTACTTTGGGGCAAGGGTACAGGAACTGGCTCACCGTTTACTCGGCAGTCCCGGACGACGCCGCTGGGTGGCCGGCTGTGATGCGGCCCTCGATACTGCGCCCAAGTGCAGCAGAGCGCTAGGGCACCGACCGCTAGTAGGCAGGCTGCGACGTCGTGGGCTCCGGGATCCGGTGAGTCAGCCGCTCCTCTACAAGCGGGCAGTTGAAGGCGGCGTAGTTCGCCACCGTCTTTAAGTATCACCGATCCGAAGATTGCAGGTTCGTGTCCTGTCACGGACGCCACTTTGTATGCGCCGTTAAGCGACATACAAGAAAAAACTAACTTTCGTTTGATAATCTTGGGTTTATTCAACTCAAAACAAGTTGGGGTTTACAATAGACTCAGTTTACTATAAAATAGGTTAAACATTTACTTTTAGTACGCTTGTAGTGCGATATTCGTTTATATATTTTATTATTGCGTCTCAACCGCGCAAAGGATTCTTGGTAATGGCCGCCGCCCGACACTCCCACGCCGGTGGCGCGATGATAGCGGTGGCTTGTGATTGGCTGCTGCTGATGAGGTGATATCCACGTCGCTCCATTGGTCAAGCGTGGCGTAGACAGGCCGGTGCTAGCTCCTTTGATCTTGACCTTTCCAACCGCATTAATACGCACACGTACTTTGTCCACGGAGACATGCTATACCTGACGAAGAAGAGACCTAGGACTCCTTTGAAGCAAACCCATGGCGCAGCTCGACAGTATAATGCTGACAGAACCTGCTCCGTAACAAATTGACCAAAATAAAAGACACGTCGGTGATTAGGACCTTAGCTATCTACTCCTGGCTATTTCCTGGTGTATAAGACATACGCAGTATTCGTGAGTGATGGGATGCCAAACGATCCTGCAGTTGTGGTTGATAACGATCGCAAAAATATGACACCTGCATGCCCACATTTCTTATTATCTTCGCCAGGAAAAATACTGTCCTACAGTATCTAAAGATAAGGATTAAAATAAAAAACAGTAATTTAAAAAGTTATTTCTTCTTAATCAATACAATGATTATTTTACAGTTATTAATTAACTCTTACGAGCTCACAAATATTAACTAAAATATGAACTTTGGTTGCGCCGGTATATGATAAAAGATTAGCCGCGTTATTTTTTCTATGTTGCATCGCCGATCTACATTGTTTTTAATTAATTAGTTGTCGACGCTCCCCTCACTTCCCTTAATTCCATTTCTCTTTCGCACCTACCTTGTCTCGCATAAAGGAGGAGCGAGACAGCTGTATTACGCGCGCAAGTACCTGTTGCTTGCGCCGCTAGCTTCACGGTCGGCGGCCACGTTTGAGGGGTGGCAGTCGACAATTGCGTGTAAATTTCATTTTAGTCTTTCCCCGCAAGTACAGTCCATTTTGAATTTATTTATCTCGCCCGCTTAACCAAACATAGTAAAATAAAACTGGCTCCTTCATCACTATCTTTATTTTCTTACGAAGAAACTCTGTCTTTTGGTAGGCTTAAATAGGGACATACTGGTTAATACGCAGAGACCCTTGATAATTTTTGACCCTTGGGACTTATCTAATAGGAAATGGGACCCTCATTCGAACAAATAGCTGTAGTTGGGAGAGGGAAGACTAACCGGTCGACAAAGGCAAGCCTGTTGTGAGATTTGCTGCACTCCTGAGATATAGACCCACGATTTGTACTACACCGAAAGCACCTTCACCAAACAGAAATACTGTCTTATAGGGTCTAAGATAAGATAAAATTAAAACCATTATTGTACAAAGTTATTTATTTATAATTAATACAATAACCTTTTTTTTACAATTTTTAACTAATATTATAATTTATTGATTATATTATTGTAAACCTAAAACAAGATTTTCATAACATTTAGATACACTGAGTATTGCAATATAACATTTTGTGGCCTCTGTACTAAATTCGTCCCTGATTACTTGAAAAAGCATTACAGTACAAAGTGTAACTAAAATTAACAAAAAACTTAGCTGTAGATGACGACAGCAACCAAACGATTTATGGAACAGATACTATGAACAGTTAGCAATAACCTTTTCAAGTGTTCACCAAGAAATTTCATCATTTTGGATACAAATCTTAGTTTAACAGTACGTAGTCGTAAGTGGTACATAAATTATCCATGAAAAGTTATTCCTGGTGATGTCTTGTTCACCACTCTATGTTTTGTTTGAATAATTTAAGTTTTTACATATTTTTTTACTACTTTTGTTACATTTTACAATAATTTTATGTAATATTTTCACTTCGATACATAAATCTTTGATTCAAAGATGACAGGGACGGTTGACATTAGTAGAAAAATTAGCTACACGCTGGTTGCTGTCAAAGTGTGAGTTCGATGTAGTTACACAGAAATAATAAAGATAGCTTAATACAACAAATGGCAAGAGTAAAAAGAATAAAGTATTACAACATAAACAAAGGAATATGTTTGATCTGCTTACTCTTCTAAAATCATAAAACATGTTCTACGATTTTTTTTTCGATATTAAATTTTTCATTTTTGGATTTTTTTTAATTTTCTTTTTTTCAAATTTTACTTAATTTAATTACTGATTGAATTACAGTAATACACAACTCGTGAAAATCACAGGGCATGGGGGTGGACCGGTCATAACTCCTTTGACCTTGACCTTTTTCAACCGCATTGATGCGCGCACATCCATCGTTCATCGAAGCATGGCAGTACGTGACGAAAAAGATACCCAGGAGTCCTTTTAACTGAATCCAAGAGCGAAAGCCTATGAAGAAGCTCGAAGTTTCAATGTACGATAGTACTCGCTGTGTAACGAATTGCCTTAAGTGGTAGAACAAACGTTGTTAATTATGACCTTGGCTATCTATTCCTAGCAGGTTGCTGGTGTGACCCTGTATATGTATATATGTATTACTGTTACTTTTTCATTTACAAAAAATGTTAATACGTTAATTTCATATACCCATTGACATACATATTTATATAATTTATTAAAAACAAAATATAAAAACATCCCTTTATTTGAATACTATGTTTTTTATTTTAATTTGAAGCTACTCCAAAATGATGCACTGCGTGTACGACTCTTTTTCATTGTCAAGGACAAATAGCATACGCACTCTCTTTCAATTGGAGGACACACACGGAGACACTTACACCATCTAACTAAGATTGTTTTATTACAATAATAATAACAAATTAATTATTACTTTAGATGACTGCAATGCACCTTATCAATGATCCTTGTACCAATGGACCTTTCTATTGCATGGAATGGTCCGCTGAAACGCATTTGCACGTATTTACTCCTGTTTACAGCTGCCCACGAGTTGTGACGGGAAAAATTAATCTACATATCATTTACATAATCCCCTTTTATCACTGGCGATGGGGGTATGTCTTCTTCAATCTCTAATCGCCATGAAAGCCTAAACGACAAAATTCAATAGTTTTTTGTCGCCGCCGCGAAGGTGTGTCAGCTATACTTGAAACAAACCGTTTAGGGTCAAGAGACTGAACGGTATGTCTTTACTGCCGTGAAGGACGAGTAGGTGTATTTAGTGTGGGATGCCAGGTGCGTCGTCACTCTGGCACCGTCTCATTTGCTGGTGCTGCTAGTTGTGCCGATGCCGCCGCTTCTTCTGCAAAAACCCGTAAAAATGCGCCAAATTCTCAGAATATTGTCCTCGAGCTGCTTGGGATAGAGAAATTAAGATCACGAAATTCAAACAGGTCTTAAACCTTGTTTCGAATCTAGGGCTAGTAAGTATAACTAGTATGTAGTGCATGTAAAAATTCGGGATTTATTTTCGGGATGCAAGGCACTGTCCTTGAGGTGTTCATGCTTACTTACAGATCTAAACGTTTGCAATCTTTTAGAGAAAATGCATTTCATAGATACTATTCGTGACCATCCATTTCCCTTGACACTACTGCGTGACACCACTAGAAACTGATAAGAAATTCTAGGAAGCATAACTAATTTTGTTTAATTTACTATTCTGAAGTTAGTAAAACTTTAGTCTTAGTTTTAATACTTTAGATCTGAAACTGTCGAAAATAAAAACAAATTATTCCCCAAGCTCGTCTCGGTACTCAATGCGACATGCAATGGGACCACGGAATGAAAGCGGGTTAAATTTATCAAAATCGGTTCAATGGTTCAAGTGTGACCAACATGATTTACTTTTGCATTTATAAGGATACATTTTCATTTTTCATTTATATCATAGGAAGTAGGGATAGATTTGGGTTTTTGGGAGACGCTCGGATGATGATTACGAGAGAGATTTGGGTATGTACTTTCATTATAAAATAGAAATACACAATTGGAATTAAGTTTTATTCTTAATTAATTGACCAGAACAGTTTTATATAAAGTAATCGCTTCATAAATTGAATTCATATTCTAAATTTAAACTAAATCATAAATTATAAAGAAATAAAAGCTAATTTACAATTGAACAAACTACTTGAACTTACAATAGGTACTTTTACTGGTGAAACTTGATGCAAACGTTGTTATATTATTCTATATTGGTAGTCTTTAGTCTTCAGCCGGTGGTGGAGCAGGTGCGTCAGCTTCAGCTGGTATGGTTGTGGCTTCAGTTATAGGAGCAGGAGTTGTAGGAATGGGACCTAGGGCCGGAATACCTCTATCTTCGGGATCCCATACTACGGGCGCAAAATACGCAAGGTTTACCCACGTAGCTAAAATTGCGATTATAATGCTTATCACCGAATATTTAATCTGAAATAAAATTTGTACAAAATTAAAATTTAACTTTGTATTTTTACTGCAACAAATAGAGACTCATAAAATCGGTCAACCCTTATTTGGGTATACATAAAGTAACTAACATGACTGTTTTATGTTCATAGATTAGGTAGGAGAGGAAATATATTTTTTCTTTGTACTAATATTCTACTAATACCTGATCACAGAAAAGTTACGTGAAGGTACGTTCTGTAAAGGATCCCTGCGTAATGCGGCGTACAGTAAGGTCAACCTTGAGATGGATTTTGTCTGTGTTTTACCACTTACAAGAGTTTCCATGTAACTGTTTATTAAGTCGTTGAAACCAGTTGCCAATAATACTCTAGTCGTCAAGCCAAGTTAAAGGCCTTATGGCCGGTTTGAAAACGTCAGGTAAACTTTATTCATGGGGCTAAATTATGAAATTACAATTTCTCGTTAGGGTTTTATGTACATAATACCTTTTTCATTTTATTTGGGTAAAATTCATTATACTCTCGTTGAAATACTGTTATCTAATAACCAAAAAAAATGGTTCCTACTCTAAATATTATTTAGTAATGTATGCATAATTACCATTTTCTTTATGGGTACTTTGCCAACATAATGACAAAAGTAAGCTGGAGTGTACAAATAAGGGTAAGCAAATCCATAAGTACAGCCCATTCCAACAGCCAATGCTCCTAAATGTATACGTGCTGGCCAAGGCATCGGAGCGATGTGTGCCTAAAAAAATCGGTCGTGTGAAATTCACCCCAATATTTTAAAGAAATTGGAATGCCAACCTTTTCATGTAAATTTTGATAAAGTAAAGAGAACAACTTTGTTCAGGATGGGAATTGAACCCGTGACTTTAACCTAACCAGGACAAAGCTCTAATCAGAATCATACCAAAACAAGTAACAAATTCTTGACTGAAGCAAGTTTTAAAAAAAAATTTAAAAAAAATAAAGTAATAATATAATAAGTAGTAATAATATAATTTAAACTTTCGCGGTTTATACTCATATTTTATATACTACTCGGGACTTCACGCGAAACAAGTAAAACTTTAGTCTTAGTTTTAATACTTTAGATCTGAAACTGTCGAAAGAAAAAACAAATTATTCCCCAAGCTCGTCTCGGTACTCAATGCGACATGCCCCGCCCGTGGTCACGGTGTCCAGCCGCGACCACGGGCGCTGCAACGCGCTCGAAACGTCGGTGAATGTAAGTACAAAATTGTTTCGCGTGAAGTCCCGAGTAGTATATAAAATACGAATATAATTTAAGTTTTTAAAAATGTTTTGTCATTTTATTATAGTTCGACATTATGACTGTTGTAATTTGTAAGTGTACTCAAATACTTAGTCAACTTGGGGCAAGGTCAGAAACCTGCGTGCTGCTCTGGGGCGGACCTACCGGTGCGGCCGGATTAATTTGTATACGACAGCAGATAACTTGATAATTAGTTTTGTACAAATCTACTACAGTCAATATGATTTTTAGTTAATGTATACCAATTTACGACCACTTATAAACTTCACTTATTTGGGTGACTTTAAGGTAAACTGTCTGCTGATGATGCAGTGTTCATAGCCTCATCATAGGCCGACCTTCAGGCATTAGTCACTAATATGAAAGAGCAAGTATAACTAAGGTTCTAGTATTTAAAGGGATGACGTAAGAACTAAATGCGAAATTAGGGTAAACCAGGAACATCTAGAGCAAGTGAATGAAATTGTGAATTTAGGAAGTATGTTTAGCGCGGATGGAAGATGTGATGCGGATGTAGAACGGCAAGTAACTGCCGAAAAAAAGGGAAATTTAAAAGTGGTTGTAAATTGATATTGACCAATCTAAATATTGTCAAATTGACAATTGAGATTTGTAAAAAATACTATAAAATTATTTGGTGTAATAAACGAGTTTGAAAAGACTTCAATACGGAATAATGCAACAGAATTATGCTGGTGGTCAGCTGGAGGATATACTTTCAGCAGGCCTACTTTAATTTATTTTTTACAATATTGATATACCTATTTTTTATTGTATTTACATCTATATACATATTATTTACAATTTTATGTAGCTAGTCAAATTATATTGCTTAAGGTGGAAACCTACTATGTCTAACATTATTAACCGTTTGTGAACATTTTCTTAATGTATAAAAACATGTTTACATTAATCGTTTAGATTTACAAGAAAATATTGATCACTTGTCATTACTAGGAAGCATAATTTCTAGCTGTTCATTTCCCTGTGTAGCTGTTCAAGTTATCAGAATAAAATCTTCAACAAGTGTTTTTTAAGGTTTTAAAACGTTATTTGGAATACCTTACTAAAATAATTAAATTACCTAACTAAAATTAATATTTAATAAAGTATTTTAATAAGGCAATATTAAAATACGTGTATTTTATATTAGCAAAAAATTAAGCCTTCGTGGTCCCGCTGACTTAGTGTTCTTTAAACGATCACTGCGTTAAGCAACTTTTACTATGGCTGGTCACCATATGGATGACCACTTTGTGGCATTCACATTTGCGAGCGTTTCCGTGTTTCGGAAGGCACGTTTAGCCGTTGGTCCCGGTTCCCAGTAATATAGTAGTCGTTAAGCCAACTTGAAGGCCTTATGGGCGTCTTAAAAAATTCAATAGCAGGTCGCCACTACCTGCGCCTGTCCATTTCAACACGGCAATAGGCATGACTATGTATGTATGTATTCATATAAAAATATCTCTCGCGTTTAACACAGCATAACATCTTCAAAGAATGTATGTTCCAGTAATCGACTGCCTCCGTGGCGCGGTGAGAGTGTATCCGACTGTTACGCAAGAGTTTGTGGGTTCGCTCCCCACCTAGGATAAAACTTTGTGTGATGAGCACGATAGTTTATTCTGTGTCTGGGGGTTATTTTTCTTTAATATGAAATACATAAGTATGTTTATCAGGTAACTGGTTACCATAGTACAAGCTCTGCTTAGTTTGGAATCAGATGCGTTGTGTGAGTTGTCCCAACGATATTTATTTATTTCTACTGTTTGTTTACACAAACTACATAATAATGAATACGTACTCCGCATATTACAGCCGGCAATATAATAACGCAAGCAGCTGTCGGAGATACAATATTTGCAATAATAGTGGTGACACACACCACTAAAAACATTCCGACTTGCCATTTTGAATCAGTGAACACGGTGCCAAGATGTTGAGATATAGTCATGCATAGCATTGTTTTTCCTGCCGCTGCTGCCATTATAGCGACACCAGAACCTACGCAAAAAAATAATAGATAATAAGTACTATAATATGGATGGTAAGAGTAATTATTCTATCACTAGTTGACGCTCGCGGCTTCGCCCGCGTAGAGAAGTTTTCCCGTTCCCGTTTCCTACAGGAACTTGTTCCCGGGATAAAAATGCCTATATGTCCGTCTCCTAGCTCTAAGCTACCTCGCCATTTATTTTCAGCCAAATCGGTACAGCCGTTATTGAGTTATAAATAGTGTAACTAACACGACTTTTTTAAATATATAGATTGTCACACAAAAATGTCGATCTGATTAAAAGACAAAAAGTGTGAAGGATAGACATGTCCGCAACCATTTAAAAATCACAATCATCTATCAAAACATTTTTTAAGACATTAATCCTACTAATATTATAAACGCGAAAGTCAGGCAGGCCAAGCCGCGGGCGTCAAGAAGTATGAAATAAGTGAATTGTGCACAAAGTTCTTATAAATTATATAAAACGCGCTGATAAATAACATAACAATTGGAATGTCAATAATATAACATTTAATGAAATTCCAACCCACTATGACGATTTTAATACAATATAATATTATATGTTATTATTGACATTCTATTCAATTTTAACCAAAATTATTTTATTTTGGTTAGAATTTTTTATTTTTATTTTTTATATTTTAAGTAGAAGGTATTAATTTTTGGTGTAGCTTTGATAGTTATAAGATATCTCGATTAAGTTAAATATGTCAAATGTTAGTTAGAAAACTCATGACATAAAAAAAACTGGTAAGTTTAAGTGAATAAGTGGTTTACATAATATGTAATTTCGTCTATATTTTATTCTAAGCATAATTAAAATTTTTACCTATTAGAAAAAAGTATCCATAGTTGACATTCTTATCAACATACTTCCACCACAGAATTCCTGATTCAGCTTTCAGTTTCGGCAAATCTTTTCTTTCTGTAATAGAATAATACTTTCTGAAATACTCTGTTTGTATAACGCAAAGTAAATATTATGTTAAAAGTTCTTTAAAACTTGTTATGTTTACCAAAATTATGAGTATGAAAATTTGATGAAGTAAATTACTCATTAACGCTCTATAGTCTAAATAAATATTGTTGTATTTGGTATACGCAGCGGTCAACCTAGATAAGTGTAAGGTTTAGCACACACTGCGATTAAAAGCAAGCGGTTTAAGAATAGCTGAAAACGCAAAACACGCACTGCAGCTGGCGTTTATGGTGGAACTAAATATTAATTTATTTTTAGTTCCACCATACATTTCTGGGGAGCAGCATGTGTTATGGCTTTAGTATTGAAAATAATAAATTTTATTTACGCCCGCGTTTTGGGACTGATAAAAAAACGCAACTTGCTACGTTTTGACCGCGGTTTGAAGATGCACGATTTTTTTGTGTCCAATAGTAACAGTAATGTAAACGCACGGCGGTTAACTGCATTATTTTTTATTCAGTTTTAACTGTGCAGGAGTGAAGGATAAACGTTGTTTGAGCAGGTTATGTCATGCCGTCCATCTAACTCAAAAATATTGCATGTAGACTACGATAATGTTTTAAAAAAACTTCATCATTGAAGTGAAAAATTGATTATTTAAATAGACAGAAATATTAAGATCTGGTTTTAGCAGGATATTAGACATCAAAATGTTTGCAGGAATTAGACAAGCTTGTCGGAGGCAGAAAATAACCAATCGACATTCTGTAATAATACAATAAATTATCGGGATTTTGACGCACGTTGTGTATACAAATGTTGTGTAGGTATACATTTTGTAAGGGTATCCTTTCAAATGTCTTTGATCGGATAGAGGGTGTTACGCAGTTACTATGACGGCAGCGTTGTTTACTGTTTCTATTTTTTAATTTCAATACCGCAGCCACAACACATACTGCTCACCAGATATCCATAGTGAAAAAAAATTAAGCAAAAGACCAGTTGCAGTGCGTGTTAATACGCGGTTTTGCGTTTCTTTCTTCTGCTATTCCTAAACCGCTTGCGTTTAATCGCAGTGCATGCTATGCTAGGACGATTTAACCAATGGACGCGCTATCTTACCATTTGCGCCTATACCCCCGCTTGCGATTTTCTAAGCATTTTTAGCTAAGTCGCTGTTCCGCGGAGTCAGTCTATCGTACACATTCGGAGGGAAATTTATAAAGAAAAAATGCCGAAATATGCTGTGAAATGGTGTCAAAGTTATAGCTAGCTGTCGAACAATGAATTAATCAATTAATGTTTGTTTTCACTCGTAAGTTTAAATTTATTTCATTTACATAACAAATTTAACAAAAATCATTAATTATTTAAACATATCAACTAATTAATTATTAAAAAATAGGGGTGAAGAGTAAAAGCGTGCACGTCACCATCCCTGCCAGCTACGGCTGCAATTCTACTCCAACACAAGTGCCACCAGGGCGAATACTGCTAGGGCGTGCCCCCGAGGCGACGCGCACCAGTTCGTCCCCGCTGGTGCGAAAAGTGTGAGCCAGAGCGGCGTAGGGGACCGCCACCCTACACGCGCGGCCCGACACGGCGGGAAGTGGAGGATGGAGTGCAGGGTAGCTGCGTGGAATGTTAGGGGAGGAATGACAGATAAGATGAATGAGTTGATGGATGTTATGAATGAGAGTAAGTTAGATGCAGTGTGCTTGACAGAGACCAAGCGCAAGGGCAGCGAAGTCTTGGAGCTCCCGGGTGGGATGCTCGCGCTTTAGTCTGGAGTACCAGAGAGCGAGCATCGCAGTCGGGGGGTAGGAATTTTGCTGTCCTCGCGATTGGCCTCCGGTATGTATGAGTACAAACTGGTAGGTCCTAGAATCCTCTGGATCCGTGTAAAACTTGGTTTGACGAAGATTTTCCTGGTAGCTGCCTACGCGCCAGTATCTTCGTCGAACGCGAGTGAGCTAGAGGATTTCTGGGAGAGTATGAGAGAAGCTCTAAATGTGATAGAAGGATATGAAAGATTTATAGTATGTGGAGACTTGAATGGATGGGTGGGTACCACTCGCGATGGTTTTGAGTCGGTACTCGGGAAGTATGGGGATAAAAGGGTGAACGACGATGGCAAGCTAATAATGGCATTTTGTAAGCAAAATGATTTGTTTGTGGCGAACACAATGTTCAACCACAAACAAATTCATATGTATACGAGAAGATGTAAGTCAAAGAGAAGCATGATAGATCTATTCCTAATGGATAGTCGGCTCCGTAAACAGGTGATGGACACAAGGGTTTATCAAGGCGCTGAGCTGGGATCAGACCACTACCTAGTCATAACTAGGATTAGGGGTCTGTTCGCGGGTTGGCGTCATCGTACCGAGTGTCCTGAGCTTGAGCCGACGTATAGCATCAAAAGCTGGAAGCTGCAGGATGCATCCATTAGGGATAAATATAATGAAAGGGTAGCTGAAAAGCTTGGCGACGTCAATGTAAGCAGTGTGAATGTGGAAAGTGTATGGCAGAACCTTAGGGACAGTATGATAAATGCCGCTGTGGAAGTGTGTGGAGAAACGAAAAGAGGCAGTAGTAATAAGTGTGATGCATGGTGGAATGAGGAAGTGAAAGAAGCAGTTCGAATGAAAAAGAAAGCATGGCTAGACTACTTAGCCTCGCGAAATGATTTTAATATGAAAGAGAGAAACAAGCTGCAGAAAGTTAACACAAAGGCACTGATAGAAGAAGCTCGTGAAAGGTGCAGAATGAAAGCGAATGAAAGGTTGTCGTCCAATTTCCGGGATAATGCCAAGCTCTTCTGGAAAGAGGTAGGCAAGACCCGGAGTTGTTCGGCAATCTGCAGTATGAATAAAGTGCTTAGTGTTAACAATGACGTCCTAACAGACCAAACTGACGTCCTGCAGAGATGGAGTGAATATTATGGAAAGATGTATGCAAGAAAAGACAGAGATGCCACATCGGGTAGTGGAGCTCACTTCGATGCTCCGGATCCCGATGTCATTGAAGTCATTAGTATAAAAGAAATAGAACAAGCGATAAGAAGTATGAAATGTGGTAAGGCTGCGGAAAAAGACAGAGTTACTGCTGAGATGATCAAGTACGGTGGGTCGCGTGTATGGGACACACTATGTCTGTTATGCAACTCGTGCTGGCGGACGCGTGAGGTCCCGGATGACTGGCGAGTAGCAGTTGTAGTACCTATTTACAAAGGGAAAGGCTCGCGCCTAAACTGCTCCAGCTACAGGGCGATCAGCTTGGTCAGCTTAGCTAGTAAGGTGTATGCAAAGGTTATAACGGCACGAATACAGGAAAAGTCTGAAAGGTATTTATGGGAGGCTCAATGCGGATTCCGACGTGGAAGAGGTTGCATGGATCAAGTGTTTTCTCTCCGCATGATCTCGGAAAAGTTTCTGGCTGTTAGCCAGAAGGTTTTCTGCACTTTTGTGGATCTAGAGAAAGCATTTGATAACGTGGTGAGAGAAACGCTGTGGGACTTGCTGCCCGGATATGGTGTGGACGGCTCGCTACTGCGGGCAATACAGTCGCTTTATAGGGACTGTAAGGTTTGCGTGCGAGTAGGGGGGGATGTGTCACCTCTTTTTGATGTCTGTACAGGCGTCAAACAGGGATGTGTCATGTCCGCCTGGCTGTTCATAGTGTATCTGGACAGTTGCCTGCAGAAGTTGAAAGATTTTAATATGGGTGTGAATTTGGGTGACTTTACAGTAAACTGTCTGCTGTACGCTGATGATGCGGTGCTCATGGCCTCATCAGAAGCCGACCTTCAGGCATTAGTCACTAATATGAAAGAGGAGTGTGAAAGTAAGGGTCTTCGATAGAATGTAAGTAAAACTAAGGTTCTAGTATTTGAAAGAGGTGACGTAAGAACTAAATGCGAGATTGAAATTGTGTATTTCGGAAGTTAACGGTGCTTTGTCCCAGTTAGTAAAGCGACAAAGCATCGTAAAAGAAGCACGCATGGCGATTCATAACGCAGTGCTAGTGCCAACTTTGCTTTACGGTAGCGAAACCTGGGTATGTCAGCAGATGCATGAAAGTAAATTGACTGCTGTGGAGATGCGATCACTTCGAAAATTGTGCGGCGTTACCTTGGCCGACCGAATACGAAACGAAGTTATACGCAATATGGCAGGTTTGAATGAAAGTGTCAGCGTTAAGCTGGAAAAGGGCGTGCTCCGTTGGTTTGGACACGTCCAACGAATGAGTGAGGAACGATTGACGAAGAATATATATTGTTCAAAATTAGAGGGTAGAAAGAGTCAGGGTAAGCCGAGACTTACATATGAAGACCACGTGAGCAGATTACTCAAAAACGGAAAGGTCAAAAGTACTCGGATAGCCAGACGTGCGTGTATGAAGCGATTGATGAATCTCGAAGAAGCGAAAGAAGTATGTATGGATCGCGAAGCCTGGCGATCTGTCCTCTCTGACTACCCCGTCAGGTATACAGCGTGAAGATAGTTAGTTAGTTAGTTGTATCAACAACTTAATCCGCCTATTTTCAATATATTTTCATTCTCTATAAACATTATACAAAGAGTTACCATCTCAAATTAGTCGAATAATATTGTGTCAAATTCGTATTGCATACCTACATTTTTCTATTTGTAGTTTTATTTTTATTGGTTACTAGCTGACCTGCCCGGCTTCGTCCGTGATATACTTCCAAACCCGTGGCACCCATTTAATCCCGTCGCTTATTACTTTTCCAAAAATGTATGAAAGTTTCCCCGTTTTGTTGACATTTAAGATTACTGCTCCGCTCTCCTGTGTAGTGGCGTGATGATATATAGCTAAGAACCTTCCTCAATAGATGGGCTTCCCATACCAAAAAAAAAAATCTAATCGGTCTAGCCGTTCACGCGTGTTGTCGTGACCAAGGGAAATAGGGATTCATTTTTATATATATATAGATAGATTAGACAGTGATAACACTTCATGCAAGAGTAAGAAAACAATATGTGTGTAGTTTCCCCCCGCACGAAAGTTCGTTGAACGTGATTTCATACTTTATTAAGTACATGACGCTTCCATTGGTTTAATCGTCCTAGGTGCTATGCATAGGCCTCAGATAGGCTTTCATCAGAGCATCAGAGCTTTCATTGAGCATAGACGCCCAAAAGCGCGTACAATAAAACTTTTCCTCCCGAGCGAAGCAGCATGCAATAAACATTTACATTGTCTTCATTGCAATATCTTCACTGAGAAAAAATATCTCTAATAAATATTATATAATTATCGGAATTAATTAGAAAAATTCAATAGTGGGTTTAATATGAAAAATACTTACTGCTTACAACGATGTATTTAAGAAAATTAAATCCGCATGGTAGTGAGTGCAACAAGACTGCAAAAAATGCAGCAACGGTAGCATCTTTTATACTGGAACAAAAGTTTTGTTAACTAACTAACTATCTTCGAGATTCATCAATCGCTTCATACACGCACGTCTGGGTATCCGAGTACTTTTGACCTTTTAATTTTTGAGCAATCTGCTCACGTGGTCTTCATATGTAAGTCTCGGCCTTCCCTGACTCCTTCTACCCTCTACTTTTGAACAATATATATTCTTCGTCAATCGTTTCTCACTCATTCGTGACAAACCAACGGAGCACGCCCTTTTCCAGCTTAACGCTGACACTTTCATTCAAACCTGCCATATTGCGTATCACTTCGTTACGTATTCGGTCGGCCAAGGTAACGCCGCACAATTTTCGAAGTGATCGCAACTCCACAGCATTCAATTTACTTTCATGCATCTGCTGACATACACTGGTTTCACTACCGTAAAGCAAAGTTGGCACTAGCACTGCGTTATGAATCGCCATTCGTGCTTCTTTTACGATGCTTTGTCGCTTTACTAACTGGGACAAAGCACCGTTAACTTTGTTTCCGGCAGCTACTCGCCGTTCTACATCCGAATCACATCTTCCATCCGCGCTAAACATACTTCCTAAATACACAATTTCATTCACTTGCTCTAGACGTTCCTGGTTTACCCTAATCTCGCATTTAGTTCTTACGTCACCTCTTTCAAATACTAGAACCTTAGTTTTACTTGCATTCAAGCGGAGACCCTTACTTTTACACCCCTCTTTCATATTAGTGACTAATGCCTGTAGGTCGGCTTCTGATGAGGCCATGAGCACCGCATCAACAGCGTACAGCAGACAGTTTACTGTAAAGTCACCCAAATTCACACCCATATTAAAATCTTTCAATTTCTGCAGGCAACTGTCCAGATACACTATGAACAGCCAGGCGGACATGACACATCCCGGTTTGACGCCTGTACAGACATCAAAAAGAGGTGACACACCTCCCCCCCCCCTACTCGCACGCAAGCCTTACAGTCCCTATAAAGCGACTGTATTGCCCGCAGTAGCGAGCCGTCCACACCATATCCGGGCAGCAAGTCCCACAGCGTTTCTCTCACAACGTTATCAAATGCTTTCTCTAGATCCACATAAGCGCAGAAAACCTTCTGGCTAAGAGCCAGAAGCTTTTCCGCGATCATGCGGAGAGAAAACACTTGATCCATGCAACCTCTTCTCCATCATGCCTCACATAAATACCATTCAGACTTTTCTTGCATTCGTGCCGTTATAACCTTTGCATACACCTTACTAGCTAAGCTGACCAAGCTGATCGCCCTGTAGCTGGAGCAGTTTAGGCGCGAGCCTTTCCCTTTGTAAATAGGTACTACAACTGCTACTCGCCAGTCATCTGGGACCTCACCCGTCCGCCAGCACAAGTTGCATAACAGACATAGTGTGTCCCAGACACGCGACCCACCGTACTTGATCATCTCAGCAGTAACTCTATCTTTTCCCGCAGCCTTACCACATATCATACTTCTTATCGCTTGTTCTATTTCTTTCATACTAATGACTTCAATGACATCGGGATCCGGAGCATCGAAGTGAGCTCCACTTCCCGATGTGGCATCTCTGTCTTTTCTTGCATACATCTTTCCATAATATTCACTCCATCTCTGCAGGACGTCAGTTTGGTCTGTTAGGACGTCATTGTTAACACTAAGCACTTTATTTATACTGTAGATTGCCGAACAACTCCGGGTCTTGCCTACCTCTTTCCAGAAGAGCTTGACATTATCCCGGAAATTGGACGCCAACCTTTCATCCGCTTTCATTCTGCACCTTTCACGTGCTTCTTCTATCAGTGCCTTCGTGTTAACTTTCTGCAGCTTGTATCTCTCTTTCATATTAAAATCATTCCGCGAGGCTAAGTAGTCCAGCCATGCTTTCTTCTTCATTCGAACTGCTTCTTTCACTTCCTCATTCCACCATGCATCACGCTTATTACTACTGCCTCTTTTCGTTTCTCCACACACTTCCACAGCGGCATTTATCATACTGTCCCTAAGGTTCTGCCATACACTTTCCACATTCTCACTGCTTACATTGACGTGGCCAAGCTTTTCGGCTACCCTTTCATTATATTTATCCCTAATGGATGCATCCTGCAGCTTCCAGCTTTTGATGCTATAAGTCGGCTCAGGTTCAGGACACTCGGTACAATGACGCCAACCCGCGAACAGACCCCTAATCCTAGTTATGACTAGGTAGTGGTCTGATCCCAGCTCAGCGCCTCGATAAACCCTTGTGTCCGTCACCTGTTTACGGAGCCGACTATCCATTAGGAATAGATCTATCATGCTTCTCTTTGACTTACATCTCCTCGTATACATATGAATTTGTTTGTGGTTGAACATTGTGTTCGCCACAAACAAATCCTTTTCCTTACAAAATGCCAGTATTAGCTTGCCAGCGTCGTTCACCCTTATATCCCCATACTTCCCGAGTACCGACTCAAAACCATCGCGAGCGGTACCCACCCATCCATTCAAGTCTCCACATACTATAAGTCTTTCATTTCCTTCTATCACATTTAGAGCTTCTCTCATACTCTCCCAGAAGTCCTCTAGCTCACTCGCGTTCGACGAAGATACTGGCGCGTAAGCAGCTAATTTTTAAAAAAAGTTTTGTTGAAGTTTATTATTGTGAATTCATCTCATCTACTTCTTCTATTTATTGCTGATTGATTTTGATTAAAATTTTGGAATTATTATCATATTTTGATAAAAATTTAACCATTTCCAAGTTGTACATAACTAAGTATATTTATTTCTTTTTATATTCATGTTTAATGGACGGTTTTACAAAACTTAAAGGCAATTGCTATTTATTTTCTATGATATGGATCACAAGACATTTAAGTTTACGGCAAATTAGCAGCGTTCCGAGTGAGCTTGGTTCTAGTGTACAAAATTCAAGCAATGGGAGATAGAGATAATAGTTCCAAATAAAAATAGGTACAATTTAAATGGAGAAGTACACACAAAGATTTCCTAACGGTGGAACCATTTAAATGCATTAACATTTTTGTTGAGTGTAGTGAAGAACCTACAGGCAAAATAAATAAAATATTTCGTAATTAACGCGTAAATATGTCACTCTTCCGATAGCAAATTTAATTTCTTTATACAAAGAATAAATACATTTCTTACGCAGGTAGCGGCATCTCAGGTATCGAATTTTTATCTAACGCAAATCTGGACCATCCGCCAAACCAATAGCTCCACCGGTAGAAGTGAAACACAAGACTTAAGACCAAAGCTGAAATGCAAAGCTGCGAACAAAGAAACAATAAGTACACTATCTTCTTCTTCCTATCGAATGTCAAGGGCCATCTCGGATGCCTATTAATGCCTCCTATTCATGATGAATCTCTACTAACTTATTGCGATTCATTATATTCCATTCAAATTGCCAATTATACTACTCTATTACTACTACGTGAGCGCTCGTGGCCCCGCGGTCTTAGTGTTCTGTAAACGATCACTGAGTTACGCAACTTTCACTATGGCTGGTCCTCGGATGGGTGACCACTTTGTGGCATTTACATTTGCGAGCGTTTCCGTGCTTCGGAAGGCACGTTAAGCCGTTGGTCCCGGTTGCCAGTAAAATGGCAGTCGTTAAGCCTGGCTGAAGGCCTTATGGGCGGCTTGAAAAATTTCAACAGCAGGTAGCCACAACCTGCGTCTGTCTATTTCAACACGGCAATGGGCTCACCACCTATTACGTGGGACAGGAATCCACACGGTGAAAAGTGGGCATATAATATGCCTCTGCATTTTATTTATTTATTTACTACTACTATTTTCCTTTATATTCATATTGTAGGGATGGTTTTTACAGAACTCAAACTCAATTATCTGTATGCTTTCTCTAGCGTACACTAGTGCACTTGGCGCCTTCCATATTTGAGTTAAGCCTTAGACTTCACTGTATTGCAGATAGGCAACATAGCCTTCAGAAATTATGGCTTAGCCTTAACAACTGTCTACTGCAGAGGCCTAATCTTGAACCCTACCAAAAACCTTTATGAATTGGAATATTGTAGGTTAGTTTGTACAATATTTTTCACCGTAAAAACTGTAAATTATTTCAAATGATTTGAAATCTTCGTTTGCTACTAATACAGAAAGATTTATTGAACTATAAAAAAATAAGTATCAAAATCTCTTCGTACAAGTATTTATTAAAATAAAATAAATATCCATCACGCCTTATCCCCGAAGGGGTGGCAGAGGCATATTATATGCCCACTTTTCACCGTGTGGATTCCTGTCCCACGTAATAGGTGGTGAGCCCATTGCCGTGTTGAAATAGACAGAACATTTATTAATACAATAAGTTTATAAATTTTTAATTTACTATGTAAATTTAAACAATGGCAACACTACCGAGACTACAGCAGAAGTAATGTTTTAATATGTATGATCGCGAGGACTTCTAAAAATATTATTAATTATGAATACAAAATCGAAAGTTTAACAAAAATACCTTTTCATGTAAAGTTACATCTTTAGGCAACTTAGATTTGCTGTTCTTAATTGCTCTTTCCAGTAGCGCTTTACTATTGACGGACATTTCACCATCAGCTTGTCTGCAAATTTTCAGTTTTGTAAAGTACGATACAAAGTGAAGTAAGCTACAAATGCTATTATTATTTATTGTTTGTCACATTCTCATTACATTTGTTTTTTCAAAATCTAAACTGATTAATTCAATAAAATTAAATAAGCTACTTTCATATAAAATATGGGTAGTGACTGGACATTCTGAAGCTCAGAAAGGTTTTGTTGAAATGGAACTGTAAATCGCTCTTCCATGCTATTATTGTGGTTCCTCATCACTTCAGGTAATGGAGGCACATTGCTTGGTATGACCCACAGCAAAATACAGTATCTGTATCACACAAGTATGTGTTCGACTCTACTCTACTAGTAAAAACTACTGAATGGATTTTTAATGAAACTTTACAATAATATAGCTTTTACATCAGAATAACACATAGGCTACTTTTTATCCCGGGAACAAGTTCCTGTGGGAAACGGGAACGGGAAAACTTCTCTACGTGGGCGAAGCCTCGGGCGTCAACTAGTTATATATAATAATAACCTATTGTACTTACCTCCACACTAGGATCAGGTGGTATAATAGATTCAATATGAATATTAGTAATGAAACTGGAAAAGCAAAAGCAGTATATTGTAGATAGTTGAATAAGTCCGGAAATTCTAGTGTTCTAGGAAGAAGCCTGAAAAAAATTATGGAATTTAACTAAGTTTGTTAGCTCTTAAATTGTTGTGACAGCTACAGCTACAGATACAAACAACTACCTCGTTGTAATGGTTGGATGGTGTCGTAATGGTTGAATTTTATAGTAGATAGTTTTATTTTTATCATTTTAATAAACAGTGAATTGGCATTTAAAGAATCAATGCCAATATTGTAACAATGCACTTAAATAACTAGGCCGCCATATTGGGAGTTTCACTATTTTGAATTTAGAATGACGTCACACAACAAATAATGCATTGTCACTGAAACTAAATGTTTATATGCAAAATTAATTGGCTGGCAATGGGTTGAAGATGTACTTAGTTACTTAGTTTTCAAATTGAGTGGCAAGATTCCACCTGAACACACATACATACATTGCAACTAAATAAAAAATATGTATGTGTACCAGAGTACACATGCAAGAAGTGAAACTTCTTTACGAAATTTTTACAGCTATAAAATTTCTTTCATACGTCGATAAAGAAATTTCAATTATAATAAAGAAGTTTCACTTATAATAAAGAAGTTTCACTTCAACATGGTATGTAACCGAAAAACGTGACGATATTTGTACAGCTATAAATTTTCTCTCAACGTCGATAAAGAAACTTCGCTTCACTTCAAAAGCTGATAGTAAAAACAAATATGTTTAACAACATACTGGTTATAAATGGCTCGAAAACAAAGTATGGCTGTCGAAGAGGGGATTAGGGCAACACTACCTGTAACAAAAATACGTTGTTATTAACGTAGTGTACTTTCTACAAACAGCAGGTACTACACACCTGTCTGTAAGGTTTTATTATAAACTAGCTGACCCCCCGCCCGCGGCTTTGCCAGTGACTTATTTCGAACCCCCGTCGCACCCATTTAATCCCGTCGCTTGTCACTTTTACAAAATAAAACAAAAACTAACTAACTAACTATCTTCACGCTGTATCCCTGACGGGGTAGTCAGAGAGGACAGATCGCCAGGCTTCGCGATCCATGCATACTTCTTTCGCTTCTTCGAGATTAATCAATCGCTTCATACACGCACGTCTGGATATCCGAGTACTTTTGACCTTTCCGTTTACTTTTACAAAATGTATAATAATTTTCTGATTTGACGACATTTATTACTACTGCTCTGCTCTTCTAAGCGTGATGATAAATAGCCTATCTTTCCTCGATAAATGGGCTATCTAATACAAAAAATAGTTTCAAAACAATTCGAAACAGTAGATCTGAGGTAAGCGCGTTTAACCAAACAAACATACAAACTCTTCTTACTTATATATTAGTAAAATTATAGATGTGAGAGTTTGTTAAGATGTTAGTATGTTTGTTACTCAATCAGCTTTAACCTCAATCAGATATTAACGAGATAAATTAACTGTTGACAAATTTAAACTGTTTTTTGGTTGATGAGTATTTAGTTAATAATTTTGAAGTGTCAGACTATTTTCGTTTGTTATATATTACTTTGAGACAATTGTGTTGTAAATACAAACCAATGGATGATGACGTCTGAATGGCATTATTCACCACATAACGAACCTCCTCTAATTCGGGTTCCTCTGGTACTTGTCCATATTTTTTCTGTAAATATTCAAATTCGGGTTGAGTTTATTTCGTGCTTTATGTTTAACTAGCTAATGCCCGCAGTTTCACCCGCGTGGTGAAGTTTTAATATTCGAGATTTAGTACGGAACCCTAAACTTTTTAAAATCCAATACAACTAAGTTACTCGCGAAGAATGTAGCTACCGAATGGTGAAATAATTTTTAAAATAGGCCCAGTTGTTTCTGAGCCTATTCATTACAAACAAGCTTACAAATCTTTCCTCTTTATAATATTAGTATAAACGAGTCAAATTAGGTCTGTCTCGTCAGAAATCGATCATATTCGTTCAAATAAGGAGAGAGTATAAAATTGCTAAGGGTGTCACAAAGATGGTGTTACTATCTTTTACTTAATTTTAATCCCCTAGGAAACTATTAATGTTATAAGTTTAACCAGTATCTTTCTGTCTGTGACAGCATAGCTTCCGAAAGGCTAGACCAATTTTAACGATTTTTTGCTGCGATTTGTTGAGATCGAGGTGGTACTTAGCTATAATTTTTGAACAACATTACTGATTAAGTTACATTGATCTGAAATTTGGTATACTGTATTTTTAACGACGATTTTACAACCTCAATCTTGCTGCTGTAGTATAAGTAGAATGTGGAATTTCCAATTATACAGAAAATGTTCGAGGCAATAATTGCCATCGATCACGTTTTTGCTGACCCAGCGATACAATACGACGGCACTAAGGGCGCCGCGAACTCAGTGCATAACGGAAAGCGACCGAGTGTTTTTAAATTAGTAGCGAACCCTATTAGGTACCATGCAGGTCCCATCTCCTACAGAAAATTACAGCATTATATCATGTTTGGGCTTATTAGAACGGTCTCAATCAGTGTTGTTATTGTTTCGGGGATTTTTTTAAATGATTAAACAAATTTTGTCTTACCTCTACAGATATCATTGCTTCCGTGAAATATTCGGTTATCATAGAAGACGATACTAATCGATTACTCAGAATTCCGAGGATATATGATGCTGTAGAGCATTTAAACACCATTCTGACAATTAAATAAAATTATTAATATACCTTTGCAAAAAAAACAAATAATAATCAAAAAATAAATAGTCGTTAAAAATACAAATCGCTCTTTGTAAATTTCAAAGTAATAAGTAATTGTACATACATAAATATTGTCACGCCTTTATCCCCGAAGGGGGTATGCAGAGGCGTACTATACGACAACATTTCACCATATGTAGTTTTTTTTGACCCACATAACAAGCCCATTGTCGTGTTGAGATAGACAAGCGCAGATTTTAAGCCTGTGGCTTAACGATTGCCATGTTACTGGCAACCAGGACCAACGGCTTAAAGTGCCTTCTGAAGCATGGAAGCGCTCGCAAATGTATATGCCACAAATATGTCACTCATCCAACGATCAGCCATAGTGAAAGTTGCTTAACGCAGTGATCCTTAACAGAACACTCGAGTTGGCGGGGCCACAAGCGCTACTATACGCTTATGACTATAATCGTACATCCACTGCAGACAATGCCCGAATATGCAGAAGCTACAAACTAAGTAATTAAATTAAATGAATTAAAAAACTAAAACACCTTAAAGAATTATAATTAAATTTACTATCACAAATCCCTAAGATTTCAGCACCAAAAATATAATACGATAAAACTTAGAAACAAAGCCTGAAACTAGTCTAAAATCGAAGTCTAATGTAATATATGGAGATACAGAAATTTATTGACTAGAGATAATGATGCTGATGATACTTAGAGAAATGCGACTGGACTATTAGATGAAAACGTCCAAGGAGACTGTTTTATAAGCCTCTCTTTCATCATTCTGAGATACGACAGTAATATGTCTTTATCAATGCATTCATTGCAGCACAATGTTTTTAAAAAGATTGATATATTTTTTACGGGATAGTGATTCCCAGTTACTTACCTTAATAATAATAATATATTTGATGATAGCGCAAAGACGATTTCTTTTTTGTTATTGCTCTAAGCTATATATAATGAATAAATAAAAATAATTACTTTTGTGCAGAAAATTGATCCGTATCACCAAAAGCCATAATCGATAAAGCTATACGTCGATCGTTTCCACAATTATTCAGCAGTAACATTACCATTGAACCTAATAAGAACAACATTATGTCCGCCTGTAATAAATGTAATTATTTTTTTAAATTTACTACTTATACAAGCTCTTATTGAACTTACACGGCAATTAACGCAGAGCTAAACAAAATTAAAAAAATTAAAACCATTTCTAATCACTTATTGTTATCCCATTGATAAGCAATATGGCATGATTCGGGCGGTAAAAATCCAGTATTATTAGAGATTGTCATGGGGAAAATACAAAATAAAAAATATGTGTGTGTACCAGAGTACTCAGGTAAGAAGTGAAACTTCTTTACGGTATTTTTTTAAAGTTATAAAATTTCTCACATACGTCGATAAAAAAGTTTCACTTATGATAAAGAAGTTTCACTTCAAAACAACATGGCGCGTAACCGAAAAACGGGACGATTATTTTACAGCTATAAAATTTCTCTCATCGTCGGTAAAGAAGTTTCACTTCAAAAATACGCCTCTGCACCAAGCTGCCTGGTTCTAGACATGTAGAAAGCGTCTGACCTTGACTCCGAGTTATGATCCGATGTGCATTGTTACGATACTTATGTGTGCAGCAAGGAAATTAGGTCTAAATCTAAAATTATCTACTTAACTAACTAAACTATCTTTACGCTGTATCCTTGACGGGGTAGTCAGAGAGGACAGATCGCCAGGCTTCACGATCCATGCATACTTCTTTCGTTTCTTCAAGATTCATCAATCGCTTCATACACGCACGTCTAGGTATCCGAGTACTTTTGACTTATTTACGATTTATCTTAATATCTACAAATATTTCACTTAATCCTGGATATGTACATACCATCTCAGACATACAGATCTCATGATTATGACCACCTGTTTCGTAAGATACTTGAAAGTTAACCCTTGTGGGTAATATTTATAAAAAAAATTAAGACGAATAGTTTCTCGCGAAATAGCTAAGTATTATATATTTACAAAACTGCGTCAGATTTATTCTTTTAAAAATAATAACATATACAAATTATTAATATTAAATATATTAAATATATACAAATTTTATTTAGGTTTAGGAAAGAAGAGGTTGTATTAATTCCCGAAGCAAAAAAAAATTATTCTGTAAGCTAATGAAAAAAGATTGTGTTGTCATATTGAAGTTGACTTACATTCATATAACAGCCGCAAGTTTCCTTTGAACTCATAACTCCCGTCATAGGTAGAAAAAATATTGGAATTAACCCAGTACACGGGATGCTTATTGGTCGAATAAAGAAAAGCCATGCCATTGTAGCCCACATGGCTTCAAGTTTCTTACTATTCTGAAAAATCAATCAATCAATCATGCCTTGATCCCCAAAGGGGTGGCAGGGATATTGTACGCCCACATTTCACTGTGTTTATTTTTGTCCCACGTAATAGGTATTGACCGCATTGCCGTATTGACATAGACAAACACAGGTAATGTATTTCATTGTATATTCAGAAAAATATATAATGAATTACAATTACAGTATAAAAACATACTTTAAATGATATAACTTTTACTACTACCTAATGTGTTAGACAGCTGTAGACTTGTCATCTAAATCTGTTGCCTGTCCCGCGAGTTCGGCGTTCGGTCAACGATCACTGCGTTAAGCAACTTTCACGGATGGGTGATCACTTTGTGGCATTTCATTTGCGAGCGTCTTCGTGCTCTGAAAGTGGGTCCCGGTTGCCAGTGACATGGCAGTCGTTAAGTCAAGTTAAAGGCCTTATGGGCGGCTTGAAAAATTTCAACAGCAGGTAGCAACAACCTGTGTCTGTCTTTTTTAACACTGCAATGGGCTTACCAACTATTACGTGGGAAACGAATACACATGGTGAAAAGTAGGCATATAATATGCCTCTGCCGGGGATAAGGCGTGATAGATAAATAATAAATAAATATTATAAGTTGTAACCACAAATATTTGAAACCTACGATTTTATACCTACGAAATATTTTATTATTTTAAATATCCACAAAAAAATAATATTTACTATACAACATTAAAACTTAAAAGCTGGCCTTTTAAATTGCCGTAAGGTGAATCCGGTCATGTTTAATAAGTTAATAAGTGGATTAGTATAAGTGTTTTAATTCAAGACGTTTGTTCACCAGTTTTTTTCGCAAGTTCCATCTAGTGCCTTCAATCAACGGCATAAACAGTAGATCGATAATCGACCAAGCTTTTATGGGGTTCTTTATTTCCAATGGTGTAGCTCCAACCATCAGGAGGACATGAAGAATGACAGTGTAGTTTCTATTGCCTGTCTATCCGTAGTGCAGATGTTTGAAGAAAGATGTACATTATAAATCTAATATACAATCCAGGGAATCAAATGCCATATAAAAATATTTTTCCCGAAAAATGTGCTTGGTGAAATTGCATCCATGCAAATTAAAGGTGCTTATATAACCTGATATCTGATTTAAATTGGGAATACTTACATCCATCATATCAAAAACATAGCCAAGTATAGCCCAGACTCCCCAAAAGCCAATTATGCCTCTCCAATGGCATTTAAACATATTTTTTAATCGATAGCAACATCCTGGAACACGGGATTTTGCAGGTGGTGATAGTCCGCTACAAATAAAAAAAAAATAAGTGTCTTGATTACAAATTGGTAATTTTTAATAACACTGCCATTGCTACGGCAAATATTTGATATATTGAACTGAAATTCAATTAAAGTAACGCTTCATTCTGCAAGAACAATAAGTAACTGCATACAACTTCATTTTATTACTCGTATTTTGAGTTCTAAGTAAAGACAAGATAAGGACTTCCTTCACCTTTTGTTGGTTACTTAAGTGAAACTTTTTAACATTACGTACTAGTACCAAAAAAATATTAAAAATCTCTTAAAAAAATAAAAAATTCCAATATAAGTTCTTACAGTAGTCTTGAAATCTTTTTGACAATTCCAGGATTCTCTTCTGGATCTAACGGTTTTGGTTTCCTGTAGAATGGAACAATAAATTTATATTAACAAACTAAGGGCCCAGAAGAAGCGTAGGGGCGTGCTCCGTTGGTTTAGAAACGTCCAACGAATGAGTGAGGAACGATTGACGAAGAATATATATTGTGTGAAAGTAGAGGATAGAAGGAGTCAGGGTAGACCGAGACTTACATATGAAGACCACGTAAGCAGATTGCTCAAAAACGGATAAGTCAAAAGTACCTAGTGTCAGACGTGCATGTATTAAGCGATTGATGAATCTGTAAGAAGCGAAAGAAGTATGCATGGATCGCGAAGCCTGGCAATCTGTCCTCTCTGACTTCCCCGTCAGGGATACAACGTGAAGATTGTTACTTAGAAAATGACACTACAGTAAATCTGCTCCTTATTGCCTGAATTACACCCTTTTTATCGTGTGAAACTCTCTTATAGCTTAAAACACTGGAGTAAATTACAAGTTAGTTACGTCGCACTTGAACTGACTACTAGTATTACCATGTGACGGGTCTATACGGTTATGAGAACAGTGAAACTAGTTAACTAGTAGAACTTAAGACAAAATAGTACAATACTTCGAACTATTGACAGCCTTGGTCACTAACTCTGACTTACTGACTCCGTTTGAAATAGGGGGTCAATTTTCTGCTCACGCGAATGAGCACACCATAGATTAGAATACGGAGCACACCTTAGGTGATACGAAAAAGTAATACAACTCCCGTTGCTCGCAACTACTTTTGAGAATTTGATAGTCAAAACGTTGCTTCACCCACACTGTTTGTCTTAATTAAAAAATGCATAAGCCAAAAATTGTCGTGTGTTGAAAAATGCTCCTTCATAAAGAACAAACACACAACAATCAACTTGGTCAGTCTTATAACTAAGACTATGAGTTATTAGGCTCGGTTGATCAACGAGTAAACGTCTCCAGACAAGATAACCTTTCTCATTTTAGAGATCTTTTGCTATTCTAAAATTAAGTAGGTACTCGAGATGACGATTCTGGACATTATGAGCAATACTTACATGAAGTTGTAAAATTTTATAAAACCAACTATTGAATAGCACCAATGATAGATGACTATCCACTACTATATTTATGATACACGTTAAAATAGTAACATCAACTTACTTAGGGGACGGAGGTTTTGGTTTCGGCTTAGGAGTCATATTAATTATTAAAACACTTTCACTATCAAAAAATCAACTTTCATACCAAATAAAGTAACACTAAGTATTGACAGCGACAGCTTAAAACATTTGACACATATTTGAGTTTGGTATACTATTATTATTACTTTTGTTATTTCTTATACTTTTTTAGGATGTAAAAACGGTGAACATAAATTTGATAATAAGGTTGTATAAGATTTAATATAAACGTTCTTCTGTGTACGAGTTTTGTGTACAAGATCGTAAAGCAAAGCTACTATTTCTGCAATCTTACTATTTCTGTGATCTTTCAGTGACCAGTCTGCAATGGTTAGTCGGTACTTGGGGTAGATGCTCAACCTGCATGATAAATTTTATGTGACAATGCACCAGCATTCTGGGCACGATTGTAGTTGACTTTTGGGAGGAAGTTACTTAACGCGGCTTATGGGTATTGTGATTTATCATAACCTCAACGCAGGTATTTCTCTTATTTTTTTA
Source organism: Thumatha senex (assembly GCA_948477245.1). Taxonomy (NCBI): domain Eukaryota; kingdom Metazoa; phylum Arthropoda; class Insecta; order Lepidoptera; family Erebidae; genus Thumatha; species Thumatha senex. Next base: position 11,238,338 of record OX419732.1, on the reverse strand, counting down.
CAATTATATTATATTTTTAAACGTTAGGGAATTCGTTCCTGACCGCAAAATTATTGATGCCTAATTATTTTTAATTAATTAATTTAAGCTTTCGTAGGAAACTACTTTTTTATAATTTTCATAAAGCAAACGTTACATTCAATTAAATCGTTTAGATTTACTGTTAGTAGAAAAAAAAGACACTGTAGACCCACCCATTATTGTAGGTATAATATGAATGTACGAAGCGATTAATGAATATGCAGGAAGTGAAAAAAGTAAGCATGGATCGCTAATCCTGTCTTTGAATGAATCTATCCTCCCCGACTGACCACATCAGGGATACAGCGTGAAGTTAGTTAATATGTGTAAATATTTAATTCATCATTATCTGTTCAGTCTCAGTTGTGTCTCACGAGGCCAGTGTGTGGATCCCCACTTTCCTACATCTTTTCCTTCTCTTTGCACGGCCATCAGCGTCTCGTCTACTGGCACACATATCATCCATTACGACGTCAGAATTACTAGGGTCTTCTTAAGAAATTAGCATGGTTACTATTTTTTTTCCCGGTCCGGTGACTGCCACAAGACATAACCATACGAACGAAGACGACTATTTCATTGTTTGTAGCTTATAACTTTGTCATGTTAGTTTCGACAAAAGTTGTGTAGAATTTTATTTTACAAAAATAAATTTTAGTTTTTGTAATTATTAGATTAACCAAAAGGTATTATTTGTACCACTTTTTCTTTAAAAGCGGCCGTGGGACATGGGTTGCTATCCCACAAACTAGGACTTATATATAACCCCCATACTTGGAAACCCCTACTTGATACAATATAAAAAAAAATTGCGTTCTCTGTCAATTGCAACCCCTTAAATTTAATGTAACTCTGCAATAGAATAAAAGGGTACATAGTTTTTAAATAGCCTACTAGATTATTGTTACCTGGGTTATTATTAGCAGTGACAAGAATACGTTATATCTGCCGACAAAAACATATTATTATATTGTAATGGATACGGATAGTAATAATATGGAACTAGAAATCCCTGCCACGTCTTTGAATAATGAGTTAGTTGTGATTATTGCCAGAATATAAAATATTAATAGTATTTATTCTCCATGATTAAACAAAAACCACAAATTGAATAAGACTATTTTTGATATCCAGATTTTTGAGGACAGTTTTTACTGTCGTTAAGACAATTGAAAGTGACCGCCCTGAGATGTGCTTCTTCACGCTACACGTAAAGGACCCGGATAAATAAACTGCGGGTAGGGGTCAAGTAAAAAAAAAAAAAACTTCGAATACTCTCTTCCGTGGTAGATAAAATAAATGTAGATAAGAAATTATTATACAAGTTCAACTATAACTATATATATAACCTATACATACATGTTACGCCTTTATCCCCGAAGTGGTAGGCAGGGGCATATTAAACGCCCACCTTTCACCGTATGTATTTATGTCCCACGTAACAGGTGGTGAGCCCATTGCCGTTTTTAAATAGACAGGCGCAGGCTGTGGCGACCTGATGTTGAATTTTTTTAAGCCGCCCATGAGGCATCAACCTGGCTTAACGGCTGCCATTTTATTGGCAATCGGGACCAAGTGCTTAACGTGCCTTCCGAAGCACGGAACAGGGGTGGGTCTTTAGGGCCGAATAAATTTAATAAAATAAAATGTGTCTATTTTAGATGTTAAATTTGGAAGAAATTTGGAACCCGTTGCCTTTTTAGTGAGGTGATAAGAAAAAGGCTTAAAGGTCCTTTGTGCAAGACACTAATTAGCACGACCAATTAAAGTCCTGGTAGTCTCGGACTAACCTATAGATATAGAGTAGCAATAAATGTCATATTTTATTTTCAGAGAAATCGATGAGCCTTTTACTATATCCTCGAGGTGTAAGCTGTTTTTCAGCATACATTGGAGTGGGATAGTGTGTCTTGTGACACCTATTCTTTTTATACCTATATTAGCCCCTTTTCCTCCTAAGGTACGATATCAATTATAAAATTCAGTAAACCATTATACTAATTTAGTTTCATAAAAAGTAATGACACACAGAATATTTTAGAACAAAGAATTTACGCCACAACATATATATATATATATATATATATATATATATATATATATATATATATATATATATATATATATATATATATATATATCAATGGGATATAAATCTAAACCAGTTAAGATAATAAGTTTTAAGTTGTGATTACTTTGAACTATCTTACTCTATATGTTTACTATTAGTCAAGTTTTCATTTTAGAAATATCAATGGTGCGCCTATACACTTGTAATTATGGCGATATACTGGGTGACAGAATGTATACCTTTGCCGGTAACTTCCTTTATACCCATCATAATATTTCCCATGACTGGTATAATGAACACTATAATAACTTGCCAATGTTATATGAATGTAAGTAATTTTATATTTTTCATTTGTTTAAGGATAGAAGAATTTCATTTAAGTAATAATACATAGTAACTTTCACGACTGTTCAAGTGTTAATACATAGTTATTTTTACGACTATCATTTTGATAACTAAACAGTTAAATTTAGGTTATATTCACCGATTGTAGTGTCATTCAGAGCTGGTAAAGGTACCAAAAAGTTACTGAATTCCTCAGATTATGCAAAGTTTTAAATGAGTACCGAGTGGTACTAGTCAATTTGATAGTGAAATACCAATTAGTTTCATATTACCGCACCTGCGTGTGGATCCCAAGAACTCAGTGCAAAGGACAGTTTGTCCTCATTTAGGCGAGTATATCCCCCAAATTTCTCGACTAACATACAAACTGTGTATGCTACGAGCACTAACTAATAACATTAGACCTAATTATTGCCCGGGTGTGTTGGCATAATAATGTACATGCCAACACACCCGGGCAATAATTAGGTCATATGTTATTACTATATTGGTGTCAGGTAATATCTCTCCGAGAGCAAGAAGCGAGTGTGCTGGTGGATACTTAAATTTTTGATGGGCTATAATTAATAATTTTTTGAACATTATCTATATAATCTAGACGCTGTATAGTAGTATTGTTTTTCAGGATACAATCATCATGTTCTTAGGAAGCATGGCACTTGCGTATGCCGTGGAACAGTCAGGACTACACAAGAGATTAGCCCTTGGGGCTATTAACGCCATAGGCTACTCACATTACAGGTATATTGTATTGTAAAATTTACGCTGTAGCATTTAATACACCTTCCTATTCATCAAATTGCGAATTTATTTACCCCAGCACCGTATATTACTTTTTTATAAATTTAATGGAATACTGTTGACATTTATGAATGTAGTAATGTAATGAATTACAGAAATTTTCAGATTATTATTTGGCATATCTTTTACAACAATGTTTATTTCAATGTGGATCACAAATACTGCTGCGACAATCATGATGGTTCCCGTAAATTTTGCTATATTGAAAGTTTTCGAAGATGTGAGTATTCTAGTACGCTAAACCCGACCAAAAGAAATATTAGTATTAATTCTAACTAAAAACTAAAATAAAATGTGTTCAAATAAAACCACGCATAAGTTATGTCCTTATGAAAGTCTGCACCATGACCGATGTGCATTCGTCAACAAGTTTGCCAGATTACGAGTAGACTCAGAACTTGGAGATCTTAATACGTAATATCAACAACAGGTCGAAATTCGAAAAATAAATAAAATGCTTTCTGCACTTCATCACCATATATAATTTTACTATGTTAAATTTTACGTTTTTCCGATCGCGCAATTTTCTTGAAAAGGGGTATAAAACTTCAGGTATTAATATATAGATTAACCGTATTTATAATATTTCTGGTCTTATTCGCGACGTATATTATTAGGTACAAAGACTATCTTATACTTTCGACCAGATTACACCAGCCGCGATTGCGGGTGGAATGAGAAGTCCAGCGTCGCCTCCTCAACGCAATCCTAAAGATAATAAAAAACTTAAAAACTAAAAAACTTAATATCAAATGCCACAGGTATTGACGGGATATCTTTAGATATAATTACCTTGACCTTACCTTATTCTCTAGATGTAATTACAGCAATAGTAAATAAGTCCATTACACTTTCTAAGTTTCCCTCATTGTGGAAAATGGCTATTGTGAAGCCTATACCTAAAAATGAACACGCTACTTCACTGAGGGAGCTAAGACCCATAAGCATTTTGCCGTGCCTATCCAAAATTCTTGAGAAGGTAGTGGGAATACAATTGGTCAAGTATTTGGAAGATCATGATATATTACTTGATAGACAATCAGGGTTTAGAAAGAACAGAAGTACAGCTACTGCTATTCGGACAATATTTTGTCAGCCCAAGATGCAGGTCAGGGCACTGTATTAGTGATACTTGATTTTTCCAGAGTTTTCGACTCACAAAATATTGCACTGTTGCTATCTAAGTTGGCGTATTATGGGTTTGACAGTGAAACTATCCAATGGTTCAATTCTTACCTTTCTAACCGATCTCAATTCGTTGAGCTTCAAGGAGTGGATGGAAATGTATGCCGGTCTGGCTCAAAATATGTTACCAGGGGAATTCCTCATGGCTTGGTGTTGGGCCCAATTCTTTTTATTCTTTTTAGTGCTGATATTATTAATAAAAATTAAATTTTGTAAATTCATCTTTATGCGGACGATGTACAAATTTACCTCTCTTTTGACCCTGATGATACTCTATTTGCAGTGGATAAGATTAATTTAGATTTGAACAGCATATTTTATTGGGCATCGCGCAATTCCCTCACGCTTAATGCATCTAAGTCCAAGTATATGATTTTTGGTTCTAGGTGTCAGATCGATAAGATAGGTGGTTTCTGTCCGCAAGTAACTATGGATGGTTGTGTGATAGAACGTGTGTCTGAGGCACGTAATCTTGGTTTGGTAATGGATGAGGGCCTTAGTTTCTAGAAACAAATAAGTGACATTGTTCGCAACTGCTTCTATCGTATTAAGTTATTATATAAACTAAGAGACTATCTAAGTGTCAAAATGCGTGTGCTAGTATGTGACACGCTTGTACTATCCAAGTTTAACTACCTTGACGTGGTGTTTGGGCCTAGATTGTTAGCCAGGACTTCAAATGTGGTGCAGAGAGTTCAAAATGCCTGTGCCAGGTACTGCTTCAATATTCCTAGACGTAGTCATGTGACACCATACTTAAACTCGAGAAATATACTAAAAATGAAGTACCGGCGAGATTTACATCTTTAATTGTCATAAACCAAATTAGCTTTACGAAAAACTAGACTGGATGGACAGGTACCGGAGATATCCTGGTAGAAGCACTTCGTTGGCTTTGCACATATCAAGGTATAGAATGGGTTCCGGTATAGTGCTACCAATTCCTAGAATAATCTGCCTCCTCCACTGCGTAAAGTAATGACGGTTAAAACTTTTAAGAACAAACTTAAATCGCTACTTTTAATACTGCAAAAGACCAGCACTCGAATTGTTGCCTGTTTTATTTTGCATTTTGCTAGCATTAAACATAAATTTATAACTAACTAGAAAGGGCATCTTCTAGTTAGTTTTTAGTTTTTTTAGCTACGGCTTTACCCTGGTGGTGCCTGTTCCCGTGAGAGCGCGGGGATGGACTGTGATCTGAGTTGCTCTTTATGACATTGGCTGATCTGCTGGTGGTACCCGTAAGGGTCGGTCTAGCATTTTCAGTGATTGACAGGAACAAACAGATAGACAGCCGAAGAATTGCTTGTAGAAAATAGATGTATTTTATTATTATTGCTTGTAAGTGGTATATGCTTTCATAGGCATTTGGAGAAGAGCTGTTAAAGTTGATTCGCATAATATAATGATAATTTACAGTTGCAAGCGGTCATACTCCATTTTTCATTTTTTATGTATATATGTATTTTTTATTTAATTTTTTTATTTTATATTTTTAAACATACATTTGTAAATCAATAACGAGGCATACGTGGTCACGTGAGTGACTCTCTGGGGGCTAAGGCTGAAAATCAGCGCTGTGGTCATACCCAGCATCGTGCTGAGCCGAGGCCCTTTAGGCTGTTTTATATAATTAAATGTTTTTATGTATTTATGTAAAGTGCCTAATAAATGTGTATTCTTTCTTTCAACGCAAAAGAAGTAATATCATAAATATGACTGAAAATCGCGAAAGTTTAAAAACATTAAAAGATAAATCATTTCAGCTAAACTTGCTCACTATTTACGAGGGGTCAAAGGAGAATACATTAGTAGCATCCGATTTAACTATTTGTTATTTCTGCTCTACTACATTTTCTGCTACAATAGGTGAGAACAAGTAATATTTTGACATACTTAACATATATGCAGGATGAGTGACCGCTTTGTGGTATTAATATAGAGCGTATCAGTTTCATTAAGTCATTAATCCTAGTTGCCAGTAACATGACAGTAGTTATGCCAAATGAAAGGCCTTATGGGCGGTTTGAAAACTTTCAACAGCAGGTCGCCACTATCTGTGATTGTCAATTTTCAATGCGGCAATATGCATACCTCCTGTTATTTGGAACAAAAATGTACACATGGGGTATTTAATATGACTCTGCCACACCTTCAGGAATAAAGGCGTCATTGATACCTAACACAATTAACCGATTATTTACTTATTTAATTAATGCATTAATTTCATGATATTTTCTATCTTGAGATAACACAGTAACAATAACACAGAGGTGACCTGTGGGTTCTGTTTAAAATAATCATACATACATTCATATTGTCACGCCTTTATCCCTGAAGGCCTTTATCTATACGCCCACATTTCACCGTATGCATTTTTGTTCCACGTAACAGGTGGTGAGCCCATTTGAAATGGACAGGCGTAGACTGTTGTGGCGACCTGCTGTTGAAATTTTTCAAGCGACCCATAAGGCCTTCAACGAGGCTTAACGACTGTCATTTTACTGGCAACCGGGACCAACGGCGTAACATGCCAAGCACATACAACCCCAAAGAAATGAGGTGGTGTAGAAACAACATTTCTACCGGTTTTGCGACACAAATTTTCAGCTCATGAGTATAAACTCATGCATGTGTTTAATAAGTATTTCTGGTATTGCCTATCACTCAATAGATTTTCTTCATTCATTACAAATACATACAGACATATGTCTGTCATGATCACGCTGGTTTCACCGTAAATGCATAACTGTACATCTTTATTTTACCAGCTATATTTTGCGCCATGTAATAGATGGATGGATAGCAATTACCTAATACTCAAGAAAAGCTTGAAATCTGTTCTTGCCATAACTACGCGTTTCTTATACTTTGAAAAAAGTCCTGTAAAACGCCATTGAATGCTTCATTTTGTTTTTCAGGTGGTATTGGAACGCTAGTAGGAACTGCAACCAATTTAGTATTCAAAGGTTTGCTGGAACGGTAAATATTTTTTGCTTATGGCATATTTTTCTGTAAAGGTTTTAATTTAATAGAACTTTATTTAACTTCGATTCTAAGACACCAGATAAATTCCTCTAAAATATATTTTAATTATAATTTCTTAATAACTTATCAAAATGAATCAAACCAAACATCGTTAGAAGAGTATTAATAGTACGCTGGTGATAGGTGATACATCATATTATATTGTACTCATTATTACCCGTGATTAGATCACGAGTAATAAAGATATATTCAAGAAACTTTACGCGTGAAGTTAATTGAAATAAGTCTAATCGTTTGTAAATCAACATTGGCTGCCTTTTTTAATTAAATCTGATCCTCCATCAAGAACACTGGATGGAAGTGATGACCAGATTTGTTCGGTGACGAATAAGTGTAAAGAAATACGTGTATTGACAACGATAATTGCCGCAATTCCCTTGTTCCTGGAGACGGCCCTTAATTCTTCGCAAGTTATGACCTCTCTTGCACAACGATGAAAGCGGACTCCAGATGTCTACTGCACCACATTCATCTCAGATACTTGTGACTCCATCGAGTTTATGTCAATTAAATGCATGGATCACGTTGTGCAATCATTATTTAATCTGACAGAAATTTAGGCATCAATTTGAAATCAGCCACCTCACCTAAAGTAATAGCCGAAGCTTTACGTAGTGCGGAATATATTGCGAAATTGGATAGTGGGCAAAGGATTTAAGTATACAGGCCGGGTCGCCGTATGGGGTTTATCATTTACAGTGATCCTGGCAAGGTCTGAATAATATTTTATCTTCCACAACACTCTTTGAGCTACTCGAATACCTTGAAAAATATTTATTTTATTTTCATAAAAAGAAATGTTTTTTTTTTTCAGAGCATTCCCTGACACACCGGAATATTTATCATTTCCATTTTTTTCTGCATTTGCAATTCCTTATATGCTTGTTTTAGAAATATTAGTCTACTTCTATATGATAATTGCACACTTAGGATTTTTGAGGTTAGTACTATTCAATTAATAAAATTTATATGAATTAAAACAAAATAGAGTAATGAGTACTTGTTGTTACTTTATGTACTCGTATTAATGAAGGAATTAATAACTTTATTCTTATGGCACCGAAAACGGGGTACGTTATTGTGCTGCTGTTATGCAGTAGTTTCAGTTAACAAAAAGTTACATTATTTTCTTTAATCATCTTATTACGGGGCTACCGTTGCGTGCTTCTTCTAAGTTAATAGAATCTGATAGAAAAAATACGTTGAAAATTAAAAGAAAAATATTATTCCAGGCCAAATAGTGAAGCAGCAAAGAAATTTAAAATATCTGCTGACGGAATGGAAGCTGCAAAATTAGCAGTGAAAGAAAAACGGGAGAAATTAGGAAAAATCACATTTTGGGAAATAGTAAGAAGTCGTAATTTTAGAAATATTTAGGCACTCAGTGGGCACATCAGTTTAAATTTTGCATGCAACTAGAACAACGCTATAATAAGGCTAACATACTATACGGATTTATTTTCCTGGTAATTGATAACAAGCCTATCAAGTATAATCGTAAAATTACAGTACGATAGTGATGAGGAGCTTTAGAGGTCAGTCAATATATGGTCTAGATAATAAAATAATCATCCTAAAACATATCTCTTTCACTTCATCAACCAAAAGTCCTCTCCATGGATTGCCTCTACAATCTATTCATTATGCGTAAATCTATTAAAATTAATAAGCATAAAAAGATTTTTATAGGAAAACATGAACTGAACAAAACTGTGCCAGTAAAAACAGATGTGAGGGTTGTATCTTTCATTGTAACAATAATGGAGAGTAGACCTAAACTCCGATTGAATTCCTAAAAGTATATCAGTAATTCAAATCATTAATTGAACCTAATGACGCTGAAACAGTAGCCGTAAATACTACCACTGTACCATTTAAGCAGATATTAATATTATATACAGGCGTATTAAAATTTTCACACAAATTGAAACCTACTACGTGGAAGATTATTTAACATTTAACTATTTATTTATCTATCACGCCCTATCCCCGAAAGGCTGGTAGAGGGATAATATATGCCCACGTTTCACCATGTGTATTCCTGTCCCACGTAATAGGTGGTGAGTCCATTGCCGTGTTGAAATAGACAGAAACAGGTTATGGCTACCAGCTGTTAGGCCATAAGGCCTTCAACTTGTTTTAACGACTGTCATGTTACTGGCAACCGGGACCAACGGCTTAACGTGCCTTCCGAAGCACGGAAATGCTCGTATATGTAAATGCCACAAAGTGGTCACCCATCCGAGGACGAGCCATAGTGAAAGTTGCGACTCAGTGATCGTTTACAGAACACTGAGTCCGCGGGGCCACGAACGCTTCTTAACGAACTAAGTTATATGAACACGATGATAATTTTGTTTATTATTTGTTAACAGACGGTTATTATATTGTTTGCTGGTGCCATAATGTCGTTCTTTACTCGTTCCCCTCTAATATTTCCTGGGTGGTGTAATAAAATTTCGGACTTATTCCAATTGAACAATAATGTGTTGTAAGTATAATAAATTGACATGATATTATATAACTAGCTGTGCGCCTCGACTTCAACATTTAAAAATTAACTTGTTTCTATTTCAGCGTTTTAGATTCTGCGGTAGCCATATTGGTTGTATTTTTGATGTTATATCTGCCATCAAATACACTTTTTCTAAAACATTTTACTGCAAAAGGTAACTTTTATACCAATTATTAATTTGATCGGAGTACCAAATCATCATTTTATTAGGGTGGTAATTATAAGGAATTAGAATCAGGCTAACAAAAAAATTAAATTCTAAATGGGGAATGATTTGTATTTAATATCGATTCGAAATTTCGTATGGCACTCGAAAAATAATTAATGCACGTCAAAATTTAGATAGAGACATTTCTGATTTTAGTTTGGTTTGTCAGAGAGATGACAGAGGAAAACACCACATTATTTATTTTAATTAATTAATTTTATAAAAAGCCTCTAGATATCATCTAGAGAATAGACCTCTATATAATATCTTGTTAACTCGAAATTTAGACAAGGTAACTTCAGTTGAATTCCTTGGTGCCGAAAGACTGGATATTAATTAGCTTATTTGCATCAGTTAAGTAAATACGATCTTCTGAGGAATGTTGTATTCTGTACCTTCGATTTATAAGAAAAATATATCATCTATACCTATACATAAAGTACACTTGTTGCGGTAATTGTCACTCAGGGTGCTATCAAGAGACTCAAACTCTACCTGCTGTTGAAATTTTCAAGCCGCCCATAAGGCCTTCAACCAGGCTTAACGACTGCCATTTTACTGGCAACCGGGACCAACGGCTTAACGTGCCTTCCGAAGCACGGAAACGCTCGCAAATGTAAATGCCACAAAGTGGTCACCCAACCGAGGACCAGCCATAGAGAAAGTTGCTTAGCTCAGTGATCGTTTACAGAACACTGAGACCGCGGGGCCACGAGCGCTTAGTGATAACGTGATAATTGTTAATAATAGCTGGTAGATAATATTATATTCACACAAAATATTGCATAGTCCCCATTTGTTGCAGACGATGAATTGCCTCAAAACCCAATTCCAGCTGTATTAAATTGGTTTAAGTGTGACGATGCGATGCCCTACAGCTACATGTTCCTTTTGGGTAATTTTAACATTTATATCCCTAATACTTGTTTTTTACTATCTTTACGCTGTATCCCTGACGGGGTAGTCAGAGAGGACAGATCGCCAGGCTTCACGATTCATGCATACTTCTTTCGCTTCTTGCAGATTCATCAATCGCTTTATACATGCACGTCTGGGTATTTTTGTAGTTATAGAAATATCAACGAAACGCTCTTAATCAGAGCATTTTATATAGGTAAGAAATAAGGTAGGTAAGAGGCGCCAGGGTTAATATAATTTCGATTAATTTCAAGCAAGTTCTCGGATTACTGAAAATTCCAAAGTATGTCTATTCGTTATTTGATATTATATAATATGTGGTACGTGTTTCTGACATGAAAACTAGGAACAGCAAGCTTCAATGAGCGCCTCTTGATCGACATGAGTCACATAATGTGGATATTTATTTAATTAAATTTACTTTTGACGATTTGCTACAATTTTGAAAAGAATATTAACATAAATATTATATTACCAGGAGGTGGTTTTGCACTGTCAATGGCTGCAAAAGAGGAATATTCAGATTTAAATGGACAAATTGGAATGATTCTCAAAAGTCTGGAAGCGTTACCGAATTATTTTATTGTTTTGTTGATAATATTATTCACAGTTTTCTTAACAAATTTTGCTGCTAATGTCGCTGTCGCTAACGTGATTGTACCAATTGTGATGCAACTGGTAAGATAATTAAATAAATATTGTGGGACACTTTTCACACAGCGCCATCTAGCCCAAAGTAAGCTAATATTAGCTTGTGTTATGGGATCTAGATAACTGATAAACATACTTATATATTTCTAAATACATACATATTATAGATAAATAACACCCAGACACAGAATAAACCATCGTGCTCATCACACAAAGTTTTATCCTGGGTGGGAATCGAACCCACGACCTCTTGCGTAGCAGTCGGATGCACTCCCACCGCGCCACAGAGGCAGTCAACAACTTATTTATGTATTACGAGATAACTGCTATTAAATTTTATGTTATCGTTTTATAGGCCAAGGAAGTTCACGTACATCCTCTATGGTACAATATTGCAGCTGGATTTTCAGCATCGTTTTGCCTTTGTTTGCCCGTCGGAACACCTGGAAATCTGATTGTTCAGAGTGCAGCAAAGATACCCACCATAAAGATGGTAAGTATAAGTTTTATCACAGAAAGATAAAATAAAATAAACGAGGAGGAAAAGTCACACTCATTTCGTCAAATCTAATGCACAACAGTCAAGCATGACCTAAATTAATTGAAAGAATGATTAATCAAACTCCTCAAGCTATCCTTGGATAGCGGCCAGGGGGCCGAGTCTACTATTGACAAACCGTAGAATAGAACCAGAATCGCTGTTTATAACTGTTTGTAAATGATATGTAATGAGACTATCAAAAATGCAACTGACTAGCGTCAACTGGTGCGGTACGTGATAGTAGAATTGTATCGGCCGACCGATAGAAGTCTATTGCAGTACGATTGTAATAGTAGACTACGAAAACCTGTCAAAATTGTACCGGTGGCTTTCTATTGAGCGACGATTTCGATTTTATTCAACACGATTGAAATAGCAGACTCGGCCTCAAGGTATAAGGTGTCTAACCCGCTAGATTGACATAAGATTGGCACGTGTTGACATAGTGAGCTCAACGCGCTTTACTACTCCTTTTACAAAAGGCACGAGGCACAGCACGATCTTAATCTGCCCGCTCCTATCACCGACGTATTGTAACTATTTTGCCGGTTTTAAAATAAATTTTCTAATGGCGAAGTGTGGAAATCGGTCAATTATAAATTTAGGAAAGGCAACAGCGCTTATAAACATTTTTTTCTTGAAAATGTTTGTCTTGACCCCCTGCAATAATAAAATGAATAACATAAGAAAATAATCAAAAAGTACATTAAAACGTCGTGCTAAGGGTGCGTCATCGCAAAGCGAGACGGGGTTGACAACATTCACCCGAGGCAAAGCCCGAGGGAAGTGGTCGTTCGATACATCTAGTGGCCTAACCTGTCAAGGATTCTAAAGACATTCTCTATAGCGCACACCCGGGCATCATAAAATAAGGCATTGGAGCGTCGTGTGATTTATTCCCCCTGGTAAAAAAAAACATTACATGTTTGAAAAATTTACAGGTTAAAACTGGCGCCATTCCAACTATTATAATAATTGTTATGACGTGGTTCAGTGTTTACTTTTGGGCCCCTGTTCTATGGCCAGATTTGAAATCTCTAATGCTATTATAATAAAGATACGTGTATAAGTGCAGCAAAAAATACAAAAGTAACTAAATATATTTTGTTTTATTTCATAAACTTACTGTAGAGGTACCTATTGTCTAAGCGGTATATTCTCGTTCAGTTACACCCAATCATGTAACAGTGACAATTTAAATTCCTATTGCATAACACGTTTGATATAATGACTTTTTCTCTCAATATGTAACACCTAATAACAACAATGTGTGACTGAACAAAAAAAAATCATACCCACTATATCATAATATTGTAAATGCGAAAGTTTGTATGGATGTTTGTTACTCTTTAAAACTACTGAATAGATTTTAATGAAACTATAAAATAATACAGCTTATACATCAGAATAACACATAGGCTACTTTTTATCCCGGAAACAAGTTCTTGTGGGAAACGGGAAAACTTCTCAACGCGCGCGATGTCTCGGGCGTCAACTAGTATATAATATACCTACCTACTTAGGTTACTTACTTTACTTCCTTAAATTGTGAGCGAGACACCTTTTTCTCGGTTGTACTGTGTATGTAACACTTCTTTTTAGAAACGTTAGATATCGCCACACGTGTCATAATTTTAGGTTAAAATCAGAATATTCTAAGTATCACCATAAATATTATGCCCGGCATCGTAACTACTCTAAATCGTACGAAATTAGACTGGGATGAAATTGCTTTCACCGTGTTGGCTACCATCAGGCATCTCTAGCATACCTTATCTGGCGGAGCTGGCGGATTATAATTATATATTTTAAATCTGTATCAACCTTTTTGTAGGCTTTACGCTCAGCTGTTTTACTAATATACGCTTTCGAAATAGAACACTACTATAAAGATGAACATAAGGAATATGTTAATAACAAATATACTACAAAAAAATTTACACAGAATAGATTAGTACAGCCACGGGTAAATAATTATTATGGTAAAAGATTGTCAAAATATTTAGTTCCAAAAGTATTCAATGAAATTGTATTATTAAGGCAAAGTCCTAAGGTCAGTAAAGGTGTGTTGAAATCAAAATTAAGAAATTTACTTCTAGATGACTTAAGAATTTAATAAATTATTTTATATACGACATTAGAGTATAACGTTGCTAGGTTATCTATTTAAATGTAGCTTTGTAATTAAAAGTTTTAAACAAGATCGCCTCTCGCCATCAAACGTTACAGTTAGGCGAGAAAATATAATGTAAATATATTTATGTATGCTTCTTTGTATAAAAAAAAAATAAAAAAAATTTAAATGCTTTTTGCAAGAAATAGCAATGCTGTCTCGTGGTTGGTCAATGGTGAGTGCGACCATAGTGGAGGCATTCTGTCAACAGCATGCCTGACATCAATGTCACCAGATATTACAAGGTTATTTTATTGTGATTTAGAGATTGATCAATTTTGTGGGATTGGAGAGGCTGTCATTGACCCGACTAAGAATTTTGTTTATTAAACCTGAAATCGATGCTAGAAAATATTTAAGTTTTTTGCTGGGTGCTTCTAACGTTAGGACCTGTGTAACGTATAAGCGAGATTTCAGTGGAAAAACAAATTATTTTACTATTTTGTGTAAATATTTTACTGCCAGAATTACATTTGATGGCACTAACAAATACTAAATAGTGTTTTGTGTGTATTTTCAGTGGTGTATCAGGTAAGCATGGCGGACTCTCCGCCGAAGCCCCCTGATCCTCCGGACCCCCCTCAGCCTATGGAGCTTTCTAATAAAAGTTCTCGGCAAAAGCGTCATATAGTCGAACCAGACGTTAGAGTAGCAAAAAAAACTATTATAGACACAGAATCAGCGGCGGCGTCTTATCAAACAATTTACTCCCACCCTACAGTTGTCTTGGGAATAAAATCATACAGTGAGTTAGATAAAGGACCATTTGTAATCATTGTCTCTAAAAAAGATGAAGACCTTCCTGCAGGTTATAATATTAAGCCCATTAAATTCGGTCAATTTCTTGTTCAACATAAGGTGCAAAATATCTGTCAAGATGGTATAAAACGGGTAGGCAGAAATAAAATGTCAGTGCAATTTAAATCAGCTCGCGACGCCAATGGTTTCCTGGATAACCCTATTTTGGCTATTAATAAATATGAGGCTTTTATTCCCTCCTACAATGTTTCAAGAATGGGTGTAGTCCGATCAGTTCCGGTAGACCTATCCATGGATGAATTTGTTGAGTCCATAGTCCTCCCACCTAATTGCAGCATTATACTGAAAGCTCGACGGCTAAATAGGAAGACTATAGACGAAAATAATATTATAACTTGGGTCCCTACCCAAACAGTCGTCATCACTTTTAAAGGGCAAGTTCTTCCCACTCGTATTTACTCATATTATACCTCTCTGTCTGTTGATCCCTACCAATTCCCTACTATACAATGTCTTAGCTGCTGTAGATTCGGCCACATTGCTTCCCAATGTCGCTCTAAACCAAGATGTTACAGGTGCACTCAACCTCATGTGGGTCGATCTTGCACTATTGAGGAAGCTAGGTCTACTTGTCTTTTTTGTTTAGAAAACCACTTTTCGATTAACAAGGTGTGCCCTGAACAGGATCGACAAAGGGAAATTAAACTTAAGATGTCCCAAGAAGGTGTGTCTTACTTGGAGGCTTCAAACTCGGTTCCCAAGAAACAAAAATCCTTTGCTGTAGTCACCAAGTCAGCGATTCAATCTCCTATCACCACCGACCCTTCGATATTGAGATCATCCTACAAAAAAACCACCTTCACTAACCCTCGACCCAGAGCTCCTCTGGCAAAATCATATGATAGGATTACACATCAGGCAATAGTTTCTGAGCCATCATCCTCCTTCGACAATGGTTGTGCCCTTACAAACCCCCAAAGTTCGGTTCATCTCTCCCAACCCTATACTGAATCCACTCAAGATCATCCAATGTCCCAAGATCTCCTCCTTACCCTACTACAAACTTTACTCTCAATAATTTCCCAATATAACATTACATTACCGCCCAACGTTGCCTCTTCACTTTCCCAAATGTCCTTATCTATTCATTCCAATGGATTCCCGAAAAATAATTCAATGGAACACCCAGAGCATCCGCTCTAAAAAATCCGATTTAACTCATCTCATAAGCAAATATAAACCATTGGCCATTGCAGCCTCGGAGACGTGGTTAAAACCCGTACATCGTTTTCGTATGTCTGGGTACTAATGCCTTCGGGACGATATGGATAATGGATATAATGGTTGTTGCCTTTTACTTAACCGTAAGTTTTCCTTTTCCCGAATCATCCTCCCCACTCACTCTCCTCTTTTCAACATAGTAGCAGCGAGAATACAAAATATTACCCTCATTTCACTTTATATCCCTCACCCTTGCTCTTCTCTCATTCCAGATCTTTTATTATTATTCAATTCTGTCCCCTCTCCGGTGATCATCATGGGTGACTTTAATGGTCATTACACCTCTTGGGGGTCAAGTGACTGTAACTCATTTGGCCATGCACTAATAGAGATCTTTGACGAGGCTAATCTGTGTGTATTAAATGATGGATCGCAGACTCGTAGAGTCCTCCCAAACCAAAATCCCAGTGCTGTTGATCTTACGATATCGTCACCGGGCCTTGCTTCCCTAATATCCTGGAACATCCTACCTCACTCCTATGGTGGTGATCATTTCCCTATAATAGTAACACTTTCTACAACCACTTCCCCTTCTATCAACCCTTCCCCCTCGTGCAAGTATAGGTTGTCAGGAGCAGACTGGACTGCATATGCAGTATCCTTGGAAAACAAAATTAATGCCATTCCTCCCCCTCTCTCTGACAATGTTTTAAATTCCTACTCCGATTTACGGGACTCCATTATAGCCTCTGCCAATGAGCATATTCTAGTCAAAAACCCTTCCAATCACTCCTTATCCACCCCATGGTGGGATGCTGAGTGCACAGTGGCTGTTAGGCTTAGACGGGAAGCAGAAATTACTTATAATTCAGCAATGACAGTGGACAACCTTCTATCATATAAGCAGAAGGCTGCTAGAGCAAGAAAGATTCTGGCCTCAAAAAAAAAGGATGGTTGGTTGAACTTCTGCGAAAACTGCTCACCCAGAATTCCATCCACAGTGGTGTGGAAACAAATCAAAAAATTCAGAGGTGCCTGTTCCATTGAGGATGTTAACTGTAATGACTTGTCGTCATGGGTTGACGCCTTTGCTGACAAGCTGGCCCCACCGTGGGTTCCCACAGAGGACTCAGTTCCCAATCCCTATCCCTATTCTCTTCCCTTGCCCAATCAAAATACCCTAAATGAAATTTTCACTTTTAATGAACTCGAACTGGCATTGGATGGATTGAAAGACTCCACCCCTGGTCAAGACCAGATATCATTCTCTTTTATAACAAGAGCTTCAGATAAATCCAAAATGTTTTTCCTAGATATTGTCAATCTAATTTTTAGTAATGGCATATTCCCTCCTGACTGGAAGACCCAAATCATCATCCCTATCCTGAAACCCGGTTCGAACCCTTCCTCTTCAAATAGCAGACGCCCAATAGCCCTCTCCTCTGTGATGTGCAAGGTGGCAGAGCACCTCATTAAGCATAGGCTTGAGTGGTATGTAGAGAGTCGAGAGATTCTACCCAAGTCTCAGTTTGGTTTTAGGAAAAATGTTGGCACCATGGATAGCCTTGGCATTCTTACCACTGACATACGTATATCTCTCCTTCAAAAGCGGTACCTTGTGGCTGTATTTCTAGATATTCAATCTGCATATGACAATGTCTTGCTGCCAGTACTCAGGACGAAACTCCAGCAGCTGAATATACCTGAGAAGCTCGTACAGTTCTGTATTAGTCTTTTGATGGAGAGATCTATTGTGATAAAGAATCAGAATTTCGTCCTCCCCCCCAGGACTATTTGGAAGGGTCTTCCTCAAGGCTCAGTATTAAGCCCTCTTCTCTACAGTCTCTATACGTATGACTTGGAATCAGTTGTCATCCCACCTTGCCAAATTCTTCAGTACGCGGATGATTTGGCTCTCTATATGACGTCTGGCTCAATAGAAGATATATCTACTAATTTGAACATCACCCTTAACCTTTTGAACACTTGGCTACGGGAACATGGTTTATCTTTGTCCCCATCGAAAAGCAAGGCGGTGGTATTTACTCTCAAGAGAAACATTCCCTCTATAGACTTAATGATAGAAGACCAATCCATCCCCCAGTGCTCCAGTGCAAAATTCCTTGGAGTCTGGCTTGACTCAAAAATGACAGGAGTCACTCAT
Organism: Thumatha senex; assembly: GCA_948477245.1. Taxonomy (NCBI): domain Eukaryota; kingdom Metazoa; phylum Arthropoda; class Insecta; order Lepidoptera; family Erebidae; genus Thumatha; species Thumatha senex. Next base: position 11,219,714 of record OX419732.1, on the reverse strand, counting down.
TTTGACTATATAACTTCTAAATGCGAGAAAAACGTTAATATCCTACGTTTTTTATCTGGAGCATGGTGGGGTTGTCACCCTTTCACACAAAAACTCCTTTATAACTCTATCATCAGGAGTCACATGGACTATGGCGCCTTTCTCCTTGAACCTTGTAATAAAAGATCTCTTGAAAAACTGGACAAGATTCAGTATAAGTGCCTGCGCATTATTCTCGGGGCAATGACGTCATCTCCTACCAACGCTTTACAAGTTGAAGCTGTAGATCCCCCACTTTTTCTTCGCAGACAGTACCTATGTGACAGATTTCTCTTTAAACTTATTCAAAATTCTCAACACTTACTCCTTGATAAACTGAAATTCCTTTTCGATTATTACAACTCAAATTCCAGGCCTAATCAAAATAATTTTCCTTGTCTTGTAAATAGTTTCCTAAAATACACTCGTCTTCCTCATCCGGTAAATCAGAGCCAACTGAACCCACTTTACTCTCTCCCCTTCAAGGCTGCTATTTTCCGTCCTAATATACTGATTGATTTGGGTATTGAAAAGGGTTCTATAGATGCGAATGCGATTTTCAATAATGTTATATCTAACAATTTTGATGGTTGGCTAAAAATCTATACTGATTCTTCCAAAATGAACAAAAACGAGCCTGTTGGTTCTGCAGTGTGGATCCAGACATACAAAATTATATTGTGCTACCAATGTTCCCCTATGTCTTCTATTTTCACCGGAGAGTCAATAGCAATTCTCGAAGCCATCCAGTATATTAAATCTCATAATCTTAATAAATCCCTGATTCTATCTGACTCCAAAAGCTGCCTACAAGCCATACTTGCAAATCCCTTTCGTTCCTAAACTAAATTTCCTATCATTTTTAAAATAAGAGAGGCTCTACTGCATTGCCACGAACGTGGTTTGCTTGTAGTATTAGCATGGATACCAGGTCATTCCAACATACCAGGTAATGAGACTGCAGACTCTTGCGCAAGAAGTGCCATTAGGTTAGGAACAACTGAGCACTCTTACCGTTTAACGCATGATTTAATGGAAGTTCTAAAAACCAGCCTTACTCTTGCTTGGAATGACGAATGGCGGAAATCCAAAAAAAATAAAAGGGAAATATTACGCAGCAATCCAATCCACCATACCTAATAAACCTTGGTTTTTCAAATATCGCGGTATGAACAAGCATGCCATTTCTGTAATTTGTCGCCTCCGCTTAGGTCACGCCTGTACTCCGGTTCATTTGGCGAAGATTAGGGTAAGGGATCATTCTCTCTGCGAGTGTGGTTTAGATGAAGGTTCCGTCAATCACATCCTCTTCAGTTGTCCCCTCTATAGAATATCACTGTATGATTTTCTTCCGGACAATATCCCTCGCCCCGCCACTGTTGAATCCCTTCTTTCCTTAGTTTTCACTCCCTTTGTAAAATCCCTGGGTAAAGTTATTGAAATTAATCAATTAAAAATTTAATTTATACTTTGCTCCCCATTACTTATTTTTTGATACCTAGCTAATGTTCGGCCCTAAATCTTTATTAATTAATATTTATTATCTGTTTGTGTTGGCTTATATTTATTATCTGTTGTATTTGTAAGTGTGTGTTGACTTTTTCATGTGTAATTCTGGCTGAGTTAACTTCATATCCAAGACCACCGGTCAAATCCCGAGCCACTGTATGCCTCCTTCGTTACTAGTTCTAGCTACGGGACACTGGCAAGTTGCTGCAAAGAGCACAGAAAGCCATAATAAGAATTAAATTGAATTATTGTGATTTATCAGTTAATGTCGTTGTAAAGAATCTTATAATGTATTTGTCTTTTTTAAAGTAAATTTATAAAAATTGTGTTTATAGTAACGATGTTACTCCACAAGAAAAAAAGGTATCGCTATTTCACAATTTTGTGAGGTAATAATGATTTCTTGTTCAGTCACAATGCTATTTAGAGAGTAGAAGCGCGTACATTTCCGTCTCTGCCAGCCTACCGGAGGGCTGCAGTTCCACTCTATCACGAGTGCCACCAGAGCGAAAAATGATGAGGCGTCCACCAAGGAGACCGACGTCAACGACGGTCCCCGCTGGTGATAGCCAGAGTGGCGCAGACATAGATTAGAATACGTACTTGGGCGCACAGGATCGCTAACTTACGGGCACGGCCCAAAATGGTGGAGAGTTGAGAACAGAGTGCGGGTTGACTGCGTGAATATTAAGGAGGGAATGGAAACTAGCATAAATGAATTGATTAACGTAATGAAAATTTGATAATGATAATGCAATAAATAAAAGAAAATGCGCTATAATGATAATAATCTCTATCTTATCTATCACGCCTTATCCCCGAAGGGGTGGTAAAGGTATACATATTGTATGCCCACTTTTCACCATGTGTATTCTTGTCCCACGTAATGGGTGGTGAGCCCATTTCCGTGTTGAAATAGGCAGACGCAGGTTGTGGCTACCTGTTGTAATTTTTCAAGCCCCCCATAAGGCCTTCAACTTGACTTAACGACTGCCATGTTATTGGCAACTAGGACCAACGGCTTAACGTGCCTTTTGAAGCACAGAAACGCTCGCAAATGTAAATACCAGAAAGCTGTCACCCATCCGAGGACCAGCCATAGTGAAATTTGCGCAACTCCGTGATCGTTTACAGAACACAGAGTCCGCGGGGCCACCAGCGCTTCGATAATAATGTTGACGGTCTTTATTCAATTTCCGGGATAGTGTCAAGATCTTCTAGAAAATGGTACGCAGGACTCAGTTGTTAGACTGCTTAGTGTTGACAATGACATCAGAACATATTAAACTTATGTCCTACAGAGATGAAGTGAAAATTATGAAAAGATATATGCTGACGGAGATGCCACATTGGGAAGTGGAGCTCACTCTGATGCTCAGTATCCTAGAGTCATTGTAATCATTTGCATCAAAGAGATTTGGACATTTTAAGAAATGGTCATTATGGTACTAAGCAAACCAGTCGAGTATCGCGGGTCAAGAAGGTGAATCTTGGGTCACAAGAAAATATATTTTTGAAGATAAAATAAGTTTTATTTTCGAATCATTTTATTACAAAATCTTCTAATGCATAAATTTGTGCTTAATATTTAACAAATACAACTTTAACACATTTCAGAATTAAACGATGACATTTATTAATTAATGTATGTTATAAATTCGAATCGTAACCTGGGTCCTTTACATTTTTAAGGAAATAAATTATTGTAAGGCTGGTATACATAATGTATGACTAACTAACTAACTATCTTCACGCTGAATCCCTGACGGGGTAGTCAGAGAGGACAGATAATGTATGACTAATATCCAAATAGCAAAAATACTATTTAAACGGATAGAAATAAATACCCTAAAAAATACAATGCAAAAAGAATCCATTTATAAAACATTTTAATTCTACGAATCGTGTTCCATCAAGAAACTATATTAAAATTCTCGCAGTGATGCATTGTAATAATTGCATCGCTTTTCTATGCTAGTTCAGTCATGGAGCAAAACACTGTACAAATCTGAAACAGGAATCAGTTTAAGCAGATACGGTGGCTACATTATTATGACACAGAAGATGGACATGGAACAGAGGTAAATTAGATAAGTAGTTCTGGTTTTAAACACTAATCGCAAACTTATTTCTAGACACGACCTGGAAGTAACTTAATTAGTGTTGCATTGAAATTGGCAGTTATCGTCTATTTGAATTATATTCATCTTATTCCAATCGTTTATTTATTTTACAATGATTTATGAAAATTTGCCCGCTTTTGTGACATTTATAATTACGGCTCCGCTCTCCTGGGTAGGAGTGTGATGGTATATAGCCTAATTTTTTTTTTAATAAATCTTCTATCTAACACAACCATATTATTTTTTATTCGAACCAGTAGTTCTTGAGATAAGCGCGTTTAACCAAACAACCTCTTCAACTTCATAATATTAATTATTATAATTAGTAAAGATGCGACGTACAGAAGAGATTGTGAAATATGTTACTAATATAATATGTCAAGCAACCCTATATAATGAGTAAATATATGCAAAAAAATAATTAATGCAATTCCAGAATATTGCAGAATAATGAGTAGCAGTTGAAAGTAATTCTAGGCTCTTCGTCCGGCTGGTTCTGCTGGTGCTGTTACAGGTTCCGGTGTTGTTGTGTTGGGTTCAGAACCTATGATCCAGTCAGGCATTTTTTTTAAATCCGGCCAAATTACAGGAGACCAGAAATAGAAGGCAACCCATGATATCAAAATGGTAGTTAATGTTGGACCAAGGCCAGCTTTCATCTGAAACATTAGTACAAAATGTATACAGTCGTCTACTCGGGTCTTCACGTTACAATAATATTCAGTATCTCACGCCGGCATTTTGGACGCATTGCAGCGCTCGAGGTCGTCAGTCCAATTGTAGTGATAAACAACATTGTAGGTTTTAGGTACTAGTAATCAGCGCCACGTAACGAAGAACTAATCGTATCGATACTAAGAATCCTACATAGCGCTATGAGAATTTTTGCGCACTTCAACCTTTGGGCTGCGGTCCACCACCACCTTGCCTGATCGTAGGATCCTCCCTTTTTGTTGGAGAAACATCTCCACCCGTTTCTCCACAGTGGTGGAAACGACGTGATTGGACGCAGTCCGCTGATTATAAATGAAATAGCGTGATTGTAGAAAACTGTGTGCGTTGGTTGGTTGGTTCACGTTCAACAAATGAGTAAGGGACTGTAGTTATATTACGAAGAATATCTATTGGGCAAAAGTAGAAGGTAGAAGGAGTCCGGGTAGAATGTGGCTTATCACATGTAGGTTACGAAATGAACCAGTTTACACTGGGACGCAGATTTAGTTAGATGACTACATAGGGATGGTAAACTATGTTCTTATGATGAATTTGGTAAATTAAGTAAAATTTTTAAATTACTAACGCATTAAAAGTTCATAATCTTTTTTAAAAATAAGCGCTTTAAATATTTCTCTGAGAGTCCTTTAATTTGCTACCCATGTTGTAAAAAAGTATAAAATCTTTAAACTGGCATCTTTTGTCTAATTTAGTGTAGAGTTTTAAAAAGCTTATGATTATTACATTATTTATGCCTCACCAATTTTCTAGTCGGAACTTTGCCGGCTGATTGCACTACAAGATTTCCTGGAGTTCCCACAGGCAGCATAAAGCAATATGAAGCAGAGAAACCAGCTACTATACAAAACAGCAGTGGATTGCAGTGAATATTCTTTGCCTGAATTGAGAAAAAATATTATACGATTGCTTGTAAGATCTTACAATAACTTTAAAAGATATTTAGAAGGCATATATATACTAAATTAGCTAATTATTCTTTATCCTCTTTTTTTTTGCTATAGGGATTTGAATATTTTTTCAAATACTGAAAAAAGCGTCATCGTCACCAGGCCAGCCGAGAGATCTGCAATATTACGCTAACTTCAGTACCACTTGGCGAACTATGTTAGGGCGTATACGACCTGGCGAGGCAACGCGCACTAGTTCATCCCCGTTGTTCCCCGGGTTCAATTACCGGGTTGGACAAGATGGCGCAGTGTAAAAAGTAACCAATTATATTTATTTATTTATAGTCAGCTCCGTAAACAGGTGATAACACGAGGGCTTATCGAGACGCCAAGCTGGGATCAGGCTACTACCTAGTCATAACTAGTAACTCCAATAGTGTTGAGATTCTTGGTGTTGAGATCTCTAGTGACGTCCAATACCGTAGTCATTAAGAGGACAAGACGAAGCTGGCCTCTAAAAGCTCGAAGTGTTGAACAGGGCGCGGCAGTAGATACTTTTTTGCGGAGTAAACTCTGCTACTCTATAAGTTGCAAATGCGGCTACACATGGAGTACTGCTGTCACCTTTGGGCTGGTGCACCTGAATGCCAGCTTCGACCTAGACTCGATAGAAGAGCGTGCTATAAGGGTTGTCAACGATCCTCTGCTAGCAGGCGGTGTTGGGTTCCTTCGTGACAGGAGAGACTTCACCGCGTTATGGGTATAACTATAACTGTTTGTACTTCGAGGAATAAGAAGATTCCCACGGCTACCTTCTATAATCGCACCGCTCGCCAGCGACATGGTGATAACCCTCATATTTTGCGTCCGGAGCGTTCGCAAACCGCTAAGTCCAATAAAAGTTTTATAAGACGAAACATTTTATAAATCAAAACGAAACATAATAATACATAATAATAAAAATATTGTGGGATATTTTTACACAGTGCCCAAACTAAGGTATAAGCTTGTACTATAAGGTCCGTATTCCAGAACGTTTCTCATTACTCAATCGACGCTTGAGAGTCGATTTTATAAGGCAAAAACTAGCCTCAAGCGTTGATTGAGTATTAAGAAACGTTCTGGAATACGGCCCTAAGATTTAGACAACTGATATATACTTTAATATTTCTAAATGCATACATACATAGGAAACACCCAAAATCCGAAACCAACATTTCTGGATCACTTAAATATTTGTTTCGACCCGAGATTTGATTCAGAAGTAAGTGATTCAGAGTAAATGATTAAGAAGTAAGTGCAGAAGGAACATTACTAGTAATCAATATATAAACATAAATATATCTTACCAGAACCATGGCTATAGGAACAAATACATTCGCTACAGCGACATTTGAAGCGAAGTTGGTTACAAATATAACAACTATAATTAATAGAAACAACACAAAATACACAGGCAATGTTTCAAATACGCTTAAATGTTCTCCAATTTTCTCATTTAAACTGGATGTTTTTGCAGCAGTAGATAGTGCAAATCCTCCTCCTAGAACAAAATCAATTAAGGTTGACTATGCGGTTAAGTTAAAATTTCATAAATATTTGTGAATAAACTTTGCACATAAAAAAGAATGGTAAGTAAGTAATTCTTTTAAATAAATGGAAGCTGATCAACCGTTTTGAGCGTGCTTTGTTAGCTGGCTGTTGGCAGCGTGCTAGTAATTAGCTGGTATAACGTGAATTTTGTATTTTCGGTGCTATCCTTACTTCACTCATCACAAGTTAGTGATTGTCACAATACTATATACCACATTTACACGTGGTGTCAAGTAAGTTGTCAATAAATATATCAATAAGAGCTTTAGATTTGTGATTTAATGTTGTTATATTTTCTTGTTACAAGTACTTTATTAACACGAAACTAGACTGTTGGACATTTCGGCCTTCGTTTTCGAATTTTTCTCTCTTACCAGGTACACTCACTAAACTTGGTTCGCCACTATGTATGGATCGACTTTCTAAACCCCTACCAAATCCACACTGAGTTATTTGCGAAGCAACAGTATCGCCACAAGAACAAAAGTAAAAAAAAAATGAGATTTAGATATATGTATTTAGAAGGCTCCTATAACATAATCACGTATCTAAAATTTCTCCAGCAGTTTGCTCATTTTATTTACAATGTCAAATCATAGTTATTTTCGTAGTTTTAGCATATTTTATTTATATCACACACACACATACGGTCACGCCTTTATCCCTAAAGGGGTAGGCAGAGGCATACTATACGCCTACATTACACCGTATGCATTTTTGTCCCACGTAACAGGTAGTGAACCCATCGCCGTGTTAAAAATGGACAGGCACAAGCATATGGCGACCTGCTGTTGAAATTTTACCTGGCTTAACAACTGCCATTTTACTGGCAACCAGGATCAACGGCTTAACGTACCTACCGAAGCACGGAAACGCTCGCAAATGTAAATGCAACATAGCGGTCACCCATGTTCATCTATAGCGAAAGTTGCTTGACGCAGTGCTCGTTTTCAGAACACTGTTAGCGGGCCACGAGCACTTTTTTTATCTATATAGATATATTATATATTTATTGTTTTGGATTCGTTTTAACATTAAGCATATTCTTGAATTATTAGAAGGTAATTATGACACACACACATTAACAAACCATTTGAACATAGTTAATAAGTACACATACCCAATAGGAACATAAAGGAATATGGCATTGCTCTGTTCAGCGTTGCCCAATCTAGTACTGATTTAATTGGCTCTTTTGGAAGATCTTCGATATCTGAGGAAGGTCATATGATAACGTATTATAGCTTAATACAAAGTAAAGCTTTGACTTAATAATTTGCTTATATTTTTTTCTGTCTCTATGTTACTTCATAACATGTTATAATCCTACTAATATTATAAACCCGAAAGTTTGTACGAATGGATGTTTGATACAATAATATATTTAACATTCACATCAAAATAACACATAGGCTACTTTTTATCACGGGAACAAGTTCCTGTAGGAAACGGGAACGTGGAAATTTCACCACGCGTGCGGAGCCACGGGCATCAACTAGTATATTATAATTATCATGATAGAAATAGTTATGGACGGGCGCATAATATAAACACTGTTAAGGTCCATAAAGTACAAACACGTTTGCTTAAATTTATCCTCCCGAAATACAGGTGCCAAAATATTGTTCAATTACTGGATTACGCAAGTTTTGCGGTTCTTCCTGATTTTGACAAGATAAACATATTAATGGTAAGTAAGATAAATAGGTCCCTAATAAACTTATCTATGTTAAGGTAAGCAGTAAATAGAAAGCTGTTGTTGGAAGTAGCATAGCAAAAATTTACATGAAGAATCTAGAGTGAAATTCAAAATATATAATCGTGAGGTCATATGTAAAAAAATATATCTTGTACTTACATTTGGGTCTATAATGTCTGAAATAATTTAAGTTTTTTGGTGTCATCATCATTGTAACCGAAGAAAGCATACATAAAGCAGAATCTAATATACTGAAAATAGAAAATAAATTTTGGAATCTGTAACTGCAAATGATGTCCGAGTGCAAAGATTTACATAATTTCTGAATACAGTGTAACTAATAAATAAAAATGAGAATATATCACGAATTGAATCAACAAAATGAATATATATTTTTTAAATATTTTGTTATTGACGTTTAAATCAAATCCATTTACGCCTAGCCTCAATGAAAGTGTGTTCCATTTAAATATTTTAAGCCATTTGTAAAATAATAAGAAAACGTACAATTTAGGGTCGTCAACGGCAAATGCTCCATTAAGTATATCAGCCCAGCCTACGAACATTTGTGGCGAACGACAGAAGAACAAGATGATTGTGGAACCGAACAACACGATAACCATCTGTAATAAATGGTATTAAATCAAACATTAATAAACAATAGATATATATATATATATAGAATACATACGGTCACGCATATTACTCTAAACATATAGGCAGAGGCTTACTATGCTCACAGGGTACGTAATATAATTTCGATAGTCCAGGTTTATGTCAAAATAACCTTTTGTAACCAAACAATTTTTCGACTAAATGATTCTTCAAATATTTATTAATCTATGAACTGCCCTTTCAGTTTTACTTCGTAAACTTTATTATTTCCAACTGAACTTAACTTTACTGTGCTACAGTATCAAATATACTTTACTCAAATATAAAATAACAATTACAAATAACCGTCTACTTATAACAGACTAACTAGTTGGTCGTAATTTTTTATCATTGATTAATAAAAAATTTAAGAATCGTTCAGTCAAAACAGCGATGGGCGACAAATGCAATTTTGCAATAAATTTCATTCAAAAATCGAACACTTGACTATCGAAATTAACAGCCGCACTCAGAGTCGTTCATTAAATTAGTGTAAATTGTCATTTAACTAATTATGATTAAAATAAATAATTGGCCGTTGTTCCTAGAGACGAAAATTAATGGTTCATTAGTTAATGCTTACTTAAGTCAACATAGGGCGGTGCGCCGTATCGAAACGTTTGTCGGTAAAGTGCAATATCGCTACATACCTAATGACATTTTAATAATTTTATAAAATATAGTAGTTTTTATAGGGTAAAGTATTTTCCTTCAAAATAAAAAAAATGTTTAATGTTTTACTATTATTTTTAAGGAAAATTACTATCAACTACGGAATATTTCCTGATTGTATGACTATAGATATGGATGGATCACTATACATATCGCTCTTTGATTCTCTCCGAAAAAAGCAAAATGGGAAATTTTACGAGAAACTAGCAAGAACGGCAACATTGATCATATCCGATGCGGATAGAGGCGAATTCAGTTTATAATAATGATGTCCGCCGGACTGCTGAACACACGGTAAGATTTGGTCGGGAAGCATATCAAATCCGCGATCGGGAGAAACCAAATCCGAACGTGTGTTAGCGCTATAACCATACTTTTGACACGTGAACGTCAATTGATTGTCTATTTAAGATTTAAGTAAGGGTTCAGCGGCCATTAAAGTTAATTGACATTAAATGACAATAATGACTCTTAACTGTCTCTGAGAGTGAATTTTTATTAATCTTTACTTAAAACTCCTTAATCAATCATTAAATCGACTCTGAGTACGGCAGTAATCTACGGACCTATGCCCACAATTACTTTTATTTATAAAACTATGAGGACTGACTATTCTGGCTGCAAAACATTGCGAAACGATTAAATTATATGGGCAGGCATAGTGACATGGGGCTTAAGAGGCACCACCAATATCTCAGAGGTCCAAGCGACCTTATCTCCTTGCAGTACATGTGCACGTGACATGGGGCTTAAGAGGCACCACCAATATCTCAGAGGTCCAAGCGACCTTATCTCCTTGCAGTGCATGTGCACGCTCCTTTACGGGGTTGAGAGATCAGACGGTGGCCGCTCCCAACTATTCCGAAAATTGAAAGCCAAACGATAACTGCTTTAAAAGTCAAATAAAGGTGGACCCCAGTTTTCTTGTCCAGATAGGTTTTGAAAGCAACTGGGAATACATTAAAACTAAGAAAAGTGACATAGTGAATATTGCCGAGACGTATGGATTCGGAATCAATGGATAAGAGTAATCACGTAAAAGTCTCCTGCATAAATAGCAGTCTTGTTCTTGTAAATAAATTACAACTGCGCCTTCGTGATTACTTAACGATTTATGTTCATCCAGCTGTAAGAAAGTGTCTAAAAAACGCTTCTTCACAAAAAAAGACAGACATACAAGCTATACTTTACAGCTTTACGTCCATGCCTGCTAATGGTCTCTCGGATAGGAATGCCGACAATCAATGAAAATGGCGTGATTAGCAGACAAGTCGTGAGGTCTACATTCCTGCTAACATGTACCAGTAATATGATGAATCAACTGCTCTTTCAAATGAATCAACAATGAAAAATCTTACGTACACATTCATGAAAGTTGATTTGACCTAAGGCCTTGGATTGCTTTTGAATAACTACACGTGCGGCCTTTTTTGCTTCTGCTGTAATAGTTGCTCGTTTTGCCGCCGGACTACCAGCTCTAAAATAAAATGAAAAGTATTTTTTACGCCTAGACATATAATGTTGAAGTGTAAGCTGCAATAAGGCGATTTTTCTAAGAAATCTTAGAAAATTATATATGACGAAACAGGGGTCAACTTCTTCGTACGCATGTCAATCAAATCGAACATTTTGGGAAAGGTCAGGTTAAGATTACCCTTAAGGCCTATTCGCACACAGCAGTGCCAGCACAGTGCCGACACGTGCCGAACAGTAACGTATACATCAGCGTCAGTGAAAAATTATATTGTTGCATACATATTATACGATGCTATCCGCACTCGGGCTTTATCAGGGCCTCAAAAACACAGTATGTGAGCTATTTGACCCCCACAAAAATTTTGAGTTTGTTAAGCTCGCCTTCTCGCCCTTTTTTAAATTATTGAAACAATGTAAAACTATTTAGAGCTAGAATTTATCTTTTACATAAAGTTAAACATACCTGAATACTCCAAAGTATACAACTACTAGATATATGTAGGTAGCTAGTTCCATTACAATCATGTATGGTATAGCGAATGCGCTGAATAATGGGAAGTTAAGATATTCCGGTGCTTTTGGAAATTCTCTGTAAAATATTTTTGGAATTAAAACATATATTTTACTTCTGTGGAGACTAACAGCCGCACTCAGAGTCGTTCATTAAATTAGTGTAAATTGTCATTTAACTAATTATGATTAAAATAAATAATTGGCGACGAAGACGAAAATTAACGGTTCATTAGTTAATGCCAACTTAAGTCAACGTAGGGCGGTGCGGCGTATCGAAACGTATGTCGGTAAAGTGCAATATCGTTACATGTCTTAGGACATTTAAATAATTTTATAAAATATAGTAGTTTTTATAGGGTAAAGTTATTATTTTCCTTCAAAATAAAAAAGTTTAATGTTTTACTATTATTTTTAAGGAAAATTACTATGTATTACGGAATAGTTCCTGAATGCAAGACTATAGATATGGATGGATTACTATACATATCGCTCTTTGATTATATCCGTAAAAAACATAGGTGACATTATAGCGCTAACACACGTTCGGATTTGGTCTGCCGGACTTTGACAGATCAAATCCGCTGAGTCCGCCAACCAAATCTGTCATTTGATCTGTCATTATGAAAAAGTGTTTTTTTGGAGAAAAATATAATTAAATCTGGGAAAATTTACGACAAAGTAGCTAGAACGGTAACATTGATCATATCCGATGCGGATCGAGGCGGATTCAATTAATAATAATTATGTCCGTTGGACTGCTGTACAAACGGCAAGATTTGGTCGGAAGGCAAATCAAATCCGAGATCGGGACAAACCAAGTCCGACCGTATGTTAGCGCTATTACCATACTTTTGGCAAGTGAACGTCAATTTAATGGCTATTTAAGATTTATGTAGGAGTTTTGGCGGGAAATCGCGAATGACGCGATCGCCGCTCCGTTATTAATTTTTCAAACTAGTGTATTTTCGGGTGTTTATGTGTAAAAATGATGGTGTTTTGAACATAAAAGCTTCGACAATATGCACAAGTGTTGTGAAATTGGATAACTTAGTGAAACGCGGTATTTTCTGTTGCCTTCCAAAATCCACATATAACTGCAGTAAAATTGACCATCATTTTACTGCAGTAGAACTTTAAACAAAACTATACATGAATACGCTGCTATCAAAATGAATAATTAACTACTTTTGAATGAAGAAGATTAATTATCTACTCGAAAATTATCACAATAGAAGAAAAATTTAATACGTAATGGAAGATGGAAGATTAATAAATTTTGTTGTTGGCAATCGCGTCATCTAGAAATTAGAACTTTGAACAAACCTATACATGAATACGCTGCTATCAATAAGAATAATTTACTACTTTTGAATGAAGAATATTCATTACCTACTTGAAAATTATCACTATAAGAAAAATTTAATATAATATACGTCGTGGTTAAGTCCAAGCCGGACAACGCCAAATCAACAAAAAAAAGAATTATGTAAGGGTTCAGCGGCCATTAAAGTTAATTGACATTAAATGACAATAATGACTTGTTAAATGTCTCTGAGAGTATATTTTTATTAATCTTTACTTAAAACTCCTTAATCAATCATTAAATCGACTCTGAGTGCGGCAGTAAGACGTTCACCACGTTTACAATAAAGGGCTATGGAGTATTATGAAATTCTTCACTTCTTGCAGATTATGAGATTCAATGTATAAATTTCACTAATACAAGCATACACGAGCCCTTTAAATGTTTAACAAGTAACGCGCTCCCTTTACTATCGTAGCAAAGAAATCAGACGACTGAAATCAGACGACTTCTAAAAAGGGTTAGTCCATCTAGTTCTACTGTTAGTTCTACGAATAGAACAAAATGGATAAAAAAAAATCCAGATTGTTCTACTGCTCACTACGATAGATCTAAGTGGACAAAAAAATCCACATTATTTTACTGCTCACTACGACAGAACTAAATGGACATATTTAATCTACACTGTAGTTCTCTCGTAGTGAGCAGTAGAACCATCTGGATTTCTTTTGTCCATTTGATCTATCGTAGAACGTACAGTAGAACTGTAATGACTAACCCTTTCAGAACCAGAAGTAGTAGAAACTTTGAATTCGCCTATACACGTATTCATGGTAACTTGAATCGAATGCCGCATACCGTTTGTCTCTTTCTATTAGTCATAAATAGAGACGCACAGCCGGACGGACAGACTAAGCCGTTTTATAAAACCCTTCTAAGTAAGAAAGTAAGTTTAGAAGTCTAAAAAAAGTCACGTTAACTACGAGAAAGTAGGTAGATTTGATTTCTTGATGGCACCATATCTGTACATGAACGCGTAAAACAAAAACTTTGTATTCTTTTCAAGAATACTGCGTTAACGAAAGTGTGTAAACATGTTATAGTTGATACTAACTGGGCCCCGTTGCTGCCCTCGTGACATACTTCAAACCCCATGGCAAGTATATATTCCTTTTGACATTAGCATGTGAAAATTTGCCTGACGACTTTTTTAATTACTGCCCGCTGTCCTGATTGTAAATAACTTATAACCTTCCTTTATAAATGGGCTGTGTTGGTTAACACCGAAACTTTCACTGTTTCGATTTGAACCTGTAGTTCCTGAGATTCGTGTTCAAGTTTAACCAAGCAAACACTCTTCAGCTTTATAATATATATATAGCTATTATTTATATAAATGCATTTTGGTCAACTTTAAAAATTACATCAATTATTGTCGAATGTCTAACATATTAATTAATATTATTATTGTCTGTTCTTCACGGGTATCTTCTATTTTTTTTTCTTGTGAAGATACCCGGTCTTTTGGCAGGCTTACATGGGGACATATTGGTCCAACACGCAGAGGCCCTTTGAGAATTTTAATCTAATAGGAAATGGGACCCCCACTACAGGCAATCCACGCCCGCCTTATGTAGAAGAACGGTAATGGATCACCTCCAATGGGAGTTAAACTATTGTGAAATGTGCTAACTATGAAATGGGCTATTGGGTTGGGTGTTAAATGGATTGGGTGATTTAAGCTATTGATGAAAACGGCGTCTGCCTTTTTAATATATTATTTTATAAAATAGTGGCAGACGGTGACTTGCCAACTCACTAGATGGGCCCCCTATACAATCGCCATAGGCAAAATAAGCCTGTAAGGCGACAGAGGGCAACACCGGTGTGAGAGGCTTGGGGTGTCGAGCGGTGCGGCGCCGGTTTCACCTTCGCGGGACAGGCCCGGAGCGGGCTTCCCCGTAGTTATGCCCTTGAAAATGACACTTCCACTCCCGAGCATATAGCTCTGGCTCCCTCCCTCTGACCGGCCAATTAAGGCAAGCCAGAGTTAAGATTTGCTGCACTCCCGGGAGTAGCACTCTCACTGCTCTCCCGTTAGGCCATTAAATCCTAACCGGTGCAGAAGGGCAACAAAACTCTGAGGAATCGGGACCGATGTGTAGCCACACACATTCAGCTCGCCATAAGCTGCCCTGCGGATGTGAGCTTTTCAATAACTTTAATATTATTATTATGTTTCTTCTTTTCACGGGTATCTTCTTTTTTTTTATGAATATACCCGGGCTTTTGGTAGGCGTACATGGAGACATACTGGTCCAACACGCAGAGGCCCTTTGAGAATTTTAATCTAAAAGGTAATGGGACTCCCACTACAGACAGTTCACGCCCGCCTTATGTAGAAGAACGATAGTGGACCACCTCCAATGGAAGTTAAACTATTGTACAATATGCTAACTACTAAATGGGCTATTGAGTTGAAGGTTAAATGGAGTATGTAACTAAAACTATGGATGAAGACGGCGTCTGCCATTTTAATATATTATTATCAAAATACTGGCAGACGGTGACTTGCCAACTCACTAGATGGGCCCCCTATACAATCGAAATAGAAATGATAAGCCTGGAAGGCGACAGAGGGCAACACCGATGTGAGCGGCTTGGGGTGTCGAGCGGTGCGGCGCCGGTTTCACCTTCGCGGGACAGACCCGGAGCGGGCTTCGCCGTAGTTATGCCCTTGAAAATGACACTTCCACCCCCGAGCATATAGCTCTGGCTCCCTCCCTCTGACCGACCAATTAAGGCAAGCCAGAGTTGAGATTTGCTGCGCTCCCGGGAGTAGCACTCTCACTGCTCTCCCGTTAGGCCATTAAATCCTAACCGGTGCAGAAGGGCAACAAAACTCTGAGGAATCGGGACCGATGTGTAGCCACGCACATTCAGCTCGCCACAAGCTGCCCTGCGGATGTGAGCTTTTCAATAACTTACTGATACATTTTTTTGTTGGTATCAGAAAGTGGATAACTCAAAAAGCGAATCTACTGTGCCCGCATAGGGTTGCGTTTATCCTATAAAAGATAACGACTGTCCTCGAGGGGTTATTATTATTATTATTCTCTTTATTTATTTATACAACATATCAATTACATTTTTAAATATATCTATAAAATAAAAAATACATTTAAAAATATAAAAAATAGTGACCCACCGGTATCGGGTACAGGGACCAAGCTACCGAGATTATTATTATTTTATTATTATTATTATTCTCTTTATTTATTTATACAACATATCAATTACATTTTTAAATATATCTATAAAATAAAAAATACATTTAAAAATATAAAAAATAGTGACCCACCGGTATCGGGTACAGGGACCAAGCTACCGGTGGTTTGGGCTCCAGAGAAAGGAATTTCCTCACAATACGTGCCGTGTCGAGAAGAACTGCTTTCTGTATCAGGCCCTTGATCCAGCTGTTTAACGCGAGCCTTTGTAGGTGTTGGTCAAGGCTCTTGGCTATAAGTCTATTTATTATTATTATTATTATTATATTTGCTAACATATTAATTATCTACTTGAAAATTATCACAATAGAAGAAAAATTTAATACGTAATGGAAGATGGAAGATTAATAAATTTTGTTGTTGGCAATCGCGTCACCTAGAAATTAGAACTTTGAACAAACCTATACATGAATACGCTGCTATCAATAAGAATAATTTACTACTTTTGAATGAAGAATATTCATTATCTACTTGAAAATTATCACTATATGAAAAAGTTAATATAATATACGTCGTGGCTAAGTCCAAGCCGGACATCGCCAAATCAACAAAAAAAAAAAGATTTAAGTAAGGGTTCAGCGGCCATTAAAGTTAATTGACATTAAATGACAATAATGACTCGTTAAATGTCTCTGAGAGTATATTTTTATTAATCTTTAATTAAAAATCCTTAATCAATCATTAAATCGACTCTGAGTGCGGCAGTAAGACGTTCACCACGTTTACAATAAAGGGCTATGCAGTATTATGAAATTCTTCACTTCTTGCAGATTATTAGATTCAATGTATAAATTTCACAAATACAAGCATACACGAGCCCTTTAAATGTTTAACAAGTAACGCGCTCCCTTTACTATCGTAGCAAAGAAATCAGACGACTTCTAAAAAGGGTTAGTCCATCTAGTTCTACTGTTTGTTCTACAAATAGAACAAAATGGATAAAAAAATCCAGATTGTTCTACTGCTCACTACGATAGAACTAAATGAACATATTTAATCCACACTGTAGTTCTATCGTAGTGAGCAGTAGAACCATCTGGATTTTTTTTGTCCATTTGATCTATCGTAGAACGTACAGTAGAACTATAATGACTAACCCTTTCAGAACCAGAAGTAGTAGAAACTTTGAATTCGCCTATACACGTATTCATGGTAACTTGAATCGAATGCTGCATACCGTTTGTCTCTTTCTATAATGGTTAGTAATAAATAGAGACGCACAGCCGGACGGACAGACTAAGCCGTTTTATAAAACCCTTCTAAGTAAGAAAGTAAGTTTAGAAGTCTAAAAAAAGTCACGTTAACTACGAGAAAGTAGGTAGATTTGTTTTCTTGATGGCACCATATCTGTACATGAACGCGTAAAACAAAAACTTTCAAGAATACTGCGTTAACGAAAGTGTGTAAAAATGTTATAGTTGATACTAGCTGGGCCCCGTTGCTGCCCTCGTGACATACTTCAAACCCCATGGCAACTATATATTCCTTTTGACATTAGCATGTGAAAATTTGCCTGACGACAATTATAATTACTGCCCGCTGTCCTGATTGTAAATAACTTATAACCTTCCTTTATAAATGGGCTGTGTTGGTTAACACCGAAACTTTCACTGTTTCGATTTGAACCTGTAGTTCCTGAGATTCGTGTTCAAGTTTAACCAAACAAACACACTCTTCAGCTTTATAATATATATATAGCTATTATTTATATAAATGCATTTTGGTCAACTTTAAAAATTACATCAATTATTGTCGAATGTCGACCAATGGACGACCAATACTGTAAGTATATTTAAGAAATCAGAATCATAGCTTACGTCACAAACAATCCTTTGAACACTAAATTTGTGCCCGTCCCTACAAGAGTTCCTATGCCACCTGGAACAGTACAAAAGGAAAATTTATAAAAGTTGCAGTCTTGTATACTCTGAATATATAATTTGAAGCGCTCGTTAAAACTGTGCTATACAGTGTTTTGCAAAATATAACAGCATTAAGCATCTTACGCTTATGATCGTGAGATTTTGTATTTGTTAAGATTTTGTAGATATCTTAGAATGAAAACTAAAATTATTTTATTTAATATAAAAACATTAAAATTATTCAATTATAGATCCTAATTAAAATTATAAAAGTGAAAATTTGTGAATGTGGATGGCTGTTTGTTTTTCTTTTACGCAATAAACTGAATAAATTTTATTAAAACTTCATAGTACCTTATATATAAGATTAGGCTACTTTTTATTCCGGAAACAAGTTCTTGTGGGAAACGGGAAGAGAGAAAATTGAGGTACCTGATGGATAGTGGTCACCGTAGCCTATGACCGTTTGCAACACCAGAGGACCCGCTCTCGAGCTGCCGACCCTTTATAATCCTTCTAAGACCCCTTTTGAAGAACCCCATACTGTTAACATTCGAAATACCCAGGCAGGGAATTCATTCCACAATATTTCTTATTTTTCGGTATTTTGCTTACCTATTGTAGCAGAAAATGTGGCAGCACAATAATAACACGACGATATTTCACTTGCTTCTAAGTCACCATCATCATTTACATCATTTATTTTTAACACTCCTTGCTGTAAAGCATTGATAATTATATCTGATTAGTTATCGAAAGGTTGGGAAGCGCTCGTAGCCCTGTGGACTCAGTGTTCTGTAAACGATCACTTCCTTAAGCAACGTTCGCTAAGACTGGTGTTCGAATGGGTAACTGCTTTGATTTCTATTAACGAACGAATAAATGATGATGAACTGAAAAAACGCTATGCTTGAAATATATCAACTGCTGATTATCACAACCTGCGCCTGTGCATCTCAATACAGCAACACGCCCTATAAATATTGTTTCACTTGAGTATTAAATATACGTCTAATGGCATATACGGCCGTACTTTTTTTTTAATGTTAATTTAGAAATAATTTTTAATAATCTTAAGAGATAATAATTGGGCTTTTGATATCATTCCTTACAATGTCCTATTTAATGAGCTATTAACTGAAACAAGTCTACCACGTGACCTTACAGTGCCAATACTTAAACATGTTTAAGTATTGGCACTGTAATCAAACCAACACATTGAGATGGACAGGTGCTTTTTCTGAGACATATAGGTTGGAGTGTGGGGTCAGACAGGGAGGTCTGAGCCCCCCCAAAATGTTTAATCTCTATATAAATAAGCTGATCTATGAACTGAGCAGCATTGGTGTTGGTTGCTTAATAGACAATGTTTCATTTAATAAT